>CAWUFW010011455.1:0-614592 GCA_963921515.1 Calotriton arnoldi
CGCAGCAGTCCACACGCCCGTCCAATTACGATGCGAAAAGTAGGCCAAACACCGCCGGCAAGCCAGCAACACCGTCCGCCATCAAAGTGCGCCCGTACACGTAGCGGCGCAGCTTCAACTGACACACACCGTCCGACGAAACACGTCCCGCCCGGCGCATAAATTACGATGCCGCAAACAAACGGCTCCCACGGCCAAGAGAATGCCGTACGACAAACCGAAGCGGTAACACGGATGCCGAGCACGGACAACGAAGAAGCGGCACCCGAGCATGAATCCAGCACTGCAGGCCCTCCCCATGCTTCTGCTGATGCACCACCAAGGGCGCAACGTACCGCGGAGACGCAGGTAGGCACACACACAACAAGTGCACGCAAACAGCGCACACAGTGCAAGGGCGGAAAAAGCGGACAACCCCCACCAGCGCGTGTACACTACACATCCACCATTGCATCCACATATGACACACAGGCCAAATCGTAACATCGCGGAACACATGTGTACACACCACCTGGGACTAGGAACCAACCACCCCGTCACGGCCCCAAAGCGCCGATAACGCCGCCACACATGCGCACAACGCAGAGGCCAACCGCAGCGCCATGCATGCGTCGCACACAGACACAGGGACACAACCAAGCAGCACACACATCAGCCCCACCCCGAACGCACATGACACGTGACAGGCCTGCCACAGACATGTCCCCAACGCCCAATTCACGGACAACACCCAAATCCACACAACCGACGCACACATGTCAGTGAAGACACGCAACAGCAGGACACACCCCAGTGTAACAAACATGGCGTAGCACACAGCGGCGGCAACACCAACTAGGAGAAGCAGGGCCCCTTCGGGAAGAGGAACGCCAGTACCACACTGAAACACCCATACCACCCTGCACATATGAACAAGACATATAAAACGGAACACCAAAGAGCCCGGGGACCGACAACAGGTGGCCCAAGAATAACATTCACACACAAGGCCCAACGCAGAGCGGAAAGGCAGCCTGCCGCCCACACAAGGGAGAGCAGACAGCACTGAATGACCTTCCATTCCAACTCCGAAACCACAGCCCTACGACAGAAGCCGGTGAATACAGCCATTGTCCAAGAATAGACCAACACAGGCATGCCGAGGAGACCGACCACAGGGCAGATAGCGCATATCACAGAAGCACACAACGGACGGGGAAGAAAGAAGAAAACACTCCCCCATGTCGGCCACATGCAAGTTAATTGGAAGGAGTCACACATCACTGACCTTGAACTGTCTGAGAAGCATGTGGGAAGAGGGCCCGTGTCCTCCAAACAAGCCAACAGAACACAAGTCCTGTCTCCCTACGACTACACAGAGCTCACAGCAACCTCGGAGCGTGCACATTGCAGACTGCACACACAGCCGGAGCACGCCACCTCAACGAACCGCTGCGAAATGGCAACCGCAACACACCTACCCAACTACGCCGAACAGCTCAAGCTGTACAAAACCAACCTGTTCCATACATTGGGATGCGATCTCCTGTCCCTGCTGAACGTAAGTTACCGACTGACTTACCGCATCACATTGTTCAGCTGCGTCATGCCCGTCTTCTACTGTC
The DNA here is from genome assembly GCA_963921515.1 of Calotriton arnoldi. NCBI lineage: Eukaryota > Metazoa > Chordata > Amphibia > Caudata > Salamandridae > Calotriton > Calotriton arnoldi. The sequence goes on from CAWUFW010011455.1 coordinate 1,605, forward strand.
GGAGGTGTCCCTACCAGCATCCCGTCGAGATATGCCTCTCCAACCCGGCATGTCTGAAGGCGGACCTGCTACCACTACTCCTCCCTCTGGACGCACACGACAGGGCCTGCTCTGCCTATGGGGGCATGGCGTATGTGGCCAACATCGCACCCGCACTGAAATGGGACCACTGTGCCTCCACACGACGGATCATCGAGAACAGCTACATCGAATGTCACCCAGCATGCCCCATCATGGTCCTCCAAGGGACAACTTACGAACAACACCTTGACAGCCACCATCCGCTACATTGGCTGGCAAACATGCTACACCACCAATGACATGGAAGCCCTGCTGGACGGCATCGCATACCTGACAACCTGTAAATTCGTCGGACCACAACGCAGGTTCCCCGAGTGACCTATGATGTCCAACCCCGCACCCATGCTTAGCTTCCGCACGGATCTGGCCAGTCACCACCACAACAGCCATACCAAACGACCGGCAACTGTAACCACACCATCAACGACATCGCCATGACATCGGATATGACCGGGACATGCACACTGTTCCCCATCACATCCAGGAACACCGCATGCATCGTGGGAGGCAGTGGCATGGGCTCTGTGTATCGCACCCACATGGACGGAACTGCACGAACAACCAGGACACGACATGGATCCAGCGCCCATGGACACACACACCGCTCAGTGGACATGAATAGGTCGCCTGGAGTCTGTGGGGCTGCACCCCTCCCACCCCCGCCCGGGAATCCCATACCAGGACCTTTGCATGGACGACAAGTGCATACAACAACAACACGACCCCAGTGACTGTGACATGTCCAGTAACCACCACAGTGCAACAACAAGTGGCACGCCGCTGCATGCACGCAAGCACATGCCCTGATGTCATCTCACATGCACGCGTGCATGAGGAACAACCGCAGCAAACCTGTCACATGGAACTGAGATGGACTGTGCCCATGATGCCAAGCGGTCTGGTAGGCTACATGTATACCGTCTGTGTCAAAGTCCGCAGCTCCGCAGCTATACGTAAATGTACATTAGCACAGCCTTGGCCAAGCAGATGTCACTCTGAAGCCCACATCCCACATGCAACAGCCAATCACATGTAACCCCACACCCTATCCCATTTGCAATCATGCTCAGTATATCCTCAACATGTATTCCGCTGCCAGTAGTGTCCACTATACTGCATCACAGAGGACAGAAGACTCAATATAATGTTTGAAACCAAAACTGTCTCCGCTGACTCATTTCACAAGTACGAATGAGAGAGGATGAGAGTATGTGAAGTACACGGCAGTCGTGACATGACCATGTAGTCCACTGGTATTGGATGTCAACGCAAATGAGTAGCACTACTGTGGAAGACACACATGTGTCGTGTGAAGTCGTATGGACGCAGTGCTCAGGTGGGTGGGTGCGAGCGGGTAGATGCGCACATGCCAAGTTGGAGCACGCCGTGTTGGGAGGGGTCATGAACAGTACACCACCGCTTCCCTGGGCATTGTGAGAGGACACCTGTCGGGGGGAGTGAACACGTGTGTGCACAGCAGCCGGGCACACGTACAAAGCGGTACCAGGCGCACCTCAGCCCACCCTCTGTGGACAAGCTGGATCCTGTCGTGCGCCCGCCATGCCCCTTGACAAGGCACACACAGCCCCAGTCGACCAGGTGTAACCCCAACATAGTCAATCCGCACAGGCGATACAGGGCACGGGATGGCAGTGGAGCATGGTGTGTGAGAGGTCTCCTCGCGCTCCTCCTGGTCATATCACGCAGGCAATAGAACCTCAACGTCTAGCATGGCACAAGTCAAATGGAAGTGTAGGGGGACGCACCACAGCACGAGCAGCACTGACGTCACGGGAGGTGGCTCGCACCATCCCATCCATTGCCCATCATACCAACCACGCCACATGCCATTGCGACTAAGTGCAAGGGCGTGCGCCACCACCCCGAGCCCTCCCCAGAGAGGCCAAAGAGTGAATGTGTGGGCCATCAGCCGCAGACGGACGCGGCCTGGCCGCAAGGGCAGCCACAGCCACTGGGTGTCGCAGGTGGCGGATCCGGAAGGCGAAGACTGTGATGCATAGTCCATGCAGGCCGGGTCTCCATTTGGGGCACCACGCAGGTGGACGGCGTCCCGCCACACTTCATACCCTGAGACAGCCCACTCGTGCAACTGGACCCACACATACACTCCTTGCCCTCTCTGGTGCGAGCTTGGGGCTGCCTGTGCAGGCGCTAGCCTCGCAGGTGAGCATGCATATTGGGGGAGCGAGGGGAGGACATGAGGGCTGGGGCGAAGATGACTGTATCACTGTCAGTAAGTACAAGGGATGACCCAGATGTGGAAAGGAAGAGACGTGTCCCGTGTGTACTGCAACTAGTCGCCAATCCAACTACCCCCATGTCCGGAATGTAAGCCCGCACCTAGGCCCGCCCATCCGCCACATCGAACATACCACCAGCACGACAACCTTCCCATTCGAAACACTGACTGGGGGTGGCGACCAGTGTACAATCATGTGTAGCCTACCCACGCGTACATGTGGGCCCTCCATGATCCATGTCACCTGCGGCAAAGTCATGACATGCGCAATGAGGGAAGTGAGGAGAGCTGTCCGCCCCACGCGCAGAAGGTGCATCAGCTCCACAGACCCAGCAGCGAGTCCAGCAGGGGTCACATGTGCAGGGGCAGCTGTGCCTGGTGTGAAGGCACATGCATATAGACAGCACATCGACCAATGTGTAGTCTGCCCACATCTACAGTCCATCATCATGCGGACATAGGAATTGAACACAGGGCAACACATCTTAGTTGGTGCACCCACCGTGACCAACAATGCGCAATCATCGACGTACCCGCCCTGTGCATGGCCCCCCACCCAACGGAGGCACATCCAGTGCCACCATCCCACACACACAAGCCTTCCACGGAACATGCTGTGTCCAATGGTCAGTACAGAGTCAGCGCCCATGTGGTGGATCCTGAACAGGAGACACATGCACACACATGCCAGCTCCCACTATGTACGTCTGCCACCTGGCACGTGCAATGTAACCTCTCACCTGTGACGTGTGACTGCAAGCACACAGCCGTCTTGGCATGGGGCTGTCAATATGGACACCTGTCAATGTTTCGGGAGGTGTGATCCGTACAGTGCTGTACATAGGGTGCAGTGCTGACACCTACTACTGTCTCATATCCCCTCGTGCCACAGGTCCCACTTGTTTTGGCCGCTCAGCCTGTGCCCACATCGTCGTCGTCGTGTGCCATACTCATCCAGCCGCGGAAGCAGTTCCATGCTCAGCAGACATTCATGTTGCCGTGGCGTTGCCGCTTGACGGATATGCAGTCAGTCCCCATCAGCACGCCCCGCAAGTCATTGGGGCCTAGATCCCCATGTGCATGCACATGGCAGTGGTTTGTATCACTAGCCATTGCCATTGTTGGGAGACCTGTGTAAGTGTATTGTGGCCGTGCCGTCCCAGCTTTGACAGCTGGGCTGTGGCTCATGTGCTTGCTCAGTCATGTCAGTGATGTGTATGCGAAATTGCTATGTGTCGTGTTGCTTTGACATGTGTCCTCTGCCATTGTCCCTAGGCGGAGACCGAACATTGACCGGCCATACCAATTGCTGGCGGACATGGACGATACAGAGGTTATTAGGAAGTTTCGGCTGGACAGGCCAAGCCTGCATCGACTGTGTGCCATGTTAGAACCCCATCTCCGTCCCCGCAGGGTGTATCCGACTGCTGTCACCCCCACGGCTAAGGTGATGGCCGCCATGCATTTCTTCGCCACTGGGTCATTCCAGCACACAGTGGGCATTGGAGGAGGGATGTCCCAGCCCATGTTCAGCAAGGTGCTGAGGGATGTACTGGCAGCCATGATGCTGTACCGAAACAGGTACATCCGCTTCCCCAGGGCTCGTGAATTGGCGGCAGTGAAGGGTGCATTCTATGCCCTTGGCAGAATCCCACACGTCGTTGGAGCCATTGACTGCACACATGTCGGCCTTGTTCCACCACAGGCCACTGAGCACCTGTACCGCAACAGGAAGCACACGCACTCCTGAATGTGCAAGTGGTGTGCCTTGCGGACATGGTGATCACCCACGTGTGTGCAAAGTTCCCAGGCTCGGCCCATGACGCACACATAATGCGCAACAGCATCTTGCCACGACTGATGTCCAATATGCAACAGGATCGTGCCTGTATTGTCGGTGAGTATGTGGAGTGGTGTAGCGTGCTGGTTGTGCGATGCTGTCCCCTGTCCAGTTGGAATTGCAACGGTTCTCTGTGTCCCTCACACCCAGGTGACTCTGCGTACCCGAATGGGGCATGGCTGCTCAGTCCATTGAGGAATCCTCGCACCCCAGCAGACGATCGCTACAATGAGGCACATGGGAGGACCAGACTTGTGGTCGAGCGTACCTTTGGCCTCCTCAAGTCCAGGTTCAGGTGCCTGGACCGCACCGGGAGTGCGCTGGCGTACTCCCCACAGAAGGTGTGCCAGATAGTGGTGGCGTGCTGCATGCTGCACAATCTGGCCATTCGGAAGCAGATCCCCCTCATCGTGGATGACGGAGATCAACCAGGGCCCCAGCCCGCAGACCAGGACAGCTCGAGTGAGGAGGACAGCGGAGAGGAGGAAGCTGGGAATGTGTGGCAGCAGCTCATCGCCCGCTACTTCACTTGACGGTGAGTGTCCATGTACGACGGCTGATGTGGCTGTATCTGTGCAGGTGTGTGTGTGCTGTGTCAGGGTGGCCGTTTGTTCACTGCGTGCTGTGTGTCAACGCTCCATGGCCAGGGTAGTATGCCACTGTTGGTGGCTGTGGCATTGTGCCCTATTGCTCTGTGCGATGTGTGTACATTGCTTGTAGTTGTTGACATGTACTGTGTGATGGGTGTGTGACACACTCATTGAATGTGCTCCTGTTCTGTCTCCCACCCCTAGGTCCCTACAGGCCTCCGGATTCAATTGCCATGCCACGCATCAGGTGCCTTTCCGCCCAAGGTGGCCGTTGTATTCCGTACAAATAAAACACAGGGCACAAACAGCAGTTAGTGAAAAAGGTGCATTTATTACAAACTGTGACATGTGATTGTGTGTAAGGTGATGACAAAAGTGGTGCGTGCAGTGACAATGAGCTGTCGGTCATGGCTGCGTGATGATCAGGGTGTACCCACTGGTTCTATGTCCATAGTCCAACACACACATGCCATCCAGATGGCTGTGTGGAGTGGGATCGTAGTCCAAGTCAATGCAGTGGCTGGTCAAGGAAGGCTGGCGGAAGGCTGGCTGGCTGCCTCACTTGCGTTTGGAGCGTGCGAAGTCCTCCCGGGAGATCTGTTTCCACTTCGGACGGCCCCTTCCACGTTTGCGAGGGGGTGCCTGCTTGCGACATGCTGGTGGTTGAGGTGTGCTCACTGGCTGTGGACGCAGGGGAACTGGACACTGCTGCTCCACCCTGCGCCCCGGCAGGTGGTGGCGGAGGGGAGCTGCTGTCCCTGGCTGTGACCTCACCGCCACCACCAGCTGTCCCATGAGGTCCACGATTTGGCCCATACGGGCGTCCATGGACCTCAGCACCCCCAGCACCTCACGCGTGTCTGAAGCAGACCGGACCCATTGTCCTTGGGCCTCTTCATAGGCCCCAAGGACTCTGGCCATTTGAGGCAGGGCATGGCTCCCAGGGGAGGCTGGCGTTTCCCTGACCCTGCTCCTCCTACCAGTCCTGCTGCCACCGGCCTGCCCACTAGCCACATTGCTCACCACGGTCCTCGCTGTGGCTCCCAGGGTGGATCCAGTCGGCCGGGCCACCACCTGCGCTGGGGCTGGTGCCAGCGAAGACGTGGCGGTGGTGGCGGCGGTGGTGGTCGGTGCGGCGATGGTGGCGGTTGCGGCAGTGGTAGTGGCCACAATGACCGTGGGTGTGGCCGCAACGACAGTGGCAGCAGGGGGCTGGGAATGTTCAGCAGCCCTGGATGATGGGTTGGTGGGTAGGAGGGGTCCTGGGGAGCGGCTGGGCCCTGCCACACCAGATGGGCCTGCTTGGTGGTCCGTGTCCGAAGAGGAGGACAGATCCTCCAGATCCGTGTGTCCTCGTTGGGGGCTTGTAGGCTGGCTGTGCTGGCTGCTGGCTCCATCCCCAGCATCCAGCAGTTCGTCACCTGTGGAGAGAATGAGATTTGTTATTGTGTTGCACCTGGCGAAGTATGTATTTGTCGTCTGACATTGACAGTTCGTGCAATCTCGTACATGGGTTTCCCGGAGGCGTGTGTGTGGCTGTAGCATCTGTAGTTGTGTGTGCTTGGCAATGGGACTGTGTGCTGTGCACATGTGGCATGGGACGGATTGGCCATGCCGATGGGTGTGTTGCTGTGCCCCTACTTATTGTGACTCTGGTGTATGCGGGCTCCTGGCCCATCCTGGGTCTGGTTTGTACTTTGCTTTTGGTGTTCAGATGGGACGCTTAGGAACGCATATGGCAACATGGGGGCCATGCCCCAGATTCGCATTTGGGAGGGGATATGCTTTTGGGGTTCAAATGGAACGCTTAGGAACGCATATGGCAACATTGGGGCCATGCCCCAGATTCGCATTTGGGAGGGAATATGCTTTTGGGGTTCAAATGGAACGCTTAGGAACGCATATGGCAACATGGGGGCCATGCCCCAGATTCGCATTTGGGAGGGGATATGCTTTTGGGGTTCAAATGGAACGCTTAGGAACGCATATGGCAACATGGGGGCCATGCCCCAGATTCGCATTTGGGAGGGAAAATGCTTTTGGGGTACATGCTGTGAGCCATGGGTGCCGAACGTGACATGTGTTGTGGCAGCATGACAGTGCATGGTTTGAGGTGTGTGCATGCTTGACATGGCCTGCATATTTGCTGTCTGTTGTGAATACTGGACATGGCATTGGACGCATCGTTATGAGTGAGTGATAGTTGTGTGCCAGCCAACGTATTGCAGTTGTCCCATCTCCTTGGTGTGCGTGCTGCCCTGTGCCATGTGCATCACTGCAGTGCTCGGGGGGGTTGTGGCCCATGTTGTGTGTTGTTGCTCACAGTGTGTCGTGCGCTTAATTGACTTCTGGCACATGGTTGGTCATGGGCATGTATCTTAGCGTGACTGCTGTATGTGTGGCAGCTGTGCGGATGACATGCCTTTCATGAGACTGGGGCTGACGGATGGGATGGATGGTATGTTGTATGTGCATGGTGTGTCTGTGAGTTTGATGGGTTCAGTGGTGTTCGTGTGCATTTATGTTGTTCCGCTCTGTTGCGTCTAGTGTTGTTTGTCTTACATAGGCGTAGTTGTGGGGTGTGTGGTTGACAGGCAGTAGGGGCTACATGGACAGGACTTCAATGGTGTTTCGGTTGTGTGTGATGAGTTGCACAGTGGCTGCCGTGTGGTACTATATTCAGTGTGGCTTGTGCATGCAGACGTGGCTCCTTGGGTGTTGCTATGTCTGTGATGGGTCATGTGGGGTGTGAGTCTGTTGTTCATGTCCGTGTGCACATTGTTCACTTGTTCGTGACGGTGGGCGGTGCTGCGTGTTCGTCTGCTACGTGACATGTCCCATGTGTTGGTCGTGTTATGGTCCTCATGCCTCCAGTAATCCAGCCCTGTCCAGTTTCCCACCTGCAAGTTGTTCGTGCGTGCACTGTACTGGATGCCACATGGCTCTAAGCGGGGGTGCTCCATGTTGCAGGTCTGTGGGGGTGGGGGGGTGTTGTGGGTCGTGGGGGTGGCTGGACACCCACTGACACCGATTGCTGTGGACCGTGATGTCTGCCTTTTGGCTGTCGGTGTGCACTGCGGTGGCTGACACGTGGCTGTGGGGTGTGGGGGATGCTCCTCCTTGCTGTGCTGTGGGACTGGGGACTGGTGTGTGTTGTACTTGGGCTGTCCACCGTCCCACCCACTGCACTTTGTGTTCCTGCCACTTACCTGTTACTTGTCGGTTAGTGCAGCTGTGGCGGACACATGGGTGTGGTGGGTGCTCGTTGTGGCGCTTCTGGCATATTTGGGGACCTGTTGGTGGTTACGTGGCTGGCTGAGTGTACACATGTCCCCACGCATCTTACAGTTGTTCGGTTTGGGCTGTGTGTGGTGGTGTCTGTTGCATGTGTGTGTGATGTGTTGTGTATTGTGTGCTGGACATGGGGGTGTTTGTCCCTGGGAGCTGTGGCATGGTAGTTGCGCATGTGAGTACATAGCGGTGTGCTGGTATACATTAGTTTGTACTTACCAGCCTCCACTCCCCCTGCTAATCCGGCGAGGATCTCCGGATGTATTACGACTCGCACCTTCTCCTCCCACGCTTTGAAGGTCTTAAAGAGCACGGGATTCCCTCCGCCAGTGACGGCAGCCAGCTCTCTGTTTTTGCCCTCCTTCTTCTTGACCAGGCTCTTTACGTCATTCCAACGTTTGTTAATTTCTACTCTGTTCCTGGGCAGGGTCCCGACTGCATTGACCTGGTCTACGATCCGGTTCCACATTCTGTTTCTGGTGGCTAGTGGTGTGTGCTGGACCATGTTCCCATAGATTTGTGGGTACACCTTGATGATCTCGTCGACCATGACCGTCAGCTCCATGGGCGTGAACTTGGGCATTCTTTGTGGTGCCATGGTGTTTGTGGTGCTGGTGCGGTGTGTGTTGTGTAATGTGCAGGGGGTTTGTGGTGCCGGTGTTTGGTGGTGGTGGTGGTGGTGTTTGGTGGTGGTGGTGGTGGTGGTGGTGGTGGTGGTTGTGATGTGTGCGTTTCTGTGGTGTGCTGCTGTCCTTGCTGTGTCACTGTGTCCTCTCCTCTCCTCTCTGGTTTGCAATGTAGCAAGGGGTTGTGGTCTGTGGGAGTGCTGCTTTTGTACTCACCTATGTGGGTGTGTCCTCATGGTCTGTTGTTTTCAGGTGTGTTGTGTCTGGGGTTCTGGCCTTTGTATTTTTTGTTTGTCCGGGGGGTGTTTTCGGGATGTGTACTGTGCTTGTGTATTTGTGCGTGCCTTGCTGTGTGGACTTGTTGGCCATGTTGTGTGCTATTGGTTTTGTGTGCGGATCGTTTCTGTGCAGGTACGTTGGCGCCATGGCTTCTGCCGTGTCGATTCTCATCGGCGTTGTTTGCGCTGGCGGGCGGTATATTTGTGGTTTTCCGCGCTCATGTCGGTGCGATCGTAATTTCACGTGCGGTGTGTCGGCCGTGAGGGCGGGCGGTTTTGTGTTGTCGTGCGTGTTTCCGTCCGTGGCGGGCGGTTTGACTCCGACTCGGACGTTGGCGGGCGGTATTTTGTGTGCTTTTTCCGCCGATGGCGGTTTCGGTTTGTGTAATCGTAATGGCGTGGTCGGTGTTCAGGCGGTGTGTGCGGGCGGATTTTTGCCGCTTCCATGCCTGGCGGAATTATTTACGCCGGGTATCGTAATGTGCCCCTTAATTAGTTAATAGTAATTGATTGTAATTTGAAGATAAGTTTTAAATGTGTTTTATTATTTGATAGTTTAATTTAGTTTGTGTTGTGCAAATTATAGTGTTAAAGTGTGAGTAGTAGATTGTTTATAATTTTTTTATTAATAAGAATTTTTAATTGTTTATTAATTATGTAAAATATTTAAATACATTTAATTGAGAAATGTGAAGTGTTTTGTTATTGGTGTGGTGTAGGTTAGGAAATTAAATAAATATATTTATTTTGTCATTAATTTGTTTTGTAAATATTTTGTATTTTAAAATAAAAATTTATTGGTAAATTTATTTATTATTTTATTATATATATAGTATTTGTAAGTTTTTGTTATATGTAATTATTATTGTTATATGTGTTCTTTTTATATGCTTCAAACATTTAATTTAAATTTTTAAAATATTGATTATTAATTTTTATTATATTTTTGATTTTTTAATATATATATATATTTGTGTTTCAGTGTGAATTGTAATTTCTTTTACTACGGTATCCAGCACTTTCCCTACTGTTGCTCTCATTGGAGTGGGAATAGTAATTGTTTCCACTCCGCTATCCAACACTTTCCCTACTGTTGCACTCACTGGAGTGGGAATAGTAATTTTTACCCCTCCCCTATCAAACACTTTCCCTACTGTTGCACTCACTGGAGTGGGAATAGTAATTTTTACCCCTCCGCTATCCAACACTTTCCCTACTGTTGAATTCTTTGGAGTGGGAATAGTAATTTTTACCCACAGTAATTTTTACCCCTCCGCTATCCAACTCTTTCCCTACTGTTGCACTCACTGGAGTGGGAATAGTAATTTTTATTCCTCCGCTATCCAACACTTTATCTACTGTTTCATTCACTGAAGTTGAAAATTTAATTTTAGAGACTTTTAAATAGTTTAATGTTTGAATTTGTAATGTTTTTTTAATTAGATTTTATGTTATTGGTGTGTATATATATATATATTTATACATTTTTATAAATACAATTATAAAATAAATTAAAATATATAGTTTAATTGTTTTAAAGTAAACATATATATTGCATTTTATATATGTATATTTAAATTTTTAAATTAAATTTATTTGTTATATTTATTAAAATATATAAAAATAAAATTAACTTTAAAAAAATAAATGAGATTTAATATACATTTAATATTTTTTATTTTTTATATATATATTAAAATCGATATTTTGTACAACTATAGTTTTTACATCGATATTTTTTTCCGATATTTTTGTACTTACAATAATAAATATAGGATGTCGATATTTTTGACATCGATATTAAAAACTCGATATTTGTGAACGGAGATATTTTGGGGGTCGATATTCTGTGAGTGAACCATTAATAGGGCCCACCTTTCAGTAGTAGCAGTCCGCTAGCTTCTCAACAAAACTTTGTGCATGTCACTTAATATTTTACAAATGAATCACTGCTTGTTAGCCAAGAGTTTAGCACAAGACATTCATAGACTAGGGGCCCGATTCTGATGCGGGTTTGAAAAGCTTCCCGACCGAGGGCCTGATTCTGATGCAGTTAGGAAGGCCTCCTAACGGCATTTGCTCCTTCCAAATCGAATCGGGAACGTGTCTTCCCGACCGAGGGCCCAATTCTGATGCGGTTAGGAACAAATGTTCCCATTGAAGTCAATGGGAGTTCAACCAAATCGTATCTGGAAGCATCCGGATGCATCCTACTCCGCCGGTCGGACTTTCCCGATCCGAGTGGGTCGGACACCATTTCCCAACCGATTCGGTCGGGAAGCTTTTCCAACCCGCATCAGAATCGGCCCCATAGTGTGTTGATACAAAAAATCCTCATTCTGAGGTGCTGTGTGTTTGACCTCTGACCATTTTGTGTTCACACCCTGAAATGAACATAGTCTCTTTGCCAGAAACCCTTTTTTAATGGTGGTTCATAAGATCTTTTTTAATTGAAGCTAACCCTTGGATGATATTCTAATAGTCTATCTGCTAAGCTCTGATGACACAAGAATTACTCTATTTGTCACCAGTGAGCAATGGAGGTTGGTAGATGATGTTGATTCTGTTGGTGCAGGGCTGACGCTGTAGACCATATGAACTCCAAAGAGGAGGAAGTTGGATCATATTAATTATATGAGCTCAATCCATAGGATACATTTTTTCCTTTAACGTTTGATTTCACTTCTTGCTCTTCTGTTCTACCAATATCTGGCTTAGTGTGTGCTGCCTTGGGATGGCATGAAAAGTGACAGATGTCTGCAATGACATGTTAAGTCTTCTGTGGTACTGGGCAGTGACTTGCTATTCGCCAAAAAAGCTCTTCAACACCCCATCAGAGGTAACAAGCGCTATGTAAATGCAAACCTTTTTCCCTCTTTTATCCCTTTGCTATCCTTCTGAATCCAAATAACTGACTAACCTATCCACCACTTAAATTACTTTCATATTTCACTATACTAATTCAACACTAATCCTTAATTGGTTCCGGACTACCATGCTTCTCGCCGAAAAAGCGCTTCAATGCATCGTCAGGGGTAGTAAGCGCTATATAAATACAATTACAATACGTGCGCTTAAAGGAATCATTTGCTTAGTTACGTGGCCGAACTTACAAGCTCTCCTGCTTTTGTCTACAAAGGCTTGATGGGCTTTGATGTGGTCAGAATGTATAATTATAATAAGCATCTAGTTCCAGGTCTAGGACCTCTCCTCTCAAGCCCAGTGAAAACAGATGCCAAAATAACTAGGTTTATTGTGATGACCCTATTGAGTCACTCTCCAGCAATCCATCTGTTTATCAGAAAAAAGCCTGTTCTGTGAAAATGAGGGACAGACGGTGGATGGAGGTGTCCACTGGACCGATGTTGGCATGTACAGTACCAGTCTCTCTGACTTACTTCCATCTCCTTGCTTAGTGGCTTGGTAGTGCGTAACAGAGTCAACTGGAATCCAGCCTGATCCCAAGTCTGGTGCCAATGGGATTGGTCATTCGGTAGTGCTCGAGCCAGCAAATCCAACTCTATCCATCAGCTGCAGCTTTATTGAAGAGAGCAGATGAAGAGAGCAGAGTGCAGGATGGTGTTGTCTGTAGACTGGTATTCGATTACCTCTTCCAGCCTTGTAAATTGGGTGGGAAGTCGAATTATCCCTCCCTTAAAGTTGGCACTTCAATGGGCACACATGCTACCATACCCCTCCATTCCATGCACACGGGCAGTGTAAATTATGAGCTTTGCAGGCGCCAACGGTCAGCAGGTACGCTGAAGAAAATACATGCATGTTTCTTTTCATTTTCATAAAATAGTCGAAATGGGGTTCATTTTATGGTGTTGTTTTCTTGTACTGAATAAAATGTATTTCTTTGTTTGCCTCAGGAGGAAGCCATGTTGAGATTTTTTCATATGTTGTAATATTCAAGGCTGCTGTTGACCAAGCCACAACAGTATTTGTATTCATTCTCAAATGGCGTATTGCTTAGTGTGCTTCAAGAGTGCAATGGCATTTCCAGTGCTTAATTTGTAAAATATTAAGTGCGGGGGATCTAAGTTTTGCTCAGAAGCCTGTAGCCAGTGCTAGGAATATCGGGGGTGCCGAATACCATTGCTGCATAGTCCTGATTCCACGTCATCCCTCTTTGATCCACCACGAGACACCCACTGCCTCTTTATCTCACTTTTTTTTATTCCTTTTCATCCCTGCTTTATACTTTATAACTGTTTTCTCTTCCTCCTTCCCCCCCCAATCCATGGCCTGGTGTAATCATTGGACCATACATCGATGTTAACAACCATTTACGACCTTCCTGGGGCATTGTCTGGGGGCCCTAACCTGACCACTTAAAAAAATCCCCCCAAATTTCTTCTGACCGTCGTGGATTGCATTTAATATCTATATTACATGTCCATTTTACTACACTTAACCAGGCTGTGGGGTGTGGAGGAAGGGGGTCCAACCAGTGTTTACAGATCTCTCGCCTGGCCAAGAGCAGTAAGTAAAATACTAAGCCCCTTTGCTTAATATTTAAGGAGTATTGTGAGACGCTATCCACCCCAAGAAGCACCAATGTTTCAGTCAAAACTATGTACTCTACTAAAATGTTCCTTATGGTGGCTTCCACAGTCTTCCAAAATTCTTTTATCGCTGGACATGTGAAAAAAAACATGATCATTAGCCCTTAAATGATTGCACCTCTTACAGCTGGGGATCGGCTGTGGCACAAACTTGGCCAATCTTTGCGGGGTCCAATACAACCTGTGGATAACAAAGAAATGATGACGTTTAAGGTTGGCTGGTGTTACTGTAGCATAAAGTAGTTTCAGGGAGTCTGTCCACAGAGATTGTATGTTGCCTTCCTGCAGTGTGTCTGCCCAGATCTTAGAAGGGGCCTTCAGTTTCTCCTCCTCTGCCTCTAGAAATTGTCCATACCATTTTGCCACTTCTTTAGCTCTCCGGCTGGTATCCTGGAGTGAGGCCTCAAAATCCCATGTACCCCCTACTTCCTCTGTGACAGTTGAAAACCATGAAGTGAGCCGCATGTACTTAAACCTGGAGAGCTTATTACCTGTCCTGATGTTTAATGCCTCCCAGGGAGTCACTCCTCCTGTTGTTATCAAGTCTTGCCATTTAATTATCCCCGCCTGCTTTAGAGGCAGACTTAAAGCATCTTTCAGGCACTCTGGCATCCCCGGGGATTCCCAGATTGGGGCAAAGTCTGAGAAATAACCGCTCTTTAGTGACCGTCTTACTGCAAGCCACAGTCTCAGTGCAGATTTTAAAACCTTTAGCCTTACTTTTTTAAAGAATTTTTGAGCTCCAAATTTATATAAAAAAGCTTCTGAGCCCACATCTTTGGTCATTTCTCCCAGTATTAGGCCCCAGGTAGAGCTAATAGGCTCCCCTGCCAACATACTAATATTTTTGAATTGGAAGGCCATACAATAGAGTCTGAGATCCGGCAATGCTAACCCGCCTTTCTTAAGGCTGCTTCTTAGTTTTTTCCAAGAGAGGGATGCCCAGATAAAACTCGATATTTTCCCCTGTATTTTGTTAATTTCATCCTTAGGGAAGTTAAGTGGTATACAATTAAAGAGGTATGTTAGCTTCGAGAGAACAGACATTTTTACCAAATTAACCCTCCCATAGATGGTATGGGGTAAGTTCTTCCACCTAGCTAGTTGCCTATCTACCTCCTTCACCACTCTCTTCAGATTGCGGGTAGGAATCTCATCAATTTTATCTGCAATGACTATCCCCAAATATTTCATCTCTGTACACACTCTACCGCCCCACTCTTCCATATTCCAATACATTACTTCTGTCTTTGATAGATTTACTAAGTACCCAGAAAACGCCCCGTATTCAGTTGTCAGTTGTTCCATCCTAGTTAATGTTTGAGCCGGGTCAGAAGTATAAATTATCAGATCGTCGGCATATAGGGCAATTTTACTGCGTGAAGGAAGCTGGTGTATAGAGATAATCTGATCGTCAGTTCTTAGAATATGCGCCAGGGGTTCGATATATATATCGAAAGGGAGGGGAGACAGGGGGCAACCCTGCCTCGTCCCTCTATAAATATTAAAACTCCTTGTCAGGGAGCCGTTTAGGAGGATTTTGGCCGTAGGGTGTTCGTATAGTTTTTGCATTGCCCTGATAAAGTCAGTACTGAAACCCATTGTGCCTAAGACAGCCCAAAGAAATGCCCAACTGACATGATCAAAAGCCTTGGCGGCGTCTATGGTGATCACCGCCAACGGAATCGAACGAGCGACTGCTAGGTCTATAGTTCCTATTAATGACAGCGTAAGTTCTTGTATTTGTCTCTTCGGGAGGGATAAAGCCTTTCTGGTCGATATGTATCAGTTGGGGGGCCACCTTGGCCAATCTCCCGGCCAAAATACCCGTATAAATTTTATGGTCTACATTTAGCAGGGAGATTGGCCGATATGAATCAGCCCTCCTCGGGTCCCTGGCCGGTTTTAAAATCAAGGTAATTATGGCCTCTCTCCAGGAATTCGGGATCAGCCCTTCCTCCTTATAAACTGACAAGGGCTATTAGATCGAAAGATGTGGAAGAAGTTAAACATGCCAGGGCTAATTATAAAGTAACCCAATTAAAAGCTAAAAAGGAGTGGGACGACAACCGCTGGCATGATCTGCTTCTGGCAAGCAATGAGAAAAGTATGGTTAAATTTTGGCAGTTAGTGAAGCGGGGGAGCGGTGGGACATCCAATACACCTATTAATTACGTTCCACCGGAACAGTGGGCCCAGTATTATACGGCCCAGTTCTCTATGTCCGCCAATAACCTGGAAGATTTTAACATTTCTACATCGATACCCACCCTACTATTTACCAAATCTGAGGTTGCGAAAGTCCTCTCCCTGGTCCCGAGTGGAAGGGCCCCGGGTCTTGATTGTGTACCGGCGGACCTATTTGTCCATGACAAGGATAACTGGGTGATTTATATTAAGTATCTGGCCAACGCCATTGCCAGTGGTGCGTGTATTCCCGATACCTGGTCCGGTGCTGTCATCATTCCGGTGTATAAAAAGGGGGACCGTGCATTACCTGGCAACTATAGGCCCATCAGCCTAATAGACTCTATTCAGAAAATAGTTGCCAGGCTAGTATTGAGTCGAGTCCAGCTGTGGATAGAGGAATCCAAGATATTATCACCCATGCAGGCAGGTTTCCGCCTCCACACCAGCACAATCGATCAAGTGCTTAGGTTTGTGATGATATACTGGCGGGTTATCTTAGGTGGGGGTACGCTATATGCGGCCTTCATAGACCTGAAGTCTGCATTTGACCTTGTCCCTCGTAATAAAATGTGGAGTGCCTTTCTGGAAGTGGGGATGCCGTTGGAGCTGTTAGCAATGATAGTCAAATTGCATGACCGTAATTCTGCTCAGGTCCGATGGGGCACACATGGTGACGTCACTGACAGATTCCCGGTATTAAAGGGTGTGCGCCAGGGATGCGTCCTTGCTCCCACCCTGTCTTCCTTATTTATCGACAGGGTTGTACAGTATTATTCCACATGTCCTACCGATGCTCCAACCTTTGGGGGGGCCTGAAAACCCCCCTACTCATGTTCGCGGACGACACCTTGATTCTTTCTAAGACTCAATCTGGTCTACAGGTGGCCCTGTCCCGTTTTGAGGAGTTCTGCCGCGATCATGAGCTGGTGGTCAATGTGGACAAGACTAAGTTTATGTTTCTCCACCCACAAAAAGTTAAGAGGAGCGTGGTCCACATGAATAATGTTCCATTACAGCAGACTGATGTGTTTACCTACCTGGGGGTAACCCTAAATAGGAAACTGCATTGGAAGCCTCAAATCGACATGCTCGCTCCGAAGCATGCACAGTTGGCTGGGGCCCTTTTAAAAGAGCATAGGCTCTCTTTTACTAAACCCATAGCTCCCGCTCTTAAAATATACAATTCAAAGGTTACCAGTGCAATACTATACGGTGCTGAATTGTGGGGTCATGAGGATATTACTCCCATTGTTATCGCCCAAAATAAATGTATGCGGGCATTAACAGGCTTGCCGCAATCGACCCCAATGGTGCCTTTGTTCTTGGACCTGGGATGTGTCTGTATTAAGGACCTGGCTCGATTCAGGCCTATAGCATTGTGGAGAAGGCTGTGGGCCACCCCCGAGCTCCCTTTGTACGCCAAAGCTCTATTGGATTTTAGGGAGGTAGGGTGCCTAAGTAAGATTAAGTGGCTTCAGCACATAAAAAAAACCCTGATAGATATGGGGATGGGTACATTGTGGGAGAACCCAAAAACGACTCCCCTGCCGACAAAAAAAGAGCTCAAAGCGGCTTATATGGATATGGTGAAGTCCAAGCGTTTCTCTTCCATCACAGGGCCTACTTTGACTAGGGATTTCCTGTCAATCAAACATGAGGTTGGATTTGAACAATATTGGGATATTATTTTAAAACCGTTGGATAGGAAGCTTTACCATCAGTTTAGGGTGGGCTCCCTTCCAACTAGAATTTTCTCTAGCAAATGGTCCAAGTCAACGTCTGAATTGTGCCCGCTGTGCTTAGCACAATCTGAATCAATTGCTCATATCCTATTTGCTTGTCCGGCCTACAGGCCACCAAGGACGAAATGGCTCAAACCCATCTGTTCCACCCTAGGCACGAGAGACGCTATAGAGGCCCTGAGGATCCTACAGACATGTACCCAGGAACCTATTGTCATTGCTATGGCAAAATTTCTGAGTTGGGCATGGGTGATTCGGGCAAAGAAATTCAAGGGCCTATTAACTTGATCTGTTTTATTTTGTTCTATCCTTATCATGTGGGTTGCGTGGTAGCCTGTGTCTGCCACACTGCCGAGAATTGTGGTGGGGCCTATTGATTTTGTGTAAGATCAGGGTAGCTTTTATCTTTTAGATTGTATGTTGTTTGGTTTTACCATTCTCCGCTCCCTTTACAAATTACAATTGAGTGGAAATCTCTTCTCATATCTTTCCTAATTAAATGTTTTAATAGTACATTAGTGTCCGCTGAAATGATGGATTAACGTTCCTTTTTTTAAAAATATTTCACTGTGTCTGTCCCAGATCAATGTAACCCTTGCATCACCCAACTATTCTGTTACCACGTTTTTACCCTGCCTATTTTTTAATTGTTTGTATGTCTTTTATGGTTTTATAATCGAAATAAAGACTTAAGAAGAAGAAGAAGAATTAAAGAGGGCCTTCATTTCCGGCACTATCTCCTCAGCTATCAACTTATAAACCTCAGCCGGTACGGAGTCAGGGCCTGCCGCCTTTCCATTCTTCATATGTTGAAGCTGCTCTCTTATTTCCCCCTCTGTAATAGGGGCGTCAACCCTATTCCTGCCGTCTCTCGTTAGGGCCGGGAGGCCTACGTTATTTAGCCAACACTTTAAGATCTCTTCATCTGGGCTCTCTGCTTCTGCATATAATTCCGAAAAAAGTGAAACCAAACTTTCCTGTATTTCCTCCTCCTTGTTCGTAATATCACCCTCAGGATTAATAACCAGCTCCCCAATGTGATTTTGCACCCTTTCAGCCCTCGACTTCCAGGCTAGCAGTGCTCCAGCTTTTTCGCCGTATTCAAAGTGTTGCATACGTCCCGTAGCCCACCTTCCTCTGCATTTTATGTCTAGTTTAATCTTATAATTCAGTCTGGCTTCCTCCAACTTTTTCATGATCTCCTCCCTGTACTGTATATTTTGTAACTCCTGCTGCATCCTTCCTTCTAATATCCCGATCTCCTCCTCCAACTTCCTTAACTCAGCCCTATCCACCTTATTCTTAAACGAGACCTGACTTTGTAAGACTCCCCGAAGATGAGCTTTAAAAGTGTCCCAAATGACGCCAATTGGAGCCGAGTGAGCATTAATCTGAAAAAACTCTAGAGTTGTTTTTTCCAAGAGGACGGCCACATCTAAATCTAATAAAATGGATCTTTTCAACGTCCATCTCACGTTGTTCCTCATATTAACTCCCTTCAATGAGACACTGACCATGGCATGATTCCGAAATATGACCTGGGAATATATGAGCCTCTTTTAGTTTCCCGGCCCACACTCTATCTACTAGCAAATAATCCAGTCGTGAAAAATGATGGTATTTTTTGCTATGAAAGGTGTAGCCTCTCTTATCTTGCAATAGAAATCTCCAGGAGTCGACCAAACCCAATTCATATAGCATATGCTTGAGGGCCTGTCTTGTCTTTGGCGCTTGGGTCCCCCTCCTGCTCGTAGACCTGTCAAATGTTGGATCCAAAAGAGTATTAAAATCACCCCCTATTATTATAGGAGTGATTGCCCCAGCTAACGTCAATTGCAAATCTACAATACTGGGGATCATCCACATTTGGACCATAAAAACCAGCACAGACGAATTCGGAACCCAAACATTTAAGAGTAGCCAAAGCCCACCTACCTGAACTATCAGTTTTAGATGAAATCATCTCAACTCCTGACCCATTCCTGATGATTATTGCAACTCCTTTAGAATATTCTGATTGGTCTGAAGCAACATAACTCCCTACCCATCTATGTTTTAGATATAGCCCCCTGCTCTCACTCGCCGTTAGGTGGGTCTCTTGTATAATAATAACGTGGGCTTTGGATTCTTCTAAGTACTTCATTACCAGTCTCTGTCTATTTTTTGATCTTAAGCCATTTACATTCCAAGTTACGATTTGTAGATTATTATCCACCCCAGCCATTTGTCTTGAGGTGCACCAGCTTTCTTGGACCCGAGGATCTCCGATTCTCTATTCTAAAAGTGAACCCTAATAATATGTCTAATGAGGACTGATTTTTTATTTTCTCCCCCTGCTCCCCACCCTGTGCCTTACCCTGCACCCTTTTACCCTTTACCCCCCCCCATAGGAACCCTCCCTAAACTGTCAGACATAAAGCCTATTGGGCCACCGGAGGAAGGGGGCTTATCTCACAGAAACCCGATAGTTAAACCGAGCCTCCCCTCATCCCACCTCTCCTCCCCACCCAGTGTGTGTAACTATGTGTCTGTGTTTTGTTTATTTATTTATTTTTATATATTATCTACTGGCGGTCGCCAGTAGATAGTTATAGTTAGGACCTATTTTCCATAGAAAATCCGCAACATTCTATTTGAAATAACTTTGGCGCTGGTTGACGAATCTTTGCGAAATTTTCAAACTTTGTGGCCCGCTCCGGTCCGCTCCTATCTTGAAAGTTTCGGGGTGATTTGGCAAGTGGGGGCCGAGAAAAAAGGGGGGTCCCAAAACGTGTTTTCCCCATGCAATTTTCCATAGGAACCTTTCATCGCAGCTACAGCCCGAACTGCTGAACGGAATTACACCAAATTTGGCAAAAAGGTAGCCCTTGGTTCAGAGTCATGCCTTTTGCTTAAATGGTGTAAATCCGTTCAGTAGTTCCTGAGAAAATCAAAGTAAAATCACATATATATCTATGGCCGAGTAGGGTCCGCGTACCCTCCCGATCATGAGCTGCATGCTAATTGGCTGTCAAGTGGCTGTCAACACTCCAAATCAGGAAGTGTTGGCAGCCATTTTATGCCTCGGTAGAACTGAGGCACAGAAACAAGTGCGCAAAACGCACAAAGGGGGCAGGGTAGAAACACCCTGACCCCCTAGGTCTGCTCAGGGGGTCCCACAAGGACCCCCTGGACAGAAAAAAGATTTTTTTTATTTATTTTTTAATCGGCGGGATGCGCTTAGGGTGCGCGGATCCCGCCGAGAAAAAAAAAAAAACGAAGCGCGGTCTCCCGGGTGGGCCAAGTCCCGGGGGCATGCGGGGTTTGTTTTATATTTTATGTGGGGGGCTCTAAGGCCCCCAAGCCCCGAGGACCGCCACCCCGGGGCTTTAAAAAATGGTGCGGGAGGGCTCTCCGCCCTCCCGCAGCCCCGGGACCGCCACCCCCCGGGGCTTCTTTTTAAAATTCAAAGTACCTGTGTGGGGGGCTCCAGCCCCACCACACGCCCCGAGACCGCCACTTCCCCTGGGCACTAAATATTTCAATATGAGGGTCCGTTACGGACCCCCAGAGCCCCGGGGACCACCACCTCCCCGGGGCTTTCAAGATGTTGGGAGGGGGCCGCGTGGCCCCACTCCTGGAGCCAGTGATGGCCCTGGGGACTGCCACCCCCAGGACCGGCTCCTGCAGTGTCCCGGGGTGCCTACCCCCGGGACACTGTAGTTTGCTATGGCAGGGCGGGAGCCTCGCGGCTCCCGCCCTGCCATAGCAAACTGCTTTGGTTTTGGAAGAGAGGCAGGAAACCTGCTCTCTCTTCAAAACCAAAGACAAATGCTTTTCCACACGGGGAGCTGCATCTTAGCAGCTCCCCATGTGGAAAAGCAATGCCGGCTCCCGAGGGACGCGGGGAGCCTGGGGGACCGAGGGGGGATTGGGGACCCCCCCACGGTCCCCAACGGAGAGGGCCAGCCCCGGGGGATGGGGTCCCCGGGGCAAGTAGTGGCCCGGGAGGGGGGCCACGTGGCCCCCCTCCCCAAAATTTAATTTAAAAAAAATAAATAAAACAAAGGCCAGCCCCGGGGGATGGGGTCCCATGGGCCATAAGTGGCCTGAGGAGGGGGCAACGCAGCCCCCCGCCATAAGTTATTTAAAAAAAAAAAAAGGCCATGCCCCGGGGGATGAGGTCCCCGGGGCCGATTAAGGCCTCGGGAGGGGGGCCATGCGGCCCCCTTCCAAATTTTCTTTTTTTTTTTTTTTTAAATTAGGGGGCAGGCCCTGGGGGATGGGGTCCCCAAGGCCAATAAATTAGAAAAAAAGGGGGGCCACACTTCTTAAAAAAAAAAAAAAAAAAAGACCGGCATCGCGCCGGAGGCCACGCCCCCTCTTTGCAGCACTCTGCAAACGCGCCCCCTGGCGCGTTTGCAGATGGGGAACGAATTCCCCTTGAATACTGGGGGTCCCTGGGGGCCAACTAGCGTTGCAGAGAGGTGTACGGAGGCCACGCCCCTTTTACACCTCTCTGCAACGCAGCTCTGTGGCGCTTTTGGAGGTACATGGTGGGCTAGTTGGACTCCAGGGACCCTCAGGATTCAAGGGGACTTAATCCCCCAACTTAAAACGCGCCACGGGGCGCGTTTGCACAGTGGTGAAGGGAGGGGCGGGGCTTCAGGTGACCTGTGTGCAAACAGGCCCCGTGGCGCGTTTTAAGATGGGGAATTAAATCCTCTTCAATCCTGAGGGTCCCTGAGGCCAACTAGCCCACCAGGTACGTCCAGAAAAGCGCCACAGAGCTGCGTTGCAGAGAGGTGTAAAAGGGGCGTGGCCTCTGTACACCTCTCTGCAACGCAGCTCTAGCGCATACTGGAGGTACAGGGTGGGCTAGTTGGACCCCAGGGACCCTCATGATTCAAGGAGACTTAATCCCCAACTTAAAACGCGCCACGGGGCACGTTTGCACAGTGGTGAAGGGAGGGGGCGGGGCTTGAGGTGACATGTGTGCAAACAGGCCCTGTGGCGCGTTTTAAGTTGGGGGATTGATCCCCTTCAATCCTGAGGGTCCCTGGAGTCCAACTAGCCCACCAGGTACCTTCAGTAAGCACAACAGAGTTGCGTTGCAGAGAGGTGAAAAAAGGTGCGTGGCCTCGGAATGCCTCTCTGCAACTCAGCTCTGTGGTCCTAACTGTAGGTACCTGGGGGGCTAGTTGGGCCCCAGGGACACTGAGGATTCAAGGGGACTTAATCCCGCAACTTAAAACACGCCACGGGGTGCGTTTGCACACATGTCACCTCAGGCCCCCCCTCCCTTCACCACTGTGCAAACGCGCCCTGTAGCGTGTTTTAAGAGGTAGTTTTAATCCCCCTGCCCTATTATGTACTAGGGACTTACAGAGGAGGTCATGCTAATCACAGGGGTACCCCAACGCATAGTGTTCCCTAGTGTATGTAGGTGTTTTCACTGTATTCTAAGTGTCTTTCAGCATAGCACTGGCTCTGGTTAGTCAGAGTCAGTTACCACCAGTACACGTCGGAAAAAGTTGTGGGCACAGGATGATTTTGGAACAAGGCCTCTTTCTGCTCCTCTGTTGGTTCTTTCTGCACATCTTTTGCTTCTTCCTGCACTTTTCTTCGTCTTTGTGGTGTTCTGTTGCTTCTTTCTGCATTTCTTTTGCTTCTTTCTGTGCGTTTTTTCTTCTTTCTTCTCATGTCCTACCTCTGTAGGCATAGTTAGAAACTAGCATTTAAAAAACCTTTGAAATTCACTTAAAAACCATAGGTTTCAGGCACGTTATAGTTAGAAATTAGCATTTAAAAAACCTTTGAAATTCACTGAAAAAAACCATAGGTTTCAGGCACGTTATAGTTAGAAATTAGCATTTAAAAAACCTTTGAAATTCACTGAAAAAACCATAGGTTTTAGGGACAGTTATAGTTAGTTGGACATTTAATACGCCTTTCCCTATATATATTAAACATATTTAAACTTTACAGAAACACAGTCACTGGATGATGTCATCAGTGATGTCATTTGAGATGTCATCAGTGATGTCACTGACCATGTCATGAGTGATGTAATATGTGACGTCATCAGCAGTGCATTGCGGGGCGCGAGTTATAGTTAGCTGAACTAACTATAACGGGGGAAATTTCACGGGTTTTGTACGAGTGAAATGTCCAACTAACTATAACTGTCCCTAAAACCTATGGTTTTTTCAGTGAGTATATATATATATATATATATATATTTTATTTTTTATTTAAAAAATAAAAAAAAAAAATTAACATTTTATTTCACTCTTTCATTCACCCTTGGATTGAAATTAAAGGCTCATTACTCAGGAGCCCCACCTTTCCTTATGCTGTCTATCAGACTCTCTGCTTCTTCTATGAGGAACATGGCGGCCGCGAGGTAAACGGTCGCGGGCCGCCGAGAGAAGGAGGCGAGCGCAATGGGGTTTTCGAGCATCTCCCGCCCTCCTCGTCCACCGCAAGCATAACGTTTTGTGCAGGTCAAGTTTACTGATTAAAGAAAACATTTCGGCTCACCGAATCGAATGATTCCAAGCCAGGTGATCCATGAGTGTGGTTCCGGCTCCGGTGATGCAGGGAGAACGCCGACGTGGCTGAGGGCAGCAGGACTGCTGCGGCGTCTCCGAACAGCACGCGTGCTGAGGGGAAGAGTCAGCACAAGTTTTCTCGAGGAACACACAGCAGCCCCGGTCTGTTGGAGAGGGGGCTCTATTCGATTACACCGCCTCGTGGGCCCCCAGCGTGATGGTGAGGATTGCAAGGGCTTGAGTGAAGATCCTCCAACACGGTATTTTCCCCCTATGGAGAAGGCGAGTCCGCCGCCTGCAGAGAAGGTTGGTGGGATCTCTGGTGCAATTCCGGATAAGATCTCAAGGTATACTTTGCACACCAGGGCCCTCGGTACTTTGGGGAGATCTGCTGGGGTAAGTTACGATCTCAAATTACTCCCAGCCAAGGCGGCTCCTGGGGATATCACTGCTGGTACCATTCCCCGAAAGGTTGTAAGGGTAGGAAAAGCCACAAGACAGCAGGAGAAGAGCCCACGCAGAAGGGGGAAAAAAATCTCTCCCCTGCAAGTTAAAGTCACCCCATCTCTTAAAACATACTATAAAGTTCTGACGCACGCAATGGCGTCAGGAGAAACTGGGGGTAAAACGACAGGTGAGCCCCAGAATTCACTGACAGAGCTGGAGAGAATGGAGGTTAACCCTATTGTGCCTGAAATTAGTGCAGGGCAAGAGGTAAAGAGGGGCCCAGAAATAGAAAAGAACTATGCAGTTGATGAGACCCGCTTTCGGGTCAAAACGCAGAATAGGTTTAGCATCTTGACACTCCGGGATAAAAGAGCGATCGAGGAGAGGTCACTGCACGCCGACGAAGGAAGGGCCCCCAATTTACAACCAGAAACTCCGTTAACCCCCTTGAGTCTGCCGGTACAATCTGAGCCTTTAGCGGCGCCCCGGTCTATCCCAGAAGTCCCACTGGCCTCTATTCTTCTTGATCTCAAGGAAGAACTTAGAAGTCGGTTTAAAACATCAGAGGCGAATCAAGCAGACATTCAAGCCTCCTGCACGGTACTCGCGCAAAAACTAGATGATGTTGCTGCTCGGACAGGGAAGCTAGAGGAGGAAGTAAGCCTGATGCGGAAGGACATCTCCAAAAATACCAAAGGCATAGAGGCATTGGTTAAAGAAAATTTCAACCTCAGGGAGGACCTGGAGAGAATAGAAAATCATTCTCGGAGAAATAATCTCCGGATTCTAAATATCCCAGAAGCAGAGGAGGGGACGAAAATTAAAGCCTTAGTGATTAAACTGCTAAAGGAGACGGTCCTGAAGGATAGACCGGATATCAACCTAGATCAGGAGATACAGCGGGTACATAGGGATCCATTCAAGAGGAACCTACAGCGGCAGAAGCCAAGAAAAATTCTGATAAATTTCCTTTCATACACAGTTAAAGAAACCATCTTGCTGGCTGCACTGAGAAATGGTCCTTATACAATCCAGAACCTCACGTTTACCATTAGATCAGACGTATGTCATGCAATGGACCAGAAACAATGGGAACTGGGCAAAAGAATGGGGGAGCTAAATAATCTTGGTGCTAAGGCCCAATTAAAATTCCCAGCTATGCTTCGTGTTATGTGGAACAACCAAATGCGTAACATACGGTCCATAGAAGGAACCCCCACCCCCCTCCCAGGTGTTTTTCTCTGTGTTGTTCTGGGTAAAAGTCTAATTAGGAAAAGTAACTGCTGGCTCCCAAAAATGAGTGTTGGTGGGCCCCACCTACAACCACTGGCTCAAATAAAGAACTGATTCATTTCCCTTGTTTTTTAAGCTAAAGGGTATTAAACACGTATTTATGATTTAGGCATTTCCTCAAGTAACTTATTTTATGTAGCACAATTTCTACAATGTTGATTGGTTTATGATGTGTATCTTTGTTAGTACAGCCCTATGATCCCATTTCACACTAAGTTGCGTGTTGTTTTTCACGTCTCTAAACTATAAAAGGTGTCCTTTCTGGGATGTGTGCCGTACATTTTGTTTGTTTTAATCTGACTAACTACTTTTTTGCCTTTTGTAAGGATTCTTAAATTTGAATAAACCTCTATGGTTTTGACTTTGGAAAAAAAAAATATATGTATCCACACAGGAGTCTATGAGGGAGGACAATCTGAGTTACAGACCCCCGCTTAAGAGGGGAGTAAGTGGGTATGGGTAGTTCCTTGGTGGCGAGAATGTTAGTGCTGCGCAAGTATGTGTGTGTTTGTGTGTGTGAAGGACAGCTCTGCCAAGCATATGGGTTAAAATAATGCAAATTAATGATTGTCCTCGCATTACTGCATTGACACCTCGATCTCAATCTATTTCACGGTCCTTTGGGGTAAGCAGCACATTCAGTGTGAAGTGCCAGTATCTGTTAAAACTGTTGTAAAATGAAAAGAGCAGCAATTAGCATTTAGCTGCTGCCAGCGTGCTCTGCAGCCAGGGTCGTGGAGCGGCGGTTGTCACAGGAATAGCTGACTGTCTCATCATATGGCAGCCTGGCCCCTCAGCCTCTTGTGCAGCATAACTTGGATGTTCAGCTGCAGAGTCCTACTGGAGGCTGTGATATGGTTGTGCCTTGGACTGGCGCTTGAGACAAATCTTGACACAGTGAAAGTACAGCTCTACTGATGCTGCACATTCAATAAGTCCTTGTTTGAGAACTCACTGTGACAGGCGGCAAGTCACCTTCAATGCCACGTTATACTTCATATGAGATGGGGTAGCTCCCTGATGTCTGCAGGTTAGGGACATGGATGGAGGTCAGTCACACACTGAAGGTATGAAATAGGGCTGGGTGGCTGAGAGCGTCAGTGCAGAAAGGAGGCCGGGGTACTGAGAGAAGTGGAAGGGGCTGCAGGAGTTGTGTTCTTGATCGGGTGGAACTGGGCGCAGTGCTCTGGTTTATTTTCTTGATCTGTGTGATATGAGCTGTGCCTCGCTTGGCTAAGCAAGCTGAGCTGGCTTTAGATGTGATGTATTACTGTGCTGGGCTCTTCATTTCCAAACAGCACTCATTAAGCAGTGCTGCATATCCCAGACCTGCTTCTGTCTTCGATTCCTGAGAGTTTAGCAGGCCTGCCCAGCACAGCCCTGCTACTCACTTCTCTTCTACAGAGTTCTCAGTCCTTCGCAGACTAGTTCAGCTTCCCAATAGAGTTTATCATTTTTCTCAGGCCAGTCCTGCCTTTCTCCTCTCTTCTTCCAGAGAAGTTCCTTGTTTTGCCTAGGCCAACGTTTGCTCCCATTTTCTATCCTAGCCATAGAGTTTATGAATTCTTACCAGGACAATTACCTATTTTTTCTTTTTAATTCCAGCCAAACATTTAATCAGCCATGTGTACATTTTCACTCACACATGTTCATCCATATACTATTTGCATATGTGTGTTTCCCATTACATTATGTGCCTGAACATACATGTGAGACACAGGTTTTAGAAAGGAAAATGGTTTGTGGCTCTTTATTAGAGCATATATATGTCTTCGTACAAGCATTCAAAAGACTCAATAATTTTCATAAACCTTTCAGACCTCAAACTAGGTGATCTCCATCAATCTACTTTCCATCAGGATATATTTATTTAGTGTTGCCAGTGTGATGAAATGGGATGGCAGAGACATATTGCGTATAATCACCAAGTGATCTTGTGTTGATTATCTAAAACCTTTGACCAGTTCTGGCCTTTTAACTAAAACGGCTTAGCAATCTGGAACATGTAGTTGCACGAGGAGCGGACTTACCATTAAGCATGCAGGGCTAAATCTCATTTGTTCATTTTGCTTTTGTCAGGCTAAATCTTGGTGCATTAAATGCTCTGGTGTGCAGCAGGTAACCTGCTGCTTTGGTGCTTTTTTACAGCATGTGATCACATTCCTCTTCATTAGGCAAACAAGGTTCAGAAACTTTGATGCACATTATACCTTTTGTACTACCGCTCTTCCCTCCTAGTCAACATGTTCATGGTGTGCAGAGCACACATTCAGGGGCGTAACGCAGGCTCAGGGGCGAAAGTGTGATCCCACGCTTCAGGGAGCCCCTATTCACTGTAAGGCCAATACATTTCTTTGAGATATAGTAGGCTCAGGGCCCAACACCACCTTCGCAAGGGGCCATATCATGTTGTATTACATCTCTGACTGCACACATGCAACACACTGCCCCAGCCTCTTGTGGCATCCCACTCCACCTCTCCTGACAGTTCCCATTCTAAAGTTAAATAGGCATAACATAATATGTACTCAAGCCAAAATTATTTATTATGATGTCACTAATGTTTCCAGAATGAACCAGTTAGAAATGGGAATCAGGTTACTAAACTTCCATACATGCTTAAGGAGCACTGCAGCTGTTTTACGGTTGTCTCTGGCAAATTATATTGTGTAAAGCAGGATCATTTGTGAAATCTATATCATGCATTGACATTACTGCTTTGATCTATTCACAGTAAGGTGTCATTCAAAGTGTTGCACATAAAAATTGACATGTTACACGTAAACATACTGGAAATGTCACATATAAGCAAATTGAAAACTTGGCAGCTATGGAAGCAATAGGTGATGAGCTCTTAATAAATGCACTGCTGGAGAGGGACCTCTGGGAAATATCTGTGCCGAGAAGTACGATTTTAACACAGTGCGCAGTGCACTGCAAAGCGTTGTTGTAAACTACTCGAATATTTAACAAAATAACATCCAGTGAAGATCTGCTTGGCGTACCAATCTTAGAGAGAGAGAGAGAAACAACACACGCGCAGAGAAACACACGCTCTTCAGCAGTGTCGCTCAGTTCCCCATCTCCTGCTGCGAGTCTCATGCAGATGCTGCACTCTCTCCTTCCAGATGCTGCAGAGAGTGTCATGCAGATGGCACTGGCAGGCTCCTGCTAGCAGCCTGCTGCAGATGGTGATGACGGTCTCTTCTATCTTGTTTCCTGCTGAGAGTCTCAGTCAGATGCTGCAGCTGCTAGCAGTCTCTTATCTCCGGTGGATGTGGCCGAGTGTCCTGTACTCTGCTGACAGTCCCAGCATGCACTAATGTGAGTCCAATTAAGATTCTGCTGACAGCCTATTATGTCCAGCCGATGGGACTCTGTTCCTTGTACCCAGCTGGGAGCCTCGGCAGACACTTCTATAAGTCTTGTGAAGACCCTGCCGACAGCCTCTTGCCTTTTGGTGGCCCTCAGACACTTGCTATGTACTGAGACCGAAACGCCTATGCAGAGTGTCCCTACATGGACCTGTGAATCAACCCTGCCCTCTGCGCGCACACACACACACCCTGGTGCTAGTCCCTCCCCTGCCAGGGCCGGGCATATATCTCCTAGCACAGTTGTTCATGATGCAGGGCCTGACATGGAACTGACACTGCCCCAGCCCTGCTGACCATTGAAAGGCACCAGCCTGACGTGACTGACACTACCTCAGTCCAGCTGCTCATTAAGGCACAAGTCAAACACGTGACTGACACTGTCGCACCCTGCTAACCTTTCAGACGATCAACCTGACAAGTGACGAACACTGACCCAGACCTGCTGACCTTTCAAAGGCGCCAACCTGACAAGCCACTAAACGACTGACACCAACCCAGTCCAGCGGGTCTGTTGGAGGCACCAGTCAGACATGTGACTGACACACACTGTCACCCCCCGCCCAGCTTTTCAGTCAATCAACCTGACAAGTGACTGCCACTGTCACAGCCATGCTGGCCATTCAGGAACACAGGCATGACATGTGATTGACTTTTCTCCAGCCCTACTAGCCTTCAGATGTTCTAGCTTAGCATTTGCCTCTGTACCACAGCCCTACCTTCCTCAATGTACAGGTACCTACAAGAACATGTGGCCTTTGGAATGGACGTTCAGGACACTCCAGCTTGCCACAGTGTCTGCAGTTCAAGTAATGCCACCCAGAGGCTCTTTATTGATGTCATAACTACACTTTTTAACAATTGCTTTATTACCTTCTTGCTTTCTAAGATTTTCTTGAAAATGCACCATTTTCCCACTCTTTTTTCAAAAAATTCCCCGGGGGACAACCACTGCGAACCCCCCTCATAGAGGTCGGGCATGCTCGCCGCACAACACTTACCCCGCACTTTTACACCTCACCAACTTCAGATGTCACCAGCCACCACTGGCGGTAGGTGTAACAGCTGTGGGGACTGGTGCGCCTTGTGCAGGTTGTTGTTGCTGATGGGGAACAACAGGATATATCCAGTCAGGGACATATGGTGGCGGGGTCGGGCATCTAATAGGGTCTCCATAAAAGTATCCCTATCTTCCTGAGCCATATAGGACCTATCAATTTTCAATCGGAATCTCCTATCTTCATGTTCTATTCCGGTTTCCTGCTTCTCCTATCATAAGCAACAGCCTTCTGTGTAAGGGTCTGCATACCTCGCTTTCTAGTATCCTTTTCCATTTTCAATCACCTCTGTTTGGCCTTCTTCTGCCAAGTCCAAAGGGAGTCAAACATGGACTGTCTACTGTGTCTTTTAAACAACTGTTCCTGAAGAAATCCCATCTTTTGTTCATCAAAAGAGCCCGTCAAAGGCCACTGGTACTCCGCATTGTCCCTCGTATATTTGTGCCATAACGTACTAAACATAATAGGACCAAGGCCATGTTTCACATTCATATCAAAATTAGGACTACCCTCAGGAGGTGCTGGCTGGGATTCTGCCAACCGTGCATCTACAGAACAACAACAACAGCACAAACTCCGAATGTTACTAAAACCAGGCATTGCAAAGAAAAGAGAAACAAAGTTGTTATTTTACGTATTTGCAAACACTTTTCACCAAAACAGCCCTTAGACTGAAACAAAACAGATTTACAGTGGTACCACATTCACAAAAACTGAAACAGACTCACCTGGTATCAGGCGCAGAGACAGACCAGTTCTCCACTGCTGACTCTTCAGACCAAATAGTCAGATCACGGGTTTGCCGTTCAGGACTCCAGTCGGGGCGACCACTGGGCGAGGCACCCTCCGGTGGGACAGAGGCAGCAGCTGCGAGAAACGTATCTCTTCGTGCAGGGTACGACTGCAAAAAACAACACATGCAATGCAAATTAGTAAATGGATACAAACTTTAAGGAGGAGACAAAGGCAACGATAAAAATAGTAAAAATGTATTAACTAAATGCTAATATAGGAGCAACTATGATAAACTTAATGTTAATAGTAGTTAGCATCTGGTACGACAATTCATGTCTATTAGTTTGACTTTTAAAAGTTTATCATGCCTTAAATTGTTCAAAAATTTGTCAAAAATCTATACAGAGGGGCCGATTCCGATTCAGGCCGGAAAACGTACCGACCGACTCGGCTCCGGAATTTTATCCGACCGACACGTACCGGTGCAGCCCGACACGCAAAGTACGATGAAATGCGTGCAAAATCCGACCGACTCGTACGGAACACAATACGAACGACCGAACCGCGCGGAAAAAAGCTATCCGGCCGGAAAACCGCGCGAATCGAACCGACCGACACGCACCAGGAAGGAACCCGAACGAAACGTACCCGCGAACTCCGAGCCGCGCAGTACGATGCATCGCGTGGAAAACACGACCGAGTCGCACAGAGCTCAAGCCGTACGACCGACACGCATACAAAACAGCGAGCCGAAGCAACCCAATACACCGCGACCGACGCGTACGCAGCACATAAAACAGCACAAACACAGCGTGAACGACTCGGAGAAGCCCGCACGAGACAAGTGCAGGGTCCGACTCGGTCAGAAGAACGTCTCCTACATGCACAAAAAGTACAAAGGGAAAAACACAAAAAAAAAAGCCAAACAAGCAATTACAAAGCCAATAAATACTGGGGGGGGAAACAGGGAACAAAGACACACCCACAACTCCACCCATATAAAGGACACAAATCCCTACCATCATCCTTTGCAAATTCAAATTACCTGCCAGCACAGAACACCAACAGACAGCAACTACACACACACAGCTCATCCATCACACAAGCCACACACCATCAGCACCTCCCAAATAGCACCCTCACATACACCCAGCAAAACACACACTCACACACCCTCACTTGCACACCAACACACACATCACTCACCACCACCACCCATCACCATGCCCCCCAAGAAGAATCCAAAGTTCCTAGACAGTGAATTGGAAGTCCTGGTAGATGAGATCCTCAAGGTAGAGCCACAGCTGTTTGGTACACTGGTCCAACAGACACCCATGGCCCAGAAAACCAAGATGTGGGAAAGGATCGTCGAAAGGTGAACGCACAATCACCATGTTTGCGCACAAAGGAAGACATCCAGAACAGGTGGTATGATGTGCGCAGGAGGGTCAGGGACCTACTGAAGAAGGATTACATCTTGAGCCAACACACCGGCAGTGGCCCTCCTGCCAAACCACTATACCTCAGGCCCTGGGAGGAGAAGGTGCGGGCCATCCTACCACCAGTGAGTGTATATGGACTAGAAAACATCCCAGAGCCTGGTGAGTACACAACCAATATACCCGATATTGTGTGACAATACACACACATCACTGTCAAGGGGATAGGCAAACCATGCACCCTTAGCAAATCCACAGCAACAAAACCAGAATCATCCCAAGATGTGTATGTCAGTCAGATAAACACAATACATGCCATCTCATAGTGATATGTAACTGTGTCATGACATGTACAAACCCTACAACAAATAAAGCTAGGCAGTGGCACAAATCTAACCAACAAACACTGTCAGATATGTAGCCACCACTACAACACCATCACAGAGGGAATCCCACAGAAAGGAAGGAATCCTGTGTATGCTGGTCAAGTCAGTGTAGCCAATAGCATCATGGGAGTTGTAGTCACAGATATTGCCCACCATCACAATACGCCCATCAACACCACTCTGAACCATGCTCACATCACAGGGAGTGGAAAACAACTAACAAGATGGCTGACACTGGCTACTGCTGTGGGGAGCACAAGGCCCTGCTGGGAACTGGGCACCAACAAACAGCAGGACACCACTGACTGACATCCTGAAAGACAACTTGCACTCCCTGCACTGGAAGCACGTTCCATGGTGGGAAAACTGGCTGGGTGGGAAGGAGGACTGACAGCTATGACCATAGTTACCAGCAGCTCTTCCCACACCCCACCCCCCTAACACAAACTACACACAACTCACCTGGGAAAATGCATTGCCTCACACTAAAATTAATTATCCCACAAAGAACCACCACCCTGGGTCATGCTGTGGGAAGCACAGTGACACACATGGGACTTGTAGCCAAACAAACGCCAGGGCAACACGGTCAGCCATCCTGTCAGCACAGGCACACTACCCCACAGGGAAGCAGAGTCAGAAGGAAGGAAGTATGGGCAAGCTGGGAAGGGGGGTGGAGGCAATAGCATGATGGGAGTGGTAGTCACAGCTCAACATCCCCCACCCACATGGTCCGGCAAGCTCACACTGAAGCATGCACACCTCACAGAGAGTGGAAAGCCCCATCAAAGATGTCTGACACTGGTGCTCTGCTGTGGGGAGCACAAGGCCATGCTGGGAACTGGCCACCAACCAACAGCAGGACACCACTGTCAGCCATCTTGCCATTGCTGTCACACCCACACACAGTGAAGTACACTCAAAAGGAAGGAAGTATGGGCATGCTGGGAAGGGGGGTGGAGGCAATAGCATGATGGGAGTGGTAGTCACAGCTCAACATCCCCCACCCACATGGCCCAGCAAGCTCACACTGAAGCATGCACACCTCACAGAGAGTGGAAAGCCCCATCAAAGATGTCTGACACTGGTGCTCTGTTGTGGGGAGCACAAGGCCATGCTGGGAACTGGCCACCAACCAACAGCAGGACACCACTGTCAGCCATCTTGCCATTGCTGTCACACCCACACACAGTGAAGTACACTCAAAAGGAAGGAAGTATGGGCATGCTGGGAAGGGGGTGGAGGCAATAGCATGATGGGAGTGGTAGTCACAGCTCAACATCCCCCACCCACATGGCCCAGCAAGCTCACACTGAAGCATGCACACCTCACAGAGAGTGGAAAGCCCCATCAAAGATGTCTGACACTGGTGCTCTGTTGTGGGGAGCACAATGCCCTGATGGGAACTGGCCACCAACCAACAGCAGGACACCACTGACTGACATCCTGAGAGTCAACCTGCACCCACTGCAAGGGTGGCATGCTTCATGGTGGGATAACTGGGCTGGAGGGAGAAGGATGTCCGGATGTCAACCAAATACCACCAATGCTGGCCATGCACACACCTCAACATTCACATTGAAATGCTTCATGTTGTCAGGACAATGCGCTACACCAATATCAACAGCTGACTGTGACAACTTAGGACAATGCAATGTACAGGCCCGCATCCAGAGGTACAGTCACAACTGTCAGGTGTTTGAACCATTGATGCCTGTAGAAACATTACATACATTGTGTGTCTCTTCCAAATACAGGTGATGATGGGGACACAGCAGCAGACGCTGAGGAGTCCCTGTCCCAGGCTCCGGGGACACTGAGCTCACTGGTGTGGAACAGCCTCTGCCCACCTCGGCTGACGAAGACCTACCTGGCACCTCCGCAGTGAGTCATCATGCAGCACCAGCAGGACCACCAGCTGCACCCCTGCACCCACCCCTCCAACAACTGCCAACACACAGACCACCCCTGCCGACACGGACAGACCAAGGACCACACCACCACCAGCACACGGACCCCGGCCCAACGTGGAGCTACGGACACCAACACCAGCAACAACCCCCAAGGGGGCCCAGGGTCACCTGTGCGTGCCACCGCAGGTCCTTCACGTGTCACCTGGGGTGGTGGGAGGGGTGGTAGACATAGGTCGCTGCTTGCAGAGGGGTCTGGACTGCATGATGACCCACAACTGGTACGCATAGCTGATGCGTACCAGGCTAACACCGGAGAGTTCAGCCAGGTAGTGGAGATCCTCAGGGACATTCAACAGCAGCAGGCTGCCCATCATGCCCGCTTGGACTTACACATGTCCCGCATGGAGTCCAAGTGGGACACATTGCAAGAACAGACGGCGGTGCATAGGGACATATTACAATGCCTCCGCCAGATTTGCACCAACATGTCAACACCTCCCTGTGTGCCCACAACATCTGGGGCTGCAACAACTGCAACTGCCACAGGGAGGGAGGATGACTCTGGCGGAGAGTCCCCTGCACCGCAGCAGTCTGCACTTGAGGGTCCCCCCCCAAAGAAGAGGGGTCGTCCGAGGAAGGACAACTGAGAGGCTGATGGCCATGCACAACCCCCAGGAAGCAAACACCTGTTCTGGAAAATCACCTTTGTGCGCAAACTCTTCACCCTGTCGAATGCAACACAACTCTCCCACATGACATGGGGAGCTCAAGTTGGACCAATGTATCAGATGACTGTGGACTTTACTCAGGACATTACTGCTATCAGGACTTCCAAATCATCTAGGAACTTCGGATTACAATCACAATGTACAGCACCCACCATCCTGTGCACTATACTCACACATGTATGTCAATAAACTCACTAATACACCATACTTGCCTCTGTTGTGATTCCAACGTTGTTTCTGAAGTGGCGATGATGATCTGTGAAATGACACTGTGCATGCTAACTGCTACAGCAAGTACAACACCGGCATGTGAGTCATGGCGACGTGACACATATGAGGGAGACACACCACCAGGGCTACACAACACATACACACCAGGGCCATCTGACTCATCGCCTACACTGATGTTGCCAGGAAATACGTTGCATTGCACAGACCCAACACCAATTCACAGTCTGTGTTAACTAGCCCACTGGTGCAGTAAGCAAATGTCAGTCAGATGTGTGACCACAGACAACGCACATCACAAAGTGCAGCACAGGTTTATTACACATTTGCAACATGTTGTAACCACTACAGATGCAAGGTAATCCCACCTGGCAGTGGGCACACAGTCAACAAGTGTAGAAGAAAGGAAGTCCATGGGTGTGGCGCACATCACCTGTAGGGAAAGGACAGCTACCACCCTGGAAGTTGATTCACGGTGTCAGGGGATCACAGTTGAACAAACAACTCTGAAAGTACCCTGTGAAGGACAGAAATGACACACAGTCAAAAGCACTGAAGAACAGGACAGAACTGCAATACTCATGCCCAATACATGTCACAAGATACCCACCCAGAACCAAGTTAGCATGTCAACACTGTTGTGGAGTACAGACTACCGGTAAGGACACATCGCTGCACGCATACAGTCAAGTAGAACATGGACACACTCAAACAGCACCAGAGCACCACCAACACATATCATGCAAACTCACATCATTGACATAACATCCCTGGATACTCACATTCAGCTGAAGAAGTTGGTGATGAGCTGTGTGCGGACATCACCCTCATCATCATCATCACTGGCATCATGGTCCAGCCCAGGATCCTCCACAGGTGGCGGATGTTGGTCATCGTCATCCAGGATGAGCGGCAACTCCTTTCGCACTGCCAGGTTGTGTAGCATGCAGCAGACAATGACAATCTTGCACACCTTTGCTGGGGCATATGGGAGGGCCCCTCCTGTCTTATCTAGGCAGCGGAAGAGGCTCTTCAGGAGACCAAATGTCCACTCAATCACTCTCCTGGTCCGACCATGTGCCTCATTGTAGTGCATCTGGGCTGGTGTCACAGGGTTCCTGAGGGGCGTCAGCAACCACGGCATGTTGGGGTATTTGGAGTCACCTACATACAGACAATTGCACATTAGCTGAGTTGGAAAAGAGGGTGGAACACTACATTGCAGAACACACACAATGGTACAAAGTCAGTACACACCAACAAGCCAGGCACGCTGGTTCCGCATCTGTGACATCATCCTCGGGATGCGACTACTCCTCATCACGTAGGCATCGTGTGCAGAACCGGGGAAACGGGCACAGACGTGTGAGATGCTCATATCTGCAAGACATACCACCAGTGCATTGACCGAATGGTAGTGTTTGCGGTTCCGGTATGCCTGCTCTTGGGCCTGTGGTGGTACCAAAGCCACATGTGTCCCATCAATGGAGCCAATGACATGCGGCATCCTCCCCAGGGCATAGAAGTCACTCTTCACGTCAGTGAGTTGTTGACGTTTAGGGAAATAGATGTACTGGTTCAGGTATCTCAACATTGCCTCCAAAACATCGCGTAGCACACGGCTGAACATGGTCACCAGCAGACGCCACAGTGTGTTGAAAGGTACCGGTGGCAAAGAAGTGTAGGGCTGCCATCACCTTCACCTTGGGGGTCAGCGCTGTAGGGTATGTCCGGCCAGGTTGCAAATGTGGGGCCAACCGCACCGTCAATTCCTCAATCAGTGGCCTGGTGAGGCGGTACCGTCGGATGCAGTCCCGTTCAACCATTGTTGCAAGGTCAGGGAATGGCCGATGGACAGCTGGTGCCCTGCAATGCATAGGTGAAGAAAGAAATATTGTCAGTCACCCCACATATGTGGCATAGACCAGACTCAATATCACATGATACAACATTACAAGACACAAGTACATGATGCGTGTGCCGTTCCGTAAGGACATGTATGGCACCTACATGGCTAACATCTAACATCACAGTTCAACATGTGTCCTCAACAAGTCCCAGGTTGTGCTATGGGATATCATTAGGCTGTGTGTCAGTACCCATGTACTGCTGTCACGTTCCAAACACACACCACAGTGACATGTGAGGACAGATGTGCCCCAGGTATCACAGCTCATTGACAGGTAGATTCCCAGGGACCCTGTATTGCCACATGGACACTGGCATGACATGGTGCATCATGAATACACCACAGCTAAACAACCATGACCCCCACAGGTAGTGGTCCTTGTTGCCTCGGCAGGACAGACATGGAAGTCTGTGGCACACACACGCACAACATCAAAGTCCATGCACAAACAACGTGGATGTGGAGACTGTCTCCCATTGTGCACATGGAATCAGAGACATTGTAAACACAACATGCACACAGACTGTGGAGGGCCATCACAATTGTGGCAATGGGTCACCCTGGGACGTACATACCGTCCCACATGGGACTCAGGGGGTATGTGACATGACATACACATACACAGCCGTGAAATGTGACCATGCCACATGCCCTGAAATGAACAGTTGCACACCACAGTGTTCATGTGCACAACACACCAAGGATTCTGTCCCCACGAACACGTGCACAGCCTGGGAGTGGCTGCCCCCAAGTGCCAGCCAAAAAACAACATGTTGACCCCCATACACGGAACAGGTAATGCAGCCTTACATGCCTTAGGACACAGTGTGGACAGGCTGTGGTGTTGTAGGTGTGCCCCTCACTCCCTGGGAAGTATATGTGGCTGGCATATGTTCACCTGTGACAGGCATGGTGACATATGCCAGTGACTTGTACAGGGACGCGTTGTACAGCAATGGACCGATCGGTGCGCACACATTGGCCATTGCATACAATGTGAGCGGGTACGCGTTGTACAGCAATGGACCGATCGGTGCGCACACATTGGCCATTGCATACAATATGAGCGGGTACGCGTTGTATTCGCAATACGCGTTGTACAGCAATGGACCGATCGGTGCGCACACATTGGCCATTGCATACAATGTGAGCGGGTACGCGTTGTATTCGCAATACGCGTTGTACAGCAATGGACCAATCGGTGCGCACACATTGGCCATTGCATACAATGTGAGCAGGTACGCGTTGTACAGCAATGGACCGATCGGTGCGCACGCATTGGCCATTGCATACAATATGAGCGGAGTGCAGCGTTGTATTCGCAATACGCGTTGTACAGCAATGGACCGATCGGTGCGCACACATTGGCCATTGCATACAATGTGAGCAGGTACGCGTTGTACAGCAATGGACCGATCGGTGCGCACACATTGGCCATTGCATACAATGTGAGCAGGTACGCGTTGTACAGCAATGGACCGATCGGTGCGCACGCATTGGCCATTGCATACAATGTGAGCAGGTACGCGTTGTACAGCAATGGACCGATCGGTGCGCACGCATTGACCATTGCATACAATGTGAGCAGGTACGCGTTGTACAGCAATGGACCGATCGGTGCGCACGCATTGGCCATTGCATACAATGTGAGCGGGTACGCGTTGTATTCGCAATACGCGTTGTACAGCAATGGACTGATCGGTGCGCACACATTGGCCATTGCATACAATGTGAGCGGGTACGCGTTGTATTCGCAATACGCATTGTACAGCAATGGACCGATCGGTGCGCACACATTGGCCATTGCATACAATGTGAGCAGGTACGCGTTGTACAGCAATGGACCGATCGGTGTGCACACATTGGCCATTGCATACAATGTGAGCAGGTACACGTTGTACAGCAATGGACCGATCGGTGCGCACGCATTGGCCATTGCAAACAATATGAGCGGGTACGCGTTGTATTCGCAATAAGCGTTGTACAGCAATGGACCGATCGGTGCGCACACATTGGCCATTGCATACAATGTGAGCAGGTACGCGTTGTACAGCAATGGACCGATCGGTGCGCACGCATTGGCCATTGCATACAATGTGAGCGGGTACGCGTTGTATTCGCAATACGCGTTGTACAGCAATGGACCGATCGGTGCGCACACATTGGCCATTGCATACAATGTGAGCGGGTACGCGTTGTATTCGCAATACGCGTTGTACAGCAATGGACCGATCGGTGCGCACACATTGGCTATGGCCTGGCCTGGCAACGGACGCGTTTTCAAATCTTTAACGAGTCTGATGCTGTGAATTCAGTTGGTCACCCACAACAATGTTGCAAATTCATGGGTGTCATGAAGTTGAACTTTTGAAGGATGCTGTGGGCGTGTGTAAGTGGTGCAATTCCATGGATTGGCCAGATTCAGAAGATGCAAACTACTTGGACCTATCACTTTGGACACATGGGACAGTATCTGCCTCTGCAGCACACATATAATGCTGGCTGTTCCCCTGAGAGCTCACTTGCCTGCACTACATGCTCCAGGACGACATCTGCCACCACCACTGCTGCTGTATCTGCACCCTCTGGATCCTGCAATGGCACGTACTGTGGAGAGAGCCCCAGCCTTCAGCACTGAGGAGAACCAGGCCCTGCTGGACAGCCTCCTTCCACGGTACAGCAAGCTGTATGGGAAAGCAGGGGAGCAGGTGAGTGTGCTGTCCACTGCCTTACTAAATGTGCATGTTGTCTGACTAGCAAGACTTATAGTCTGCACGCCACTGGCTAGCAGGCTCACTGAGTAGTTGTCACCCCCCATAGTGTGTAGTTACATGCACTGAACAGGTATAGTGCAGTGACAGTGCATTTAAACAACGTTTTACTTCCCAGGCAATGATACCATGTAGTAACTGCTGGCAAACTGTCCATAGCCATCGTTGCACTGCCTGTGTACATCATGTGCCCCTGTGATTGAGACATGTATATCCAACTGTGTAATGCACGGATATGTTGAATGTGTAGTAATGGCATTTTCACTTTGTCATCCTCACAGGTTGATGCCCACCAGAAGCAGCAGATATGGCTGACCATCGTCCGGGCAGTGAGATCCGTGGGGGTCTACAAGCGGAAGGATCTGCTACTGCCAGAAGAGGTGGCAGGACCTTCGGGGCTGAACCCGGAGGATCGCACGGGTCCAGCTGAAGCTGTCGCCTCCTCGCAGGAGGGGCGGACACCGGACCCTGACCCCCACATGCTCAGGATCCTGGCGGTGGTCTTCCCTGATCTGGATGGGCAGCTGAAGGCCAGAGAGCAGCAAGGAGGGGGTGAGTCCATGACTGCATTGTGAACTTTGTCTGCCATGCTATGTGCCCTCCTCTGGCCTGGTTAAACTTCCACAGTACATCAGTCATGTGGTCCAGGACCCATGTCCCTCAATTGTGCACTGCCCACTCCTCATCTGATACCCAGGTATGGCCCTTACAGTCAGGGAATTGTGTCA
Source organism: Calotriton arnoldi (assembly GCA_963921515.1). Classification (NCBI taxonomy): domain Eukaryota; kingdom Metazoa; phylum Chordata; class Amphibia; order Caudata; family Salamandridae; genus Calotriton; species Calotriton arnoldi. The sequence goes on from CAWUFW010011455.1 coordinate 42,616, forward strand.
CTTGGGTACTGTGTCCTTGCATTTTGCTCAGCTCAAGGTGGGGGACAGCATTTGTTCCCCTAACTCTGTGGTGGGCATCATGGGTGGGTCCATTGCTTACACAATGCCTGTGTTCTGACATGTAATCTGCGTGTTACTTTGATATGTGGTCCAATTGCTGAGCTGATCCACCACATGTGCCTGGGGCATCTGGCACACACCCTTGCTGCGGGTGGGAACAATGTTTGGGCCCCAGGAGTGTGTATATTACGTGTGTCACACATACTTAGCCACCTGCCTACTGTCCAGGGCTCATCCCTCATTCACGTGGGGCAGGACAGTCATGCCTACTCCAGGCCATACAATACACTATGTACTCCCACTCACGTGTATCAGCTGACACGTTGTGCTCAGTGATATGTCCCCTCAGGTGTCTGCCTCTGTGTCAGTGTGCTGTGACTTCGTTGTCAGGGGTGTTTCTCGGTTGGAGCTCAGCATGCCACCGGAGATGTGACATAGGAGACGATACTTGTGTGACACATAGGTGTTTGATCACCTGACCGTGCAGACTGGGGTATGCGAATGTGAAGTTCAGGCAGCTGTTTCCCATTCACAGCAGATTGTGAGGTGCTCAGGTTCAGAGGGTTGTTACAGGTCTCCCATATGTCCAATTGGTATGACGTGGACAGATAAGGGTTCAGATGATGTGGTGTGTGGGGGATGTACATGTGCACTTGTTCAGCTCCAGGACTTGCATTCCCCATGACCTACTATAGTGACACAGTGCAGATTGTTGTTGTCTGGCTGCCCTGCCCATGTGACTGGAGACAGTGATGTATGACTTAGCAGGCATGCCTGTGCCATGGCATGAAACTTCCTATGAGTGATCCTGCAGGGGAGTGACATGTGCTACATGCACACCATTGTGGCAATGACTATCAGGACATGGGTGCATCATGGTGTCTGTCGCTGGTATGCATCACATGCATTTCAAAATTGACTCTGGGCACCCCTTTATCCGGACACCTGTACTGACTCAGTGGCAAGAGTTGTGATGTGTGCATGTTCACATGCTTCACCGTGTTCTCTGCACTGTCCAACTACTGTGTAGGTGGTGCATGTGTCCATACTGGGGTATTGCCATCCGACAGACACCAGACAGATGGGTGCAAGGCCAGGAGAGATGCGAGTGCCATGGTTGACCATCAGACTGACAATTGGCTTCCCCTACTTTGTTTGGGCACTTTTAGCAATGTTCAACTAAGGATGCCAGGGCTTGCTCTGTAATGTGCTGTACTTACTGTGGTGTGTGCGTTCGGTGAAGGTGACTGATGTCTGTCTGTTTCCCTATTGTTTGCAGATACATCCACGGCCACAGGAGGGGACAGCTCCACGGACCAGGAGGAGCCTCAGAGCCAGACTGGGTCAGCAGCCGAGGAGTGGTCGGAGGGACCCAGTGGCACGGAGGGCGAGGGGAGCCACACCGAGGAGTCCTCAGCACCATCCACCTCAGCTGAGGACCACAGCAGCTCGGAGGATGACTCCCTTGTGGAGGCGGGTGTCAGCAGCCACCACACCACAGCTAGTGTTGCTGTCCCCGCCACCACCACCACCACCCTCCCATCGGCTCCCATTCCCGAGCTCCGTGGAGGCTCCCATGTTCGGGAGCGTGTCTCCTTCGTGCCAGGCACCGCACCCCCTGCCCCTGTGTCCCCTGCTGCCCTGAGTGAGGAGTCTGTGTACCTCCTTCGCCAGCTCCATGTAGGGCAGACAGCGATGCTGAGTGTCCTCCATGCACACACCACTCTGTTGACTCAGCTGGTGTCGTTCATGGAGGGCATCTCTTCGGGCATGTCTGCCCTACAGAGGGGCAATAGGTCCATGGACTCCTCCCTGACGGCAGCAGTGTCCCTCCTCCAACAGTCCCTCACCCCTCCTACCTCTGCCCCATCCACACTCCCCAGCACCTTACCTGTCCCAAGCACACACACACCGGCACAGGCACACACCAGCACAGACACAGGCAGCACACAGACACACACGCCAAAATCCACACGCACAGTCAGGGGACTGAAACCACACTCACAGGGGATGGGGCCCAGGCACACACACACACGCATCCACGAGGACTGCGCAGTCCTCAGTTACCTCTCCCTCCAAGGCCCCTTCCCTTGCCTCACCTGCAACCCCAAAGACACAGCGGGTCTTCCTCAGTGACCTCGGCCTCTTCCCCTCCGATCCAGCTGATACAGCATTCAGGGGGAAGAAGAAGCCCACCCACACGGAGGGGAGTGCCCCTCGCCCCCGGACACCCTCCCCCAGGCGCAGACCGACTGACGCCCCCATCCGCAAGTCCCCCAGGACCCGGAAGAGCAAGACCCCGCCGCCGCCCTGCAGCTCAAGCACCAAGTCTCCTTCCTCCATCCCTCAGGCCCCCACTCCATAGGTGCCCCCACCACACCCTGCCCCAGGTTCCCCCACCCACAGATGCACCATCCCCAAAAAGATCCGGCCTTCTACCCCTGCCACTTGCTCTTCCGGCACCACACCCCCGCTGCGCATTTCTGTGCCACTGGTGTGGAGACGGTGTCCTCCCCTCTGTCCTGCCCACCTTACCTGAACCCCATTCTCCTCCCCTGGAGGTAGGCACTGCAGTGGAGTCCACTACCACCCCGTCTGACTTGGGCACTGCAGTGGGGAACCTGTCCACTCCATCTGCACTGCCCACTGCAGTCGTGCCGGCACCCACACCATCTGAGTCATGCCCCCCAGTTGTGCCGGCACACACCATGTCAGACACCTCCACTGCAGTTGTCAGTGGCTCTCCAGCACCCACCACCCCTTCCCTGCCTCCTTCTGGTGAGCCCTGATCCTGTCCCTGCGGTGCCTGGCCTGCCCCCCGTATGCCCCTCCGAGGGGATTGTCCCTGGTGTGTAGCAGTGCAGGCATGCGTAGGGTGACATCTGCCACTGTCACCCTGTTTTGACTTTCAGAATGGACTGGCCATTGGCCTTTGTTTCTTTTTTTCTGGACTTTAACTTTTGAACCCACATATGCTGAATAAAGCTACTTTCTGTTCTCTAGTGGTTTTGCTTCTGATGTACATGATGTTGATGATGCTAACCGTGCCCTTGCTGCAGTGATGGTGATTTTTGGTCTCATGAAAATGAAGTGTTACTGTGCAGGAACCCATGTGGTCCACGGGTAATGTGTCCTATCCTGTAGTGTATCCATGTCATCCTTAGCAGCATATGAGGGTGTCATGTTTTCAATATTTGGCAATGGGATTTCCTACTTACATTTGCAATATCACATCTGTGGCTTACACCCCTGCACATCTGTTGTGCTTGCCATTGTTCAATTAGTCTACTTCCCTGACCGTGTGGCCATCTCCACTGGACATGCAAGTTTGGGCATCAATGGGGAAGGACTCATCTGTGTTGTCAGTGCAACTTGCTATACATGTGTGTTGGATCTGTGCTGATGATTTCGTTGACACTCCCATTACCAGGCTGATGTGACGGGAGCCTTCATTTGGTGCTAATTCATTTGGTGCTAATTGTTGACTGTGTGACCAAGTGTTCTGCTGACATGATGGAGCCCTACTGAGGCAACATATGGCACAGCTTTCCTCACACAGGAGTGGAGTCCCCTCATGGCAGTGAGTAATCCTGTGACATTGCCTGAGCCCAAGGTGTGTGTTGTGTGAGCATGTCTGTGTGTGTTCACTTCCATTTTGCTGTGCATGCTGGGATCTCTAGTGATGTTCCTGTTTGTGATGCTTGCTGAGTTGACCTATGTCCCCCCAAAGTCTTCTCCCTGGGTTCTCTGTGATGTGGGTGCATGGCACATTACTGGTCATCAGGGTGTCACCCATAGGTGTGTTTGCTGTCAGGGCTGAGTTTGTGGGCAAACGCAGATGGGACACAGTCAGGATTCCCCTTGGCACTTGTTGTTTACACCTGTCATGTAATTTCCAGTTTGTGTTAGCTTTCAGTGATTGTGACACGTTGTGTGTGTGACTGCTGGCACTCCTCAGGGCTGCAATGTTGGTAGTTGTCTATGTGTGTTCTTTGTGGGTGACCTTGGCTTCTTCATTGGTGTGGGACTGTGGCTGGGATCCCATTGGTTGGTGTGGTATTGCCGTCATGTCCATGTACAGCGTAGTGTGCAGTGTGTCAGACATTCAGGAGTCTTGTTTAGTGGCCATGTGTGATGTGTTTCTGCACCTTAGTTACCACCACCACCCCCCATGGGATTGTCATGGGTGCATGTGCAATGTCACCAGTGCATGTGATCTTCACTGCTGCACATTGTTGGAGGTCGAGGTGTGTGGTGTTGAGTGTGTGCAGATGAGAGTTGTTGCCCAGCTAGACCCCTGCCTCCATGTTGGCCTTGGCTTACTGGCCGTGCTGATTGATTTGTGCTTGTGTAGGTGTGATGATAGTTTGTTGATCAGGACACATGACTGTGGTTCACAGTGTGAACGACATCTAGCTTTGTCATCACAGTGGGATTGTCATGCAGCCCAGGGTCAACACATTGTGGGGACCCTGGGGGTAGTGCTGTGGTGTGTCTGGGTCTTGCTGTGTCAGTTGCTGTTCCTACATGCTTGTGTGACATGTGTGATTTGTGCTCCCTCTCATCTAACAATGCCTGATTGCCCACATAGGGGATTTGGATCCATGAGTTACTTTTGTGTGGCACTGTATGCACATCTGTGTAATTGGTATTCAGGCCTCATCATGTGTTGTGTGGTTGCCTGGGGACACTGGCACCCCCCCCTCACCTGTTGTGTTTGATGTGCAGTGTGGGGCTGCCTGTTTGTGTTTGTGCATCTGCACCACTGCATTGGCATATCTTTAGTGTGCCATTGGCTGTATGTTGTTTGGTGGGTTTCACCTGCTGTCCCTGGGACTCCTAGCTCATCAGTCAGCACAATGATCATTGTTTGTGTGTCCCATTGCTGCCATGGTATGGTATTTGTTCACCTCACATCTACAGTCTCCACAGGATATCTACATTTGTGTGCCCATTGGTGCAAATATGTGGGTCTGCATTCTGATGGTCACTTCTGTCATTGTGTCATTGATGAATGTTGACAGTGTCAGCCCCCATGGGTGAGGTTTGTCTGCACATGGCCAAAGGTATGTCTTATTTGCACTGCACTGTTTGCCTCCCCCAATCTATGTTGCTATGGGACACAAGCACTACTTTGCCACTGATGTGTTTGTTGTTCTGTGACCAGGAATCATCCATGCAGTTTGGCAGTTGCAGCTTTTTCAATGTCAACACTTACCTTTTGGTCACTGTGATGATGGGGGCTTAGACCCCATTGCCACAATGTTCAAGATGTGCTTCAGCTATGGACCCCACACTTACCTTTTGGTCACTGTGATGATGGGGGCTTAGACCCCATTGCCACAATGTTCAAAATGTGCTTCAGCTATGGACCCCACACTTACATTTTGGTCACTGTGATGATGGGGGCTTAGACCCCATTGCCACAATGTTCAAAATGTGCTTCAGCTATGGACCCCACACTTACCTTTTGGTCACTGTGATGATGGGGGTTGAACCCCATTGCCACAATGTTCAAGATGTGCTTCAGCTATGGACCCCACACTTACCTTTTGGTCACTGTGATGATGGGGGCTTAGACCCCATTGCCACAATGTTCAAAATGTGCTTCAGCTATGGACCCCACACTTACCTTTTGGTCACTGTGATGATGGGGGTTGGACCCCATTGCCACAATGTTCAAAATGTGCTTCAGCTATGGACCCCACACTTACCTTTTGGTCACTGTGATGATGGGGGCTTAGACCCCATTGCCACAATGTTCAAGATGTGCTTCAGCTATGGACCCCACACTTACCTTTTGGTCACTGTGATGATGGGGGCTTAGACCCCATTGCCACAATGTTCAAAATGTGCTTCTGCTATGGACCCCACACTTACCTTTTGGTCACTGTGATGGGGGTTATTTTATTTATTTATTTTATTTAAGAGGTTTTATATAGCGCTGGCTTAACCCTTAGGTATCAGAGCGCTTTACATTGGGAAGACGATAGCACATGGGTTACAAAAACAAATGGCAAACGAAAAGAAACATAGAGGTATGGTAGGCCTAAGCAACAAAGTAATTGACAAATCTTGATTATGATAGACAGTGAAAGGATGAAGCTATATACTAAACAACATTGAAATAAAGGATTACAAATTATTAAACAGTAAAAGGAACTAGTCTCGTTATTGTCGATGCAAAGTGAAAGGATGGAGCTATTTACTAGGCCGTATATGGATAACATAGTTACAAATTATTAAGTAGTAAAAAGGAACTAAACTCATATTTTGAATGTTACGGAAGGGTTAGACAAGAGAGGAGGGAGGGATGGTTAGATTTAAGGAGAGGGGTGAACCGAGGGGATGCAAGAGGTGTGGATGGGTAAGGTGGGGGGCTATTTGGTGTTGGTGGAGTGCAGGAGAGGTGGGAGAAAGGGGGGGAAGGTTGGGGATTCAAGAAGGAAGAGACTGAACAGCAAGTATGGGCATAAAATGATTATGGACCCCAATATTTGTTGAGCAGGTGCGATTTAAGGTCTTTTTTGAAACTGGCGTATGAAGGATTCAGTCGTAGGTCTTTTGGGAGGTTATTCCAGATGCTGGGGGCCTTACCAGAGAAGGAGCGGGATTGTGCGGCTTTCTTTTTTAGCAAAGGGGGAACGAGGAGGAGAGAGTTAGTGCTTCTCATCGAACGGGCACTGCCCGCTTTTTGAGTTTGTTTGAAAGATATAGCGGGGTTTTTGGTGGAGGGCTTTGTGGGTAATGCAGGCTAATTTAAAGGAGGATCTGCCTTCAATAGGGAGCCATTTAAGGGTCTTTAGGGCCGGCGAGATGTGGTCAGAGCGTTTGCCACCAGTTATAATCCTAGCCGCTAGGTTTAGAACAGATTTGAGGGGGGCCAAGTGAGTTTTGGGAGAGCCGGTGAGAAGGGCATTACCATAGTCGATTTTCGAGAGGACTAGGGATTGTACAACTGATTTGAAATCTTCCGCTGGAATGAAGGGTTTGATTTTTTTGAGATGTTGGAGCGTAAAAAGTGCGCCTTTGGCCGAGTTTTTTACATGGGAGTTGAGCGTAAACTTACTGTCGAGGGTGATGCCGAGGGATTTAACCGATTCGGAGAGGTGGAGTGTACAGTTGAGGGCAGTAAGGTCAGTGATCCATGTATGGATGGGGAGGGGGTTGTTTTTAGGAGAGAAGAGAATGATTTCAGTTTTGTTAGGGTTAAGTTTGAGATGATTGGAATGGAACCAGTTTTGGATGTTGGTAAGGGCGGTGTTAAGGTGCAGAACATCAGAGTGGGATTTAATTTTATAGTAGAGTTGGGTGTCGTCAGCATATAGGTGATAGTTAATGCCTGCTTGTTTGAGAATGAGAGTAAGGGGTTCCATGAGAAGGTTGAAAAGGGCAGGAGAGAGGATGGATCCTTGGGGGACACCAAGGGAGACTGGAGTGGGGCTAGATAGGCAGTTGCGGATTTTTACTTGTTGGGTTCTGTGTTGGAAATAGGAGTTGAACCAATTGAGGACGGTACCATTAAGACCAAATCGAGATTTAAGAGTAGAGTAAGGTTGAATGGTTAACTGTGTCAAATGCCGCTGAGAGGTCAAGGAGAATGAGTAGGCAGGTCTCGCCATTGTCCAGGGCAAGGTGGATGTCATCAACTATATTTAGCAATGCAGTTTCAGTGCTGCAGCCCTTACGGAAGCCGGATTGTAGGGGGTCGAGTAGGTTGTAGGTGTCAATGTGTTTATCCAGTTGCTGAAGGGCACACTTTTCAAGGGCTTTTGAGAGAAAGGGGAGGTTTGAGATGGGGCGGAGGTTGTTCGGGTCATTTGGGTCGGCCTTAGGGTTTTTTGGAATGGGTGTGATTTGTCCGAGTTGGAGGGAGACCGGTACGCACCCCGAGGTAAGGGAGGAGTTGATGATATTGGTCCAACACGGGACAATGACGTGCTTAAGTTCTTGGAAGATGGGAGAGGGTCTTTAGTGTGGGAAGATGGTTTTAGTTTGGACAGGATGTTACAGACTTCAAGTTCAGAGACGGAGTGGAAATTCAGCCAGGAGGCGTTGTTTTTGAGTTGAGTGTTGTCGGGGGGGAAGTTCAGACGGGGTTAAAGAAGGTAGGGGTGGGGAGGACAGAGGGGGCGTGAGTAGAGGGGAAGGTGTTGAAGAGGTGTCAGGGGCACCGAGGGGGTTGGGGGGGATTTGGGTTAGGGTGAAAGAATGGTCAATTTTGGCAATTTTTTCAGAAAAAAAGTTAGCTATTTCTTCGCATTTGCTTGTGGTGGCCGTCATGCTGGGTGGGGCAGGGGAGGTTTGATTTCTAATAATGTTGAACAGTTCTCTAGGTCTGTTTTTTGCCCGAGAGAGCTGTGATCGGAAGAAGGAAGCCTTTTCGGTGAAGATGTGTTTTTTGTACACGGATCTAGCGGTTCGAAGGAGGACCAGATTGGAGGGGGAAGGGTGTTGTCTCCAGGTTCTTTCTGCCAGTCTAAGAGCTCGTCTTTCATTATTGAGGTCTGGATTATACCAAGTTTTGGAAGGGATATTTTTAAGAGTTTTTGGTTTGGGTGGTGCAAGTTGATCTAGAACCTCAGAGACAGCTTTATTGTAATGCTCAGTGAGATCGTTTGTATTGAGAGAGGGAGGAGTGCGACTGAGTTGATCTTGGAGTTTAGCCTCCAGTAAACCTGGGGGATATGTTTAAGGTTTCTGGATAATATAGTGGTTTTGTTGATTTTAGAAGGGGCAAGCTGGACTAGGGGTGAGATCGAGAACAGTATGAGGTGGTGATCAGACCAGTCAATAGGGATAATGTTGGAAAGAGATGCCAGATTACTGTTAGCAATGATGGCGTCAAGAGTAGCCCCTTTAGAATGGGTTGGGGTAAGGCAGAGTTGCTTGAGGTCATTTATCTCAAGGCGGTTATTGAGAAGTTTGATGGTTGGGTCGTCTGGCAGATTCCAGTGAAGGTTGAAGTCTCCTAGGAAGAGATTTTTAGAGTTCGAAAGGGACGATTGTGACAGAAGTTCAGATATTTCCTCAGCGAAGGGAAGAGGTTCACCTGGGGGTGGTAGATGTTGTGTAGTCGCATTGGGGGCACCTTGCATTTTAAGTTCTACTCCAAGGTATTCAAAAGTTTTGAAGTCAGTGTTTTTGGCTAGGGATAGTTGGAGTTCATTTTTAAAGATTATTGCTAGACCTCCTCCTATTCTTTTAGGTCTGTCTTTTCTGAGGATGGAATAACCGGGGGAGAGAGTAAGTCTAGGATGGGTGTGGAGTGATCGTTGAGCCAAGTTTCCGTGAGGAAGGCAAGGTCTATATCTTCACCCAGGATGGTTTCGGAAATTTCTGAGGCATGTCGAACCGCCGAGCGGCAGTTCACAAGCATGCATGTCAGGGGCTTAGGGTTAGTTATAGGGGGGGCACGAGTGGATAGCGGTAAGTTGCGGGGGGGGTCTGGGTGAGCAAGGAGAGGAGAGAGTTCTGTTGGACCCCATTGCCACAATGTTCAAAATGTGCTTCAGCTATGGACCCCACACTTACCTTTTGGTCACTGTGATGATGGGGGCTTAGACCCCATTGCCACAATGTTCAAAATGTGCTTCAGCTATGGACCCCACACTTACCTTTTGGTCACTGTGATGATGGGGGTTGGACCCCATTGCCACAGTGGTCATGGTCTGCTTGCATTGTGGAGGCCACACACATTTATGTGTGACACATGTGATAAGGGGTCACATTGTGTGTTCAAAGTCATGTTCAGTGTTGTAGGCATTTGACACAGTCTACACACGCTTGTCATGGTGTTGGGGGGATGTCTTTTTCTTGCATTCCCTAGGTTGTAGTGTGCTGGTTGTGTCATGCATTGTCCATCCTATGAGTGGGGGTGGTGTTGGTGGTAGGCATCCAGCCCCCCATGGGTTGGGGTGGTGGTAGGCATCCAGCCCCCCCTGGGTAGGGGTGGTAGTAGTGGTAGGCATCTAGCACCCCCTGGGTAGGGGTGGTAGTAGTGGTAGGCATCTAGCACCCCCTGGGTAGGTGTGGTAGTAGTGGTAGGCATCCAGCCCCCCATGGGTAGGGGTGGTGGTAGTGGTAGGCATCCAGCCCCCCATGGGTAGGGGTGGTAGTAGTAGTAGGCAGCTAGCACCCCCTGGGTAGGGGTGGCAGTAGTGGTAGGCATCTAGCACCCCCTGGGTAGGGGTGGTAGTAGTGGTAGGCAGCTAGCATCCCCTGGGTAGGGGTGGTAGTAGTGGTAGGCATCCAGCCCCCCATGGGTAGGGGTGGTGGTAGTGGTAGGCATCCAGCCCCCCATTGGTAGGGGTGGTAGTAGTGGTAGGCATCTAGCACCCCCTGGGTAGGGGTGGTAGTAGTGGTAGGCAGCTAGCACCCCCTGGGTAGGGGTGGTAGTAGTGGTAGGCATCCAGCCCCCCATGGGTAGGGGTGGTGGTAGGCATCCAGCCCCCATGGGTAGGGGTGGTGGTAGTGGTAGGCATCCAGCCCCCCATGGGTAGGGGTGGTAGTAGTGGTAGGCATCTAGCACCCCTGGGTAGGGGTGGTAGTAGTGGTAGGCATCTAGCCCCCTGGGTAGGGGTGGTAGTAGTGGTAGGCAGCTAGCACCCCCTGGGTAGGGGTGGTAGTAGTGGTAGGCATCCAGCCCCCCATGGGTAGGGGTGGTGGTAGTGGTAGGCATCCAGCCCCCATGGGTAGGGGTGGTAGTAGTGGTAGGCATCTAGCACCCCCTGGGTAGGGGTGGTAGTAGTGGTAGGCATCCAGCCCCCCATGGGTAGGGGTGGTGGTAGTGGTAGGCATCCAGCCCCCCATGGGTAGGGGTGGTGGTAGTGGTAGGCATCTAGCACCCCCTGGGTAGGGGTGGTAGTAGTGGTAGGCATCCAGCCCCCCATGGGTAGGGGTGGTAGTAGTGGTAGGCATCCAGCCCCCCATGGGTAGGGGTGGTGTTCGTGGTTGGCATCCAGGCCCCTATGTGTGTATGTGGCATTGGTGATAGCCATCCCGCCCCTATGGTGCTGCTGTTGCTGGTGTAAGTAATTTCTGCATCCCTATGTGTGTGTGTTATATGTCGGGTACGTGTGGTTTGTTTGTGTGGTGGGTGTCTGACTTACCTTCTGCGCCGTACGCGTCCGTACCAGTTCCGGTAATAGATGTAGAGTATTGGTAGGATCGGCGCGATGGGATTCATGGTTGGTTCGTCTCGTTCGTCTTTCTCTTTGCTTCGCCTCGTCCTCGTCGCTGGCTTGTTCGTCTCGTAGCCGTGGATCGTCTTCTGGCGCGAATCGGAGCTTATGTGCGCCTTTCCCGGATGCTTTGACGTGCCGTGCGTAGCGACGGGTTCGGCACGTACGGAAGGCGCATCGTACTTGTCCGGCCGGACGGGGCTGCGTTTGGGCCTCCGTGCGACTCGATTCTGCGTTTCCGGATCCGCATCGGTCGGAGAACAGGAGCTGTATTGGGTGAGTGCGACTGGGTCGGGATTTGGGCAGTTATGCGCATCGTACTTGCTCGTTCGGACGTATGTGCGAATCGGTCGGGAGACACGCATTCGCCTGGTTTTTTTCCTGGGCGAATGGTGTTAGGTGCGCCTCCGATCGGAATCGACCCCAGAGTCAAGGGGAAGGTCGGGCCTCTAAAGGACCAGATCTGTAAATGCTAGAGGCTGGGTTTGCTAAAACAGGTTGTGAGCAAGTTATAGTCATTATCCAAAGAGGATATGCATTGATAGGAAATCCATATAAAGTATTCCTAAAGAGAGGAAAAACAGGAAATGGGGATTCATCGGACCGGAGCTGGATAACTGGCCTCTTTTCAAACAAAGCAACTACTTGTCAGATCACCAAACAGTAAGAGACTTTGCAAACTGCACACATGGAGAAGGTGAGGAACATGTCAATAAAAGATACAGAACTACATAGCAAAAGGCAATGCTTTCAGAATTAGACAGATCTGTATCATTGCCCCTGCTACAATAGGACCAGTCCTAGCAGGTATACTTCTGAGTCAGTGTAGGCAGAGGGAGTATACAAGATTTACTAACATTTTGTGCCACTTTGCGTCGCAAGTGACGTAAACTGGCTCAAAATCTTTATTTGAGATTTACTTTCCAGCCCAAAATGTTATAAAAACAGGAGAGCGCTTGAAGTGGTAATAACAAAAAGCTATGTGGTTGCAAAGGGCCTTATTATTCTGATGTGGAGTTAAACCTGCTGTAAAATGCAAATGGAAAAACTGCTAAACCACCTACTGGTAGACACATTTTATTGGTGTGTACAGTGAGTAATGTTAAAAAAGTGGAATTTTCTGCCCTTGTAGTGAAGTCAACATTTTTCTGCATCTCTAAGTGTTCTACATAGGTGCCTGGGGCATTCTTCAGGACCACCCCTCTCTGATTGAACCACTCAAATAAAAAAATAAAAAGACACTGATACAAAACCCAAGCATCTACTAGTGGGTCGATGTTTTCATGTGATGAATCTCATAAGGACCTAGTAAAAAACAATACAAGTAAAGTCAAGAGACAACAAAAAAAATAAAAAAATAAAAATCATTTCCATATTGTACAGTTAGAAAAAAAGTAAGTGTCACTGTTCACGCATTCATGCATTTTATAAACATACTTCATGCACAAAAAACCCACTTTAAAAGTATAAAAGTTAACATTGTCAAAATTACTCTTACCCTGGCATGTGATTAGGTGCTGTCGCCACTCTTGTATGTCAGAGAGGAAAGGAAAATGTGTACATTTCAATATAAGCAAATCCCAAAATTCCATCTAATGCCTGCTGAGTGTAGAAAAAATATGCCTTATGTCTGTAAAAAATGGAAAGTCATGTTGTATCCTTCGAGGTTCAATTTCAATTAATTCCTTATTGTTTGATTAATTAAGATCTTACAATATTGTACCAATCATTCCTGCTATAAAAAGGTCCAGTTCTAAAAAATAATAAAAACATGAATAGATAGATCAATCTTTCATATTATCAAATATGTTAGACTTGATAATACCGATTTCATAATACAAATTACATTTTATATACATTCTATATTACATCTCAATTTGATTTTGCTGGTCTAACTCTGTTTTTAATATTAATAAAAACTGGCTAATTTTGGAGGATAGGCATTCACTTCATCCAACGCTTGTGTTAGATCTGATAAAAAAAAGGTTAAAAAGCAATGGGGCCAGTACACACCCTTGCTATAAACCCGTGGAATTTGGAATTTCCTTTGATAAACACAAACCATCTCCCATCCGAACTCTGACCCAGGTGTTTGAGTAGAGGAGTTGGATTGATGTTAAGAGGGACAATGGGATACCTTGATCCTTCAAATTTTGCCAAGGTAGTTGTCTATGTACACAATTGAAAGCTGATTTAAAGTCCACGAAACACAAATACAGTGGTTGTTTCTTTGCAATGCATTTATCCATTAATACTGATAGTAGTAATATATTTGTTGTAGTGCCTAATCCTTGTATAAACCTTGTTTGATTCGGTGGTATTATCTGTTTCTCCATTGCCCATACAGATAGTTTTGATGGTAGAACTCCTGCAAATAATTTGGCATCTGTGTCTTGTAGGGTAATTAATCAATAGTTTCCAGGATGTGCCCAATCCCCTTTTTTATATATTGGTGATATTAATGAGCCTCTCCATGTTTCAGGAATTATTGATGTCTTGACAATTTCCTTAAATACTTTTGTGAGATATTCTGCCCATATATTCCGGTTTTTCTTGTAAAGTGCGAATGGAATGCCATTGGGACCGGGAGCACCATTTTTTTGTTTCCGAATTAGTTTACATACTTGATTTTTTGTTATGTCAATTTCATGATCCCGATCATTTCTTAGCTTATCAATCACATTCACTCTGCATTCCAGTTGGTTAGTTTCCCAGCTGGTGTTTAGGTGTGTTGTCAAGAATCTAATCCAATCTTTTTCATTTAATTGTGGATGATACAGCTGTTTCAGTAGGGTGTGATAAACCATTTATCGTTTTCCAAAAATCCCTTGAGTTTGATTGTTTACTTGCATACAGCACTTTAGCCCAGAGATCATGCTTTGCTTGATTTCTTTCGTTCCAGATTAACTTCTGCAGATGATTAATACTCTTTAAATTAGAACGTAAATTCATATCGTTTGGGCATTTTTTTATCTGTCTCCGAAGGCTGTTACGTGTTCTTCTCAGAATCCGCGTTGTATGTGATAGTTTGATTTTATTCCTTGTTCCAATTTGGGTCTTTGGGTATTTCTTATAATGGGGTTTTGACACATACGTTTTAACTAGTTTTTGTATGAAATGTGCCCATCGTTCCGTTACAGATAGATTCCTCTTGAAAGCATTCCTTAACCAATTTTTGAGCTAGTTTGTTGGTAGCTTCTTTGGAGTTTTGTTTCCAGATTAATCTACTATAATTAAGTGTTCTCGTCTGCCCGGACAGAACATATGTTTTAAGTTTTATACAATATAGATTTATAGAAAGTATTTGCCGACTATGATCGCTGTCAGACACTTTCTCCACATGAAAGGAAGTTATCTTGTTTAAGATATTCAAAGATGCTATTGTATAATCGATTCTTGATTTGTGACTCTGTGAATGATATGTCCATGCAGGAGGTGAGTCTTTTGGTAGCCTCCCATTTAAAATTCTTAATCCTATTGCTTCTACATCTTTAACAAAGCTTATGCCTAATTTGCTTTGGATCGTATTAGTTACTGCAGGTATTGTTTGCTGTGGGATTGCCCATAAATAATCCTGTTGCTGGGCTATGTCATCTCTTAAAAAGGGCACAAGCAGATTTAGGTTAAAGTCCCCTGATATGATGTATTCAGTGAATGGGTCCTCAATCATATGCTGTAATAAGAAACTAATAAGTATAGTGTTCATATTACTCCTTGCGCCTACTGTAGGGTGTATATATAAGTTTATTAATATTAAATTGCTCCACTTCCAAATCTATGGCGATAAAGGTTGACAGGCCCCCACTGGGGCATCCATATTTATTTTCTTTGAATGCCGGCTCAAAATCCTTTGTAACCATCATTACGGGGTTTAACCCCTTTACCGCGGCGAACATTCCACCGCGGTGCGGCGGTTTAAAGGAGTGGGCGGGGCCGCGTCGGCCAACGGACGTGCGCAGCACTACCGAGGTAGTGCTCGCGACGGCCGTTGCCCGACGAACGCAGCGAAGGGGTTAATGACCAAGTTTCCTATAAGAAAATAATCTGATAGTTGTTTGACATTGAGTTTAGGTGAGCATTTTTTATTTTGTTACGTACCCCATTTATATTCCACAAGCAAAGATTTAGGGATTCACTATATTTGTTTTTCCTCTATTGGTCTTTTTGGTTTATTCTGTCACTGTGGGTTTTTCCCATGAAGGGCTGTAGTAAACCATTTTTCGTTTAATCTGACCGACTTTTCTATTTTAATTTGATTCATTGTCAACGCTTCTGATTTATCAATTTTTCCAATTGGATTTTTCAATATTGAATAAACCTGATGGCTTGGTTTTTTCTGTTGGAATTTCGGGCTCTCATTTTTAGTAAATGGGCTTGGATATACTATTGGGTGAGGCCTACTCATTTTTATTCCCCAACTTAAAAAGGTTTCTTTTTCGTTAATGACTTATTCCGTTACAAAGGCAGAGTTCAGAGTTATCAACGTCATTTCTTGGCTACTTTCTGAATTTGGAAGAAATTTAATACCTTCAATGTTTTCACTGGTGACCTTTTCTAATGACGGGATAGCTTTAAAAAGGTGAAGGATATTTCCTCGATTTAATATATCATGTCTGCCTCTGGAACAGTATTCGGGTTTGAAAATCAGTTGAGTTTTACCGTTGACAAATGATTTCTCACTTCCATACTTTAGTGTTTAAAGGATCTTTGATAAATTCCAATGCACATTTGTTTGTCCCATCAAGTCATTTCGGGTCATATTTGATTGATTTTGAGGGAGTTGCGGGATTTTTTTTAAGCTCTGATTTGAGTTTTGATACTCCTGGAATGTTCTTTGTATTGGTGGTATAGGTTGTCTTTCCACATCATCATCCCACGGTACTCTTTTGTTTTTCAGTCTTTTCCTACATTTCGTCCTTCTTATCAGCTGACGTCTTCTATAAACATCCATGGTTTTCTAGCAACACAGCTTCTTTTACCATCAAAATTTTATTTGTCCCTTCTATATTAGGTTCATAAGGATTTTCTCCACTTGTTTTTGTCTTACTAGGTGTACTTTTTCGATAGCGTGACTCAATACTTTGTTCCTTTAGATTTTTTTCCCTTTTGCCTTTGTTGAATAAAGCAAAACACTTTTTAGGTCTCGCCTACGCAGCGCGCATGCGCTGCTTAGGAGAGACCTTTAGCTATCGGCACAGCTTTGGGGGCAAAAACGTGCACGCGTTGCATTGCTTGCAATGGCAACGCGTGCACGTCTGGCGATTCCCTTGCGGGAGCGCGCGGCGCCATATGGTGGCGCCATATGGTCACAATAATCGCGCCTTGCTGCATGCTCCCGCAAGGGAATCGCGCAGGCCCCTCCCCCTGCTGCCGCGCGAGGCGCGCGCTTGTGCTGGTTTCTTTCGTCTGCGATTCCTTCTGCGCCCCCCCTACCCCCGATGCCCAAACAGCTTATGAAGGCTGGTGCGCTTGGTCGTCTCTTGTGATGATACATCACTGCTCTCACCCGCTCTACACCTAGTGTGTTCTTATGCACCTGTGTGCTTGTATTTTCAGGATGTGCAGGTGCCTGTTTGTCCACTCTAACACCCCTATCCCAGTGAAACAAGGACAAATGCCAGACATTGTCGTTGGGGCACACATAGACCAGGACTGTAAGTCTGATCCCGCTCAGCGGAAACGCAAGGTAGAGTTTCTCTCAGCAACTTTATTCCGCATGGTATTTTGTCCCACACATTTAATTTCAGGTGGAGAATGAAGCCAGAGTTGTGCCTGAGATAATTATTGACCTTCGGAAGCCGTAACATAAAATATCTCAATTTAGGTGTCGCAGATCACCGAGTATAGCTTGTTGAAACTAATTCCCCCTTCTGGAAACCACCACGATGGAAAGTGTCTTAAAACTTTATTTCTCCATCATGGGGTTCTTTTGATATGCAAAACCTTTACATTCCACTACATCGGGGAGGAACACTGAATACACTTTTTTTTTGGCTTCATTAGATATCTAAGCAAAGAACAGTTGTAATTGTTAATTGTACAGGATCAAATGGCTTTCTGCAGATAGGATTTAAATGCCATCTGCATATAATTGCACGGGCTGCTTCTTTTCTTTGGACACTCCTAGGGCAGAAGGTGACTGGATGAGGGATCCTTGCTCTGCTTCATTCCTCTGTGCATTGTTCAACATGTCTAATCCATCGCTCCCTTTTACATTCACTGTTCGAGTGGTATTTGCTAGACAATCTCTGGGGCCTTCAGCCTGTGCTCTAAGGAGTTTCAGGGAGACTGTCACTTTGTGGTAAGCAGTGACCTTCACTTGGATGCTCACTACCTTCTACTCGATTGTAACGGACGTTTCATGCTGGTTGATGGTTACAATAACATCATGTGCGAACCATCTTCCCCTTGCTTTACACTGAGGCGAAAATGAAACTAAAGTACGGGCTGCCATGCGCTGATGGGGATTTGGAATGTTCTTGGGTAATAATGGGCCAAATAAGTGAATGTATTTAACGATGTGGGTGGGCCCTGCTCCTTTTCCATCCGATGCACCTTGACGGGCAGGGGTATTCCAATAAGATTGAAGGTTTCCTTCATGGTCAACTATTGTCACAGGTCAGTAACATTTTCATTCTGCACATTGCTACTCGACTCTGAGGTGAGGTGGGAAGGGTTGTAATTGCCACTTTGGTTGGCATCCCTCTTCTGGGACAGTGTGAGCAACAAGGTATCTGCATTCAGCATGTTTTGTGATTTTTCTTTTTTATTGTCTTTTTGGGGAGTTGTTTTTGTCTGTGGCTCTTTCTGCAGTTAGCACTTTGTGCAGCGATGCTCCATTTTCACATCTGAGCTGGGCCTCTGACCTCTGTGTTGATATCATTTGCTTCTGTTTAGATTTATACCAACAGGTGTTTGAAGCCGGGCTGCAAGCAGAAGGAAATGATGAAGGTGATCTGTGACCAGTGCCGTGGCAACTTCTGTTTGAAGCATCGTCATCCTCTGGCCCATGAATTCAGTGGCAGCATTGCTCCCCTCTCAAAAGCTGGGTAAGCATACATCTCATTCCTCCCTTCGACCACTACTCAAACCGGAGCTGCACTTATTCTGTCCCTGATAATTGGTAGCTTTGGCGAGATGAGGGTTGAGGCTCATGTTGTCCAGCTAGTTATTCATATTGAGTTGGCATATAGCTTCTTCATCTAATTTGCCTAGTTCTTGACAAGAAACAACAACCAATATACTTTTTATGTTCTAATAGTCTGTACTTGTGTGTGCAGTATGATTCTTCCTTTTGTCTGACAATTTGTACTATTTATGAATATTTCTTCAAACTCCTTAAAGGTGTAAACAAATTGTCTTTGCTGGCAAACTCCTTGTTGACGACTCGCACCAATAAGTTGGTAACATTGAGCTATGCTGAGATATCACTATCTATGCCTGCTATCTTGGTGAGAGCACCTTCCTCGCTATTCCCTCGTCAGTGCTGGTATCTGTGGAGGGTCTGGTTTGAATCTTCTTTAGCGATCCGGCATAGATATTGCTGCATGCTCCCGCAGTGATTTCTTCACAGGTAAAATTTGTCTGACTTAAAAGGGCGCACCATAGCGTATTCTGCCCCAAGTCAAGGCGCTTGGGAAGGAGCTGGACTTTCTCTAGCACTTTCCACACCTTAGGAGCCCCTGTTTGTTGCTTCCAATTTGAAAACGGTTCTCTCAAGACTCTGCTGATTCTCAGCCACAGAAAATGTGACCAGCTCGGCCCTCACCAACAGCTATAAGGCTTCTCAGACAGAGGCCAGGGAGGTCTCCCCGGTTTAGTTAGCAAGAAGAAACAAGCATTGGCATAGCCAATAGGTCTCGCCTTTGGGACTTTTAAGTTTTTAGCCATGCAACAGTTGATGTTGTTGCACCAAGGATATAGTGCTGCATAACTAAATACTTATAAGGTCCCAAAGGCGAGACCTATTGGCTATGCCAATGCTTGTTTCATTAGTTATAGTGAGTTGTTCTCCTTGTGTTTCTTTATCCTGATTTCCCATTGTTTCATTGTCTTGTTTTGTGCTGTCAACACCCGTCACCTTTGGTTCTACTTCTTGATATTGTATAGTAATTCATGGGTTACGTTTAGCCTTGTTTCTTGCTTTTCGTAGTTTTTTCTCATGTTTTTTTGTCAAACTAAAGAGTGGAGAAATAACTTCCTTACCCTCCTGGTCTTCAGTGGCTTCTTCTGTAGGAAGGCCAATAGATTTCTGTGCACCATTTGGCATCCTTCCTTCCTGTTGTTGGTCCTGACCTGTTGACATAATTTGGTTATCCATACTTGCCATTTCACTCGGTGTAGTCAATTGGACAAAATTACTTTGTAGTTTTGTATTTTTGATTGGTCCAATATCCTTTATTTTTCTATTTTTCCCTTGTTCATTAAGTTTTCCGATTTGAAGACTCAGTTTTACGTCCTCAAGTATTGTGTTCATTACATCCGGTATTGTTACCAATTTATTGATTATTGGGACACGTGCAGTCGAGATATGAGGCAGTGGCTTGCGTTTGAGCTCTTATTATCAGACTGTTTAGTTTAGCCAATTTCTGGTCTATTCCAGCCACTGCATTTGCCATGACGTTAAGTACGTCAATTTGGATCTCCATTTTATTCGATTGAAGTGTCAGAGCTTCTAGTGTCAGAGATGAAGTTCGATAGAATATGTCCCATATTGACCCTAAGTCCTGTTTGCCTGAGGATGGAAAGGTCTGAGTTTGCTGGTATTAAGAATCGCATTGTGATGTATTGACAGAGCCCATTAAGGGATATAATTGCTCTTCCTCTATCTTTTTTGTCTTTTTAGGGCATTTTTTATCACTACAGATATAATTGATGCTCGGTGTACTGCAGAGATGTATGTTATCCTCTTTTATTCCGAGTTCTCCTTTTATTACTTGTTTGTCTTCTAGTTCACCTGAGCGATCGTTAAGGGGTATGCTGTTCTCCATATCTGGTCTTGTATCGGAATTTGTTCCCAAGGAGGCCTTACTGCTAGTATTCACTCCAGCCAGTGTTTCCTGAGAACCTGCTAATAATGATTCCTGTATTACCTCGATGACCTCAGGCAGTGGAGGCATGGACTCAGTTTCCATCTCAATTTTTGTCTTTTAATTTCCACTTTAACCTCTAGGGGTAGTGGAGCCCCAATTATCAACATTTTCTGAGGTATTTCTGGTGTCTCAGTATCATCTTGTTCCCCTTGCAATGATGGTGCTATACTTATTGTGAGAAGTTGGCCTGGTATATGCTGTCCACTAATTAAAGTGGGCACCTTGCACCAGTCCAAACGACCCTTATGATGTATGAGGTCAAAGATAACCTTTAGAAAGCTATCCTAGTGGTAGCTGTGGAGAGCAGCCTTCAGGCTTAATCTTGAAGGAATGTAAAGCAGCTTGTTTTACCAGAATATCACCTCCTGAATGACTAAATGAAGGAGAGCCACACAGTAGTTATATAGAAATATGTATTTATTATTATAACACTCTCTTCTATCCCCTACACGAGGATAGAACACAAAGCACACAATACTAGATCAATAGAACAATTATAAGTAGCACAATACACAGTGGGCTCCAGGGGGAGACCAAACCATATACTAAAATAGTGGTATAACAAATCACGACTTGAGTCAAGACACAGTCTGGAGCACGTAGAATCGCTGGGACCCCAAGGAACCACCCAAGGTGAGGAGACAGGGACCCCACGGAGGACGGGTGCAGTGTGGGAACACGACCGCGGGCTCCGTACAATTCTATGGGAAAGTCGAGGTTGCAGTTTTAAAGTTTAAGGACCCTTCTAGTAGGACTTCGAGCCAACCCTTTGGAACTTAAGAGTTTGAAGAGCCACCCCACCCGTGGATACCTAGGTACCCGAGTTACCTATCCCAGAGGAGCCGGGTGCATAGGCCTGAAGTGGCGTCGGAAACTGCTGTCGTTCTCAATGGAGAGCTGCAAAGAATTACTGCTGCCGTGAAGGTGAAAAGGGTCCAGTGGAATCCAAGCCTGGATTCTCGTAGGAAGGAATCTGAAAGCAGAGGGGACAGAGTCTGGGTCACTTCAGAGTGACCAAGCGCTCGGTAGACGAATGCCCACCGATGTCGGGTGCTTCAGGTGCGAGGAAGGGATGCTTGACTCTGCAGCCATGAGGACCAGGAAACGTCGAGGACGACCAGGAGCCGGAGGTGAGCTGTCCCAAGAAGGTTGTAGAGTGCTCAGGGGTCGGTGTCTGGCGGGAGCACCAACAAGCCTTGGCAAAAGCAACCCACGCAGGAAGGTCAAGCAGGTTACGGTGTGGACCAGCAAGGTCCAGGGGACTTCCCAAGAAATGGAGAGTCAGGGAAAGTCTGGAGCAATCAGGAAAGCCCAACAGAAATCAAGATGGCCCTCAGAGGGACCCACAGGCCAAAGGACCAGGAGTCGCGAGGGGACCTCGAGCAAGATTGCAAAGTACCAGCCTACGGAGCACTCGGTGTGAGGAGGCCGCAGTTCTTTGGTGCAAATACTGCTCAGGACTACACAGAGTCCAATGCACAAGCTCGGGAATCGCCAACAAGCATATGCACTTGTAAATGGACGCGGTGCACAGGGGTTCGGGTTATGCAGTCCCCACGAGGGATACTGGCCTCAAACTTGCTGAGAGGGCAGATCGACCTCAGGGACCTTCAAAAACCCACCACCTGTGTTGCTGAAATCTTCAGAGTTCTCAGGAGCTCATGAGCAGCCGACCGGTCAGTTGCGTTACGGTGCCTGCAGTTGCAGGGGAGTGACTCCTTCACTGCAAGGGAGATTCTTCAGTTGTCCTTAGTGCACCACAGGTACAGCCCGTATGGAGCAAGGGCACAGACAAAGCTTTGGACGGAGAGGGAGACGAAGTCAGGCCCAGTCGAAGTCCAGCGAAGTCCAGAGTGTCCAGACGGTCGAAGGTCAGTGGTTTCTTCTTGTAGAATCTTGTCCACGTAAAATCTAAAGTCTTACAGCCAGGTAAGCCATTTTGTACCCACGGGAGAGGGTTGGACAGATTCGGGGGACCCTCCTAGGGGAGGGGCAGGACAGAGGGGTGGTTACACCCATGTCCTTTGTCCAGTTTCATGCCAGAGCAGGAGCCAATTGCTCCCAGAACTGGTTTGAGCTGGACTATGCACAGGGACACCAAATGTGCCCCAAGTGCAGACTTTCAGGCACTCTCAGAGGGCACCCACCCAGCCCCAATACACTAAATCCTATCTGGGAGGTGGTCACACCGCCCTGTGACAGGATGCTGATTGTGCTGCCTTCCTCTGCTCGAGCTTGGCTCAGCAGCAGGAGGGCAGAAATGTGTCTCTGGTCGGCAGCATCCATTTTGTGCTGTCCGGGTCGAGAAAGCTGGCACCGGTTAGACCAGTGACCCCACAAAGCTCGCTTCAGAAGGTTGGAATCATACCTCCCATGCCAGTTACTGGTGTGGAGGTATGATTCCAAGGTGTTTGATACCAAACACAATATGTTTCTATGCAGCCGTTTTCGAGATAGCATTTACCGCGAGGTTATAATGCACCTCTACCTACATGTCCGGCTGAGTCACAGACAACCCGGCAGAATGGTCTCCGAAGGCTGTAGAGGGGCTCTGCTCATGCAGGGGCACCCTCTCACTAAAAACCCAGCACCCTGCCTTCAGGATTGTTAAGGCCTGCTATAGGGGTGACTTATAAGTTTTAAGTGTAGTGACCAATAGATATAGTGAACCTATATCTAAAGTAAGTGGTGCAAGCACCAGCTTACACAGTTTGCAGTAGCAGACCGGTAGATCCATTTTCCATGGCCTCTCATGGGTGGCATAATACATGCTTCAACCCATGGGAGGCCTCTGGGGTACCTATGTCCTGGGTACATGGGTACCATATACTAGGGACTGATAAGGGTACCCCAGTATCCAATCTGGAGTGTACCAAAGTACATGCATGACAATTTAAGGGAGAAAGCAGATAGACTGGGGTCCTGATTAGCAGGATCCCAGTCAGACTAGTCAAAAACAGTGAGACATCAGCAAAAAGTGGGGGTAACCATAAGAAGCAGATCCTACTTTCCTACACTTATCATTTCTAGGTCTGTGATATGCCCCTCCGACATGCCTTCATTTTCCTTTTTCCCAAGGTAATTACGGTTGGTCAAATTTTGTGGTCCTAGATCCTGACAGGCGACTTGCATCTTATAGACTGGTTTAATCGGAGATTGAAGGTTGGTTGCTTCTGTTGCCGTATGTATTGACAACATAGCTCCAAGCGGATCTTTCATAAAATTAAATTTATGTGGGATTTTCATAGATTTTTCAAACATGTGTGCAATTGGTGAGATTAGCGATTGATTCCCTCCAAGGGTATTTGCTTTGACTCTTTTGAATCCTGCAGTTTCCTTGCTCTCTAAGGGAGGACCAGAGGCTCTTTCCTGAGCGCCTGCTACCTTTATCAGAGATGGTGGTAATGGTACGTTAGTCAATTCTCAAATATTAGTATGCTCCTTGTTTTAATGAATTTAGGTTCTCAAAAGGGGAACTTTCCGATCTGTGCCAGTTGGGCCAGTTGTGCCAGTTGGGCACCAATCTAATGGCTGAATGATGGTTTGCTGGTGCTGGAGCTGGAACTGGTTGAGCTAGTTGCAACACATGGGTTGGAGGGCAAGGGTAAAGAAGAAGGTAGGGGACCCGGAAATGAGGCCTGGATACCCTTAGAGCGAGTGGGACCCACTTCGTTACCGCAGGCTGCACCCGGAGCTAGCCCAGGCCGCCTCCGCGGACCACCTGTGGTACACTCCCAGCAGCCACCGACTAGTGGTGGCCACACTCGCCAGCAAGAACAGAGTCCCTGTGTCCCAACCGACCACAGTCCTCAGGTGCAACTACTCCTGCCACAGAGAAAAGGAGAAACTACGGGGTAACTGCAGGGTAATGTGATGTGGTCGAGCTTCCCCCTACCCCTGCAGCACTGCTCACAGCTTGCTGTCCTCTCCGCTTGCTTAGCTCTGTGTCTTCGGCGTCCTCACTCCTGCAAGCACTCTGGCTTGGTTCAGGTTGCTGCCGCTGCCGCCTCAAACGCCTTGCATGCCCTTGGTTCGGCTCTGCTCTACTCTTCAGGCGCTGCGGGGCTATGGGGCAGCTCGGCCGTTCCGGCCATGGACCGCGATTCGCACTGACTCTGCCACGGTCAGTCTCTACCACCTTCCGTACTCCACGTCTCTGTTCGCCCACACCGCACCCTAGCTCTCCGCTCACTCATTCGCCGCCGCCTCAGCTCTTCAGCTTACTACCTGCGTTCACCTTCAATAAACCATGCCCAAGCTATTCTGTTCTACAGCCTGTGCTCCATGCACCACGCTCGGATAGCTTCACAACTCAAGTGCCCGGACGTAGCCCGTCATCTGGTCAAAAATAAAGTTCATTAAAGTCTCTGCAATTGGGACTTTGTACTGCATTCACAGCATCCGTTGCCCCAACAAAATGTCTTTAAGGTGAGAAACTGCAAACGTGCAGCTGAATGATCAGTGTCCTCTCTCTAATGGTCACCATCAGTCTAATGTTGATATCGCCAGGGGAGTGAAGAGCATACGGTCATATGTGACTGTTGGTATTAGGGTGACCATCTAGGCTGGATGCAAATTCAGGACGGTGAGTGTCAAAATTCAGGACAAAGGGTCAAAATTAAGGACAACAATTCAGGACAGAAGGTCAAAATTCAGGACGAAAATTAATCCAATAAAATGACTATTCATTACACGTTTACCTTATTTCTAGCAGGAAGTGAACCCCTAGCCCTTCCCAACCCTCTGTAAAAATGTCTTGTTAAATCCTATCAAGTTTAGGCAATTAATTAGAAGTTGGGTGTACTTTCAAATGCACTATTTATCACCATGTTTACTAAAAATGTATTGGAGGAGAACGCCCATCCCTCCTGCCTGATATCGAATTGTCTGCCATTCCTTTGTATTCACCAATGATATAGGCCAAACGTGTTTTAAAATGAGCGATTTACTACTCATGCCCCAAAATCATCGGTAGAAAAACCCGCATATTCATATAAAGGTCCCTTTAAAAATTATATACAATTTTCCCCATTTCTGCTGTCCCAGTTTGCCGTAAAATGCACTGTCTACCACATTATCCGAAATGTGGCACCATACTACCTAATGAACATATAGTTAAGTGAGAGTGAGACTTTAAAAAAAAATTCTTTATGGTGATTAGTCCCATTCTGACCCTGCTGTGAGGGCAGAGATTTGCCTGCATCGACTCGGGGTGGGGCTACTGCAGGCCCTTAAGATCACAGCAGGTGCCCAAGCTGGCCCCTGCTGTGAGAGTTAAAGAACTCTCAGGCTGCCTGCAGGGGGGCATCTCGTTCTAATGGTCAAAATTACAGACAAAAGGCGTCCGTGAAAGAATTCCTCACAGACAAGAGGCCCAAATAACGTGCGGTCCGTGAAATTTACGGACGGTTGGTCACCCTAGTTGGTATCACTCATCACGTTAACAACATCCTGCATTCCCGGTTCCATATTTGTAATTCCGTGTTGTGAGACACAATGGGTAGGCTGTTACCGATATGTAAAACGAAAATCAAGTAGACTTCGGATGTTGGTGTCGGAAGAGTAACATCTCTCTGTTCTAAGAAACAAATTAAATCTCATTTTGAGTGGCAAACTATTTTTCTTAAGACTCATCAAAACTATTCCTTCTTTCCGATGGGACACAAAGGATGTTCTCAACCTTATAGAAAACTTACCCTTTTACCTGTCCAGTAGAGCATTATGATTGGTATGGACATGGAGGCTCTTTACACAAGCATTTCATCATACAGTGTGCATCTTAGCCATCACAAAGAATTTCTTCCAGTTCGACACCAATCCAAGTGGCTGCTCCTCCGCTAAGGCTGAGGAGCGTCGCACCACTGAAGGAACACTAAAACGATAACAACTAACGTTATGATCATTTTAGTTTTCCTTCCTGTTTGGGTGCAGGGCAAGCAGGTGGGCCGGGCTGGCCAGTGCAGAGGCACGGGGGAGGAGTGTAAAGCACACTCTAAAGTGCGCATGAGAGTTTGACCGGCCCAAGAGGGCTGGTCAAACCATTATGCTCACTTTGCATATTCCCCACCAGGCTGCATTACACTGCCTGGTGAGGAACATGCAAAGCCGCCAAGCCCCTATCTAACCAATCACAACGCTGCTTAAGGCAGCATTGTGATTCGACAAGGGATTCTGGGAGCTTCCTGTTGCTGCACGGAGGAGACGAAGCAGAGGCAGCAGCACCCAGCGGCACCCAGGTAAGTCAGTTTAATTTTATTTATCCCCCCCGCCCCACCAACCGCGCTTAGTAGCGGCCACTACTGCACTCACCTGTATTTACAGATTATCCGTACGTCAATGGGGAGGATCCTTGCCCCCAGTATGGAGATTTTGTATATGCACCACTTTGAATCTACACAAACATCTAACCAGTCACCATTCCATAACATAATTACATCAAGGTATGAAACGTAACATTGATGCTATCTTCATCATTTGGAAAGGTGATGAAGACATTGCAAAATCCCTCATCATGTGGCCCAATACTTGCAACACGCATCTTAGATGCAAACGTACAATTATTAGACACCACCTGGCCTTTCTGGATATCCAAATCTTTGCTCATAATGGTAAACTAAAAACTAAGGTATTTAGAAAACTGACAGTCAGAAATTCCTTGCTCCACCTCCATAGTTTTATTCATTGTTCTTTCCATGAAAAGTTACTTGTCAGGTATTTCTTACATCTAAGGAGAAATGTTTCAGATCTACAAATTTATGATGATGATACAAAGGCCCTGACCACCTGAGGAGTACAGAAAGTGTTATAACAAAAAAACGAGCAGGAAGCTGCTTCTCCGTGAAATAAACTGAAAGACAACCTTCAGACCACCTGTTCTGCATTTGTACGTTATTCAGCTTTTCAAACAAAATCAAACAACTCATCAGCTAAAACTGGCATATCCTGAATACTGGGAGCATGGCACTTAAGCACTTTTTTTTCCTTTAACCACTTAACTACTGGGCCTTAAAGTGCTGAGCCCTTTTTTGACTATTTGAGGTAGTTTGCACTTAGGGCTCTATAACCTATTTTTCCACATAAGGTATCCACACCAAATTTGCGTCCTATTTTTCCAACATCCTGGGGATTCTAACGGTACCCAGGGTTTGTGGATTGCCCTGGAGGGGACTGAGAAAAGAAGCAACATCTAGCTAAATTTTGAGTTTTTTGGGAAAATAAGGAAAAAGTGCTCTGAATAAAAGTTTCTGTTTTGTTCCTAAAAATGGCATTAACAAATGGTTTGCTATGCTAACGTCACCATCTTTCTACTTTTCAGGAGCATTTGGAGCTGAATAAAAAAACAAACATTTTTTACCACAGTTTTGGCATTTTTCAAAGAGGTAGCACATTTTTCCTATTTTTGTGCTTTCAACCAACTTCAAGTTTGTGGTGGAAACTAGTGTAAAACTAATTTGTGATTCAGGAAAGCTATAGATTTCTGAAACGTAGGCAAAATTCTAAATTCGGCAAGGGTCATATGTGTAGATCCCTCAAGGTTTTCCTACAGAAACAAACTATCGAAATAAAGAAATATTGAAAATGAGTAGGAAAAAACAGACATTTGAGAATGTTTTCATCTGTAAACTATTGTCATGGCGGCTGATTTACAAGAGCAATATACCATTACATCCGCTAGACCCTAATGGTGGGGATACATAGGGTTTATAGGTTCTCTAAGAACTGAAGGCACCCAGAGCCAACAACTGAGCTGCACCATACAATGGTTTTTCATTGTTTATCGAGTATAGACCATTTCATATGGTGCAATATGTAGAGTTAAAAATGGGTATCAAGAAAACCAATGTATTTCTGAAATGAGCATAAGATGTATAGTGTAGGAGCAGTATCAATCAATAACTTTATTTCGGTCAACTGACCTTAAAAGTAGAAAGTACATATACATATATTAAAAGAAGTAATGTATACAAATTCATTAATTTCAATAAAATAATACATTAAAACTTGATTGAATTTACAAATAGTATACGAAAACTTAAGGTGATAAAAATCATCATTTACATAAAAAGATAAATAGATATAAAATGTAAAACATTGAAGCAGAGCACCCCAGTCCTTCTGACACCGCAGCTGCACTTATGGGCTTGAGATTGCTATTCAATAGCCAGTGATGGGGGAATCTAATCTGAACTAGTTGTTAAAATAACTAGTCCAGATTCTGCTTTCTTCTAATTCCCCACATATAGCCTAAATATTTAGCAATTGCACAAGAAAACAAGGGTCTTGCATCCGATCTAAAAATACGTAATGCCACGCTGTGATCTCTAATCCCCAGCTGTTTACATATAGGAGCAGTAGTTATTTGTATATCCTGAATTTGTGGGTACCCGTACTAGCATAAGATTTAGAGGGCATCTTTCAAAATGCCTTCTTTCTTGCACACTGGCTACATGTGGCAGGCACAAATGCAGTGAAATGCAATTGGTAATAACATAAAAATGGTACCAAACTTGTGTGGGTAGGCTAAGTTCCCGTGGCAGGAAACGACACAATACACAACATGGATTCATCACATTTTTCCACTCAAAACTGACTACTATGCCCTAGCACAGCCGGCACCTAGGCAAACCTAGTAAACCTGTACATTTTTGCAAACGAGACACCTAGTGAAATCCAGGGTGGGGTGACTTGCGTGGCTCTCACCAGGATATGTAACCCAGAATTCCTTGCAGACCTCAAACTTTGACCAAAAAAAACATATTTTCCTCACATTTCTGTGATGAAAAGTTCTGCAATATGTGGGGAGCCAGAAATTTCCTTCTACCCAGCATTCTCCAAAGTCTCCCAATAAAAATGGTATCTCACCTGTGTGGGTATGCCTAGTACGCGCAACAGGAAACGACTCAAAATGCAATGTGGATAGATTGCATCTTTCCATTCAAAACTAACCCTTATTTTGCAGGTTGGGTAGATGTGGATTTTGGGCCCTAGCTCAGCCGCTCCTAGGGAAACCTAGCAAACCTGTACATTTTTAAAACTAGACACAAAGGGGAATCCAGGGTGGGGTTACTTGTGTGGCTCTCACCAGGTTTTTTTTTACCCAGAATCCCTTGCAGACCTCACACTTTGACAAAAAAAAAAAAACATTTTCCTCATGTGTCTGTGATGGAAAGTTCTGTAATCTGAAGGGAGCCACAGATTTCCTTCTACCCAGCATTTCTCCAAGTCTCCCAATAAAAATGGTACTTCACTTGTGTGGGTAGGCCTGGTACAGGCAACAGGGAACGGCCCAAAACACAACATGTATACATCACATTTTTCCACTCAAGACTGACCTTTTTTTTTTTTAAGTTGAGTAGCTGTGGATTTTTTAGCCCTAGCTCAGCCGGCATCTAGTGAAACCTAGCACACCTGTACATTTCTGAAAACTAGATAGCTGGGGGAGTCTAAGGTTGTGTGCCTTGCATGGATCCCACAATGTTTTCTTATCCATAATGCAGTGGTAGCTCCTCCGCTATGGCGGAGGAGCGTTGCCCCACTGCTTTCAAGCAGTGCGAGAAGAGAAAACATAAAATGATAGTAATTTTCAGTTATCATTTTGTGTTTTGTGCTGCTTTGCGGACAGGCTGGCAAGTGGGCGGGGCTGTCTGTTCTCCGAGCAGGGCAGGGGAGGAGTGGTTTTCCCACTCCTAAGTAAGCAATGACTGTTTGATAGGCCCTCTAAGGCCGCCCAAACCAGTCATGCACACTTTCCCCGTTCTCCATGCAGGCTGCATTACAGCCTGCATGGAGAACATGCCCAGGCCCCCATTCCCTGGTTGAGCGTCAAACCAGGATGCTCAAAACCGATCACAACGCTGCATTGTAGCATTGTGATTGGTCAGGGGAGCATGGGTGCCTACCAATCACAACACTGCATTGCAGCTTTGTGATTGGTCAGTGGGGCCTGGCTGTGCATCCTGATTCCTGAAGCGTGGGGCAGAGACGTGGGACCTGGAGGGAAGGTAAGTTACATTTTGTTTGCGCATCCTTGTGTGACCCCCCTGTGCCCGTGACCCTCTCCCCACACCCGCAACCCACCCCCGCCCCGCGAGCCATGCCAGCCGCCACTGCCATAATGCCCTGCAAACATCAAATATTACCTCAAATCATACATTTTCCTTACATTTCTATGATGGAAATGTCCAGAAGGCGGAGGAATCCACAAAATCCCTACTACTCAGTGTTACCCCACTTGTGCTGATAAAAATGCTGCACCACTTGTGTAACTGGGCCTAGTGCCTGTAATGGTACTGGTTCAAAGACAGCATGAATCCTACTTGCAGGTCAAACAACATCTGAGAAGTCTAGACATCTGTTATGCCCTGCTATTCCTGGCAAAATTGAGGATCATCGATAAAGATCGCTCTTACGTTTTTACCTCTGCAGCGGATGTCTGGGCATGGCTTGAACAGAAGGGTACCAACTACTGAATGAAAGGGGTGACACCACCCAGCCCTAACCTTAGCAGGATTAGCGATGGAGAAGGAGGAACATATCAAAGCCAACACAGATGAAAATGCAGGCTGAGTCTGAGAGCGCGAAAATGGTTTCAGACCTCCAGCAGGCGCAATGGCCGGAGTCCGAGAATAGATGGGTGACACTGGCCAAAGGGGGGACTGACTCCACGGATGATGGGGTTGCAGGAGGGTGACCTGGGAGATGGAACGTCACCTCGAGGCACACCAATGACGTCTGATGAGATCATCTTGAAGGTACATTTTCTAACATGGATGGGGCACTCCGGGGTCTACAATGGCCTGCCTCGCGATTGTCTGGGTGTCAAGAATACTGCCAGGGACACCCCCTGCCTGACATAGGGAACTTGTATTTACAGATTCCAGATGTTTGTGTTTTATTTAGACAAGCCATATGGCCGATGGACATACCGTGAGTTGGGGTGGCAGCTAGTTCAGGGACTGCAACACAGTAAAGTAGGGAGGGGAGTTAGTTGGGACATTGTTAATTGTTAAAAAGTTTGCAGTGATGTGGGCAGGGTTAGTTACACGTTGATGGAACATTGGAACACAGGGAGGGGACATAATTATCCGCAAGATGACTCATCTTATGCTCAACTTGTTGAGTTGGAATGTGAATGGCTTAGGAAACAAGATTAAAAGAGGACTGGTGGCAAAAGTGCTGGCGAGATATGTTGCAGATGCGTTCTTCTTGCAGGAAACACACATGATAGGTAACGAGAGACACTACTGGCCCAGGGAATTTATAAACGATTGTTGCCCAGGTAAGCTACTCAATGACAGATCATTGGGACACAGGGAGGGGGCATAATTATCTGCAAGATGACTCATCTTATGCTTAACTTGTTGAGTTGGAATGTGAATGGCTTAGGAAATAAGATAAAAAGGGGACTGGTGGCAAAAGCGCTGGCAAGATATGCTGCAGATGTGTTCTTCTTGCAGGAAACACGTATGAAAGGTAACAAGGGATACTACTGGCCCAGGGAATTTATACACAATCATTGCCCAGGTAGACTACTCATCTAGTGCAAGTGATGTAGCAATTTTAATCAAGAGATCTGTGGCCTTTCACATGAAACAGAGATGAGTTGGTGTGCTGCATGGCTGCTCTGGGTGAATGGAATGAGAATAACTGGTTTTGGTTAATAATTATGTCCTACCGGGACTTCAAGTAGATACACTGACGTACTTAGGAAAACTACTCACTGAACTACCACAGGCTACCACAGTTGTCAGGGGTGATTTTATTATGATGCTAGATAACCAGCTAGACAGAGTCCAGTTTAGACAGACTCACTGGACAGGCCCAGGGATACTGGAGGGAACTTCATGGAGACCGTTGGTGCTACTCCTTTTACTCTGGAGCACATGATACCCACTCCCATATCAGCTTCTTCTTCACCCTGAGGGGGGTCTGTTCATAGAAGCTAAATATAAAGCGAGAGGGTTTTCAATCATTCCCCACTTGCTGGGACAATGGACTCACCTCATAAATGGGGTTGGAGTGACTGGCGAATGGAGACTTAATGAGAAAGAACTGACTTGGTTGCAGATAGCCTCAACCCAATACTTTGAGAAAAATACTAAGTTGGTACGGGAAGAGGCTACAGTATGGGAGACGTACAAGGCTACCATCTGGTAGTGATTATCGCTGAGGAGGTGGGGACAGACGTAAACGCAAGGAATGCTGCATAAGCCCTAGAGAAGGGCATATGCCATTTGGAGGACGAACACGCAACATGCCCATCGGCTGAAGCGAAGACCAGTCTCCTTGGCAAGGTGGAGGAATACCGCTCTGTAACAACAGATGCAGTTAAACCATGCAATATATGATGCAGGTGAAGCGTCTATATGAAGTGGAAGACAAGGCAGTAAAGATATTGGCATGGCTCAGTGGATGGGATCATGATGGACACCACATAGAGGGAGTTCAGGGCCCAGACGGATCTCTAGTGACTGGCTCCGAAAATATTGCAGACAATGGCAGTATATCTGAGAGACTTCAAGCTGAAGTGGAGGATATGCATAGCTTTGTTCAGGAATGCCCTTGTCGGTGGCTTGATCAACAGCAAATGAGTACTCTGGAGGAAGATCTGACTTTTGGGGAGGTGCAAACGGCACTGACTCAACTGCAATCCAGGAAAGCACTGGGAAGGTGGCTAATATAGTGACACCACACTTACATTGGATGTATGAGGAAGCGCATCAACAAGGCAAGCTCCTCCATGATGCTAATTTGGCAACTATAGTGCTGATCCCAAAACCTGTGAAGCCGCTGGAACGATGGGACTCGTATCACTTAATATTGTTAATTAATGCGGTTGTGAACATACTGTCTAAGGTCCTGGTGAATCCTTTGCAGAAAGTGGTCCTAGATTTGGTGCATCCAGAACAGAATGGTTTCATGCCACACAGATCGACTAGTCACAATCTTTGACGTCTCCACAGCAACATTGCTGCAGCCAAGGACGTGGTGCTTCCATTGGCGGTGGTATGCTTGGATGCAATTAAAGCATTTGACTCAGTGGAATGGCCCTTCCTTTTGTAAATCAACAGTTGTGTGGGGAAATTGGGCTAGACGGAACACCATGGGTGGCCCTCCACACCCTTCAAAGGTCTGTGTATGATGGTAGGATAGCCCTACCCGATGTTTGCAAATATTACAAAGGTTAGCACGGTAAATGAGTTGGCATTTTTAGCACTGCATCTGGCCTATTGACAGGACCAAGACACTCTTGGAGTGAAGGGATATCTTCAATTTCTTTACGTTGGTAAACTCTATCTCGGCACTCCAGACTTGACCAAGACAGTATGTATGATATGGAACACCATCTTGAAGGAAATGGGTCAGGAGAAGAGGCTGACTCCCCCAAACCCCATTATGGGTGGGCACGAAACTTGGGGCAGTATCGACCCGGCAGGGCTTTAGAGGGTGGGACCTATTCGGCCTCTCCATTCTCAGGGATTTATGGGATGCAAACAGTATGGTGCCGTTGACACCTTAGAGAAAAATATGATATGGCTCCCTCCCAATTTTTTTAAGTACTACCAAATGAGGCACGCCCTGAGTGGACAGATTACACCAGATGATGGAGGAGTCTCCACTAGAGAGATGACTCCTAGATGAACACATGACAATTAAAGCAATCTCATTAACTTAAAGACCTCATGAATAACACACAGGTGGAACTAACACATGTACGAAGTAAATGGCAAGCAGATGTGGGCAGTCTGAAGGATGATGAGTGGCAGGAGGGAATACAGTTCCAGAGGGAAGTAGCCATAGAGGCGCAATTCCGCTTAATTCAACTTAAAATACTTCATAGAATTTACTACACTAGGACACTCCAACACAAGATCGGAATGGCTGTGAATGACGAATGCTGCATGCCTGTGGTAAAAGAGGGTCCTTCCTGCATACATTATGGGAAGGGCCTAGGATTCATTTGTTTTGTGAGGGCGTAAAAGTTTGGTTGGAGATGGCGATCTGGGAACCACTTGCATTCTAACCTCAGTTGACAATATTGGGGGTGTGGGGAGATTCAGACCTCAACTCTTATCAGAAGACCCTGGGGAACATGGGGTTTCTCCAAGCAAAGAGAGATTGTACGGAGATAAGGGAGTGCAGCATGCCCAAGATTACAAGATTGGGTGCAGGAGATGGATGTGTGCTGCAACTGGGAAAAATTGGTCTACGAGGAGTGGGGTTGCCCAAGGTAATTTGAGAAGGTGTTGGGGATGGACTGTAGATGAAAAAGCGGGAGTAATTGCAGGATAAGGAAAGGCCCAAAAACACAAACAAAAAAAGGGTAAAACTTGTGGTCGATGGTTATGGAAATAACAATGGGGTTGGAATTCCTGACAATGCAACAGTCTGACATGGTGTCCCGCGGTGAGAGAGTTTATCCTGGATACTTGTTATGCAATGTTTTTCCTGTCATGGAGTGGGGAGATTTCAGGTGGGGGTAGAAGTCACTGCATCTTTTTGTTTTAAGTGTTGTTTGAATACATGTTTAAATATAGCTAAATATATAAATAAACCAAGATTTGCTGGTATTGAAATGTTATTATCGAGAACAGTGGTCCCTAGACAAACAAAAATGAGGTGGGGAGAATGAATATAGACCCGGTCAGTGCTATATTTGTAAAACCTGTCCAGCCGGACAGAGGTTTAATATTTAATATTTTGATTAAACAAGGATAATACAAGAAACAATTCAAGTGGGACACAAGCCTGCATCCTACTAAATCAGGAAAGACAAACAGTGGGGAACAGAAAAAGGCTCAGGCAGAACTGTATGTTTGTTATAGACACAATTTTCAATATGAAAGCTCTTTGTCAAAGGTGTATTTCCTACAATGGTAGGAGGCACACAGTGTTTGCTTAAATACCCCTCACACACCAAAAGGGCCCTTGGTGTCATGCTTCATCATGGGGGTCTTCCCGTCCCGCTGCAGGACGGGGCGTGCTACGACCTGCGACTACGCGGGAGGAGGCACACTTTTACGATGTAATTAATTGTGCTTTCTTTTTTCAGATTAACTATTAGAATACCAAATGGGTACTGTATGCAGTGCATGATTATTTGCATTTTTTTCACTTACTTGTACATATCACTAGTTTCACTTTATCGATACTTAGTACGGTAACATAGTGAGTACAGACGGGATCAGTCATAGTCCTGATGAAGAAGCCCTAGAGCTTCGAAACATGTTGACTTTGTTAGGAGTATCCGCTCATTACACGTAGGTAACCTCCGACCCACTGCTTTTAACAGGACCAGCCCCAGGGAATATTAAAGTTTCTTAGTCCTTAGGGGCCAGGTCCTTTTTAATCTTCACCTGTCTGTCTTACTCACCCTAGACCCTTCCTCTCACAACTTCTACACCACACATAGTACTGAAGATCTGTGCTCCCGTGTAGTCACAGGTCGTAGCACGCCCCGTCCCGCAGCGGGACGGCAAGACCCCCATGATGAAGCATGACACCAAGGGCCCTTTTGGTGTGTGAGGGGTATTTAAGCAAACACTGTGTGCCTCCTTCCATTGTAGGAAATACACCTTTGACAAAGAGAGCTTTCCCACTGAAAGAACCCAATCTACAGGTGGATCCTTTTGTTTAGTATACAATTCCAGGGGAGGACGTATCCACCTCTAGTGCCCGTTCAGGACGCTACCTCTCTACTCCCTCTTTTTGTTTTTTGAAACAATTTTCAATATGACAAACAAATCACGAAGAAAACACCTTTACACAAAAATGGCAAATTAAAGCAGTGTATAAGGTGTATAGTGTGTCCACGGCGTTTCGATCCATACAGAACATAAATGGATCATCATCAGGACATTTAGAAATAGCATGCCTGTGTACAATTGCCTGTAATAACTAAAATCACAAAAACGATGGGAAGGAACATAAGAGGGGGGAAAAAGGGGAGTAAAAGAAGTATGGGTACCAAGTAAGGTACAAACATTGAAAGAAGTAACAGGCTAGTTTTTAGTGCGGTATCGCAAGTGCAAAAACTGCATGTAAAGTACAACCAAGCATCAAACGTCTGTGATCGTGGATTTAAGAGGCCGCGTGATTAGGCGTGAAAAGGGGGAGAGGGGTCGCTAGTGTCCCGCTGCGCTTAACTGCAGGAGTTTGCAAGAATAGTCAGAGTATTTGAAAGGACAATCAGTGATGGTAAAAGGTGAAAAAATGATCATACGCGCAGTGAGTACAAGAGCAGTAAGCGGACAGAATAGATAAGGAAGGACCTACGCGTTGTCAGATCCAGCGTGGATAGAAAAAAAAGAACAGCAGAGGGCACAATGGCGATCAACTGGACCTAAAAAGGAGAGATATAAGACTGTAGGAAGAGTGGTAAATAGTGCCGGCTGTCGCATAGTGAGTGGACATGTCCTTACCACGAGGGAGCCAAGACTGTATTGTAAAGGAAACGGACCGCTTTGGGGCATCTGTGACGATGGCGCAGAGTCTGGACGGAGGACCTGTGCGTAAATAAATAAAACGGGGTGTGTTGAGTACCACCATGTCGGGTACATGGCGAATTGTGAGGGGGAGGGAGACATTGCTTACCCATACATTGATGGGAGAAGCTGATGCGCTCGGTGGCGTGCAATCGAGATGGGAGGTGGGGGAGCCGCGCAGGCGGTCTACGGAGTCCCGGATGGGAATGCCTGTAAAGGAAGAATACTGAGGTTATGCCTAATTCAGGTGGGGTATCCAGGGGGCACTAAGCGCTCGAGGCGGGGGTAGGAGTGCTTACCTAGGTCCGTATTCCTAAGTGGCCGACAACGTTCACTGGCGTTTGAAATGCGAATGTAAAGAGCCCGGAAGCGCTGTCTTAAAGCTACAGGAGCGTGATGGGCGGTGCGGGTCAGCTGGTCACGTAAAAGAAAGAAAGGAAGGACCTAAAGAGGTTGCTTAGTAGCGGCCATCTTGGCAGGGTAGAAGAATAGACGAAAAGCATACTTCTCAAAGCGTGGCTATGTGTAGAGAAGCGATGTAAAAGGGGGAGAGGATAGAAAAAGAGTTACAAGTGAGCAATTGGAATTCATAAAAATATTGCACATATACGTTGATGCAAAAATTGTAGTACCGCACGATGGATTACAGGTATCATATACTCAGAACAAAACCACATTACGTTATATAAGTGTAGTCCAGTCTTCAAGGCGGTTCAGGCCTGTGTGTATGCTGTTAGTCTTTAGGATCCATTTTAGCTCTTCCTTGTTGAGGAGTTTGGAGATGTCTCCGCCTCTTGGCGGAGGCTTTATCACACTGATAATTGTCCAGCGTATGTCATTCTCAGTGTGGCCTGCGTCCTGGAAGTGTTCCACAAGGGGGGAATTCTGTGTCTTGCAGCGTAATCTACTGCGGTGTTGGCAGATCCTGATGCGTATTTTTTGAGTAGTTTGTCCTATATAGATTTTGTTACATGGACATAAAATTGCATAAACAACATTGCAGGTATTACAGTTAGGAAATGATTTTAGTTCGGTCTTGATATTTTCAAAAACAAATTTGTTACATTCAATGGTGAAGTTACATACAATGCAGTTTCCACATTTAGCGTGCCCAGTGAGAGGTGCTAGACCCCAGTGATCATTGAGGGTGCCTGTGGGCCTAGTATTGGGCAAGGCTGCACGCACAAGGTGGTCCTTAATGTTTGTGCTTTTCTTGAAGGCAAACATCGGACGTTCAAGATTCAATGTGCCGGCATTTAGGATCTCCCAATGTTTAAGGATAGTTTTGCGTATGATGTTTGACACTGGAGAAAAGGTTGTGACACAGACTAGGCGGTTTTGAGAGGGTTTTGCTCTAGGTTCTAGAAGGACGTCTCTGGGACAATACCAGGCTCTTTTCATTGAGTTATGGACTAGCCTGCGTGGGTACCCTCTGGTTGTGAGTTTGTTGCTAAGCACTTTGGCTTCGTGAAAATAATCTTCTTTGAGTGAACAATTTCTCCTGATCCTAAGGAACTGAGAGTAAGGTAAGGAGTCCCTAAGGGCACGGGGATGGTGACTGTCGTATCTCAATAGTGTGTTCCGCTCGGTGGGTTTGCGAAAGAGACTTGTGATAAGTACACCGTCTTTGTGAAGGACGTTAAGGTCAAGAAATGGAATGGTAACCTTATTATGTGTCAATGTAAAATTAAGGCCCTCGCAGTTGTTGTTTAGCCAGTGTAGAAATAGAAGCAGGGTGGTTTCTGTATCTTGCCATATCATGAAGATGTCATCTATGTATCTCTTCCACTCTACAATGCCATTGTAGAATGGATTGAGAGGTGATAGGATGCGGTTCATCTCAAGATTATCCATGTATAGTATGGCTAAGTTGGGGGCAAAAAACAGCCCCCATCGAAGTGCCTTTCACCTGTTGGTAATACTGATCCTCAAATTGGAAGAAATTCCTGGTGAGGCAGATCTCTAAAAGCTGGAGTATGAAGACTGTAGGTAAAGCATGGGGGCATGGACGCTTATTGAGTGTGGTTTCAATCACTAGTAGGGAGTCGATTTGGGGGATATTTGTGTAAAGGGACTCCACGTCCAGGGTACATAAAGTATCCGTGGAGGGGTTGAAAGGATGGTTTTCTATGATATTAATCATAGCCATGCTATTGAAAATGTAACAATCAGTTTGGGGGACGAAGTCTTTAATGAAATAATCGACATATTGTCCAAGTGGTTCTAAGATCGAACCACAACCCGAAACTATAGGACGGCCAGGTGGATTATCTTGGTTTTTATGCATTTTGGGCAGGGTATAGATTACCGGAGTGCGAGGTGATTTGGTGTTGAGAAACTGATGTTCGAGTTTGCTCAGAAACCCTTGCTCGAGACCTTCGTTCGTGACTTGTAGAATCAGTTTCTGGAGTTCTCTGGTGGGATTAGTGGGCAGTTTGCAATAATGGTCGGTATTAGCCAATTGTCTGTTGATTTCATTTTTGTATGTGTTGATTTCCTGGAGGACTATGCCCCCGCCCTTATCGGCGGGTTTGATAATGAGGGTTTCATTTTGCCTCAAAGTGGCGATGGCTGTTTTCTCCTCTCATGTGATGTTGAAGG
The DNA here is from genome assembly GCA_963921515.1 of Calotriton arnoldi. Lineage (NCBI taxonomy): Eukaryota > Metazoa > Chordata > Amphibia > Caudata > Salamandridae > Calotriton > Calotriton arnoldi. The sequence continues at coordinate 82,036 of CAWUFW010011455.1, forward strand.
GAATAAAGCGTTGTGTATTCTCGAGATGTGTGACCTCTTTAACCCCTTCGCTGCTAGGTCTTTTCCCCCCCCTGTGCTAAGCCTTTTTTTGGCTATTTGGGGTAGTTCGCGCTTAGGCCCCTGTAACTTTTTGACCACATAAGGTATCCACGCCAAATTTGCGTCCTTTTCTTCCAACATCATGGGGATTCTAAAAGGTACCCAGGGTTTGTGGATTCCCCTGGAGGGGACCCAGAAATTAGCCAAAATACAGCTAAATTTTGTTTTTTGGGGGAAAAATGGGAAAAAAGTGCTGCAAATGAAAGCGTCTGGGTTTTTCCCTACAAATGGTATCAAACAAGCATTTGCAATGCAATAGGTCTCGCATTTACGCGAGTTTGAGCTATTGACATTGTAAATGACAATGCCTTTAATTTATGTTTTGGTTTTAAAACATAAATAAAAGGCATTGTTATTTACAATGCCAATAGCTTAAACTCGTGTAAATGCGAGACCTATTGCATTGCAAATGCTTGTTTTCAATGGGTTTTCGTTTTCACTTTTCCGCAAGAGTTCTCCAACATTTCTTTCTCTCGCTCACCAGGCCTTTCCGCCCTCTCTTTTATCCACCTACCCTCCCTCCCTCATTCACATCTTCTCACGTTCAATGTCTGTCGGCTTCGTCTTTTCCGTTCTACTTTCCGCTGCCCCTGCCACCCTGCTTACTCCCCACTGCCTCCCACCCCGCGCACATTCTCCTCTTGTACTCTTCTCACTCGCTGTCCTTTCTCCACTCCATCCTTCTGTGGTAGCTCCTGTGCTCCCTCTCTCACGTGCCATTTCTACCCACACAGATTGCGTCGAAGCGCTGAGAGGTGCGGGTGGAAGGAGGACCAATGAGGAGAAAGAATGGTGTAAGCACCAGCGAGTTCCATGTCACAGCAATCGATTGATGCCGTCTGGGCCACTTCTGGAGCGCCCTTTGCTTCAAGGGCATTCTGTCACCCCTAAATAACAATAACCGGCCCATCAAAACGTGTTGTTCATTAATGTATGTGTTTCTGTCTGTGACGCCGCCATCTGACTGTACTTGCCTGGCTGCGTCTATCTGCCCAGCAGCATATACCCAGCGTACGTTTCTGCTCCTGTACCATGTTTCTCGAGGTTCCTGAGTCCCCCCCCCCACCTTGACATCAGAGTAGATAGAATCAATCCATTACCAGCTCGATGGCAAGCTAAAAAAAAACCACATACACACATACAAGAATACTCATGCCCTCTAATCCTCTGCTGCAGCCCTGCACATGTAGCAATCCCCTCCATGGTCTCGCCCCTCCCTTTCACACCCCCAACTCCCCTTTGCTTCGTGCTCAGCCGGGGCCTTACACATCAGCTTGGAGCGCTCTTTAATACATGTTTGGGTGTGTGATTCCCTAGCTCAGGTTTAAACTCTGCAGCCAATAATTGGTGTTTTAAGAAGACGCGTCGGTCACTGTGACCCTTACCCCCTGAAAACTTGAGGCTAAATCCTATGAATTCCCAGACATGTCAACGGCAGGCTTAAGGGGAGAGGGTGGCTTAACGGCTAGAGCGGCCGACTTTGAAGCTGGGGAACCAGGCTCGAGTCTCGGCAGGGACGCTTAACATCCTGTGGTTGTGGGCAAATCGCTTAATCCCCCCCCGCCTAAAATGAATGTGTCCGTCTGTAATGTACCCGGTGCTCATGTAAAGCGTTCTGATACCTTCAGGTCGAGTTCGCGCTATATAAAACTACAATAATAATGGAGCAATCAGGCTCACGGATCACTGTTGTGGAAGATGGGAAGAGAGTAAAAGTCCATAAAAGAGCTGTCCATCGCCATGTTCGCGCCAGAAGACGATATGCTATACATATAGCTCCCTTTTATTTAAACCACATTATTAGCACAAAGGCACTGTAGGTTAGCTTTCAAGCAGAGGCCTCTGTGGTCAGAAAACATTTGTACTGTGCCATAGTCGTGCTGCTTCTGAACTTTATCTCCCTGTCGTCAGGCCAATAACATATAACATTAATGAAAACCGGAAGCGGCTAACTAAAGAGCAGGAGAAGGTATTCCGGCGTTCCTGGGGGATTATTGACGGCTTCTGCCAGCGCGGCTGTCCGCGCCGGCCAGAGGACGCCCGTAGGAGCTGTACACGGTCTGTTGACTGTGGGTCTGTGCACGCTGTGGTGTCCCTGTCAAAATATGGGGGGAATACGTTCGTTTTCAGAAGCTCCTCTGGTTCATCTTCCGCCCTCCGATGGCGGTGAATTGAGTCATTAAATTGGGTATTCGTAACACCTGTCATTCGCACTGCTTAGAAAATGTAGTATAAAATGTTTATAAACCAGTGTATATTATATGCTGTGTCTTCCCATCCTCCAGAATTTTCAGTCAGTGAAATCCGGTTCCCAGCCACTTGGGGAGAGGCAGAGTAGTACGAAAGAGTAATGGAAAATTTCCACCCTGGTGACTGTGCGATTAATGTTATTTTACTAATCTACCTCCGTCACAGCTTCTGCCGTGCAGTCCCCTCGGTAGGTTCATGCTGTGTTTTAACTTTGCCGGCCGGAGGAAGCCCGTAGGAGCTGTACACGGTCTGTTGACGGTGGGTCTGTGCATGCTGTTGTGTCCCTGTCAAAATATGGGGGGAATACGTTCGTTTTCAGAAGCTCCTCTGGTTCAGCCTATGGATAAATAAAGTACCCACCAATTATGAAGGCAAGGGCAAAGAATTCCAGAAACAACATAAAGGAAAAAATGTCCGTTTAAATTAGTTTGCGGTCTCTGTTGAAGGAGGGAGAGGCTGGGTGAAAGTTGGGGAAGCAGAGGGAGGGAGTCTGGGAGGAGGCTCACTGGCTGTGTGGAGACGACGTGGCAGCAGGGGGATCTATTATCTTTATGGGGCCATGTGTTTGGCCCCATAAAGATAAGAAACTGCTTCACGACAGCCGTGAAGCAGGCCACCGAGTCCAAATGTAAGCCAAAGGGAGGCAACCAAAACACCTCATTTCCAATGGCAGGCCACCGTTTAGCATAAACGGTGACGCCGGCCAATGGGAATGAGGGGCGAAACTAAAGCCCTCTTCTCAAAGTCCTCTCTTACAAAACCCCTCGCGGGGGAGGAGCAGGGCTCTGCCCTGCAACGCGAGACCTAAAAACATACATATACACATACACAGAGGGGCTTTAGGTTAGCCCTCATCATCCATTTCTCCCATCAAAGCATACAGAATTGTGGATTGGGTCAGCCCACTTCAACCATTGGCATCTTTACACTCTATTCATCTAAAAAAAAGTGCACTTGAGTGCCAAGTCTTGTTGTCCATTACTTTACTTTGCCAGTGTTTTTTTCTTTCTATTCGTAATTTTTTTTTTTTTTTTGGCAATGTTGTGTGTTTAAACAATGTCTTCAGGTTACGGTAAGTCAACACCAACAGTAAAAAAATTTTTGCGCCAATAAGAGACATAGGGGCTTATTTACAAGCCCATTGCCCTGCCGGTGCATCGCTTTTATTGGCGCACTGGCAGTGCAATGGGCTTCCCCATATTTACAAGGCCACGTAAAGTCACCCTCAGTGGTGTAACATAGGTCCCCGCAGCCCCTGTGTTGCGGGGGGGCCTCCCAGCTGCAGGGGCCCCCTCAGTACAGTACCCTGGCCTGAGCGCTCCTGACTGATTTCGGAGGGGGGCCCCCCCCCCAAGTACCTTGCAGGGGGTCCCCTTCAAGTTTCGTTACACCACTACCCTGCGTGACTTTTAATGGCCTTGTAAATATGTTTCCCTTTCACGCATAACTCTGCATGAAAGGGGCATTCCATGGGTGTTGCTGTGGGTGTTCCCACACAACATCCACGGAACTTGACGCATTCCCAGATTTACAACATTTTGTAAACCTGGGAATGTGTCAGAATCTATCTTACGCCTCCCAAGGAGTGGCATAAGGAGGCGCAACGAAGAGAAATACTTTTATTTCTCCTCGTTTTTCCTACAATGAAACTCGCATAGAAAGAGGAAAATGTCTTTAATGATTGTTTTTGTGCAGGGCGGTGTCCCTTCCTGCACAAAAACAATCATCCCCTCAGTGCAGGCAACCTTGCAAAATGATGCAAGGGTGTCTGCGCTGGTGCAAGGCTGCTGTTTGTGCGCCAGCGCAGGGAGAAGGACAGGAATGCACCGTATCTTGTAGATACAGTGCATTCCTGCCCTTTATTATGACGCACGGCAGCGCAGCAGGAAGGTTTGCTGCGCTGCAGTGCATCAAAATATTGTAAATGAGGCCCACACTTTCTTGTAATGTGCAGTAAATGCAAAAATGTTTTGCATACACGTTCTAAGTACTCCTGCCTTCTTTCAAGCACCGGTACCAATCTTTAACAAGCATTGGCATAGCCAATAGGTCTCGCCTTTGGGGCCTTATAAGTGTTTAGGTAGAGCTATTGACTTTGCCAATGTGTTTAAGCTGTGCTGTAGAGAAGTGAGGCTGCTGTGCAGAATGCTGAAAAGTTGTAATAAAAAAGTGCCAGAAGCATTTTTGTTACCTTATATATGACCAAGAAGGCCAAGAGTCTGTGAGAGAGAGTCTGTGAGAGAGAGTCTGTGAGAGAGTCTGAGAGAGTGTCTGTGAGAGTCTGTAAGAGAGTGTCTGTGAGAGTCTGTGAGAGAGTGTCTGTGAGAGTGTGAGAGTCTGTGAGAGAGTGTCTGTGAGAGTGTGAGAGTCTGTGAGAGAGTGTCTGTGAGAGTGTGAGAGTCTGTGAGAGAGTGTCTGTGAGAGTGTGAGAGTCTGTGAGAGAGTGTCTGTGAGAGTGTGAGAGAGTGTCTGTGAGAGTGTGAGAGTGTCTGTGAGAGAGTGTCTGTGAGAGAGTGTCTGTGAGAGAGTGTCTGTGAGAGAGTGTCTGTGAGAGAGTGTCTGTGAGAGTGTCTGTGAGAGAGTGTCTGTGAGAGAGTGTCTGTGAGAGAGTGTCTGTGAGAGAGTGTCTGTGAGAGAGTGTCTGTAAAAGAGTGTCTATTAGAGAGTGTCTGTGTGTCTGTGAGAGAGTGTCTGAGAGTGTCTGTGAGAGAGTCTCTGTGAGAGAGTCTCTGTGAGAGAGTGTCTGTGAGAGAGTGTCTGTGAGAGAGTGTCTGTGAGAGAGAGTCTGTGAGAGAGTGTCTGTGAGTCTGTGAGAGAGTGTCTGTGAGTCTGTGAGAGAGTGTCTGTGAGAGAGTGTCTGTGAGAGTGTGAGAGTCTGTGAGAGAGTGTCTGTGAGAGAGGGTCTGTGAGTCCAGCTCTACCAGTAAAACAGAAGCGCGAGACGGTGTGCAGTCAGCTGAGTTTTCTCCATCTTATAGTCCACTATTGTTTTCGTATCCATCTGTTGAAAATGTCATAATTTGGTTTATAAGGCTGGCTAGTTTTTCAATATTGCATAGCCTAATATAAACGCTGAAAGGAAAAATAAACAGTTTCGACTAAGCGTCATTTGGCAAACACAGCATCATGTGTTTCTTAAAATAAAGCAGTCTAGCCGCTTTCAGTCACTAATTTACATTTAAACAATGTCCTTAAAAAGACCACATGATTATTGGAATGTTATGTATTTTACACAGCGCTTTGTATCTTGCATCTGTCACTGTGAGCTTCACAAAACTGCAAATTGTGGGTCACTGTCATCCAATATACTCCTTTTATAGTCCTTGAAATTATTTTGCATTTTAACTGGTGATAAAACGCCGATGTTTGCTGCAAGATCTTATACCGCTCGCCAGAAACAGCGCCTTAAAAGCAGGCACTGAGTCACGGCGCTGTGAATCTTTCTGCCAACAGTTTTACTATGTGTCATTTTGTTTCTAGAGAGAGTTTGTCGCTGTTCTCCAACTACATATAATGTAGTCAGCTCCTGTCTGTATTCTGACGAGACACTCTATGAAAATTAGGAGTTCCTTAGCCATGAGGCAACTGACAGAAAACATGTCTTAATGTGCTGAGTCTCATTGTAAATTGCAAGTGCAAAGATCACCACAGTTTCTTTTAACAATCTGCCTGCAGATTAACACAACTAACAGAAACGGAAGCAAGCACATTTAGTGGATAACGTGTGTTAATTATATAAACAACCCGTGCGTTCAACAGTGTTAACAAATAAGTTAAAAGCGTCGTGGTCTCACATGATCTATTTATTTTTCAGTTCTACCGCACCCACGAACCTTTTTTCTTTTTATTAGAAGTTGACATTGGAGGTGACAGAAAAAGCAGCTCGTAAGATTTTCAAATGAAATAGGCGCAATGCCAGAGTTAAACCAATGGCAAGCAGCAGTAGAAATTACCTTGAGTTTCACCCAACATACTGATTACTTAATGCCTCGGAGAAGCAGCGCATGCGCTGCCCTATGCGAGACCTAAAAAGGGTTTGTGGGGCTGAAATCACCATTTTCCCAGCTTTTAGGGAAGGACAGACTTTTGTCAGAAAACCAAAAAATTTTACACAGTTTTGGCATTTTTCTGGGACATAGCCTATTTTTGCTATTTTTTGTGCTTTCAACCTCCCAGTTAATGGTAGACATGGGTATGAAAGCAATAATGGATCCTGGAAAGCTATATATTTTTTAAAAGTAGACAAAATTCTGAATTCAGCAAGGGGTCATTTGTGTAGATCCTTCAAGGTTTCTTTATGGAAACTAACAGTTAAATATAGGAAAAATTGAAAATTAGTTGAAAAGAACAGCCTTTTGTGTCAACGTTTTCACCTGTAACTTCTTCTAATTATGACAGCTCTTTGAAATCAATATACCGTTACATCCGCTGGACCTTACTGGTTGTGAGGATATATAGGACTTGTAGGTTCACCAAGAACCCGACGAACCCAGAGCCAAAAACTGAGCAGCGACTTGCAATGGTTTTCTATTATGTACCGGGTATATAGCAATTATTCTGGGAAAATGTATACATGGAAAAATCGGTATGAAAGACACCTATGTATTTCTGAAATGGGAACAAAATATAGGGTTTAGAAACAGTAGATATTTGCACATTTCCGAAATTGGGAATACTCATACTAGCATGAGAATTACCGATCATTTTTCAAAATTACCTTTTTTACACATTGTCTTTCATTTGGAAGGCAGAAATGCATCGAAAGTCAATAGGCAATAACAGTTGCTTTACAAATCAAAATTACTCTAAGTCTCCCGATAAAAATGGTACCTCACTTGTGTGGGTAGGCATAGTGCCCACGACAGGAAACGGCTCAAAACGCAACGTGAACACACCACATTTTCACAATGAAAAATGACCCTTTTTTTGCAAAGTGCCTAGCTGTAGTTTTTGAACCCTAGCTCTGCCGGCACCTAGGGAAACCTAGCAAACCTATACATTTTTGAAAACTAGACACCCAGGGGAATCCAGGATGGGGTGACTTGACTGGCTCTCACCAGGTTCTGTTACCCAGAATCCCTTGCAAACCTAAAAAAATGTCAAACCACATTTTCCTCACATTTCTGTGGTGGAAAGTTCTGGAATCTGCGTGGATCCACAAATTTCCACCCACCCCGCGTTCCCCAAAGTCTTCCGAGAAAAATGGTACCTCACTTGTGTGGGTAGGCCTAGTGCCCGCGACAGGAAACGGCGCAAAAAGCAACGTGGACACAACACAATTTCACAGTGAAAAATGACCCTTTTTTGGCAAAGTGCCTAGCTGTAGTTTTTGAACCCTAGCTCTGCCGGCACCTAGGGAAACCTAGCAAACCTATACATTTTTAAAACTAGACACCCGGGATTCCAGGGAGGTATGGCTGCCGTGGATCCCCCAACGTTTCCTTACCCAGAATCCCTGCAAACCTCAAATTTAGCTGAAAAAAAAATCACTTTTTTCACACATTTTTGTGTGGGAAAGTTGTGGCATCACCGGGCTGACACAAATTTCCTACCACCCAGCGTTACCAGGTCTCCCGATAAAAATGGTGCCTCACTCGTGTGGGAGGCCCAAGTACCAACGACAGGCAAGGGCCCAAAACGTAATGAAGCGACATCAAAATTGCCTATCTCAAAACGACCTGGTTTTGCAAGGAGGTCACCTGGGTTTTTGGCCCCGTGCTCGGCGGCCATCTAGGGAAACCTACCAAACCCACACATTTCTGAAAACTAGACATCAAAATTGCCTATCACAAAATGTGTTGGGCCAGCTAAAATTGAGGTTTGCAGGGGATTCTGGGTAAGGAAACGTTGGGGATCCACGCAAGCCATACCTCCCTGGAATTCCCTGGGTGTCTCGTTTTCAGAAATATGTGCGTTTGGTAGGTTTCCCTAGATGGCCGCCGAGCACGGGGCCAAAAACCCAGGTGACCCCCCTTGCAAAACCAGGTTGTTTGGTGATAGGCAATTTTGATGTCGCCTCAATACGTTTTGGGCCCCTGCCCGTCGCGGGTACTTGGGCCTCCCACACGAGTGAGGCACCATTTTTATCGGCAGACCCTGGGGAACGCTGGGTAGTAGGAAATTTGTTTCAGCCCGGTGATGCCACTACTTTCCCACACAAAAGTGTGGAAAAAGTGATTTTTTTCAGCTAAATTTGAGGTTTGCAGGGGACTCTGGGTAAGAAAACGTTGGGGGATCCACGCAAGCCATACCTCCCTGGAATCCCCCAGGTGTCTAGTTTTCAGAAATGTGTGGGTTTGGTAGGTTTCCCTAGCTGGCCGCCGAGCACGGGGCCAAAAACCCAGGTGACCCCCCTTGCAAAACCAGGTCGTTTTGTGATAGGCAATTTTGATGTCGCCTCAATACGTTTTGGGCCCTTGCCTGTCGCGGGTACTTGGGCCTCCCACACCAGTGAGGCACCATTTTTCTCGGGAGACCTGGGGGAATGCTGTGTAGAAGGACATTTGTGGATCCGCGCAGATTCCAGAACTTTCCCACAACAGAATTGTGAGGAAAATGTGTTTTGTTTTTTAATAAAGTTTGAGGTTTGCAAGGGATTCTGGGTAGCAGAACCTGGTGAGAGCCAGACAAGTCACCCCATCCTGGATTCCCCTTGGTGTCTAGTTTTAAAAAATGTACAGGTTTGCTAGGTTTCCCTACGTGCCAGCTGCGCTAGGGCCCAAAATCCACAGGTAGGCACATTGCTAAAAAAAAAAAGTCTGAGCCTAGTGGGCTTTCTGCCGCCCTGGGGGGGAATCGGGGGAGAGGGGTTCGCCCCGATATGCCCCCAAGGGGGGCAGAAAGACTGTGGCTATTTTTGGTGGGGGTGGGGGCATTGGTATGACCATTTTGGGCAGCCCCCACCCCCACGCATAAAAAAAGCCTGCGTAATCGCTGGCGCCTAGTGGGCTTTCTGCCCCCCCAGGGGGCAGATCAGGGGCCACTGCCCCCATCTGCCCTCCCGGGGGGCAGAAAGACTGGAATTTCTCTGGCGTGGCATGGGGGTATTGTCATGCCCATATTGGGCAGCCCCTACCCCTACACGAATAAAACAAAAAAATCCCTGGCTTCTAGTGGGCTTTCTGCCCCCCCCTGGGGGGGCCAGATTGGGGGCTACAGCTCCCATCTGCCTCCCGGGGGGCAGAAAGACTGTCATTTTTGTGGGGGGGGATGGGGGCATTGGCGTGCCCGTTTCGGGCAGCCCCCACCCTAAAAAAAATGCGCAAAAAAAATCCCTGCTGTTTAGTGGGCTTTCTGCCCCCCGGGGGGGGGGCAGAAAGGCTGTAATGGTGGTGGGGCATGGGCATGCCCATTTTGGGCAGCCCCCACCCTTATTTTTATATCCTAAAAAAAAATTCCTGGTGTCTAGTGGGCTTTTTGCCCCCCAGGGGGGGCAGAAAGCCTGTAATGATTGCGGGAGGATGGGGGCATGGGCATGCCCGTTTTGGGCAGCCCCCACCCTTATTTTTATATCCTAAAAAAAAATCCCTGGTGTCTAGTGGGCTTTTTGCCCCCCCGGGGGGGCAGAAAGGCTGTAATGATTATGGGGGGTAGGGGTAGGGGTAGGGGCATGAGCATGCCAGTTTTGGGCAGCCCCCAGCCTTATTTTTATATCCTAAAAAAAATCCCTGGTGTCTAGTGGGCTTTTTGCCCCCCCCGGGGGGGCAAAAAGACTAAATTGTGCCAAATTTAATTGGGGGAGCAAAGGCCCTTGCCCAAGGGGCCGCTCCCCCCTCCCTGGTGTCTAGTGGGTGGATCCCTGCTTGGGGATCGCCCTCCTGGGGCGATCCTCAAGCAGGGATCCACTGGGAGAGAGTACCATTGGAAAGGGAGATTCTCCCCTTTCCAGCGATACCTCTCCCGTCTTTCCTACGTGCTCAGGGGGCTGAGATAGCCCCCTGAGCACGTAGAAGTGAAACTGAAATGAGCCTAAAGGCTCATTTTAGTTTCGGTTTCAGTGAAATGAAGTCAGCGCGACCTGCGCGCTGATCTTCATTTCACTGAAACAGGGGGGGGGGGGCCCGGGAGCTGGGGAAGCTCTTTCCCAGCTCCCGAGGCTTTGGGGGAGATAAAGAAATCCCTCTGCTGTCTGCAGCAGAGGGATTTCGTGCCCCTGTCCTCATGACGGAATGGTTCCGTCATGAGCACAGGAGCACCGATGCTCATGACGGAACCATTCCGTCATGAGTATCGAAGGGGTTAAGGACCATTTTTTCGAATGTGAGAATTTCATTGGGGATTATACTGGCGAAGGGTGAAAAAATGGAAGGTGGACGTAGTGGTGTATTGGGCGTGTTGCTGGGTCGGGGATTTAGCAAAAAATAACTGTAATCTTATTTTGCGGAAGAACCGTAGTAGTTCAGTCTGCAGGTCTAGAAAGTTGGGATAGGTGGTTGGTACGAATGAGAGACCTTTACTTAACAAGGATTGTTCATGGTTGGAGAGTTGATGTGTGGAAAGATTGAAGATGGGGATGGCTAAGTTGTTATGCAAAGGGTCTAATTCCATTGCATTGGTTACCATTGATAATGTTTCTGGCGTGTCTGCCGTTCTCCTGGTGGGTTGTGCCAGCGTTGTTGTTGTTTGACCCGACCTCTCTTTGGAGGGTCGGGCTGGCCTCGTCCTAAAAAAGGAGTGTTAGGGTTTCTGATGGAGGAGCTGGTACCTTTTCCCAGGTCTGAGCTATCTGAAGAGTCGGCAGAGGTATCGGAGAATCCGACTAAATTGTTCCGTCTGTTAAAACGGCCCCAAGGTCTAGCATTTTGTGGGTTGTTATACGACCTATTGGTGTAGAAATCTTTGTTAAGGTAGGGGTAAGCTCTTTCCTGTGTAAAAGATTTTATGTCTTTCTTAACTTTATTGGACTTCTTATTCTGTTCCAATCAATGGAACTCGTCCACAGTTTTTTGTACCTGTTCAAGTAATTTTTTACACTCAAGTGCGGGGTTACTATCTTTAATCTGTTTCTCAATGTCACCGATTATGTCGGTAAGTTTTTTAAGCTCTTCAGTTGCTATGTCTATGCCCAGCACCATCCAGTGTCTGGAGCATGTGGTACCGATGTAGCTAAAGTTGGTGATGTATTTCGTAATGTCTGTGAAAACCCCGGGGATATTCTTTACCTGCAAACCAGCGGGGATAATGTTGCCTTTAAGATACTCAGTCAACATACGTATCATTAACTGTAAGTGAACACATTTCTTCTTGTGCTTCTCCAGTTGTTCAGAGAGGGAGGTGTTGGTGTTAATGGGGGTATCTTCGGAATCGGTGAATAACGATGGGCCCTCCAAGATTTTTTTGATGTAATCGTCAGAGTATAGAGGTGCGTTGTCAGACATAGCCTTAGGGTTGCAAGAAAGGAAAAACAAGGGAATGATGGGAAAAGGAGGAGCTGAGAGAGTGACCCACTTACAAGAAGGGGAATCAGGTTTTCAACCCTTGCAATCGTGCGATTGCGCTTAACATTCTGTAAAAAAACAAGGGAACCCAAGTAAAGTCAACCAGGGACCTTGGGAAATTAGCTATCATCGAGAACAGTGGTCCCTAGACAAACAAAAATGAGGTGGGGAGAATTAATATAGACCCGGTCAGTGCTATATTTATAAAACCTGTCCTGCCGGACAGAGGTTTAATATTTAATATTTAGTATTTTGATTAAACAAGGATAATACAAGAAACAATTCAAGTGGGACACAAGCCTGCATCCTACTGAATCAGGAATGACAAACAGTGGGGAACAGAAAAAGGCTCAGGCAGAACTGTATGTTTGTTATAGACACAATTTTCAATATGACAAACAAATCACGAAAAAAACACCTTTACACAAAAATGGCAAATTAAAGCAGTGTATAAGGTGTATAGAGGGTCGACGGCGTTTCGATCCATACAGAACATAAATGGATCATCATCAGGACATTTAGAAATAGCATGCCTGTGTACAATTGCCTGTAATAACTAAAATCACAAAAACGATGGGAAGGAACATAAGAGGGGAAAAAAAAGGGAAGTAAAAAGAATTAAGTATGGGTACCAAGTAAGGTACAAACATTGAAAGAAGTAACAGGCTAGTTTTTAGTGTGGTATCGTAAGTGCAAAAACTGCATGTAAAGTACAACCAAGCATCAAACGTCTGATCGTGGATTTAAGAGGCCGCGTGATTTGGCGTGAAAAGGGGGTAGAGGGGTCGCTAGTGTCCCGCTGCGCTTAACTGCGGGAGTATGCAAGAATAGTCAGAGTATTTGAAAGGACAATCGGTGATGGTAAAAGGTGAAAAAATTATCATACGCGCAGTGAGTACAAGAGCAGTAAGCGGACAGAATAGATAAGGAAGGACCTACGCGTTGTCAGATCCAGCGTGGATAGAAATAAAAGAACAGCAGAGGGCACAATGGCGATCAACTGGACCTAAAAAGGAGAGATATAAGACTGTAGGAAGAGTGGTAAATAGTGCCGGCTGTCGCATAGTGAGGGGACATGTCCTTACCACGAGGGAGCCAAGACTGTATTGTAAAGGAAACGGACCGCTTAGGGGCGTCTGTGACGATGGCGCAGAGTCTGGACGAAGGACCTGTGCGTAAATAAATAAAACGGGGTGTGTTGAGTACCACCATGTCGGGTACATGGCGAATTGTGAGGGGGAGGGAGATATTGCTTACCCATACATTGATGGGAGAAGCTGATGCGCTCGGTGGCGTGCAATCGAGATGGGAGGTGGGGGAGCTGCGCAGGTGGTCTACGGTGTCCCGGATGGGAATGCCTGTAAAGGAAGAATACTGAGGTTATGCATAATTCAGCTGGGGTATCCAGGGGGCACTAAGCGCTCGAGGCGGGGGTAGGAGTGCTTGCCCAGGTATTGAAATGTATACATTGTTTTGTTTATTTGCAACTACTTTAAGCAATATAGGCATTTTATACTACAGCTTCCATCATTCCCTGACTTGTACACTAGAAAAAAGCTGTTACAGCACACCCATTCATATGTATGATAATCCAAGTACAGTGTTGGACAAATAATGAGCAAAGTCTGAATTCAAATGCCTTCCTTGACATATGTTAGTAAGGACAATCCAATGAGACAATGAGTATGCAGAACATGCAAGTAATCCAAAGACGTCATCAGGCGATAATTCTTTTCACTTTTTATTATTTTTTCAAAAGATTCCCAGCACATTATTTTGCCGACACGTGTTTCGTCTATACTTAGACTTTTTCAAGGCAATATGGGAATGATGGTATGGTGCGGTCCAGTGTGGATGCTTCCAAGGCCAACGTCCGTTTGCGTACTCCAAAGCCAAAATTTCATATATTGTACCCGGCAGTCAAAATGACAACTGTGACACAATGAAAGAGACACTGATAAGTCTCAAGTCGTGGCATGTAGGCCGCTATGATTACGACCCTTGCGTAATATCCTGTATGACTCAGTAAAATCCAATTTCGTTACGTGGACCATACGTAGCGTCCATTTAAGTACACCACATCATAGTAGTCAAATGACAAACGTGGGGAGCAAAACCCTGATAAGTTTGCGGCCCTTCCAAACGACAGTATCTCGTCTCGTCTACACTGCGAGCGGTCACACGCGTCTTTGTGTGTTGATACTGTCGTTTGGAAGGGTCGCAAACTTATCAGGGTTTTGCTCCTCACGCTTGTCATTTGACTACTATGATGTGGTGTACTTAAATGGGCGCTACGTATGGTCCACGTAACGAAATTGGATTTTACTGAGTCATACAGGATATTGCGCAAGGGTCGTAATCATAGCGATCTACATGCCACGACTTGAGACTTATCAGTGTCTCTTTCATTGTGTCACAGTTGTCATTTTGACTGCCGGGTACAATATATGAAATTTTGGCTTTGAAATGCGCAAGCGGACGTTGGCCTTGGAAGCATCCACACTGGACCGCACCATACCATCATTCCCATATTGCCTTGAAAAGTCTAAGTATAGACGAGCAACACGTGTCGGCAAAATAATGTGCTGGAGAATCTTTGAAAAATAATAAAAAGTGAAAAGAATTATCGCCTGATAACGTCTTTGGATTACTTGCATGTTCTGCATACTCATTGTCTCATTGGATTGTCCTTACTAACATATGTCAAGGAAGGCATTTGAATTCAGACTTTGCTCATTATTTGTCCAACACTGTACTTGGATTATCATACATATGAATGGGTGTGCTGTAACAGCTTTTTTCTAGTGTATTTATATGCATGTTAGTTTCTAATGTGCTGATAGCACCTCCAGGTAGTAGGTGTAACAAGCTACTCTAGCACCCGATCTAATTATAGCAACAAAATTGTTCACACTTATTGTTGTCAGTTACAAATACGTTGTTTATATTGATGTGCGGTTCTCTCCCTTATAGGGACCACTACTGCCTATCAGTTTATTCCCTGACTTGTGTTTCCAAGCATGCTAAGCTTTACAGGCTCTTGATTACGCTGCATAGTGTGTGATTTCTATCACTTGCAAAATTCATTTGTATTTTTTTTTTTGATTCCCCACTATCAGGATACCATTTCAATGTGAGTATTACAACTGGTCCGAATATATTCTTGGATTTGACTAACTAATCAAGAAATGTGTATCTTGATCTTTCAAATATGACCATCTCCATCTTTTCATTCACTCAATCATCATAATGTTATATATGTGGAGTTGTCTATTTCTTAAGGATACAAATTTGTGATACAGTCAAGCAGGTGACAATCAATCTGTTGCACTATAGGTTGATTTTTGGACTATTCGAGATGTCCTGTAGGATACCAACCATTGGTGCTCTTGCAAATTTAAAATCACTTATCTCGGTCATATTATTCCAAATGGTAATCCAATATTTGTCCACGTAAAAGTGCAGTTCCACTGAATATGTGTAATATTACAATGTATTTGGAGACATGTCCAACATTCTTAATCTGATTTAATAAATATTTAGATGAGGTACCGTTATGAAACATGTTAAAATGTAACTTTATTTTAATCTAGCATCTCTAAGATATTTAGCAATGTCTTTTGAATGAAATTCCAAGATTATTCATCTATAGTAGTTAATTGATTATTGTGTGGAAGAGAACTGAATCTACAACTCTGAGGTATCCGGGTTTTAAGAAACATATGAAAAGAAAATAGCACGGAACTCTTTTGGATACCATTCTTCTTACTATGTAAGCATTTGCTTCAATTGCAAATATCTTCTTTCTTGGGTATCATCTAAATTGAAGTTTTCTTTTGATGTTGCAAAAGACAAAACTTGGTCATTTTATGTTATAGTGCCAATAGTTATCAATTAGCTGAATTTCCAGGAATACCACAGGTAACCCCCTATTTTTAGGGAGAGCATGCATAGTGCATGCGTCTCACTTGTGAGACACTGTAATTAACATAAAGGGCTTGGAGCCTGCCCATTGTTTACCATTTGTTGGCTTGTGTGGCACTCTACTTTACAGCCTTGTAATTCATCAATGCAGGCCTAGCATCATTTCTGTGGAGAAGGGACCAAGCACTAATTGGTTCAATGTATGCAGTGTCCGACCACTGCTTCCTACGTGATTGAGGTACTATTTTATTTTTTTAACTTTTAGAGTCATGCAAACAGAAGGCATGTGACTGGTAAAAAACATGCCCAGCAGGACAAACTAAACTGCCAAGATTTCTTTTCTATAGTGAACTTTCTTTTATTTTGCCAATTCTTTTCTCTCTTTGCACTCATGTTTTCTTTTGTTTTTGCTCGTGGGAGCTGTTCTCAAAAGATGAGGATTATCTTGTTCAAAATATTGCAAAGCAACATTGTTTCTTTCTTATGTGTAATTGCTAAAAAGGTGCATTAACACATAATCTTGTAGTACACCCCAATCGACCCAACTCCAATCTGACCCACTCCAATACTTTCCATTCCAATCTAACCCACCTCACCCCACACCACTCAAATCCAATCCACCCCACTCTAAACCAAACTACTCGACCCAATCCAATCCACTCCAATCCACCACATTCCAATACTCCCTTCCCACCCCACTCTAATCAGTCCCACTACGATGCGCCCCAATCCAATCCAAAACAAGCTGCCTCACTCCAATCTTCCACACTCCAATGTGCCTCACTCCCTTCCAAAACACTCTGCCCCACTCCAATCCAAAACAATCTACCCCACTCCAATCCAAAACAATCTGCCTCACTTCAATCCAAAACAATCTGCCCCGCTCCAATCTGCCACATTCAATCCAATCCACCTCAGACCAATCCAATTCACCCCACTCCAATCTGCCCCCCAGTTTACCCCATTCCAAAACAATCTGTCCCTCTCCATTCCAAAACAATCTGCCCCAATCTAATCCAAAACCATCTGCCTCACAGCAAAACAATCTGCCCCATTTCAAAACAATCTGCCTCACTCCAATCCAAGACAATCTGCCCCACTCCAATCCAATCCAATCTGCCCCACTCCAATCCAATCCAATCTGCCCCACTCCAATCCAATCTGCCCCACTCCAATCCAATCCAATCTGCCCCACTCCAATCCAATCCAATCTGCCCCACTCCAATCCAATCTGCCCCACTCCAATCTGCCCCACTCCAATCCAATCCAATCTGCCCCACTCCAATCCAATCCAATCTGCCCCACTCCAATCCAATCCAATCTGCCCCACTCCAATCCAATCTGCCCCACTCCAATCCAATCTGCCCCACTCCAATCCAATCCAATCTGCCCCACTCCAATCCAATCCAATCTGCCCCACTCCAATCCAATCCAATCTGCCCCACTCCAATCCAATCCGCCCCACTCCAATCCAATCCGCCCCACTCCAATCCAATCCAATCTGCCCCACTCCAATCCAATCTGCCCCACTCCAATTCAATACAATCTGCCCCACTCCAATTCAAAACAATCTGCCCCACTCCAATTCAAAACAATCTGCCCCACTCCAATTCAAAACAATCTGCCCCACTCCAATTCAAAACAATCTGCCCCACTCCAATTCAAAACAATCTGCCCCACTCCAATTCAAAACAATCTGCCCCACTCCAATCCAAAACAATCTACCTCACTCCAATCCATTACAATCTGCCACACTCCAGTCTGCCCCTCTCCAATCCAGCCCACTGTAATCCAAAACAAGTCCCAGTCTTATTCGCCCCACTCCAATCTGCACCACTCCAATCCAAAACAATCTACCCATTCCAATCCTCCACACTCCAATTTGCCCCAATCCAGTCCTTCTCACTCCAATCCAAAACAATCTGCCGCAATCTAATCCACCCCACTCTAATCTGCCCCACTCCAATCCAAAACACTCTGCCCACTCCAATCAGCCCCATTCCAATCTGCCCTACTCCAATCCAAAACAATCAGCCCCACTCCAATCTGCCCAACTCCAATCTGCTCCAATCCAAAATAATCTGTCCCACTCCAATCTACCCCTCTCCAATCTGCCCCACTCCAATCTTCCCTATTCTAGTCCTCGCCACTCCAATCTGCCCCACTCTAAAAACACCCCAACACCAATCCAATCTACCCCACTCCACTCCAATCCAATCCAATCCACCCCAATTCATCCCAATTCAATCTACCCCACTTCAATCCAATCCACCTTACCTCACCCCAATCCAATCCACCCCACCCCACCCCCATCCACCCCACTCCAATCCAATCCACTGTTGCAGGGATTCTGCTCATAAACAGAACTATACCTGGGACCATAGAACATCAGTATGTAGGGACTGAGTCACCATACCACATAAGTACTTATAGGCCCAAATCTGACTAGCTAATAGTACCTCACGTGCCCTCCTAACCTTTCCAGAGAGACAAGTGATTTGGCACCCCAGAACACAACACTCTAGACGTTCTCAGGGATCGCAGTAGCAGGTCATCACCTTTTGTTCGCTCACTCATACATGTTCACAATAAATGAAAAAGAGACACAAGGGAAGCTTACAATATTTACCGAAACTATCGTACTATAGTATGCAATTACTGCACTACAATTAGAAAACATATGCAGGTCAACAATGTGATTAGCAAAATTAAAAGACCATACAGTATAAAGAGCCCTGTCATATTAGCTGACAGATCTGCCTAAGCCCACCCTCACTACTAAAGCAAAGTGTTCTAGTACATATCTCTGGTACTAGTGGTGAACCTCATACCTTGGCATACATAGATAGCTGTGCTACATCTCAACTGGCTCAGCCCTCTCTTCTCTGGACCTTTGCTCTGTGTGAAAGTCTCCATTCTGTGTGTTTTCAAAATGACAAGTCCCGGGTTATATGATAAAAATTGTGTTCAAAAACAGCAGCTGGACTTTCCTATTATGTCTAGGTGCTAGTGTCCAACCACAGAGAATAACAAGGAGCACTGTTTGACCTTGCATGAGATGTTCCCACTGAATTCCCAGGAAAAGAGCAAAATAAGAAAACATGTGTAGCCTTTTTGTAAAAATATAATGGGCACAAAAACAAGCATGATATTTTCCAACATGTGCTAAGCAAAAGCGGACTATAACTTGCATGGTTTGGCTAACAGAGGGAAAACGACAATTCCTCCATATGGAACAGACAACACCACCACAATCCACCCCACTCCATTCCAAAACAATCTATCCCACTCCAATCTGATCCACTCCAATCCAAAACAATCTGCCCCACTCCAATCTGCTCCACTCCAGTCCAAAACAATCTGCCCCACTCTAATCCAAAACAATCCCCAACTCTAATGTACAACATCCAGTCCAATCCACCTCACCTCACCCCAATCTAATCCACCCCACTCCAATACAATAAAATCCACCCCAATCCAACCAAATCCAATATACCCCTCTCTAATCCACCCCACTCTACCCCACACCAATCCAGTCCACATCAATCCAATCTACCCCACCCCCATCCAGTTCACCCCACCACAATTCACTCCACCTCACCCCACCCCAATTCAATCCATCTCAATACAATCTACCTCACTTCAATCCAATCTACCCCAATCCACTCCACCCAACCCCATGCCAATTCAATCTACCACACTCCAATTCACCCCACTCCATTCAACCCCACTCCGTTCCATCTCACTCCATTCCACCTCCCTCCTTTCTACCCCACTCAAGTCCACCCCACTCCAGTCCACCCCAACCCACTCCAATTCACCCCACTCAATCATTTCACCCCACTCCAATCCACCCACCACAATGCAATTCACCCCACTCCAATCTACTCAACTCCAGCTCAATCCAATCCACCCCACCCCAATCCACTCCACTCCACCCCACTCTACCCCACCCCAATCCACCCACCCCACCCCACCCCAATCCACTGCACTCTAATGCACCCCATCAAGTCCACCCCACTCAAATACACACCACTCCACTACATTCTTTTGAGGCTGTTGTGGATGGAAGCCCAGCAAAGCCAGATGGAGAGGCACCTAAGAGCTCCTGAGTCTGGACCCACGGGCCTACCAGGGCCCTCTTCTGCTCCTTTTTAAACTTTTGTTTTGGTGGGTGGGACTTGTGGGTGGAGAGGGTGGGGATGTGGTATCTGGGGGCCAGGGCAGTTTAGACTTTAGTTTTTTTGGGACAATGATGGACATTTTGGTTGGACAGTGGTTGGGGACAGGAAGATTTGTTTGGGGAGAGGAGTGGTCCAGTTGTGTGGGTTGAATGGGTGGGTTTTCATTGTTTGGGTCAATGAATGTTTGTTATTTATGCCTCAAAATATTTTGGAGGCGTTTTACTTTTCACTGTTGCTTTTTAGCGCAACCCGTTTTTAAAATTTGCTGATAGTGTATAACAACAATTATGTATGTGCTGTGTGGTGCCCTTGTCCTTCTACTCTCCTAGTCTCTGCAGTCTGCAACTATATTGACCACTAAGGGGGGAGGGGGTGTTGCCATTGCCTATATTGCCTACAACTTAGTAGAACAGCGCTCCATAGGTTTCTTACCGAAGAGATGAAGCGAGGGCTGCAGGGTTTCCCAAGATGCCATGGTGGTGGTAGTAGTAGGAGGGTAGCCCACTAACAACAATGAAGGAATCAGAAGTGAGGTCCCACTCCCACCTAGGTGAACTCCAACTGTAGGATTTTAATTGGAAGGATTATTGATCGCAGGCAACTAAATTGAAAAATAAAACTGAGTTAGTGGGCTAAATATTATTAATATATCATAGCTTAACAAACAATTGAAACCAGACTACACAACAAAGAATACCTGATAGTGAAAATACAAGAAGTAATGCTAAATTATTCAGAGCAATGGTAAACTAGTATTTCGATTAGAACAAAAGTGGCACTTGAATTGTGAAGGACTCAAAAGTCTGGAGAGGACATGGTTAAAGTGTTTACATAACGCAACACACAATACCTGAATGATGATGCTGACGAATGTTGTTCTTCTATGTCTAAAATATCGATCACTTTTTATTACATGGGTGGGTAAATGGCGCCAGTGTGTGCTATTGTTTCAATAATAGAAGTAGAACCGAAGATCCTGCACTGAGTTGGTGTTGCTTTCACCATACCCGCCCCAGCAAGTGTGATCAATTAATGGTGTAAATTATGAAGTCATACCTTAATAAATCACACAGCCTGGGAGAAGAGGGTTAGGGGTTTGATGAATAGATGGAAAAGAAGATTTGGGGAAAGTTGTGACAAAGACAAACACTACACATAGGCAATATTCATAAAGGCAATGAGCAGCCAACCATCATCAATCTGTTGTGGGAGGAAAAGGAAGCAAAGGAATGACTACTATGACACAGTTGACTTAAATGCAATGCAAACAGTCCGTCAGCCCGAGAGATACCCAAGTTATATTATATTATTATATATCTAAATGTTCTGTTACCTAGGTTTGAAAAATATTTAATACAAATTATGTAGGAGTGAAACGAACAGCACACACAGTTCTAAAAAATTATTATTAAAAGAAAAATGATACTGTATTGCCAAATTGGGAGGTGCATCGGCTGCATTATTCTTGGATTGTCTGTCAATCTTGGGTGCCTGGCTGATGCGGTCCTGTAAGGTAAGTATGAATGTTATGGTACTTTTGTGCAGGAGAAGTGAAGGCCTGCGGATTGTAAAACAAAAATGATATTGTAGAATCAAGGAGAAGGACAGAAGGTAAACTTTATGAGGAGTGCACCAAGAAGACTCAGTCTAGAGGCAGAGCAAGAGAGAATAGTCCTTTGCAAGCATTCATTTTATGACTGATGTGCGATCAATTAGGTGAAAGCCATTACAACAACCACAGACAATTGGCCGCATGTATTGGGCTGATCAAACTCTCAACTGTCATGATCATCATAATATATGCAGCCTAGCGCGTACATAATTTGATGATCACCACATGTCTGTCTTAATTTACCTACAACAGGCCCCCCACCCTACCACTACATAGTTTCAAATTTGCTGGCACTCTCACTCCACAACATTGCATTTCCCAAATCAAGTAAAATCCACACACCTCTCACCAGTCCACAGAGTTGAGTAGGCCTCTTACAGTCATCACCACATTGGTTTCTGTGAAGTTGATAACTTCCTTCTTCTGGCAGTAGTTGAAGTAGTCACGCCCTGAGTGCTTCTATCATCCTCATGACTCCGAGTAACGAATATGTCCAACTCCATACGGACTGCAGTCCCGAGTCTCCCGACTCAAATGAGAGAGATCGACCTGTAGTGCAATGCTGTTGATGAACAAGAGAAACATGGAGTCATTTTTTTGTCTAGACTAGATTTGTGTTTGGTAGCTTAAGGGATTGGTCAGGCCTTTGAGGAGTGTGAACTGTGAACCAAAAAAACAAGCAGTGTGGACCCAGCAAACCAATCTTGCCAAGTGTCAAAGGGGAAGGAAAAAATCCCCTTCAGGAAAAAAATGATCTCCTGTCGTTAGGCCACCAACATTGTAAATCATCACAAACACCATCAAGCTTAATAGTTATAGCTAAATACCCACTCTCACTGTCTGCTACCATCACATGAATCAATCATCTCACCAAAACACTCATAAATAACAATCCCTTAAAGTGGTGCATGCCATTTACCTGTTCTAATTCAAGCACTGTGGTACATTGACAATCCTCTTTGATTCACGAAACACACATTGGCCAGTCTTCTAGATCAAATATTGTGGGGCAGTCCTTCCAGGGTAATAAAGAAGGGAAAGGATAGATAGGCATAGGATGGAGGCAGGTATGGTCTCTTCAATGTCCTTGAGGGGAATGGGGGAGGCCTCTTCACTGCACACTGGTCCAACTCCAATCCGGCCATACTTGTGTCTAAACCGGTGGGGCTGCATTAATCAGTCAGATACAAACAAACATAATAATATAATGTTCCCCAAGCTATATCTTTTTTTTTTTTTTTTTTTTTAAAGCAGTTCGGCGAAAGAAGGTTTTGGTGGCCCAAGCCTACTCTGTACAAGTTAGAGAAGTACAGTTCATCCTCAAACTCAGGTGGTTCACCCAGAAGTTGGTCAGCTAACACTACCATGACCTGAGTCTGACCACTCACCCTCAACCTCCTCCTGTCATACTTCAGGTATGGTGCAATTCAGTGGTATAAAGCGCTGATTCATTTTGATCATGGTTAATCTCTCCATGTTTTGGGTCAAGAGACTGGTTTTTTTCACTGTGACAACTGTACCATCTGCACTGAACACATGATCAGTGGACACACTGCTACTGGGCAAGGCAGTTACTTTATTACCAGCCTGCTCAGCACTGGCCATTGGTGCCTGTAGGAAAGCAGGATCTGCTTCTATGGTTACCCCCTCTTTTTGCCTGGTGCTAAGCTGTATTTGACTAGGCTGACTGGGATCCTGCTAATCAGGACCCCAGTCTATCTGCTTTCTCCTTAAATGGTTATGTTCAGTACTTGGGTACATCTCAGATAGGATAGTGGGGTACCCTTATAAGTCCCTGGTATATGGTACTAAGGTACCCAGGGGATAGGTACCCCAGAGGTCTCCCATGGTCTGAAGCATGTATTATGCCACCCATGAGAGACCATTCAAAATGGAACTACAGGCCTGCCATTTCAGCCTGTGTAAGCTGGTGCTAGCACCACTTACTAAAGATATAGGTTTCCTATATCTAGGGTCACTGCACTTAAAACCTATAAGTCACCCCATAGCAGGCCTTTGCAATCCTGAAGACAGGGTGCTTGGTTCTAAGTGAGAAGGTGCCCCTGCATGAGCAGGACACCCCTACAGCCAACGGAGTCCAATTGTCCCGGGTTGTCAGTCAAGCAGCCATATACTATATAGAGGGGCACCAAGTAATTACGCGATGACCATCTCAGAAACGGCTGCAACGAATCCAATCATGTTTGCTATCAAACATGTTGGAATCATACCCCCACACCGTAAATGGTATGGAAAGTATGATTCCAAGCACTGGAAGAGCCCTCCGTTAGGCTCTCAGTGGTCCCGGTACCAGCCTTCTTGACCCAGACAGCACAAAATGGTTGCTGCCGACCAGAGACATGATTCTGCCATCCTGCTGCTGAGCCAAGCTCAAGCAGGGGAAGGCAGAACAATAGGCATCCTGTCACAGGGAGGTGAGACCACCTCCCAGACAAGATTTATTGTATTGGGGCAGGGTGGGTGCGCTTGCCAGTGCCACTCAGTCTGCATGAGGGGCACATTTGGTGCCCCCATGCATAGTCCAGTCCAAACCAGTCCTGGGAGTCAGTGACTCCTGCTCTGGCACGAAACTGGACAAAGGACATGGGAGTAACCGCCCCTCTGTCCAGATCCTCCCTGGGAGGGTCCCCTGAATCATTCCAACCCTTTTCCTAGGGTACTTAAGGGCTTACCTGGGTGTAGGACCCTAGATTTGTCATGGGATAAGATTCAGATCAGACACCACTTCTTCTTCTACCCTTCTGGGCACTCTGGACTTTGTTTGGGCTCGACTTCGTCCCCCATCCAGTCTGCTGCATCATCTGTGCCTGTGCACTATACAGGAACCTTCCAAGGCCTGTGGGCATCAAAGACACCTGAAGGAATCTCCCTTGGAGTGAAGGAGTCACTCCTCTGCATTCACAGGCACCGCAACTAAGTCGACAGGTCTGCTGATCCTGAGCTCCTCCGGACTCCGTAAGGTTCTGCAACACAGGTTGTGGTCCACGACAGCTCTCAAGGCCTGCCCTGCCCTCCCACCAAGTTTGAGGCCAGTATCCCTCGTGGAGGTTGTAATCAAACCCCTGTGCACCGCGTCAACTTGCAGTTGCAAAGGCTTGTTGGCTTCCTTCCAAGAAGATCTTTTGGCTCCAAGTAGCCCCAACCTCGAACACCTCCAGTGACCAGAATCTTCAGCACACACATCATGTGCATCGTGGCCTGCATCTTTTGGTGATCTGCTTGAGGTCCTCTCGCGACTCCAGTGCCTCCAGCCTGTGAGTCCATTTAAGGATCGCCTTTGTTTCTTTTGGCCTCCCCTGATTTCTCAGGGCCTGCCCAGACTCCCCTGCTTGTGGTGAGTCCCCTGGACCTTGCTGGTCCCGACTTTGCTCCTTCTTCAGCCCCTGAGTTAATTGTATTTGCCAAAGCTGGTTTGTGCTCCCGCCGTACATCGACCCCTCAGCACTCGACATCCTTTGTGGGAAAAGCTTGTGCATGGCTCCTGGTCTTCCTCAGTATCACCTGGTCCTCACAGCTGCAGAGTCAAGGTCATCGTCACCCATCCTGCAACACTCAACATCACAGGGCATTAATCTTCCAAGTCTCCTGGTCACTCCTGAGTGACATAGACTCTGTCCCCTCTGCTTGCATGTACCTCTCATCTAGAATCCACCTTCGGATTCCACCGGACACTTTCTCCTTCATCAGCAGCGGCACTTTCCTTAAGTCCTTCATTGGGTTCGACGGCGGTTTCCAACACCACTTCACACGTATGCACCCGGCTTCCCTGGTGTAGGTAATGTGAGTACTAGGGTATCCATGGGTGGGGTGGTGCTCCAACCTTCTGTCTTCCACGGGGTTTCTTCAAGGTCCACTGGGAAGGGTCCTTAATCTTTAAAAATCCAACCACGACTTACACGTAGATTTGAACGGAGCCCGAGATCATGTTTCCACACTGCACATGCTCTCCGTGGGGTCCCTATCTACTCACCTTGGGTGGTTCCTCGGGTCTCCAGCACTTCTGCGTCCTCTCAACCTGGTCTTGACCCGAGTTGTGGTTCTTTTACCACTTTCTCAGTATATGGTTTGGTCCCCTGTGGGGTCCACTGTGCAATACGTGTTATTTACTGTGTTTCTTTGCTAAAGTATTGTGTGCATTGTGCATGTCTCCGGGTAGGAGATATTTCTATGTGTTAGAGAGTATTAAATAATAAGTACATATTTTTATAAATACCTTGTGTGGTTCTTTTTCACTTAATCTATACTATAAGATTGCATTCTGGTAAAACAAGCTGCTTTACACTCCTTCTGGACTAAGCCTGAAGGCTGCTCTCCACAGCTACCACTTAAGAGAGCTTTCTAAGGTTGTCTAAGACCTCTTAAATCAGCATAAAAGTAGTCTGGACTGGTGCAAGGTGTCCACTTATATAAGTGTACATCATATACCAGGCCAGCTTCTCACACCACAGCGCCTCTTCCCAAACCAATACACCAATGGGTTTTGATCAAGATAGACCTTTTTTGGGTCATTCAGAGAGGCCTGGACCATCCTCTAAATAGTCATTGGTGCTCCACCTTTCTCGACCTCTTTTGCCTTTGCCTCTGCACTGGACTTAAGCACTGCCTTTCGAAACCAATCAAATGCAGATTTTGGGGTTGGCGGCAGGCAATCGCATATGCACTACTGCTGCTGCTGCTGCTTGGTGACCGATCCCTCCCCGTCCCACAAGTCATCGCGCAGCACCAGTTTCTACTTCCTGGGCTGCGGAATGCCCAAATGCTGAGAAACGCTGTATGAAACAGCGGGGGCTGCTGAAGAGAAACACCGGGACATACTCGATGCCCTAGCCAGCAGCAGAGTGTATTCTTTAGTGTCTGAGCTACAGCATGGCTCTTGTTTCTGAGCTACACGAGAGGTGCTGGAGCCCCTTTCTTACAGGCTATGTGGAACAGCGGGCCGCTAAATAAGAGTACCAGGCTGCAGTTAAATACCTGAAGAGGCATTGCAGCTCTGCTCTAGTCTCGGAGAAATAAGAGCGAGACAACACAGGAGGCTTTTACTTTGTCTGCCCTTCAGTGTGATGGTGTCAGAGGCTAGGCAAGGGGAGAGCTGCCAAGTTTCACACCAGGGGTAAGTACCTAAGTGAATGTTGATACATTTGTAGGTTTTCCTGGTTGTGGGTCGCTGGTTGGTTTTATCCCCTAATTCGTGACTGGAAATTTGAGGTCTGCATTCCATTACAATGGAAAGCATTTAAAAGGGGCTTACATGGTGGGCAATTTGGATACTGCTGTGGCCCTTAAAGCTAAAACACGTACGCCCAAATGAAGATAGCAGCAGCAAGAGCAAAGCGCAGTTCAAAATCACACCAAGGGTCAGTAATAGTATCAAGCCCTCGGAGCTCTAAGGAGGACATATCCGACAATGGTGCAGAGCCTGGATTTGCTGGGCAGCCTTGGAAACGCCCCACAAGTGTTGCTGGCAGTAGAAGGAGCTTTAGGGAAGGAATCCCCCACACAAAGGGAGACAGCAAATTTATGTGTAGAGAATAGCCAGGCAGAAGAAGACGAGGAGAAGGGGAAACAAAAAGGTCAACGAAGCCAAAAAAATCCACCAAACATGGATATAAATGAAGGAAGCATTGGCATAAAGTAAGTCAAAAGAGTACCTCTCTTTGTAAAAGGAAAAACAACATCACTTGCGCCTCAGGGACCTTCCCCTTATGTCGAATCTGGGCTTCCTTTTAATACAGTCTCCTGTCCATGGCCCAAAACAGACAGCTCAGTTGCAGGCTGATGATATTCAGCAATCCCCTGCTGTTCAGAGCAAAACTTTGATGACAGTACAGTCTCTGTCTCCTACAGCGGTCTCGCAAATGGGCCAGCAAGATCAGGTGCATCCAGAACCAGACAGATCCCAGGAGCTGCAATTTTCAAAATGGCAGCAAGTAGAGGAGGCTATTGTGCGGTGGGAAATAAAGACTATGCTGAACCTTATTCTGGATAAGATAAGAGAATTAAAAGCAACAGAAGCAAGTGAAATTGCATCCCTGCACCAATGATTGTCTATATTTGAAGATGCAGTCAGTAGTTTTCCTGCAAGAATGCAAAAGGCTGAGTCAAGGATCTCGCAGCTGGAAGGCCAGATGAAAACCATACAGCAACAAGTTAATCTAGCAAGGAAGGAAAAATCTCCACTAGAAAATGAAATCGATGAGTTGGAAAATCATTCATGCCGCTCCAATCTACACCTAGTAGGAGTTCCAGAAGGATGTGAAGCAGTGCAAGTCCTTCAATGGGCCGAGATATTCATTAAGAAAAGTGTTTTGGGAATGGGGGAGCACAATCAGTAAAAATGAGCAGAATCATAGAGGGCAATATAATTTTTAGAAGAATTTTTTTTAAAGAAAAAGATTCAAGTAAAATAAGGTTACAGGGGCAATGGGTCTTAAAGTTCGAATAATATCATGTAATATAAATGGAATGTCTAATAAGCAAATGTATGGTGGTTTTATTAGGTGGCTAACTTCTTTTTCTCCACAGGTTTTATTACTCCAGGAGACCCATCCTAAAATGAATACACCAAAGCTTTTTATCCCTAAATATTACTCCAAAGCATATTTTGCTTCAGCTGGGTTGGCTGTAAGGGGGGTAGTGATTTATCTTGGGCAAGGGGTTGAGTGGGAGGTAACTCAAGTTTGTAGGGAACCCAATGGCAAATGTATCTGGATTACAGTCAGTGTGAATGGTGATCCTTTCAATCTAGTGAACTACTATGCCCGATAGTGGACGATCCTAATGCAATTATGCAGACTAACAAATTGACCGTGGGAGCAGTGGGCCCTAGAATTAAAGGCAGAGATTTTAATTTTATCCAGGATTTAGTAAGGGATACTTCGAACAAAACAAAAAAACTGTTGCAGCCATGTACTAAAAAAGTGTTAGATATAATGAAACAGGATTACCAATGAACTATGGCGTAGTGCTTATCCGGGACTATCGCAATATACTTGCTTTTCCCATTAATATAAAATCAGCTTCTCGTATGGATTGTTTTCTAATCTCCTGCTCTCTTAAAAGTGTTGGTTGAGAAATTTGGGCTAATTCATTTTCAGATCACTTCCTGGTTGGTATTGAGTTGGATGAGGAGGCTAGGAAGAGGGAGAGGTTCCAGGTGGCAGATGGAACGTCTCCTTCTTTCTAACCAGGAATGGTTGATAAGTATGAAAAAAGATATAGAGGAGTTTTTTTCAGATCAATAAGGGTACTGCATCACTTGTTTCAGTTTAGGGAGCTTTTAAGGCGACAATGCATGGTCAGATGATGGCATTTATGGCTTCACAAACTAAAAACTGGGTGGCATGTATAGCTGAACTCCAATCTGCAGTTGATACCGCTCTCTAGAAGAAGCCTTGATTTTTGGGGTCACTAACACTGGTGGATATGCAGTTGACCAAAGCTAAGCCTGAGTTAAGAGAATTTTTCCTTTTAGAGGAAATCCATAGCTCACTGCTTTTTCAGCAACAGGTGTATGATGAGTAAAGCCAGATGGTAGGGAAATTCCCGAGTTGGTCAACCATGGTTAAGCAGGAATCTGCATTAATCATTGAGCTACAGAAACTGAGGAGAGGGGCTGTAGTCTCTGAAAAGGACGAGGTATCCAAAATCTTTTTACAGCATTGTAATAATTTGTATGCTACCAAATATGCGGTCTCAAATGAAACCATACATCATTATTTTCGGTCTATTAAATTACCACAATTGACAAATACACAGCTAGAGGAATTAGAAGTTGGTATCAGAGAATCAGAAATCCAACAGGCCCTGGCCTCAATGCCGTGAGGTAAGGCTTGTCGCAAAGACGGACTTCCAATAGACTTTTATAAAGCATTTTCTGTAGAATTAATGCCTTTTTTGATGGAGCTTTTTAATTTTATAAAACAAGGGGAAGAGATTCCATCATTTTTTAAGGAATCAAAAATTGTCAGTTTTGTTAAGAAAGGAAAGAACCCCAGGGATGTAAACTCATTTCAGCCGTTTAGCTTCTTAAATTCTGATTGCAAGATGTTAATGAAAATTTGGGCAAATCTTATTACTTCAGTAGCCCAGAAGGTAATTCATATGGACCAGACTGGGTTTGTGGCTGGCATGTTGAAGTCGTCTAATTTTGTTTTTTTAGTTCATGTGCTGGATTTGTTTTTAATGTAAATCAGATGCCCGCACTGATCATGATGGTAGATACTGAGAAAGCATTCGACCTGGTAAACTGGGATGGTCTTTTTTATGCCCTTGAAGAGTTTTGCATTCCTTCTCAGTTTATTGTTATGCTTCGTAATATATATCAAGGGGCTCAGGCAAAGGTATTTATAAATGCTAATTTAGCATGAATGGTCGATTGAAATAGGGGAACTCATCAGGGTTGTCCCTTGTCTCTTGTACTATTTACCTTTTTATCGAACCCCTGGCAGTCAGGATTAGGGCTAACCTGGGTATAGAGGCCCTGATAGTGTGAATGCCTAAGCTAAAATTATTTGCAGATGACATAATACTATACCTCAGGCCAGAAGAACAAAACATTAAAACAATATTGGCAGAATTTGAGCAGTTCCAATCGATTGGAGGACATAAAATTAACCACAATAAAAAAAGAATTGCTTCTATTTAATACCCCTCCTAATACTCTTCCTCTTAGTCTTCATCAGCAGGCTTCCTCTTCCAACCCAATTCGTTAGTTGGGGATATATGTAACGAATCTCTACGCAAAACTTAATAATTTGAATTATGGTGTGATGATTAACAAGATTAAAGACTTATTGGATAGATGGTCACTTCTTCCTCTCACATTAATAGGGCGAGTAGCTCTGATAAAAATATCTATTTTACCCTTGTTGATTTTTCTTTTTTACAAATGTGCCGATAAAAATCAGTATGACCTATTTTAAAGAATTAGAAGCACTTTTTCGACGTTTTGTTTGGAATAAAAAGGTCTTGTGTTAAACTTTTAGTGCTTCAGCTTGCTACCAATCAGGGCGGATTGGCACTGCCTCAGGTACGCACATATTATGAAGCTTCTCTTACAGACCTATTAGTTCGGTCAATAGATGCTAAAGGGTCTCTGGATTGTTTGTTGTGGAAACGATGGTGCAGGATGCCACATCCCAGCTTCTGGTATTTTATTAAGACGGCCAAACTTCCCAAAATGATGAGGTATAAAACACTGCAGGAATATTGTTAGAGACGTCAAGCATTTTATTCTTCAAATGCTCAGTCTGCAGGGTATGAATATTTGCAGCTTAGTGAATGCAAAGTTCTGGGCCTACAATTACCAAATAGCCATTTAAGGTATTGGAACACAAATACATTTAAAGAACTGGGCCATTTTTTGGTAGGGGAAATGTATTACTTGGCAGGATCTTCAAGCTAGATGTGGTGATCGATGAAAGCTCTTCTTCTTTAGATACCAGCAGATTGCGTACCTACTGGAAAAATGTTATCTTCAGTCGAATTTAGTTTCCTCCCCAATAATAGCTGCTCTGTTTAGGACAAAGCTAAGGTGGCTAGGAAATTGGTACAGATTACTACAAAGCCAAGGGGAGTGCCACTTGGTGAAGGTTTTTTTAGATAAGATCACTCTGGACGCTCAATGCACTTTTTCCAAGGTCCAGTGGCAGGCGATCTCGCAATTAGGCAAGAAGGCCTTAGGAGCTGCGAATTTCAAGAGAATGTCTTTTTTATCGCACTGGATGGTATATTATACTCCTAAGGCCCTCCTTAGAATATTTCCAGAATTGGAGGAACGCTGCTTTCGCTGCCTGCAGCTGGGGGGAGGGGGGACTGGGTATATACTTTTTTTTTACTTGCCCAATGGTTGTACAGTTCCAGGAAAAAATATTTGCCGCTCTAAGTCTAGGATTGCAAAGAAGGATTGAACTGGAGGCAGGTGTGGCGCTTTTGTGGCTTTTTTAGGCAGAGGCAGGATTTGCCATTGGTTAAAGGGGCTGAAACATTTATGGCGATCACCTCTATAGTTGCTTGATTTTTGATCTTGCAGACCTGAGAACTGAAAGACAACTAGAGTACCAATGTATCAAGAGTGGCATAATAAGATGAGCTGAACAAAGAAGTTTGAGGAGGCTTGTGCAAAAATGGTTGGGGGTATCAAAAGATTCATTGCTTCATGAAAGTTCATGGAGGGAATAGAAAATGTAGCAGCATAAGATCCTGTAAATAATACTGGATAGCCTCTTCAGCCTTGAAATTGGTTGTATTCGTATCTAAGGCACGCTATGCACTTTATAGAAGGTTTCCATAAACGGGTAGAGAGTGGAATCTTGAATGATGCACTTTATTTAATCGGATGAAAAATATTGTTTAGATGAATATCAAAATATGCAGATCTTAGGCACATTTGCACTTTGTTGAAAATGTATTAATGTATTGCACTTAACTTTAAGTATTGAACAACATGGTTTACACGAATATCAGAATACGCGTATTTTTATGCACATTTGCACTTTATCTGAAATTTTTTGAATGCAGTTCTGGCATGATGCACTTTATTTATGTCTAGAGTACTAATCTAGATTAGTGTTCGTATAAAACAATATTAGATCCCAATGTTCCAATTTATGATGTATATTGCTGATCAAATAATGGTTATTAATTTGATGTATTATTGATTACACTATGTATCTGCTTAATAAAAATAAATGTAAAAAATGCAGATTTTGGGGCTGATTCGCATGTTCCTGTTGTAGCTGATGTTCTTATTGTTGGTTTTGGCTGCTGTGAGCCAACAGCACAGCCCTCACGCTCTGAAGTTGAAGGCTGCACCGCATAACTTGTTCCCTAGAGGAGTGGGCCTCTAATTTCCAGCCTTTATTTTTCTAGGTCGCTAGCTTGCTCAGAAATCCACGTCTTGTAGTTTGAAACATCCCCATCTGAAAAAAGAATGAAAGTGGCCCGTAATTGTTAGTACCATGGATCAAGAATTGTGGCACAAATGTAATGTTTGGATGACACAATGTCTGTTTGCACCCTTGTATTAACAGATAAGCGAAGGATTAAGCTCTCCACCAACTCATGCACATTTTCTTTCCGTCCACAGCTGAGTGCATTTCAGACACCTCCTTTAGCTGTTCCTGTAGCCTATGAAACAGGATAGCTTGGCCCATGGTACTGTCGTCCTTGCTTACTTCCCGTGTGAAAACCTCAAAAGCAAGCAGCATCTCTGTCAGGCATTTTACTAGGCCCCATTGGTCCATCTCAATGATCATGCCTTTCATAGTTCCATCCCCTCTTTGCATGACATTCATTGATTGGTCCGTACTGCTCAAACAGATGCTGCAACATGTAATAAGTCGAGTTCCAACATGTTGGCACCTCCTGTATGAGTGTTTTTACTGGCATTCTATTATCACACTGAATGACCCTCAACTGCTTCCGGGCTTTAAAAGAATGACTGAAATGAGTACAGATTCTTCTCCAGGTGGACAGTACCTTGCTGACTCTGCCTTCTTTTTTAAGAAAGTCCTGTGCAATGATGTTGATGCAGTGTGCAAACACAGGACCCTGAAACAGTCACCATCTGCCATGGCTTTAACTATATCACTGTCATTGTCCATGGCAACAAATCCAATGTTAAGCCCTCTTGGTCACAGCCATTCAAAGACCTTGTTGTTAAAGTCATACAAGATGTTTGCAGCAGTATGGGATTTCTACATGGCTAACATGCCTAATGTTGCATGCTTTCAAGCGCCATTAAAAATCTCAGTCAACACCTGCAGATATAATTTCTCTAGTCCCCCAAAAGAGATCCAGTGTGCAGTGATGCCCATGTAATTAGTAGCTTGGCAACTGGTCCACATGTCTGTTGTCAGGTGGATACTTGGGACAGCACTCTGCTGCAAAGCTTGTCCAAGCAATTCAAGTACACCGTGATGTAGCGCTGGAACAGCAACTCTGGCAAAATAGGACCAGCTGGGAACCTTCCATTTCAGGCTGATGGCCGCCACAAATTCTAGAAAACCCACTCCTTCCACAAAAGAAAAAGTGAGGAGGTCCAGTGCTTACATTTTTGCCAGCTTTGTGTTGTACAAACGTTGGGTGGTTGCATTTGTACTGCCCCTCCTGCATAAACATGCCAGAAATAGTAGCCTGGATTATTTTCTTGTCTGGTGCCACTGATTCAGGCGACTTCTTCTTGAGACTGAAAGCAAAAGGTGGTAGGCTCAGCGTCTCAGCGGGCTAGTCACTGTAGGCTCTTGCCTTGGGATTTCGACCTGACTCTAGTGCCATTGTGATGTTGCTGATGCTAATGTGGGCGATACTACTGCACTGTTTGGGATAGGGCTGCTTTGTGTAATGGAAATGTCACCCTCTTCTTCACCTTCACCTTCCACCGTGATCAGAGCAGATTCAGATTCCCTGCTCTCACCCCCTTCACCAACACCACTTGTAGTTTTTTGGCTGCTAAGGTGCTCCTCCCAACGGATTGTGTCGTGTTTTCTCAAATGGGTTGTTTGACCTTCGGTACCATAATTTGTACCGGGCTTACCCCAACTAACATGCCGCAAATGAAGCATATAGCAATGTTTGGCTCCTTATTGCTAACTGTGAAGGAGCCCCAAACTGGGGAGGTTCACTTTCTGACACTGGTGCCACTGCCAATGTCGGAAGAAGTGGCGGTCGGTGGGTGTTTAGACATTTGTCTCTCTGCAGTGCCTTCTTCTACTGAAGTGGTTGGGAATTTAGGTGGCTGTCGGGGCCTTGCAAAAATGGAAGCTGGCGGTGGTATCAGAGAGGTGAGCTAAAAAAACAATGATGGATTCAACCCAAATCTGTGACTGAGGGTGAGTGTCTGAAAAGTTTCATTGCTCCGTCCATTATCTCCTTTTGTTTGCTTTGTTCTTCCTTAGTCGGCAGGGTACGCCCAGACAAGGGTCCCTTACTTACTTTGCCACTGGATTCAAGCTAGCCTGGCTGATGAGGGGTGTTATCCCGAAACCGGTCCCAGGATTCTTATTTCTGGTCAAGGGAAGACTTGGCTTGGCAGTTTGGGGTGGACTGTTCCCATGTGGAAGAGGGTCAAGACTGATTTGAATATGGCTGGGTCTGAACCAGGGCCGGACTGGGAACCAAAACCGGCCCTGGCAAAGTGCTCGGCCGGCCCCCCGGGGGGTTGGGGGTGCAGCCGAGCTGTTTGCCAGGGCCGGTTTCGGACGATTTCGTTACAGCGGCCGACATTGCAGCTGTGCTGCAAAAAACAGCCCTGTAACAAAATCGGCCCCCAGGGGCCCAAAACCAGCCCCCAACCATGGCGGCCCACCGGGGAAATGCCCGGTGCCCGCTACGGCCAGTCCGGCCCTGGTCTGAACTTGAGTGGTGAAGTGAGCTAAAGAATGATGAATTCAACCTAGATCTGTGGCTGGGTTTCAGTGCTCCGTCCATCATCTCCTTGTGTTTGCTTTGTTCGCCCTAAGTTGGCAGGGTATGCCCAGCCGTGGGTCCCTTGCTCACTTTGCCACTGGATTCAAGCTAGCCTGGCTCATGATGGGGTGTTACCCAGAAACTGGTCCCAGGATGCTGGTTTTCGGTCCAGAGAAGACCTGGCTTTGGCAGTTCGGTCTGGACTGTTCCCATGAGGAAGAGGGTCAAGACAGATGTGCATATGGCTGGGTCTGAACTAGGGTGGTGAAGTGAGCTAAAGAACGATGATGGATTCAATCTAGATCTGTAACTGGGGTGAGTGTCTGAAAAGTTTTAGCGCTCTGTCCATCATCTCCTTGTGTTTGGGGTGGTGGTATCTGTGCCATATCCCTCAGAGCAGGTTCAGATGGGGTAACGTCAGTCTCCACTGGGTTTGGGCTTACATCCATGATGACTGGCTCATTGTATTCCTCCTCTTCTTCATCAATAACTCTAAGACTTTCAGGAACCTTCCTTTTCCCGAGCCTTTCCTGGTGTGTCTCAGACTGAGGCGGCATCCACATGGAGTCTTGATCATCAGGAGGGCTTAGAGAAGAAGCTATGGAGTACCTCTTTTTCTTGCTGGAGATCTGGAAGACAATGCATCTTCTAAAAGAGGGGCTTCTTCTACTTCCTCAGCATGAAGCTCAATTTCCTGGACTGCTCTTACTTTAGTAGGAACTACTATTGCTTACTGTGGCTGTTGTTGCCCACTTATGAGTTTCCTGCAACGATTGGGTACTACTTTGCAAAAGAGATGTCAATTTCAATATCACTGCTAGTCGGCGTTGCTGTGATTAAAGTGGCTGCCTCTGTGCCAGACATGGGCTTAGGCATGGGTCTGCTGATGCAGAGGTGCTGCTCCCACCTTTCTCCCTGGAGGCCAGTACGGCAGGCACAAGTTTGCCGAAATAGGTTCTGGCCGGCATGCAAGTGGTGGAAATCAGCTTCTTCTCCTCCCCACTTGCTTGACAGCACCTTTCTTTGGGGCCATCTTGAAGCTGTCAGTTGGAAGTGGCACTGCGCTCCACAAGCTGAAGAGCTGTATGTGTTATTTGGTCACACATCACGTGGTGCGCAGGTATTCTGTCAGGC
The DNA here is from genome assembly GCA_963921515.1 of Calotriton arnoldi. Classification (NCBI taxonomy): domain Eukaryota; kingdom Metazoa; phylum Chordata; class Amphibia; order Caudata; family Salamandridae; genus Calotriton; species Calotriton arnoldi. The sequence continues at coordinate 118,104 of CAWUFW010011455.1, forward strand.
AGTACTGTGGGTAATGTGGTCTCTGCTCTTGTGCACCTAAAAGCAGGCGTAGCCATTGCAGGTAAGAGTGGTGGGGCGGGGATGAGCGGGTGAAGTCTTCAGACGACGGAATAGGGAAAATAAAATACAAAATAAATAAAACCACTTACCTTCCGCTCGCCGCACTGCCATGCAAGGCAGGTGGTTATATATATTTTTTTAATTTTATTTTTCCTATTCTGTCGACTCCCCCAATCCCGCCCCGCCGCTCTTACCTGCACCGGCCACGCCTGCCTAAAAGCAATCAAGCAAGAAGACCTTTAGTGAAACATGGCATTGTTGCAGTTGAATTGATAGTATAATTTAGTGTGGTTACTGAAGTTATAAATAATTAACACAGTGTATCCATTCAATTCGTAAAACCACACCAACATAAACTTTCATGTACATTCAGGAAGGATAAGAAAGAGCAACAACACCACACAGATGTAACTATTTGCTTCATATGCATCAAGTTTGGATGTGTCCCTCACGGAGGTGCAGGTGACAAATGAAAACAACTGACAGTGGAATAATCCTTAGAAAATTAATGCTGTTGTGCGGCAGTGAACCTCCAATAGCACATGGGGTTTATGCCGGATGTTAGGAAAATGGAAAAATAAAATAAAAAATAAAAAAATTAAAAAGTACAAAAAAATCATTGTTAAAAAAGTACAAAACAATTTGTAACTTTTTTTACAAAATGTAAAAAGAAAATTGAAAATAAATTGAACAACATTGAAAAAATTAACGAAGACATTTAACAAAATTAGATTTTTTTTTAATTAAACAAAAAAATGTTAAGGAAAAATTATCAAAAAATAAAAGTTACAAAAATATAATTGCTGATATACTAGGGGAAGGGGACTATCATTACCATGAAAATTGCATTGAAACCACTGGGATTTGGGAGGCAAAGAGTGGTGCAGATGAAAAATTCAAAAAAAGTATTTAATAATATATAAAACACTGTCCATACAGTACATTATGGGCCTTATTACGATGTCGGGCGAAACTGCGCCTGACCGACACCATCACGGAAACAGAACCGTCCGACCTCTGCGATTGCACATTCATTCTCCCATTTCTCAATGGGAGCTTGTGTTAAGGTCATAAACCAGCCATAACTCAAGTTCCCATTGAGAAATGGGAGTCTGTGTTCATCCCTGCACCCCGTGGCAGGCCCCTCAAGGTGCCTGCCACAATGTGCAGTGCTCAACAGGGTCGCACCACAGGTGCCCCGTCGGCCCCCAACTGGGGGCCATATACAGAAAAGAGCTGTGCTTGGGGCCCCCAGACACTTTCCGACAGGGTTTCCATGTGGGAAAGGCCAGCATGGAAACCCTGGCAGAAAACGTGGATCGTAATCCAGAAGGCGGAAACGCCTTCCATTTGGATTACGGGCTGGTCTCCGACTGGCAGACAGGCTCCTGGAACCCGTCGGAAGCCAGCAGGAATGACCGGCTGAATGAAATTCCGACCGGTTGTATCATAATCAGCCGGTTGGAAATGAAACAACGATGTTGGTCGTAAGGCCTCTGCCCTAAGGGCGGAGGACTTACGACCGACATCATAATCGGGCCCTTAGTATGAGCATTGGGCTACTAGGCCTCAAACATAACACACAAAATGTCCGCCAGCCACATGGTCAAACAAACAATAAGCAGGAGGCACAGCCTCACAAGAACACATGCTGGCCATGGTAAAAGCCCACTGGCTGCCTACACAAAATGGCCGTTAGCCACATGGTCAGAACAACAACAGCAAGCAAGGAGGAATGACCAGAAACAGAGAACACATGCTGGCCAATTGCAAAAGCACACTGGCAGCCTCACAAAACGGCCGCTAGCCACATGGTCACAACAACAACCACCAGCAAGGAGGTGTGGCTAGAAAAAAGAACACATGCAGGCCTATGGCAAAAGCACACTGGCAGGCTGGCTACACAAAATGGCCACCGACCACATGGTCAAACAGCAAGCAAGGAGGCATGGACACAAACAAAGAACACTGGCTACCCACACAAATGGCCGCCAGCCACATAGTCACAACAACGACAGCAAACAAGGTGGCATGGCCACAAACAAAGAACACATGCAGGCCTCTGGCAAAAGCACACTGGCTGCCTACACAAAATGGCCATCAGCCACATGATCACAACAACAACAACACCACCAAGCAAGGAGGCATGGCCACAAACAAAGAACACATGCAGGCCTATGACAAAAGCACACTGGCTGCCTACACAAAATGGCCATCAGCCACATGATCACAACAACAACAACACCACCAAGCAAGGAGGCATGGCCACAAACAAAGAACACATGCAGGCCTATGACAAAAGCACTCTGGCTGGCAACACAAAATGGCCATCAACCACATGGTCAAACAGCAAGCAAGGAGGCATGGCCACAAACAAAGAACACATGCAGGCCTATGGCAAAAGCACACTGGCTGTCCCACACAAAATAGCCACCAGGCACATGGTCACAACAACAGCAGCAAGCAAGGAGACTTGGCCAAAAGCAAAGAACACATGCAGGCCTATAGCAAAAGCACACTGGCTGGCTACACAAAATAGCCACTGACTACATGGTCAATCAGCAAGCAAGCATGGCCACAAACAAAGAACACATGCAGGCCTATGGCAGAAGCACACTAGCTGCCTACACAAAATGGCCACCAGCCACATGGTCACAACAACAACAACAACCAGCAAGGAAGCATGGCCAGAAACAAAGAACACATGCATGCCTATGGCAGAAACACACTAGCTGCCTACACAAAATGGCCACAAGCCACATGGTCAAACAACAAGAGGCATGGAAAAAAAAGAACACATGCAGACCTATGGGCACTGACCACATGGCATGGGGTGCAAAGACAAATCGTGGCCTATGGCAAACACACTTACATACTGCCCAGACAAAGGAAGCATGGTAGCACAGAGAACACAGCATTAATTCAACAATTCCAAAAACGAAAATTAACTGGGCTACATTTGTTTACAACAACACACATACTCCAAAGGCATTACCCTACCTAGATACAGTTTGCAGAAAAAAACTGGAAATACCACAAAAAAACACATTTTGTATTTTAATCCAATGTCATCCATGGCCCAAATGATGTTTCAATTCAACAGACAACACAGACACAGTTGTTCCATGCATCCATGACTAGTACTGGGCCTACTGGCTGGAAGGCCCATTGGCAGACTAAGCCACATAGTGAAACATTTTTCCTTTACAAAAGAAGAAAAATTACATGCAAAAAATAACTAGGCCCCTACTGAAACTGCAGGCCGGACCCCCACCACAAATCTAAAAAATTGAATAAAAATGCAAATAAATCCTGGTGCATGCCCTCTATCAAACAAACAAAACAATGTATACAACACTTTTTTTAACTTACTTGTGAAAGCTCGAATACAAAGTCCTTAAATCCAATGGTATATATGCAGCAGACACAGAGAGTGATCCTTCTAGCTCCAAATCCAAATGAAAAGTGACCAGGAGATGGACAAAGCACTGTGAGGAGCCTGCTGAACAGAAACAGGAAGTTGGAGACTCTGGGGCACTTCCTTCCTATTGTAAAAAAAACTTTAAAGAAAGAACTCCTCGCACCACAAAACAACATGAACGGTCCATTTGAGAAGGTTTTTAACTTCGAATTGTGTTTTCAAGAAGATTTATCTGATTCTCGAGGAGAGAATCTTTACCAGGTTGCAGCCGTGGTTGATCATGCTCACTCACACTCGCGTACGTCACATAGCAGAAGTCGCTGGCACTGCCTAAAGCCATGGGAGTTGGCAGCAAAATCTCACAAGAGCTCCCGGGCAGTTAGAAAATCTTGTGGGTGCTCGTGAGCAGCTAGAAAATGTCATGGGCGCTCATGAGCACCCGGCAAGTTGCCCCTCATGTGAAATTACATTCTGAGTGTGCCAATGAAAAAAATCCTTAGTTTATTGGTAACTTCCCTTTCTTCGCAGAAGGCGGAGTTGCCGAGTTCCGCAAACTCCGCTAGTGCAGTTTTACATCCAGGCCTACTTCTATGTAACCATCTTCAATTTAACAAGAAGGAAGTGAAAGACCTGGTCAAATGAACTTGTCTTAGATTCAAAACCTGTCTGTAGATTGAACAGGATATGATTTTCATTAATCCAGTCCAAGAGCCTTTCCAGAACTTATGTACAAAATAGCTTTTGGAGATTATTTAAAAGGCAAATTGGGCGATAGTTTGAGTGGAAGCTAGGGCTCCCCTGCTTGAAGACAGGGACAATATCCTCCCCTTTCCATGTAGACAGCATTACTCCCCCTCCTGCAATAGCATTTGTGACATGTTGTTATAAGGAACCCAAGTTTTGGAGTCAAGTTTGAAGAGATCCTCTGGAATTTTATCTAGTCCTGGGTCCTTCTCCTGTTTCAATGATGCTATTGCAAGTGCAGTCTCTGCTGGTGGGAGGCCTACAGGAGTTGAGGGCAAATTTGAAACAGGGGCACCCTTGGGGTTGGAAGGGACTGGATCTACTTCATGCACACATGAATAATGGTCACCAGAATGGGCGACCCGCCCACGGGGAAATATAGATAACTCAGCTGGCTTCCCAGAATTCCCATTGCTTTCACAAACTAGACACCAACATTTCTTTAGCTGGTCATTGGAGGAGGCTTATAGAAGATCACACCCATGCAGCTTTTGTTTGCTTTATTTCAAACCGATACTGAGCTCTAGGAGTCCTTATCCCCAGACTAGCTCCCTTTTTGATTGCCCCAAGGAGAGAGTTTGTGGCCTCTCCACAGGAGTGGGTAAACCACCCCCTCATGGGGCCCTTTCCCAGTACCTTCATAGACTCAGTAAGAAATAAATCTTTAAGCCCTTCAAAGAGTTTGGTATACTCAGCTGTAATCACATTCGTATTCTCCCACTTATAAACCATGTGTGTGACTAAGACTGAGTAAATGCCTAAAAGGACACTGGGGAGGAGTACACCGCCTCTCACCTCACATTCTGTGGTTGTTCGTAAACTCCAACTGCTGATTGCACATCTCAGATGTTAAAGGCGGAACAAAGGCCATCAGCTGCCTCATAAATAACACTAAGGGATTGTGGTCACTTTCAACCCTCTCTATCACTATCATATCTTCCGGGGGCCTGGCCTGATGCTGATGGAGTGAGCAGCGCTGCTCTGGGCTCCACTTGGCCGGCCGCCATCCAGCTCCATCCTGCAACAATAAAGATACCCTGCCAGCACTGAAAGACATCCCTGGACTGCCCTGTGCCGGGGGGTCCAGCGACGATGTCGAAGAGCCATACTTGAGGCAGAAAGCGCTGAGCCCAGCGGACGCCTTCCATTACTGCGATCCATCTCAAGATGGTGGAGGCCCACTGAGGATATTGAGGCCGGAGGTGCTGCGGGAAGTAGACTTGGCCCAAGAGCCTGAGACTGCCTGGCACCCTGCGGATACCTGTCATCACCCTCAGAGGGGATGGCAAGTGCAGTGAGGCGGGCGGTTCCAGAGCTGGGAGGCTATAGGAGAGGGGCCGTGCGGAGGGACCGAGCAGGGCGACCAGCACTGAGAGAGCCCTGTGCCCGTGTACAGCGGAGGGTCGTGCCGGCGGCGGCTGACCTCGTCCTAGCCTGGAGTGCCGTGCAGCTTCGAAGGACCTGTTGGCAGCCCTGAACGGGAGGTGAGGTCTACCCTACTGGAGGGCTGTCCCACTAAGAATCTGGCCATAGAAGGTAGTGGTGAAGGTGGGAGAAAGCACCTGGGCCCTGCTCTGGGAGGTACACTGTGGCTGGCCTGGTCCATGGGCCTCTGCCCGAATCCCTGCTGAGCGCAGTCTCTGCGGGGTGACCTGGTAGAGTGTGGCGCTCTGCCCTGCTGAGTATCGGCTGCAGTCGGCAGCTGACGAGAGAGCATGGGCCCGACCACTGGGTGGAGGGCCTTGCAACATGAAGGACACGGGCCTCTGATCTATGCTACAGCACCCGCCTGGACAACTGACGAGGGGTGCAACTGCCCCTTTCTACCCCAACTTGTGCCACTACCCTGCACGCTAGAGGAATGAGGGCCTGTCGGAATTGCCTGTGGTGAGACCTCGCCCCTGTTGAGCTGAATGGTGCCCACATGGCTTGAGGGAACTGGAGGATAGATGCCAGAAACGGGCGCACCCAGAACTACACAGCAGCGCAGTGGAAGGTCTCTAAAGGCCTGGACGAGGGGAACTGCCCATCAATACGCTGCCTGATAGGGGCGAGGCTTGATACTTGCAAGACTGTGCAGAGTCCAGCTGGGGCATATCAATCAGAACAACCCCCTGTTGAGGGGGACAGAGGCAGGGGCCTAAAATCTGCAGCTACACCCCTGACTACCTGTAACCACCACGACCTCGGGTGCACAGACACCCCTGGAAAACTCACCCTGATCAAACGTGGCATCGGTCTTTTTCCACGTAAGGACCACCAGAGAGGGGCAGGGGAGGTCGGCTGCCAGTTTTGGGGAATACAACCCTCAAACGCGACCAGGATTCTGACCAAACAACGGACTCCCAGGATAGGAGCGAGAGCTCCGCTAGGCCACTGGAGGCCTAAAGACCCCACGCTGCAAGATATCCTGCAGGCAATTACAGCCTCATGTGAGAGACCAGAAGCAAAAATGTCCTCCATTTGTACGGATCTAGGGATCCTGCGCAATGATCATAGACACCTTGCCGAGAGGGTGACCACAAAGGAACGTCAATTGGCAGAGCCCACTCCTGTCTTGTCTGCCCTGAAGGATCAATTGACAGCAGTTGAAGCAAAGGTGTGCACCTTGGAGCTCCGGGCGAAGGATGCAGAAAATTGCTCCCGCAGAAACAATATCATAATGATGGGCCTGCCGGAGAAGGTGGAGGGCACCAACATGGTGGACTACGAGGAACATTGGCTGCGCACAGGGGTAGTGCTGGAGGAGCTGTCACATTCTATGCACTTGAACATGTGTATCCAGTATCGTTGAGACCACCTCTGCCAGGGGACCCCCGGGACCTGTGATAGTGCAACTCCTGCACTACAGGGACCACATCCTGACACAAGCAAGACGCAAAGGCAACCTCCGAGAAGATAATGTGATAGCGCAGATTTTCCCTGATTTTTCTAAAGATGTACAGAGACAGAGGGCTTCCTTTCAAGAAGCCAAGAAGAAGCTCGCTTTTAAATATGCAATGATGTTCCTATCACAGTTGAAGGTGATGACCCCAGAGGGGATGGAGTTCTTCCGCTCCCCGCATGAGACCTGGGACTAGCTGGAGGGTCCGTGGGGTGCGGGCCCTGGCTGGAGTCCTGGGCGGCGGAGGGCACAACGGGGTGCAAGAAGGGGTAGAGAAACAATACCCCCTACACAGACGGAAGTGCAGTTAAAGCGCCAGAGTGTGATGGAGGTGGTAGCAAAGATCAGTGGTAAGGGCACTGGGCACGCGAAGCCCGAGCGCAGTGTGCCGCTGCAGGACTCCAACCCCGGCTCTAGTGTTTGAGAGGTCTAGTACGGAGATGCTCAAGGCGACTCCAAGATAGTCTGACGACATAATTTGAGCAGCCCGACAAACTGGTAATGGGCAGGGACTGCTGTTAAGGTGCTTTAGCACTATCTTGGGGATGTCAAACTGAGAGGAATACAGGGTATGGGCTTTACTGGTCGAGAGTGATATGGGCTGGATGGATGGTATGCTGGCTGGGAGGGTTGTGGGTTTGCTCCCCTCAGTTGGTCATTGCGTAGGTCGCCTTCCATGATTATACTTATTGCTTGTTATTGTTTGGATGGGGGATTCTAATCTGCTTGTCCTAGGGAGGGGGAGTTGGGGCATCTGTTGTGAGTTTGAGAACTTGAAAGTTGTGGTTATTGAGGTCGTACATCACTGTAAATGTTTTCTTTTATTGGGCATGCAGGAGCAGTGGAGGAACAGAGAGGGGGACTTCCTGGCAGCTGGACGACAAAACTTAGATCATGGCGTGCCCCTGTGCATATAATTTCCTCATGGAATATCCAAGGAATGCAGTTTATGTCCAAGAGCAATAAGGTGTACTTCTATTTGAATAGACGAGGTATCCAAGTAGCATTTCTACAAGAGACACACCTGACAGCTAAAGAGGGGGTCGCGTTGCAACATAGATGGTGGGGTCAGGCCTTCTACACCACATTTTCAGCATACGCCAAGCGAATATTGATTTGAATTAGAGCAGGGGTTCCCTACCAACTTGTTGATAGTTGGCCCTGAGGGTAGATTCGAAATGATACGAGGCCGACTGGAAGGATAAGACATATCCATGGTGAATATGTACACCCCGAATGTGGACCACGGCACATTTCTAACGAACCTGTCCCGACAGCTGGCACCTTGCCTCACCTCCCCGACGATCTTAGGAGGGCAACTTTAATTGTGTGAGCGATGTTCACATGGACCGCTTGTACCCCCCCTTTACTGGACTCACAGACTGTACGTACAGCCCGTGCATTTAAAGAATGGCAGCAACATTGGGGACTGATAGACTCGTGGAGACAGATGTACCCAACTGGGAGGGATTACTCAGGACTTCAGGGCTCCATGAAATGCATGTCCAGCTGGATGTTTTCTTGTGCACACCAGGCTTCATAGGTTAGATCATGCAATCGAATACTTGACCCGCACTATATCGGACCACAATCCCGTCCTGTTGCGACTAAAGTGGGCCCAACCTTCCCTTTTCATTCCCAAGTGGAGGCTCAAGCCTGAATCGCTAGAGGACTAAGTCTTTTGCAAGATGATATGGGAGAAAATAATCTGATGTTTTGCCGATACTGCTGGTACAGTGTCCTCTCTGCAGGTGGAGTTGGATGCCTTTAAGACGGTTCTCCGGGGCCACTGCCTGGCGGAGGCGAAAGGCATAAGACATACCCTGCTGGGAAAGGCCCAGATGGCTGAAAAAGCACTCAGGGACATAGAGATTCAATGCCCGGAACGGCCGGACTTACAGACAGCACTATTAGAGGCAAGGGAGGAAGTGACAGTCCAGGTGGAACGCCTTCGATGTTTTGACTATAAACATTACATGGACAGAACGCATGCTGAAAGGGACAAATCCGGTTCCCAATTAGCCTGGCTGGTTAACCCATCCAAACGAGGATCGGCCATAGTGAACCTTAAGGACGAGGGAGGCAACAGAGTATACTCCCAGGAAGGAATTAATGGTATATTCGCCCGATATTACTCAACATTTTACACTAGTATTACACCAACGATTACGACGGCTATGCAAGCATTGTTGGATGCCCTGCCTTTGACGCGCCTGGGAAAGGAGGAAGCGAGAGTCCTGGTAGACAAATTTCCTCACAGGAAATATCACATGCCATTAAACACATGGCAGGAAATAAGATCCTGTGGACTAATGGCTTCCCAGCGGAATGCTATGCCACCTATTCCTCAGAACTAGCGCCTAAGCTGACTGAGCTGTATGGAGCGTCCAAGACCACCGGTATCCTGCTGGATACCACTAGGGAGGCAATGATCGTTCCTATCCTGAAACCGGGAAGGCGCACGCCCGCTTAGCGTACAGACTCCTGTTGATGCTGAATATCGACTATAAGATCCTGAGCAAGATCTTTACAACCCGTCTGCTATCCCATATGACACGCTTGATACACCCAGACCAAAAGGGGTTTAAGCCGGGTTGCAATATGGCGACTAATATTAGAGTCAAAATAGTCTCCTGACTATTTTGGAGGCTGGTGAATATGCCCGGGATGACACAACAGTGTTCGCTGTTGATATAGAACAAGCTTTTGACAGCCTCGAATGGCACTACCTCTATGAGGTGATGTTGTGCATGGGATTGGGAGACTGCTTTGTAGCCTGGACGTGATTGCTATATACAAGACCGACTGCCAGGGTGCGTACCTGCAGGACCATATCGGCGAGTTGCCCGGTGGAACGGGGGGCACAACAAGGATGTCCCCTGTCTCTGCTACTCTTTGCCATCACCATGGAACCCTTGGCAGCATATGCAAGGACAGGTAGAGCGTTTAGGGGACTAACAATAGAGAGACATTGTCACAGGATAGCACTATATGCAGACGACCTGTTGCTCTTCTTATGTGATACAGGAGAAGATCTGATGGGAGCCAGAAACATGCTGGAGGAGTTTGGCCACATCTCTGGGCTGCTGGTCAATTGGCAAAAATCTAGGCTTTCCCATGATGCGGAGGGAGGACCCCCCCCAATGCACCTACCTATTGCGCAGTGGGAACCCCAGTGTTTGACTCACCTGGGGGTTAAGATCTTCCATGACGGGGATTATCTGCTAGAGGGCAATGTAGGACTTGCACTTAGCTACCTGAGGTCCTCCATGAACTTCTGAAAGGCACTACTGCTCTCAGTGATGGGGAGAATAGCCCTCCTGAGGATGGTTGCTCTTCAGCAGCTTCTTTATTTTTTTGCACACTTCCACTATAGATCCCAAGGACGCAGCTTAAAGAGCTGAAAACCCTGAGCAGTGAGTTCATCTGGGGACCCGGACGCCAGAGAGTGGCGCTATCTACACTGCAACGCCCAACAATGGAGGGAGGCCTCGCAATCCCTGATTTTGAGCTGTATTACATAGTGGCCCAACTGCAGTGGCTAATCCAGGGAATTGATGTAAATAACAAGGACCCCCTGCAGGTAATTGAAATTCCTGGGGCAGGGCAAATATGCAATCGAAGAAAAACTCCCCAGGCAATAAGAGGTCAACAGATTAACAGACCATATTAACGAGCAACATGATGGAGTGAACTCAGTGTAACTAAAATAATTTTAAAATGTCATTTCTTTAATTCAAATTAATACAAAGTGTCGGAGACAATCTCCTAGAAAGTGATAAAGTTAAGCAAATTCGCATCCTGATACAAAAATACAATTATGACTATACAACGAAAATAGACAATTGCACAAGGTAACTCATTACATATAAAATACAATAAACAGACATTTTCCAATATAATAGATATTCAAAGACATACAATAATAAGCAAAAAGTGGCTGCTAGATGGATCTTCTACGCGCGTTTCGGTGCACACTGCACCTTCATCAGGAAAGCCACAATAATTGTTCCTAAAAAGTGAATTAAAAATTAAGTAAAATACACTGAGATTCCAGATATATGATAAAATGATCCACTACAATACCTTCACCATAGGATTGTGAAAAAAGAAGAGAGATAAAAAATTGAAACTGAGAATAAGTTCAGGGAGGGGAATATGTGGAACTAGTACCATTGTCCCAAAGAAAGACCTTGTGAAAGGAAAAAAATATAATGAATTGATATGTGTTTAGAAAATATGATAGGTGAAAAGCGGGCATCCTAATGCTGAGAAGCATGCACAAGTGCTATGCTTTTGTTGGCATTGATCTAGGTGCACGGAGAGTCTTGAAAGGGAGAGTAACTATGGTAAGAGTTTGGCTTACTTAGGACTGGTCGTGAACCTAATCCAAATTAAAATGGAAAGCGGCAAAACTCCAAAATGGGGCAGAAGAACATCACAATCTCTAAGGAAAGCACATATTATTTAGTTAATACATCGCGACAAGCAGAATGTCTTGCTTACACAGGATATATGTGCCTCAAGGGAAATTCGAGTCAATGTAATTAATGGCAAAGAGATTTTTCTTACGCTACGATAGATGCTATAAAAGATACGGATTATAAAGATAAGTTTAAAGACGTGGGTGATCTACTTAATTATGCTAGGTAATTACGTATTAATGAAAACTCACTTAACAGAGAAGGACTATAACCAAAACCCCTCCTTATGCTACAACTGTGGGAGCGGCGGTATAGACAGCGTTTTTACTATCAATATTACAAAATAACAAACAGAGGATGAAATACATAAGAAGGAAAACAAACAGGGAAAGACAACACTTGTCTTAATACTGCCCTCACACACTTTGCAGTGTCATGCTTCATCATAGGGCCGCATCTGACGTCTTGGTGCAGACCAACACCAAAGACGGAGCGCAATTATTTTAAATGTCTACGAGAAGACAAAAGTGGTGAGGGTACAGAAAAGGTGACAAAACAATACACCTAAATAAACCCACAATAAAGGGATATAAAGGAAAAAGTGTTCCCTTTAGAAGGGACCAAAGAGTGCAGACACACACAATTAAAACAACCTAGGGGGAAACTGCCACCAGTCTTTATTCAAGTAACCCCTTGGTAGTATTAAAAACCACACGGCGGGATATTAGGGGGAGGTAAAGGCCCCTGTCTCCCTACTGTATTAATACCTGAGAAATGTGTATTCATATGACTCCCAGTGGAAGATTAAATAAGGTCCAGATCGCGATAAAAATACTCTAAGGCACGGGTACTCATAGTACGGCCCGCGGGCCGGCGGCGGCCCGGCAAGCGTTCCTTGGCGGCCCGCGGACCTTGCAGATACCTACCTGTGTTTTTTCTTCTTTTTTTTTTTTAAGTGCCAGCAAACACCGCCGGTTGCAGCAGCGCTCTATGGGGGCCGGGCGATTCTTTAAAAAACCATTCACTTGTTAATGAGGCTTTGTTGTATTTCACCTCTTTTTAGCGCCCCTGCATCCATGCAGGGGCGCTAAGAAGAGGTGAAATACAACAAAGCCTCATTAACAAGTGAATGGTCTTTTAAAGACCTGAGGCTGTGAAGTACTCGGGTGCGGCTGTGTGCGCGCCCGGGAAGCTGTCTCAGCCCGGGCTAACAGACAGAGGGAGACAGAGAGAGGGAGACAGACAGAGAGAGGGAGACAGACAGAGAGAGGGACAGAGGGAGACAGGGAGAGAGACAGGGAGAGAGACAGGGAGAGAGACAGGGAGAGAGACAGAGGGAGACAGGGAGAGAGACAGAGGGAGACAGGGAGAGAGACAGAGGGAGACAGGGAGAGAGACAGAGGGAGACAGGGAGAGAGACAGAGGGAGACAGGGAGAGAGACAGAGGGAGACAGACAGAGAGACAGAGGGAGACAGACAGAGAGACAGGGGGAGACAGACAGAGGGAGACAGGGAGAGAGACAGAGGGAGACAGGGAGAGAGACAGAGGGAGGGAGGGAGACAGAGGGAGGGAGACAGAGGGAGGGAGACAGAGGGAGGGAGACAGAGGGAGTCAGGGGGAGGGAGACAGACACAGAGGGAGACGGAGACAGAGGGAGACGGAGACAGAGGGAGGGAGACAGAGGGAGGGAGACAGAGGGAGGGAGACAGAGGGAGGGAGACAGAGGGAGACAGACACAGAGGGAGACAGAGGGGGGAGACAGAGGGAGACAGACACAGAGGGAGACAGAGCGAGGGGGAGACAGAGGGAGACAGAGGGAGGGGGAGACAGAGCGAGGGGGAGACAGAGCGAGGGAGACAGAGGGAGGGAGACAGAGCGAGGGAGACAGAGGGAGGGAGACAGAGGGAGGGAGACAGAGGGAGGGAGACACAGAGGGAGACAGAGGGAGACAGGGAGAGAGACAGGGAGAGAGACAGGGAGAGAGACAGAGGGAGACAGGGAGAGAGACAGAGGGAGACAGGGAGAGAGACAGAGGGAGACAGACAGGGAGACAGACAGGGAGACAGAGGGAGACAGGGAGACAGGGAGAGAGACAGAGGGAGACAGGGAGAGAGACAGAGGGAGACAGGGAGAGAGACAGAGGGAGACAGGGAGAGAGAGAGGGAGACAGGGAGAGAGACAGAGGGAGACAGGGAGAGAGACAGAGGGAGACAGGGAGAGAGACAGAGGGAGACAGGGAGAGAGACAGAGGGAGACAGGGAGAGAGACAGAGGGAGACAGAGGGAGACAGGGAGGGAGACAGAGGGAGACAGGGAGGGAGACAGAGGGAGACAGAGGGAGACAGGGAGGGAGACAGAGGGAGACAGAGGGAGACAGAGGGAGACAGGGAGGGAGACAGAGGGAGACAGAGGGAGTCAGGGGGAGGAGACAGACGGAGGGAGTCAGGGGGAGGAGACAGACGGAGGGAGTCAGGGGGAGGGAGACAGAGGGAGATAGAGGGAGGGAGACAGAGGGAGACAGACGGAGGGAGACAGAGGGAGTCAGGGGGAGGGAGACAGAGGGAGATAGAGGGAGGGAGACAGAGGGAGTCAGGGGGAGGGAGTCCGGGGGAGGGAGTCAGGGGGAGGGAGACAGAGGGAGATAGAGGGAGGGAGACAGAGGGAGTCAGGGGGAGGGAGTCAGGGGGAGGGAGACAGACGGAGGGAGATAGAGGGAGGGAGACAGACGGAGGGAGACAGAGGGAGTCAGGGGGAGGGAGACAGACACAGAGGGAGACGGAGACAGAGGGAGGGAGACAGAGGGAGGGAGACAGAGGGAGGGAGACAGAGGGAGGGAGACACAGAGGGAGACAGAGGGGGGAGACAGAGGGAGACAGACACAGAGGGAGACAGAGGGGGGAGACAGAGGGAGACAGACACAGAGGGAGACAGAGGGGGGAGACAGAGGGAGACAGACACAGAGGGAGACAGAGCGAGGGGGAGACAGAGGGAGACGGAGGGGGAGACAGAGCGAGGGGGAGACAGAGCGAGGGGGAGACAGAGCGAGGGAGACACAGGGGGAGACAGAGGGAGGGAGACAGAGCGAGGGAGACAGAGGGAGGGAGACAGAGGGAGGGAGACACAGAGGGAGACAGAGGGAGAGAGACAGGGAGAGAGAGAGACAGAGGGAGACAGAGGGAGAGAGACAGGGAGAGAGAGAGACAGAGGGAGACAGAGGGAGAGAGACAGGGAGAGAGAGAGACAGAGGGAGACAGAGGGAGAGAGACAGGGAGAGAGAGAGACAGAGGGAGACAGAGGGAGGGAGACAGAGGGAGAGAGACAGAGGGAGAGAGACAGAGGGAGACAGAGGGAGACAGAGGGAGAGAGACAGAGGGAGACAGAGGGAGAGAGACAGGGAGAGAGACAGAGGGAGACAGAGGGAGAGAGACAGGGAGAGAGACAGAGGGAGACAGAGGGAGAGCGAGAGGGAGACAGACACAGAGGGAGACAGAGCGAGGGAGACAGACACAGAGGGAGACAGAGCGAGGGGGAGAGCGAGGGGGAGACAGAGCGAGGGAGACAGACACAGAGGGAGACAGAGCGAGGGGGAGAGCGAGGGGGAGACAGAGCGACAGAGCGAGGGGGAGACAGAGCGACAGAGCGAGGGGGAGACAGAGCGACAGAGCGAGGGGGAGACAGAGCGACAGAGCGAGGGGGAGACAGAGCGACAGAGCGAGGGGGAGACAGAGCGACAGAGCGAGGGGGAGACAGAGCGACAGAGCGACAGAGCGACAGAGCGAGGGGGAGACAGAGCGAGGGGGAGACAGAGCGACAGAGCGAGGGGGAGACAGAGCGACAGAGCGACAGAGCGACAGAGCGAGGGGGAGACAGAGCGAGGGGAGACAGAGCGACAGAGCGAGGGGGAGACAGAGCGAGGGGAGACAGAGCGAGGGGCGACAGAGCGAGGGGGAGACAGAGCGAGGGGGAGACAGAGCGAGGGGGAGACAGAGCGAGGGGGCAACAGAGCGAGGGGGAGACAGAGCGAGGGGGAGACAGAGCGAGGGGGAGACAGAGCGAGGGGGAGACAGAGCGAGGGGGAGACAGAGGGAGGGAGGAGGGCGACAGACAGAGGGAGACAGACAGGGAGGAGGGCGACAGACAGAGGGAGGGAGACAGAGGGAGACACAGAGGGAGGGAGGGAGACAGGGAGACAGACAGGGAGGAGGGCGACAGACAGAGGGAGGGAGACAGAGGGAGGGAGACAGAGGGAGACAGAAAGAGAGAGGGAGACAAACAGAGTGAGTGAGAGAGAGGGATGGAGAGAGAGAGGGAGGGAGGGAGATAGAGAGAGAGAGGGAGGGAGACGGAGAGGGAGGGAGACGGAGAGAGAGAGAGGGAAAGAGACAGAGCGAGAGAGATAGATAGATAGAGAGAGAGAGATGTGTGTATGCCGGGTCTGGTGGCTCAGTGGACGAAGGCGTCCGCTGCAGGGGCCTGTGTTCAACCTCATGGTCAGTTATTTTTTTTTGCTCTAGCCCCGCCCCCTCCCCCACTGACCCCGACCCCACCGGTGCGGCCCTCGGTCACAAACCACACTGTAAATTTGGCCCCCGAGAGAAAGTTTGTGAGTACCCATGCTCTAAGGTGTCCACGAAGTGGGCATACTTGTGGGCTCTGCTCTAAAAATAACAAACGGATGAAGTAGGAATATTAGGCCATTTAAAGACTAAATCGATAATGAACAATTTCGGATATAATAATTACACTCACTACGTAGTTTAGACGGAAGTACCTGAAGCAGTAACGGACACCGTCATGAAACTCCAGGTAGATTTTAAAAGGACGTGCCCCCACTGTAATATTACCACATAGCAATCCTCACATTGCAAGTCTGAACTTGGCGTTCGTTTTGCAGGAGGCAAAACATGCAGAAATAGCAGTAAGTCTAGTGCAGGGTTAAATATAATTGGCAGTAGTTAATCCTCCGAACGAGGAAATGGCCAGAAATAGACGCCCTTAACTTTCTAAGTTCTTACCTTCTTTGTGGCCTTAGTAACGGTAATAGGTGACACTGACCGCACGCGTATATATATATAGGCGAGCTGGGTAGCCGGAAGCCGATAACCCCTCGGTTTAAATGGAAAAGGCGCGTTACGTAGAAAAGGTCACGTGGTGTGACGTTCAAATCAACGTTGCGAAAACGGAGGAAGGACTGGACCGTCACTGTGAGGTCTCAAGCCCATAGATATTGTACGTAGCAACGTGAACCACTCACCCAGCATAACTGATGACCGGGTGGTAGATATATTAAGGCGTGACTACGTAAATGGTCAGGTCTGTGAATATCTACATTACGCTAATACTGTGGGACACTGTATAATTACTAAGTTTCAATAAATTAACTTGAAGCAAAAAGATATGGCGTGCTGGCTGGACACACTCGCGATTCTAACTATTAGTATGTATGAAGGACCTAATAAGAAATGGATATACAAAGAAAGAGATAGAAGGAAAAAATAATAACCATATCTCAATAAGAAAATGTTTCCAATAAGTAATTTTATTGGACTGTATGATATTTTTGCGGGAAGATTAAATGAAAGGAGTCATCACTAATGGTTGTTAAACCGTATGGCATTTTCCCACAGCAATTCATTGTTCAGACCACACTTATAGGTGTTCAAAGTAAAGAGCCAGAACACTTCTCTTTTTTTGCGTATTTCATTGCTTCTATTTTCATCTGCAGTCTCTATTTTTTCTAGAATGGGCCATTTGGTATCGTCAGCTGTATGGCCAAAGTCTAAAAAATGTTTCACAAGAGGGGCAGTGAGTTTAGAGGTGCGAATGGCTGAACGATGTTCAGATAGTCGTGTTGTAACTGGACGAGATGTCTCTCCAACGTAACCTAAGTTACAGGGACACACGATCAAATAAATTAAATTTTTGGTCTTACAGTTCCATAGTTTTTTTGCACGTACAGTATAGCCATTATGGATAAAGGTCTCGCCATCAATTACTGTGTCGCAAGACTTGCAATTTGCGCATTTGAAGGTTCCCCGTACTGGTGCAATCCCATCAAGGGATTTCTGGACAAAAGGTGTCCCTGTAGTAAACCGCGAATGTGCAATCATGTCCTTGATGTTTTTATTGCGCCGATGGGCAAACAATGGTTTAGCAAGTTTGACTTCCTGTTCAGGGTCGCTGTTTAATATATGCCAATTAGAATTGATGATTTGTTTGATCTTCTCATTCATTGTTGAATGTTTAGTGACGCAAACAAGTTGCGACAGTGTGGAACGGTTACTAGATGTCAGTAAGTGATCCCTATCGTAGAATCTTGCTCGCTTGTATGCTTCTCTGATTAGGCGATGAGGCTACCCTCTTGCCATGAATTTGGCTTTCATGGCTATGGCTTGCGTATCGAAATCGGACAAATTAGTGCAATTACGGCGCAATCGCAGAAATTGTCCGAAAGGGATACTCTGCTTTTGAGCTCGCGGATGGTAACTGTTAAAATGTAGAAGTGTATTTCTTGCAGTAGGCTTGACAAAAAGATCTACCTCTAGTAGGCCTGAGTTATGTCTGATCAAAATATCCAAAAACTCCACGTGCTGTTGGCTAGTGTGTGCAGTAAATCTTAAATTAGTATCAGCCAAATTGAGCCATTGCAGGAATTCCTGAAGATGTTCTTCTACATCGGTCCAGATAACAAAGATGTCATCTATGTATCTGGACCAATGCAGGACCGACTCAAAGAATGGAGAAATTTCGTTATGGATAAATTTGGTCTCAAAGAAAGCCATATAGATATTTGCTATTGATGGTGCGACAGATGCTCCCATGCTGACTCCCTTGATCTGTTTGAAAAGGGTGTGATCGAATTCAAACGTATTTTCAGTCAAGACAATTTTAAGGCAGTCTAAGAGAAAAGATTTGGGACATGGTGTGAGAAGTTGGCCTGGTATATGCTGTCCACTAATTAAAGTGGGCACCTTGCACCAGTCCAAACGACCCTTATTGATGATTAGGTTAAAGACAACCTTTATTGAAAGCTATCCTAGTGGTAGCTATGGAGAGCAGCCTTCAGGCTAAGTCTCGAAGGAATGTAAAGCAGCTTGTTTTACCAGTATATAACCTCCTGAATGACCAAATGAAAGGAGAACCACACAAAGTATATATAAAATATATGTATTTATTACTAAACACTCTCTACTAACCTCTTTATGAGATTAGAGAACAAGACACACAATATTAAATCACTAGAACAACAGTAAATAGCGCAATACACAGCGGGCTCCAGGGGGAGACCGAACCATATACTAAGTAAGTGGTATAAGAACCACGACTTGACTAGACACAGTGCCTAGAGCACGTAGAATCGCTGGGACCCCAAGGAACCACTCCAGGTAGTGACACAGGGGACCCACAGAGGACGGGTGCAGTGTGGGAACACAGACGCGAGCTCTGTACAACTCTATGGGAAAGTCGCGGTTGGAATTTTAAAGATTAAGGACACTTAGGAGCGGACTTTCAGCAAACCCAGCTAAATATAGAAGGTTCTAAGGCCAGCACCCTTGAGAGTACCGAGGTACCCGTGTTACCTATCCCAGAGGAGCCGGGTGCATAGGGGTCAAGTGGTGTCGGAAACCCTCGTCGTTTTCAATGGCGTAATGCAAAAAAGTATTGCTGCCGTGGAGAAGAAAAGTGTCCGGTGTGATCGAAGCCTGGATCGGAGATGTGAAGAACCTCAAAGCAGAGGGGACAAAGTCTGGGTCACTTCACGTGACCAGGAGCGGAGCAATCGAATGCCCACCGATGTCGGGTGCTTCAGGTGCAAAGAGGTGAAGCGTGACTCTGCAGCCACGGGGACCAGGAGACGTCGACGATGACCACAGTCCGGATCCGAGCTGTCCCACAAAGGATGTCGAGTGCTGGGGGGTCAGTGTCCGGATTGAACACCAACAAGCCTTGGCAACGGCAACCCATGCGGTCAGAGGAAAGATGCTTCTGCGAGGACCAGCAAGGTCCTGGGGACTCTCCAAGTGATGGAGAGTCAGGGCATGTCTGGAGCAACCAGGGAAGCCCACTGAAAGTTAAAGTTGCCTTCTCAGGGACCCACAGGCCAACGGACCAGGGATCGCGAAGGGACCTCGAGAGGAATCACAAAATACCAGCCCATGGAACACTCGTGGAGTGTAGGCCAGTAATCTTCAGTGGAAACACTGCTCGGGGCTTGGACTACAAGTAGCCCAAAGCACAGCCTCAGGGATTGCCTAAAAGCATATGCTGCTGCAAATGTGCATGGTGTCCAGGGGTTCGGGTTGCACGGTCCCCACGAGGGCTGCGGGTCTCAGGTTTGCTGAGAGCACTAGTTGGCCTCAGGAAAGCTTGGGAACCCACCTCCTGTGTTGCAAAATCTTCGGAGTCTGTCAGGAGCTGCGTTAGTGCAAACCGGTCAGATGCATTGAGGTGCCTGCTCAGCAGGGGAGTAACTCCTTTACTCCAAGGGAGATTCTTCAGTCGTCCAGCAAAGCGTAGATTGTCGAAGGTTACTTGGTTTCTGTAGCAGAGTTTAGTTCAGGTAATATCTAAAGTCCTGTAGTCAGGGGTTCCTACTTTATACCCAAGGAAGGGGTGGGACAAACTCTGGGGACCCACCTATGGGAGGGTCAGGACAGAGGGGTGGCTACACCCATGTCCTTTGTCCAGTTTCGCGCCAGAGCAGGAGCAAATGGCTCCTGCAACCGGTTTGAGCTGGACTATGCACAGGGACACCAAATGTACCCCCAGTGCAGACATCAAAGCACTCTGAGAGTGCACCCACCCAGCCCCAATACACTAAAGCCTGTCTGGGAGGTGGTCACACCTCCCTGTGACAGGAAACCTATTGTCAAGCCTTCCCCTGCCGGAGTTTCGTCCAGCAGCAGGAGGGCAGACTCATGTCTGTGGCTGGCAGCATCCATTTTGTGATGCCAGGGTTCTGTGAAGCTGGTACCGGGTGTACCGGTGTTGTCATATTTCTCCCTCTAGGAGGGTGGAATCATACCTCCCACACCAGTTACTGGTGTGGAGGTATGATTCCAAGGTGTTTGACACCAAACACAACATGTTTCCATGCAGCCATATTAAAGTTAGCGTTTACCGCGAGGTTATAATGCACTTAAGTATATATGGCTGCCTGCGTCACAAACAACCCCGGAGAATAGGTTCCGAAGGCTGCAGAGGGGCTCTGCTCATGCATGGGCACCCTCTCACATAAAACCCAGCACCCTGCCTTCAGGATTGATAAGGCCTGCCATAGGGGTGACTGATAGGTTTATAGGTGCAGTGATTAGGATAGATATAGTGAACCTATATCTAAGTAAGGGGTGCATGCACCACCTTACACAGGCTGCAGTAGCAGACCTGTTGTGTCATTTTAAATGGTCTCTCAGGGGTGGCATAATATATGCTGCAGCCCCTGGGAGGCCTCTGGGGTACCTATGCCCTGGGTACATAGTATACCATATACTAAGGACTTATAAGGGTACACCAGAATCCAATCTGGAGTGTACCTACATGAACAACCAATTTAGGGATTAAGCAGATAGACTGGGGTCCTGAATAGCAGGATCCCAGTCAGACTAAGTCGAAAACCAGCAAAACACCAGGAAAGAAGTGGGGGTAACCATGCAGTCAGATTCCACCTTCCTACACATGGGACATTAAAAGTATCAATAAACCATGAAACTGCTTCGATAGCTTCCCTCTGTGGAATATTACTGTATAGTGATTCGATGTCTAAGGTCACTAAAATGTTGGTATATTGATTAAAGGAAGCTTTTCTACCTTGTTGATCATATATCTGGTGTCTTTAATGAAAGACGGAATTTTGGAGATATATGGTCGAATCAAATTGTCCACATATTTAGAGAGCGGTTCTGTTGCAGATCCAATAGTGGATACAATGGGACGGTATGGAGGGTCCTGGGTGTTCTTATGTATTTTGGGGACACCGTAAATACAAGGCATTTTCCCTTGGGAGTTGTTTAAAATTCCTGTTCTTTTTTGCTAATGTCTCCTACATGGAAAGCTGATGTAGTGAGGGATTTGATTTTTTGAACTACTCTCCGAGTAGGATTTGTAGTTATTTTAGCATAGAATGTTTGGTCATTTAACATGTTTAGCATGTTTTGTTCATAGGTATTCGTGTCAATGACTACGATGCCACCCCCCTTGTCACAGTTCTTAATAGTGACAGTTTTATCAAGGGCTAAAGATTTAAGGGACAAGAGCTCTTCTTTGTCTAAATTGTAAATGGGTTTGGGAACAAATCGTAAGGCTTGATCAAGACGTTTGAGGACAGTATGTTCAAATACTGCCACTTCTGGGCCCACCTGATCTAGGGAAGGTGTAAACGTAGATTGAATAGATAGTTCTGACCTGATAGGTGGCACGATGGGCATTGTTCATCTGTGGCAAAGAACTTTTTAAATCTAATCTTACGAAAAAAAGACAAGATGTCTTGGAAGAGTTCGAATTTGTTAGCATTGATATGGGGTACATAAGATAGACCTTTAGATAATAGGGTCATGCATGAATGAAGTGTCCAAGGTTTTGGATGATAAATTGAAAATTGAAAATGGGGATTACATCCCTTGTCTCCAGTATTGACGATTCCGAGTTTCCAGCATATGCTGGTTGTCGGATTGATAATATTGGTTCTGATAATTTCCTCTTGTTTGTGACTGAAACCTCACTCTTTGTCTACCTCTGCGGGTCCCTCGCTGGGCTAAAAAAGGCTGCCGCATGTTATGATTGGGATTAAAGGAATTTTGGGCACCTTGTTGCTCATAATAATATGAGGTACCTTCACCCTCCGAATCCGAGGTATCAGAGAAAGTGAGAACTTTCTGTTTTCTGGGATTATTGTCACTAGAGTATTGGTTTTGTTTGTAGAAGTTCTCACTTAAATAAGGATATGTTTTTTCCAAGGAATTGTAGCATTTGTCCTTATTGAACGTCTCTGTTTTTCGTTTCATCAAATAGTCTGTAAAAGAAGCTAGTTCCTTGTCTGCTTCTTCTAATTTCTTTTGCTTCCTCCAGAGCATTGGATTTTCTAATTTTGTCCTCTAACTCTGCTAATTCATTTTTTAGTGTAGAGACCAATTCTTTTGCAGTTTCGATAAGTTTCATCAGGTCTCTGGAGCATCTATTAGCTATCATACTCCATTTTTCTAGAAATTGTCTGAATTGCACAAATAGTCCAGGGATGTTACGGACTCTCAATCCCTGCGGTATGATGCCCGCTTTTAGGTATTCTAACATGAATTCCCCATGTGCTTCCATTCTTTTGATTTTCTTTTTTAGTGTAGTTAATTTAGTTATATCATCATTATTTTGTGTGTTAATATTTGCGATATTACTGAATGAATTACTAGTGCCTATTAGAAGGGCAAATTCCTCGTCAGAAAAACCAAAAGTTTTTAGCTGATCCATGGTGAATCTCACCGGGAGGGATAGAGCACAAAATCTTAATAAAGGCAATAGGCTGAGAAGGAAAGAGACAGATAATAGATCAGAGGGAGATAGTAAGAACCTGAAATAAAGTGTCTGGTAGGAAAGGTGAAAGTGTCTATCAGACAGATTATAGGTGAAGGTAGTGTGATCAAGTCTAATAAAATCACAATTAGATAAACAACACTAGGACAGGGAATTGCGCACAGACGCAACCCGGATCGGACCCCTGGTCTGTTCGTGCCACCACTTCGCCATCTTGTTCGAGTGCAGCAATCCAACCTTAATGACACATGTGAGTTTTGTACATTGACGAAGTGTTGGAATAGAGTTATGCAAAGAATACGCACTAAGATCCCATACTCAACGGAATTACCTCTAGACTTTCTACATGCATTTCCACACGGAGGAAATTGGCGGTGACTAGATCAATGGATGGAGGCAGGGGTGATGAGGGTGGGGGACCTGTATAGGGACTCACAGCTACTCCTGTTTGAGCATTTCAGAGTGGAGTTTGACCTACCACAGGGGCATTTTCTCCTTCACAGGGCACTTATGTCAGTGATAAGGAAACATTGGGGAGGGGGATCCAATGAACCCACAACATCCTGGAACTGTCAATACATGGCACGCTTCGCAGGTACCATACAGACAGTTTCATGCATCTATAGGGTGCTGTGAACAGACCAACAACTGCCTCAGCACGCACTGAGAAATAGTTGGGAGAAGGACCACGGTATCCCTATTGAGACGAAAGACTAGGATAAGATTCTGGAACGAACACCAAAGGTCTCTAGTAATGCATGTGGAAAGGATTTGAGGTCCATTTGGAGTGGACCTGTTTGCTAACAGGCTGAATGCTCGGGTGAGCAGGTTTTTCATTTGGCGACCGGATCCGGAGTCAGCAGGGATAAACAACGTTTGGCAGATTTGAAGGGGTCTCAGTCCGTATGTGTTGCCACTATTTTCAAATGATTGCTCAGGAGACAACAGTGGTGATTTCACCACTTTGGAGGGCCCAAGTATGGTATCCAGTTCTGTTGGAAATGTGTTTGGATTTCCCCATTCTGTTGCCCGTGGTTTCCGAAACTATCGGGGGCCCAGCAGGAGAGGTGCACAATTTAATGATCTCAGAGCAATAAGGTTGGTGGCTTGGAGAATTTCAAGAGAGTTTGGGAGTTTCCAGGCCTTTTATGAGCAGCTTTAGAATTATTTATATAATCCTGGGCTCCAGGAACAAGGAAGATGTATAGATTGGTTGGAAAACATGGGTTTGCTGGTGCATGGAGAGGAAGTTTGATCCTGTTTCAGTGTCCATGGTGGAAGTGGTGAATTATCTGCCAGCAAGATTTGAAGAAGGTTTGGCTTATAGGACAGTAAATCTGTATAGATCAGCAATTGCAGCAGGTCATGAGCTTGTAAACGGGTTATCGGTAGGACACGATGTGGTGGTGCATAGACTTATGCATAGCATTAGAATTGTGAAACCCACTGTGTCTAGGTATAATTTGGTTTGGTATGTTTCAAAGGTGTTGGAGTTTTTGTTAAGATGGGAGGAAAGCAACTTGTTGTCCTTGAGAGATTTGTCATTAAAATTGGCAATTTTGTTGTGTTTGATGTCATTTAAGAGGGTTTCAGATGTGAAAGCTCTTGACGTAACCAGCAGGATTTTATCCATACTTTGATGAAAAAGAGAAATTGTGTGTAGTAAGATGTGTGAAAGAGTATGAGAAGAGATCTGTGGAGGTAAGACTGTATGGGGTGAATCAGCTTCTTATTTCCTTTAAGAAACCGTATAAGGCAGTGTCGTCTCCCACGCTTGCAAGATGGGTGTGAGAAGTGATGTGCAGAGCAGTTGTGGATGTGAGTATGTCTGGAGCGCACTCAGTGAGAGGAGCGGCTCCTTCTAAAGCATTCATGATGGGGGTCATTGCAAGACATTCTGCTGTGTGCGCACTTGGCAAATAATATGACTTTTAGAAGATTTTATATTAAACCAGTCGAGAATATGGCAAGTTGTTTTTTGGAAATGCTTTAAACTTGCATAATGTTAGCCTCTGGGTCTTGCCATCAGATGTGGATTTTCCAAAGCCTGGTGGCCAGCAAATCTGGATTTTATTAAAGACACAGAGGCTAATATTATCCCTCCCATTTACCCAACCCTGGTTAATGGTGGTTTTCTTAAATCGTAGCTTGAGGGCAAGCTTAATAGCTGCCGTGGTCTGCGGTCACAGGCATATAGAGGATCGATCTGCATTGAATGTTACATTGGAATTTCTGTGGAGAAGAAGAAAGTTCAACATTAAGGATTGTTTATAAGACTATTTTGGAGCTATACAGTCAGTTGCAGTCACTAAAAAGAAGGCTAAGTGTTGGGGGTTCTGAGGTTTTATTAAGTCAGAGTTCTAAGTTCTATATTGTTTAAATGAGCTGCTGGAGTTAGTGGCAATTAAGTATGTTGCATAATATTAACCTCGTGTCATTAATAAAATCCAGATTTTCAGCCCCCACGGCTGTGGAAAATCTACATTTCCTCAACGATCCACTCCTAGTATTAATAGGGTATTCTCCCGATGTGAAGCTAAAATCGGATCATAGGAAAATGCTTTTTTTGATTACTCTCATTGCGAGAGCTATAATTTTGCAGAATTGGAAAACTGAGTTAGGACCCACATTTGAACACTGACGCTCCAAAATGTTATGTTTATTCATAACATTTGTTGGGTCTAGTACGGCTTTACATGCTGAGGTCGGGCTCCCATAGGACATTTTTGAGGTTGTGGGAAAGCATAGAGTAAACTATTGATCCGCTGGAAGCTGCGTTAGATGGTATCTATAATTAGCGAGTGGACCATATCATCATTATCATCATCCTCATCATCACTGGCATTTATAAAGTGCTCAGCTGCTTCAAAGAAGCATCCCGGCGCTCAAAGCAGCCACTGCGTACAGAGCCGGGCATTCATATCTAGTCTTGATCAAAGAGCCAAGTTTTAAAATCTTTCCTGAAGAGGTGCTCAGACGCGGCCATATGGAGTTTGGTAGGCTGGGAGTTTCAGAGTTTTGCAGTCAGTGCTGTGAAGGATCCATCTCCCTGTAGGACTTTGTAGAATCTGGGGACGTGCATGAGTCGGAGGTGGTTAGACCTCTGCGATCTCTCCTGCTGGTACAGTCTGAGTCTGTTTTTCAGGTAACAAGGGTCCTTGTCTGCCAAGGCTTTGAACACCAAGGTAAGAGCCTTAAACTTGATCCATTTTGCTACAGGAAGCCAGTGAAGCAATCTCAGATGTGACAAGATAGGATGGTGGAAAAGGACCCACCGAACCAGCCTAGCCACCAAATTCTGTATGATCTGAAGCCTATGGATCAGATAGGCGGGTAGACCCATAAACAAGCTGTTCGCGTAATTCAAGCAAGATGCCACATGAGAGTGGATTACTATGTTTTGGTCTCAGCTGTAAGTAGAGGTATCAGCTTCCTGACTGATCAGAGCTCCCGGAGGCAGAACTACGAGAGTTGCTTAATCTGGGAGGTGAAAGAAAGATCAGAGTTAAAGAGGATCCCCAGGTTTCTGGCCGATGAGGCTGGGACCAGGGGTGGGTTTAGTTCGGCTGGCCACAAGAGGCTAGCAGGGGATGGGGACTTCTGGTTGAAGAAAATGACCTCAGTTTTATCTGTATTCAGTATAAGAAAGTTTGAATCTATTCATTTGACAAAGTCTTTTAGACAATCTTTGCATTTAAGAAAGGCCGCTACTGAATGCTATCAGAGCAAGAACAGTAGTTGCACATTGTCTGCATAGGAAACCACCTTCACTCACCAGGAGTCAACAAAAGTGGCCAAGGAAGCTAGGTAGAGATTAAAGAGCAGCGGGCTAAGTGCAGAGCCCTGGGGTACCCCACAGACAAGGGGTTTGGAAGTGGAGGAAAAAGGGTGAAGAAGAACCTGCTGAGAACACTCTTCCAAAAAATATCTGAACCAGGATAGAACTGAGCCCTAAACTCCAAGCAGACTTAGCCTGTTCAACAAGTTGGGGTGTGCCACCATGTCGAATGCTGCTGAGAGGTCTAACAAAACCACCATAGCTGAGGAGCCACAGTCTACAGTTACCCTGACAAACTCCGACATTTCCAGTAAGGCAGTCTCTGTGCTGTATCCAGCACAGAATCCCGACTGAGTGTCATGTAGCAGACCATTTGCCTTGATGAAGGATGATAGTTGGTGATTCATCATCTTCTCCATGATCTTAGCAGGGCAGGTAATAAGGAGATGGTCTAAATTTGCTGAGCATACTCGGGTCTGCATTTCCTTCTTTTAGGAGGGTCAGCAGGAACGCCTGTTTCCATATGGAGGGGAAAATACCAGATGTCAACGAGGCATTCTAGATCATATTGAGATATGAATTGATTGAGTGTGCAGCCAACCTAAGAATATGAGGGAGCATGGGTCCTCTAGGGAACCTGATTTGCATTTTATCAGTTCCTCAAGAGAGTCCTCTTCCGAAATAATGCAGAATTCGGAGAAAACGTGGAGTGACTGTGTTGTATTCCGCTTTAGGTGTCCGTATATAGGTTTTCCTGAAACATGTCCTTATATAGGCACAATTAGCATTGCCCTTATATAGGCATAGAATCCCTGTCCTTATTTAGGCATTAACCGTGCACTCCAAATACAGGCATGGTCACCGACATCCTTCCACCCTAACGTCACAACGAGTTCTTAGAAACCAGACCCTTAAGCTTCGGGAGTTCCCCCAGCACAGGACTATTGATTTCTCCAAGAACTCATCTATTATGTATGAACCATTATACCATAAGGGTTCATTCCTGACGTCTTCCTCTGTCCGACTTCACGTCAATGCTAACATTCCAAAGTACCTACCAGGTATAAATATACCTTCCCTTGCCCAAGCAAGTTAGAGGAGACCTCGACTTCAGAGGAACCCGTATCCCGGCCTGACGCACTGAGAAGACGCTGTCATCCCTGCTCGCAGAGAGTCCCGCTTCCAGTGATCTGACTTCCCTCGCGGGGTGTTAGAGTTCGAGTCCGGAAAGAGATTCCCACCTCTCTCATTCTTAAGGTATGGAGCTGACTAGAACCTAGAGGGACTCTTGGCATACTTGGCATACTAGGCTTAACATACTCTTAGTATACCGTAGTAAGGAATACTTCACCTACTTCCTACCTTTCCCTACACCTAGGTTAGGTTAGGTACATTGGGGTAGAACTAGCGTAGGTATGCATCGTATGAGTACTCGCATTTTTAGTTCATGTTATTTATATGTATAAATATCCACTAAAAGATAATGCTAGTGCAGTATTATTTATTTCTACTGCTTACGCTGTACATTATTTATCTTGCATACTGTCTTGTGATCGTAACAGCACATATAACTTACACGAGAAACAAAACTGTTCAATAAATCTTTTATTGAAACGCCCGTCTATTCTTTCTGTGTAACTTTGGGGAAAACTAAGCATGCACAATTGAGCTGAGTGAAACGGTTATCTATTGTTTCCACGACTCTGGGACATGTTCCGATTCTAAAGGGAAACAAAGTGGTCATGTTTTGCGGCTGCCAGAAACTACTCCCTTCTTGTTATTCAAGGAGTTTCTAGTGGCCTCTGAGCTAGCTGGCACAAGTAATTAAGTTTAATATACTCGATAGGGACATATCGACCATAGTCCTATGTCAAACCTATAGGGTATATTATTCCAATGCGCAGAGCCTATTAGGGAAATAGGAGCTACACTACATGGCGCCCAACGTTTGGTAAGGCGGTAATTTAACGCTAGATACTGAGTAACTCAGACGTGCTTTTTCTCTCAGAGACCCCTACCCATATACTCCATAAGACGTCTGGAGTGGGCAGGGTTAAGTATCCGCCAAAGCTACATAGGGAAGCACCCTATATATTAGCTGTTTGGTTTGTTCAACGTTGAAGGATACAGTGTTCCAAAATATTGGGCACCTTATCTTTTGTTTCCTTGAAACTTGTTCTACATTTTTCAAAAAACAAATGCCTGACTCCGAGAACGGTGGAGCTGCGGCTGACCCAGTCGTAACAGCTTTTAACTTAACCGGTTTAAATGAAACCGAGGAGGGTGTTATAGACATCCATCCAAACTTAAGAAGAGCCATCACTCTAAAACTTATAAAACACGGTCTACCACCAAGAGGCGGTAGAGCAGTTTTCGTGATAGAGGCACACGAATCCTTTCAGACAGAGGTATTCTATTCATGGATAGTATTCCCTGAATCAAATTCAGTAACAAAACTGTTTCACTTCTACAAAGAAGATGATCCACCAGAGGAATATATTCCTTTCGAGGATATTGAAATTCCACTAACATACCAGGAGCATCAGCTCTGGTTTAAAGGCGCCCTAAAACATCACAGAAACATTACCAGGCTCGGTCCACTAGGTAGACCAGGAGCAACATGGCTGATTCTAGCCGGCTACACTCCTCATCCTGAACTCGATATAATGTCAGACGAGGAATTACATACTCACCTTACAGAGTTAATAAAAATTTACAGACAATTGGTCCAATATGTCATGCGGACTTTCACAGTCCAACCACCATTGACCATTCCAAATCAAAACCCTCACCAGGGGAATACACAAAAAATTACACCACAGACTTTATACGCAGTCATGGGTAAAATGCCCACAAAACGTGAGCAAATTCCATTCTGGATAGCTCAAAAAATTACTCAAATAGAAGCAGTATTTCCAAATACTAGCCCTTATGAGAAACACAGAATCCTAACAATCTGTTTACCGATGGGGATCACTCCACAACTGGAAGACTGCACCACTTGGGGCTCAGTCTTTGCTGCCATCTATACTAAAACACATGGTGTTCCGTCAATTGCAGTAATACCAGATGTCCTGAAACAAATTCAAAACGAATACGGGGCAGAGCCTGCTCTAAATTTAGGTTTGAAATTACTGAAAAATTTCGACCAGGTCTCAACAATAATATTATCTAATATTAAAGGGGAGGCAGCAGCAGTGGCGATCCGCCAACGATTAAGGGAATTCGATGTTACAGAACATCAAACAGAACTACCCAGAATTATAGAACAATCTTATGCAGAATTAGGCAGAGATAGTTTGGGTGGAAGACCATTGAAGCCAAAACTATCTGAAAGTCCTGAGAAGGACTCTATTAAACAAACTCCTACATCTTCTAAAAAGAAGTGGGAAACTAATAAACATAATTCAAACGAGAAACGTTCTCAATCCCGAGGTAGGTCTCCTCAAAAGGAGCCCTCTGAAAGGAGGTATAACCTGAGGAATAGGGATAATTTGAAAAAGCCTGACAGGTATCAAGATACTGATACACGTTCCTGTCGTACCTTTCAGATCTCGTCACAGACATCGGAAAGAAGAGGACGGTCAGAACATAAAGAAGAACGCGTGAAATCCAAAGAAGATAAACACGCTCAGAAAAATAAAACAAAACCTCAATTCTCCAAAAAGAAGGTAGCAGGTCTGAAGGTCAGAGATGCCGAGGATACTGAGAACACAACTCAAGAATGGAGAATGGGCTCAGACAATGCTGGACAGTGCAGCAGAAGTCACAATAGCTCGCCAGAACCTGAAGGAACTTCTGGAGATAGTGGACTTGAATGAGTACATTACAGTTGAGACTGTAGATACCAGGGTTAGTACTCCACAAAAGTTATATGAAATAACACTCCGGATGGAGGGAGACATACCAAGAAAGGTGAAAGCACTCTTTTGGGAAAAACTTTCAAGGGGTTATGATATACTTCTAGCAGAAAAAGACTGGCCACCACAATTTGTCAGGGAGTGCCCACATGGTGAGGACATTATTATGCCTGCCTTCTCCAACCATATTCCAATTCACCTAAACTATACATATGCCAGGAAATGGGCAGTAGCCCAGGCCCCAGCATTATATAAAAATCATGTAGGATGGGATGAGGACTCACCTCACCATAAAATACATCTGAAACATGAACTTACTGCACAAAGGCAGTGCCCAATAAAGCAAGAAGCTAAAAAACAGGTCAGGGAGATCCTAGATCAACTTGAATACCAAGGGGTGATTGAAACATGCACCTCCTCAATGAACAATCCTTTGTTTCCTGTCTCCAAACCAGACCATACATATCGTCTAGTTTTGGATTACAGACACTTAAACACTTGTTCAAAAACATTTGCAGTGCAAAATGCACATAGCACAGCATTAATGAATAACATTGTGCGCAAAAAATATAAAACCACATTAGACATCTCAAATAGTTTCTTTTGTCAAAACATAGCACCTGGAAGCAGGTACTTAACAGCTTTCTCAATAATGGGGACCCAGCATTAATTTTGTCGACTCCCACAAGGATTCAAAAACAGCCCGGGGTTATTCTCAGCGAGGGTAACAGAGTTACTACAAATTTATGATAATGAGGCATTGTCATATGTCGAAGACATCTACCTGACATACGATGACCTAAACAAACACTTGAACAGGGTGAATACCATTATATTGGGCTTCGCCTCTGAGGGCTATAAATTCAACTTTAAAAAATCCAGAATTGCCCATCTCAATGTCTCTTTTCTGGGATATGAGCTTTCAAGTGAAGGAAAGAGCTTGGCAGCCAACTTTTTAGAAAAGTGTGCGCTGCTCCAACCTCCAAAAACGCTGAAAAACTTACAATCCATCCTGGGCTTCCTAAATTTTGGAAGAACTTACATTCTAAATTACGCAGAAAGGGTTAAACCTCTCTACGCATTAATCAAACCTGATTTTTCAATCAAAAATTGGACACAAGAACACACAGAAATCTTGCGTTTACTCCAAGCTAACATGTTAGCAACAAATCACTTACAAACACGCGTAAGTCAACGCAATTTAGTGATCCGAATAATTTCGGGTCAATGCGGATTCACCTACTTAACATTTAATGAGGGTGAAAAAGTACCAATTGCATACAAATCTCATTTGTATACACAAGCAGAAATGCGCTTCACTTCAACTGAAAAAATACTGACGGCAGTTCAAACTGCAGTAGCAACAGAAAGAGCTCTACCCCAAGGGAAACGCATTATTGTCGTAACCCCAGTACCGGCTTTAGAGGCGGTAACTAAAGCGAGCATTTCAAATGCTAAAGCATTACATCCTAGATGGATACAATGGGTTAATTCTCTTGCTGCAACAGATGTTGAATATGTTTTTGACCCTGATCTAAAAACACAAGCGTTCCTGTAATATGAACATGAATGTCCTCTGCCTACTGAAATTCTGCCTCTCGATCAGTATGAATTCATAATTTACACTGACGGATCTGCACAACCCGCTACAGGGAGTAAGCAAGCTTACAGTGCAGCGTGTGCAATCGTTAAAGGTCGCATGCGAGATGGTATCTTCAGACCTATGGTCACAAAAACCCAAACTCTAGGAGATTGTACATCTCAGCGAGCTGAACTACAAGCATTCAAACTGGCACTTGAAAGTACAGATCGCGAATTCCCCACACTAATAGTGTGCGATTCTTTTTACTGTGTTCAGTCGTATAATGAATATTTACAAAATTGACTTGAAAATGGGTTCAAAGATGCAAAAGGTGGCACAATAAAGCATAAAACGCTTTGGGAACAAGTAGTTCAGTTAAAAAACGAACTACCAAAGGCTCACGTGATCCATACACTGAGTCATCAACGTGATGGCGTTCACGTTGCAGGGAATTCATTGGCTGATGAAGCCGCAAAGGGGGCTGTTCAAACGGCTTCCGTAGCTGCGATCACTCGTTCAAAAACGAGAATAGACAGTGAGATAATGTTGACTGTCAATGCTACGAGCAAATGCAGTGGTGCAGCGTTACCAAAAAAGTTTCCACTCAAGTACTCTTATGTAATTGATGCGAACAACGTTCCTTTTGCTCGAATCCCTGGAGTGGGGGATAGGGTAATTCCAAACATGGAACGTAGAGCAGCTTTGATTTATGAAACACATCTGGGGGAGGGTCTGTCACATCAAGGGATCTCTAAAACAATATTAACATTAAAAGAGATGTACTGGTGGCCTGGAATGAATACACAGATTCACATCTTCATCAATGACTGCATAGACTGTAAGGTACAGCGAGATGCAGAACGCCACCAGACACCATGCTACGAAGTAGCCTGCCAGGGACAGACACCATTATTAGACAGCATTAGACTATCTATGCGCAGGCGTCCTTCTGGACACATGCAATCCCACAAATACTAAGTCAAGGTTCCTATGGATATGGCCTCAGCGCTCGGCTGACGCTCGAACTGTTATAAAAGATTTGCGAGTCTTTATCGGCACATACGCAATAGGCACGCTACATTCTGACCAGGGCCCTGCGTTTAGCTCTCAGGCTTACAAAGAAGCCATGGCCAGTCTGGGCGTTGCATTGCGGTACTCCTCTCCGTTTCATCGTGAGGGAAATTCTGTTGTGGAAAGGAAAAACCGGGACATAAAGCAGTCTATAACAGCTAGGGTATTAGGTTCGGGTGATGGGTGGGTCAAACATCTTTATGGGGTCCAACGCTCATTAAATAATTTGCCAAGAAGTTCTCTAGGGGGGGTCACTCCATATGAGGTCCTATTTGGGACAGAAATGTGGGTATCTGACCTCGAACATGTAGGCACAGTGGTGGAAAATAAACCTTTTGATATCAAAGATCGTTTGGCTGTTTTACAGGATCTAAATGAACTAAGATCGAAACAAAGCAACGTATTCCTGCAGCCAACCACCACTGGGGAAAAACCGGCGGTCCCAGCAAGGCCTGTCTGGATTCCAAAAGTTGGGGATCTAGTCAGAGAGAAGATTGCGGACAAGAAGGAATTTGGACCTTCTTACAGATGACCAGTACCTGTCCTAGCTATCCACGGAACAAGAACAGTACTTCTGCCGCCTCTTGCTGGAAAAAAGGAGAAAAGATTTGTGTCCATCGACCTCATCAAACCACAGTATGTGGCCAATACTAAATAGTAGGCCTCGTGGACTCCGACCTAGTAGCAGACACACTCCTCTCGCTACTATCCAAGAGGTTCAGACTGAAAGACTGATAACCATCGAGAATTCAGCAGTAACAGATGAAGGACTAAGCAACAATGCTATGGAACTCATCCCTCTTGAAACTCAAGTAACAGTTCGTCCAACTACATCTGTCTACACCAATGTAACACGTGATCAACTGGTTCCAGCGATTTCAACAAATCCTGATGCAGTTCCAACAATTGACAGAACTGCTTCTGGCTACTTCATTAACTTTGATACGTTTTCTGAGGATCCGAGTGAGCCTGAGACGTCGCCAGCATCATTAAAATTCAAACAGCAAGTACAAGACTTTCTTCATTTTTTGAAAAAAACTTATCTGGTTTCACCATGGATTGAACTATGGATTATTTCTGGAATATTTTTCTTCCTGCTTTGGCTAGCTTTGGTTATGACTATAAGTGTGCTTATTAATGGCAGATACATCCATGTGAACACTGAAAGAAAAGATGTGAACTTACTTTTGAAACCTCACAAATCATCCCATCGTGAAGCAAGAGACTTGTCAGCAGTGAACATCACAGCCGTTCCTATACAGGATGGTATAGTGTGGGACAAAACTGATTTCAATATCTTCGGCCCGACGGAACAATTGAACATTCCACATTTATTTAAAATTTCACTAAGTGATCTTATTTCGTCCAGTACCTATTCTGATGATTGGGACTTTGAGACTGTAAATGACATAATGTTTGATCTAGAGAGGTCTGCTGCATTTTCTAATAATGAATATTTAGATGGTTCATCAGACTATGAACAGCTGTATTGCTATAACCACTATGGTCATCATTTTTTGCATAAATCTGCAACACCTAGAAATGTGTTTATGTTTAACCAATGGGAGCATTGTCCTACACCTCCAAAAGGTAGTTCAAAAACATTTGCTAACAAGTTTCCATATTTTTCAGGATACAATACATCTGACCCAGAAACATTTTACTATAAAAATGTAAACAAAACAGGACTGAAAATTATGTTAACAAATACAAAACAGATTTACTCTGCAGCATTTAGTGCCCAATTGTCTAGACAGGGATACAACCTTTGGAAAGACTCAATAGACACAAAATCGGTCTGGGGTACTAAAGAATGGCAAGTACAGGGGATAGAAGCTTTATTTAGAGCATGTATCATCCCTCAGCAAATAATGTTTTTGAATGACACTGTCCAACAAACGTCTTGCCTTGGGTTAGCCAAGATCAAAGACATGAAAACACCTTCTGTACCAACACCTGCAAGTGATAACAATACACAGGCAGCGGTTACAGTTGACACAATACTACAACTCAACAGAACAAATCCTGATTGGAAAAAATGGTTGATCTGGCCCACAGACACAAACACCTGTCAAGAAAGATTCCTGAATAAAACACAGGGCTTTACTATTCACAGGCCAGACCCACGATACGTCCAAAGACAACATCCAGGGGTAGTAACAACATACAGTGTAGGAAAATGATGCCTCGATTGGCTGCAGAAATCTACACTTAAGGATGTGAAACAACACTTATCCTTACTTAAAGAAGACGCAGACCTTAGAGAATTCTTGCTTGGACCAAGAAAACCGCGTCAAAAACGTTTCATATATGCCGGCATCTATGCTGCTTATAATGAAGCATGGA
This sequence comes from Calotriton arnoldi, assembly GCA_963921515.1. Lineage (NCBI taxonomy): Eukaryota > Metazoa > Chordata > Amphibia > Caudata > Salamandridae > Calotriton > Calotriton arnoldi. Next base: position 153,794 of record CAWUFW010011455.1, read on the forward strand.
AGGTGTCACAGATAGAGGCCGCAGAACGAATACGTGACATTGATCGTATTAACTTAGAGAAAACTCTCACTGTGGTCGATAACGGGTTAACAACTTTGTCATCCAGAATCTATTCATTGGACAACATTGTATCCTCTGCTATCGACATACTAGAACAAGATTTAGCCATGTTACAACAAGGCCAATCTCAATTACGTTCTATTATGTTATTAAGCTGGACGCTGCAATCTTTGCGTGCGGGCTATGTGCCTTGGCGTTTTATCAACACGTCGGCTCTGTTTGCAGAATACAATCTAACTGATAAACAGATCGAACTGGCACAAAGGGGAGCGAAGTATACAATGCTGAGCATTGAAAAACTGGAAAAATTACCATTCACTGTGGCAGAAAAACCAGCTACAGAATGGCTTATTCATGGCAAAATCACTCTACCTGTGACTACTTTTCAGTTTTAGTATTGCCTCAAACAAATGCAAGCAGGCAAATATGAAAGGTTGGGTAAGGAGTACATTAAGACATCCTGGACTTTACCGTACACATATAGATGTAGGAGTGAGGATCGAGAAGTGTTTTTGAGCGGTACACACTGTAAAAGTGCACTAAGTGGTTCACTAATTTGTCAGGACATTTCTTTACACGGGGCTTGTAATGGTTCTGTGGCAAATTTGTCCTGCCATCAGCAGGGTACACCAGCTGCTGTGATTAATCCAACGTTTGGACAACTTTCTAATGGGAGTTACCTCATGTTGAATGATCAGAGTTGCTGTGGCATGTTGCCAGGCATCCCATATCTAGTAACGGTCAACTCCAGGGTCACTTGCTGTATGCAAGTATTGTTTGCCCCAATAGACACAGTCAGGGAGTCGCCTTTGTGGCCTTCGTTGAATGTCTCTTTTTATAAGATTTGATACTTTAAGCAGAATGAAAGCCATGCTTATACAACAAACAGTGCCTTTGACCTCGGCCAAAGAAACCTATGATCTACAAGTAGCAAGGACTTCGGCTGAGATACAGGCTTTAATACGTACAAACTGCCCTATACATTTCGTAGAAATGATAGGACGTATCTTTAACATGTCAGATACAAGTGGAATTGTACATGTATTTAAGACCATCTGTTCCGGACTACTAGCACCTTTCCAGGCAGTCCTCGGAATCATCCCAAACTTTGCACATTCAGTGTTTGGTGGTGTGCCATTAATTCTAGCACTTGTTGCAGGAATTCTATTTCTATTCCTACTGTTGTGCTATGGCCAGCCTTTTCGCCGACATCACTCCGAGCGAAGTGGAGAAAGCTCTACTTGAACGAAAGTGCAGTGAGCGAATAGTACAACTTTTGGGCATACCTCGTTTACGGGAACTTAATACAACATGGTTCCTGTCATTCAGACCAATCTGGCAAGATTGCATCTTACCTGTTCTACGCTGCCTGTTTTGCGGTGAAGAATGCGTGCTAGACACCTGTCTAACACTCCCATCAGTCATGCCAACGGATATCGATACTCTGCTGGACCCGATAACGGCCCATGCTCTGTGTTGTCCCCAGAGGCTGCCAATCCTGATGACGGCATTCATTGAGATCTCACAGACGCTTCCGGCTGCTGCTGAGGTACGAGATGGATCGACAGGCACACAGGTAACAACGGAAGCGAACATTGCATCTTCTGCTGAAGGCGATGTTTCTCATCTCTGTGCAATTAACATTCTGAACGAGGTGCTCCAAATGTCACCAACTTCGGCAGACGATATTTTGGCTACGGAAATAGATGATCTCATGTTTACACCAGACTCGTACACTGACTTTGATTCGGCTCACAGTGTACCAGGGCAATAATGAAATTTGGCCTTCATATTTTCAAAAACTTGGAACTCTTCCCAAAATTGAACTTTTCTTTTTCAATTTTTTTTTTGAAACTACATGGCAAATCAATCTGCTTACAGTAGAACTATTCTTATAAAACGGACTTCTTTGAATACTTTCAAGGACACATTGTCACCTTACTTGTCTAACATTTCATTTAATTCCATGATATGCAATGGCTTTGATTTTTGAAAACTTATCGACCATTTCATCATATGTATATATTTCTGTTTATTCATTCATGTTGCATTTACTTCCATTATATGCTTAGAATGATAACGATGCTTTAAATGTACAGTGCTTATTGCATTTCTACAATTTTGAACTTGTTTTTATATGCTTTTAGAAATGTTTTTAGCAATATGTGGTACTCAATTTTATGTTTAGCACTTAAATGTTTAGCATTTAGTATTATCGTTCATTCGAAAGTGGAGTGGGTGTTGTATTCCGCTTTAGGTGTCCGTATATAGGTTTTCCTGAAACATGTCCTTATATAGGCACAATTCGCATTGCCCTTATATAGGCATAGAATCCCTGTCCTTATTTAGGCATTAACCGTGCACTCCAAATACAGGCATGGTCACCGACATCCGTCCACCCTAACGTCACAACGAGTTCTTAGAAACCAGACCCTTAAGCTTCGGGAGTTCCCCCAGCACAGGACTATTGATTTCTCCAAGAACTCATCTATTATGTATGAACCATTATACCTTAAGGGTTCATTCCTGACGTCTTCCTCTGTCCGACTTCACGTCAATGCTAACATTCCAAAGTACCTACCAGGTATAAATATACCTTCCCTTGCCCAAGCAAGTTAGAGGAGACCTCGACTTCAGAGGAACCCGTATCCCGGCCTGACGCACTGAGAAGACGCTGTCATCCCTGCTCGCAGAGAGTCCCGCTTCCAGTGATCTGACTTCCCTCGCGGGGTGTTAGAGTTCGAGTCCGGAAAGAGATTCCCACCTCTCTCATTCTTAAGGTATGGAGCTGACTAGAACCTAGAGGGACTCTTGGCATACTTGGCATACTAGGCTTAACATACTCTTAGTATACCGTAGTAAGGAATACTTCACCTACTTCCTACCTTTCCCTACACCTAGGTTAGGTTAGGTACATTGGGGTAGAACTAGCGTAGGTATGCATCGTATGAGTACTCGCATTTTTAGTTCATGTTATTTATATGTATAAATATCCACTAAAAGATAATGCTAGTGCAGTATTATTTATTTCTACTGCTTACGCTGTACATTATTTATCTTGCATACTGTCTTGTGATCGTAACAGCACATATAACTTACACGAGAAACAAGACTGTTCAATTAATCTTTTATTGAAACGCCCGTCTATTCTTTCTGTGTAACTTTGAGGAAAACTAAGCATGCACAATTGAGCTGAGTGAAACGGTTATCTATTGTTTCCACGACTCTGGGACAAGTTCCGATTCTAAAGGGAAACAAAGTGGTCATGTTTTGCGGCTGCCAGAAACTACTCCCTTCTTGTTATTCAAGGAGTTTCTAGTGGCCTCTGAGCTAGCTGGCACAAGTAATTAAGTTTAATATACTCGATAGGGACATATCGACCCTAGTCCTATGTCAAACCTATAGGGTATATTATTCCAATGCGCAGAGCCTATTAGGGAAATAGGAGCTACACTACAACTGGAGGGCGTTGCCACTATATCAATAGTGGTAGCAGATACCGGGAAGGTGAAATAAAGTTTTGGATCTTTTCATCCAAACAGTTGGATAGCCTAGTGCAGAGATCGTGTTTCGGAAGAATGGTACTTTTAATCGATTTATGATTTTAAAAGATTCGCTAGATGAGTTGGAGGCAGATGCAATCCGTGTTGCAAAGTGCTCTCTCATGGAGTTTCGGGTAAGCTTATGAACATTTCTGAGAGCTACCTTGCACGCCCGTTTAGCCTCTGGGTCATAGGAATTTCTCCAGCTATGCTCAAGCTTTTTGAAGTGGCTTTTCTCTGCTTTTAGAGCAGGAGAAAACCAAGGTGCCGATGGCTTGGCTCTTTTAGCTGAATACAATTTCAGAGGGGCAATAGGATCCAGTACTTAGGACATCCATTTATTAAATAGGATTGCGTCACTATCTGGATTGCCTGTAAATGTGGAAAGAGTGGATTGGAGTGAAGGCTCAAAGGAATCATGCATGACGTTCCACCAGTTTCTCTTCACTTCAGCAGCGCACTTGGCTTCAAGCTGGTTGCATGAATCATAGAAGGAAAATAGAACAAGGAGATGATTCGCCACACCAAGCGGGTAGGGGGGGCTGGCCCTGAGACAGGAAAAGTTGGAAAAGATCAGGTCCAGTGTATGGCCTGCCTTATGGGTTGGGCCAGTGACATAATGAGTCAGATTGAGGCCAGCCATTTCCTGGATTAACTGAAAGGCTTGGGGGAAGCTAGGGACATCTGCGTGCAGATTAAAATTTCTCAAACCTGTGAGGTTGGCGTATTGTAGTGATAGGTGGGCAATGGAATCACATAGCTGTGGGAGGAAGCTATTGGTGCAATCAGGGGGACTATGTGATGGAGCAGGGTTTTGAGAAAATAAAACCTGCTCGGATTGAACCCTCAGTAACTTTTACTAACAGTGTGCTGTGAAGAATATTATTAAAGAACGCTAAAATAAGGGGAAATGCTTTTGCACATGCGTGAACTAATGTATGGAAAATTAGGCCACAAGAGCTTTAATAAAAAGACTAATGCTGCTTTTGTGCACGTTAACAATATTTTGCTAGGAATAACATGGGTTGTACATAGGTTAGTGCAAATGCTGGGATGGTGTGTAATGAAAATACATTTTATGAAAATAATAAAAAGTTTGTGTTTGTTTTCTGTAGAAAGAGCAAGCATGGGCCTACTTTCCTGCATGCCAGTTTGGGGTTAATATTTGCTAGTGAAATAAAGATGACCGAAAAGGCTTTCAAAATAAGAAGAGAGAAATGCAAAACCATAAGATGTAACCTTCATGGTGTGCTGAATGTCCGCCAAGCTTCGGAAAGATTGATAAACAAGTGGAAGTGTGTAACTTCCTTCACAAGACGACAGAGGCAAACAATGAAAGTGCTGTAACTTGCAACATGAAATGGAACTGCAGGAAATATGTACTATGATTGTGTTCAAAGTTGTTTCCTGAGAAGAATCTGTCGTAATGCTGAAAGTTTAAGACAAAGGAATTTTGAATAAACTGGTCATGATGAGAGTGGTGTGACAGTACACCCCCGTTCTTAGCCAATGAGAGACGGAGTTCGTTTTCATATTGAAACATATGTGGGTTGGATGTTTTGGTTTTAGGGTATAATTGAAAGTCCCCGGGGGGTGTGGTTAGGGTCGGCTGGTGTTTAGCTAGCGGGAGATCGTCGCTGTCGTCGGTTTGCTGTTTCCAGATAGAGGCCTACCTGTTTCCTGATTCCTGACTTAATCTTTGCCACTCAACTCTTCTCGAGGGGCCTTGCTGCCCTTTTTGGCCAGAGGGTAGATTTTCCTTTTTCCCTTGGGTTAGTATAAATAATAATCTGAGTTTACATATTCATTTGCAAATGTATTTTGTCTCTGAAACTTTTCTCTCTTCGCCTATCCACTCCTTCAATGCATTGTTTATTTGATATGAGTTTGATACTATACATTGCTAATATTTTCTTGTTGTGATAATCTATGTTTTGCATTGTATGACTGTACTTGATGAGTATTCTTTCACATTATTTTTCGATAAAAATTATAATTAACACATTGAGTCTGTTATTATTTAGCAGTATAGATAGGTACATATTATTGCTATCAACTTCTCAACTGCAGAATCCGTCGCCACAAATATATACTGTAAGGAGAAATGCAAGTTCTATTATGTATTTGGTAAGACTGGTATAAACTTGCATCAAACTGAATCCCAGCGTGAAGGGATTCGTTGGGTAGTATAAATGGGCCTGTGTTTATGAAAAAATTATCGATCCCTGATCGCTGGATATATGTATTAGCACACCAGCAAAGGAGAATGTGGTGGTAGGTTTGATGCAAAAGATGAGACCCTCAATATTGCCAAGAGTGCCCAGTGTGGAGGTTGAAGCCTCCCAGTTTTCCCTAAAAATTACAGCAATGCCTCCCCCTATCTTTCCCCAACCCAGTTTGAACATAAGATCTAGAACCCAGGAGGAATGGCCAAAGCAAGGTCCGGATTGGAACTATCCTTAAGGCAAGTTTCAGTGAGAAACATAAAATCCCTTGTATTATCAGATAACAGGAGCATTGTGTCAGAGGAGTGTTTGGGGAGTGATCTGCAGTTGAGAAGAGAGGCCCTGTAGCCTACCGACCCGCAAGGTACTGTAGAAGGCATAAGTGCAAGGTCTCCCAGCCTTACTAGATCGTCCCCTAATACCTTTGGGGAGAAGCCGCAGGGCTTGAGGTCCATGGTATTCTCAACGGTGGGGTCATGCATTGAGGTGAGTGTGCAAGAACCCTAGTTCAAGAATAAGAGTGCTTCCCTAGTGAAGTGGCTACCCTGTGTGGGGGAAAACAGGCAGCATGGCTGATGCTGGGCGTGGTCGAGGTGCAGGCGGGCACAGACTGTCTTGCCTTTGGAGTTCCGATCTTGCACCAGCGGCGCACCTGCTGCGCATCTAAGGCATGGGTCTCCTTTTAAAAGTTGATTTGGAGCAGGTCTGACAACCTCTAGACTGCTCACCAATCCAAAATGGCGCTCGCAGTGGGCCCATGCGTCGGAGTATAAATGGGGCTCCACTCGAGTCAGTGTGAAGTGTGATAATCTGTATTACATACTTTTTTTAATGTTTTTTTTGTTTCTGGTTTTGTGAAAAGTTTTAACGCACCTAAGGGAAACGAGAAATGTGCATGATGTGATTTCTTAAAATATTCTGTATTATGCTCTGATACAGAAATGCTCTATAGGAATTTGCTGCTTTACCATGAGATGAATTACATTTTTGCCTTTTTATGTAAACTACAAGGCACATTGGACAGCACAATCACATAAAGACATGTCTCGGGAGGAAGATCAATTGCAACAGAATTGGAATCAGAATTTGAATCAAGAGGAGGCATAACCTCCACAACCACTGGAGCCAGGGTTGGATTGGGATCACAATTAGGCCCGAGCACTCCTAAAAAAAGTGGCCCACATTTCTGGATCGTGCCTTTTCATTAAACACCAATTGATTTAGTCTCATTGGGTACATGTTTATAGAAATGTTTGGTAATTTTTAACATTTTATAGCTTATAGAGCTAGGAGTTTTGGCCAGGCGAGCAAGGTGAAATATAATGGTCCAAGGGCTTCAACACCTGAACTGATGGGTATTTTAATATCCTGGCCTGTATAACAAGCATTTGCAATGCAATAGGTCTCGCATTTACGAGAGATTCGTAAATGCGACACCTATTGCATTACAAATGCTTGTTTAACGGTGGCCGCGCTCCTTTCCTAAGTATGGCAGAAAATCTTATAAATTGCTAAAATTCACAAAATGGATAAAGTGGCCATCACTGAAACGCAGATCCCATCGCTCCTGTTATTAGTGCCGGGGAGGGCGGAGCAAGCAGAAGACCACAATGAGGATGATATGGTAATGGCTGGAGCGGCTGTCTTTGATGCTGAGGAACCGGGTTCGAGCCAGAGCTCCGATACTTTCGGAGAACGGGTACAAAAGTTATTAAAAAGAAAAGTTAAAACAAGCAAGTAAACATGAAAGGAAAAAGCAATTACTGAAAGAGGAGAAAATGAGCAATAGGGCGGAAGAGACAGACGGGCAAAATACAACTGGGTCGAAGAAATAGTGCATGCATCAGCACTAATCAACTTGAATTAATCTGTACTTGAGCGGTGCTCCTCAGCTTGAAATGGAACTGATCTATCGGGTGCCGGAACCAATTGGGAGGAAGCCAAGAAGAGTGATGCTGCATGGGCGCCATTGTTAAATGTGCGCACCCGTGTTTTAAAAGTGAAAGCGGTCTTGTGCTGCAAAATTAAGCTTGGACCCGGGGGGGGGGGGGGGCGGACATGGATGAGGAAAGAACAAACAAGGAGCGAGGGGCAGGTAGGGGTGGTGTGTGACAACACCGAGGGTGGGTGGCGGTGGGGGGGACGACACAGACATGCATCGAGCACTGACACAAGAATGAAGCTAAAAAGAGTTCCCCAAGTAACAGTTACGCTGTCTAAGCGTAACGAAACTGTACTTGGTCGGTGCTGCACTTAGAAAGAAACGGAAGTGACGTTGGCTGCCTAAACCAATTACATGGCAGCAAAGAAGACCGACACTGCCATAAACAAATAGTAACCAGCAGGGGGGCAGCAGGTGGGAGCTACCTCAATTTACTGATTACTTCAGGTCTTGCGACAGCGCATGCACTGTCTAGGCTCGACCTAAAAATGACAAAAATCACCTGCATCAAATATTTTTTCCCCTAATCAGTATGTATTTTAAACAGTAAATGTAAGGCAAATGCACTTTACATTGATTTCTAAGGGTGCCTTAATGACCCGTGACTGATTGTAAAATTAACAAAGGCAGAAAAGCCATGTTAAAAATGAATAAGGTTTTTATTATATAAAAAGATTCATCTTTAATTATCATGCTCTGAGCGTTTGCAACATTTTAAAACATGAACAATGACCGGTTATTTTTTAAAATGTTTTATTATAGTTTTATCTAGTGTGAACTGGTCCCAAGGGCATTGGATCTATTTTCGCGAGCACCAGATGCGTTAGAGGAGATCAAATTTGTTTTTATTTTTCAGCCTCAGGACATTAAATGATTTCCCCAGAATCACAGGATGTTGAGCTAAAGCTGGGACTCCAACATAGTTAGCGAATTCCAAAGTTGGCAGCTCTGGTCAAAGTAGCCTCACAGCTAGGCCTATGCAAACCCCCCTCTCCCACTCCCACACCCTCCCCCCCCACCAGCCCCTTACACTCAGCACAGAAAGATACTGGGGCTGAGATGACAACAACTGGCCCCCAGCAAAGCCCCTGAATACACTCTCGCTCCCCGTCCACCAAGGCCTGAATGTGATGTGATGGCCTAGTGGGGGAGGAGGCAGCGGAAAGACAGTGATTTTGGGCTGGGTTGAACCCAAGGGGGTGAGGTGAAAATTACCCTATAGCCAGAGCAACAACTGGCCCCTAGGGAGGCCGCTTCCGACTCAACCCCTCCCCAGCCCACTATAGCCTCGGGCTATGGCCTGGCAGAGGTGGAAGGAAGCAAAGAACAAAGCTTCTGGGCCGGCCTCGGAGGTGGGGGGCAATGGGGTCTGAGGTGAAGATGGGCCATCAGCCGTTATCACCTGACACTGAACCCCCTCCAGTGAGGCTGCTTTACTCTCCCGTCCCGCCTCTGTATGACAGCCCGGCAGGGGAGAAGGAACTTGCTTTTGGGTATCTGTGAAGCCCCCCAGGGGCTAAGCTGAAGTCTGCGATGGCAGGCTAGTGACGCAGGTCTCTGCCCTGACAGTCAGCCTGCATTGCAATACAGTGGCCTGGCTGGGGGGCTGTTAAAGAGTGCAAGGTTTCGTAAGCCAGGTGACACAGAGCCTAAAAAAAACAGTCGGCAGGTGTCACTTAAGCCCGGCCCATCGGCCAATGCCCGACTGCCCGCCTTCCCAATCCGACCCTTACTGGAGTCCCACCTGCCCCACACTTACCACTTCCCTTGTCCCCACCCCAACAAGCCTGTTCAATCCCCAGTGTCTCAACATTAACTAAAGTGGGACACTGAGCAGCCACCCTGTCTGGCGGGCAGATTCTCTCAGGATCAACACTGCTTTCCATAACAATAGAAGTGGTGGAAATAGTGGCCACAGGATGGTGGGTGTCAAAAGATGCCACAATTGATAACTGAGCTAATAAGGATGTATTTAGCTTACATAATTCTGCTTTTGTTTCACCCAACTGTTCGTAGATAGGCTTGAGTTTAGCTTCCAAAGAACCAATAACTTTACCACATAAGGCCCTCGCAAAGACCTTAATTTTGTCTTTCTCACAATCTACATGGTCCCTTTGCAAGGTGATAGAGGTCGTGCGTGGTCGCTTTGACTTATCACATGCTTCTGTTCTCTTCCTTTTCCCTATCAGACCATTGGAGGTTAAACTTAGCAATTGGATGTGGGGCTCTAAAGGCACAGGGGGAGCTGTCAAGGGAGAACCATGGAGGGGACTGGGGGAGCCTAGCTCTGGGGTGGCAGTGGGGGCTGAGGGTCCCGAGTCATTGTCTTTTGGCCCTTGTGAGACAGGGAGCGCAGGAGTAGGGGAAGTGAGAGAAAGCCAATGTTCAGTCAGTTTAATTTCTTTTTTGAGAACACCATGCATGCTGAAGAAATCCTTCCGCAGAGGTGTCCGACTTGTATTTTTTCGGGTTGGCAGGTGGCTTGTGCTTCCCAATTTTAGAACAGATCTACACAGCACCCGAGAGGAGGTAGAAAATGAAACAGTACCTGCCCCAGACTAGGTGTAAGATGGGTGGCCCAGCCTGGCCTCCTCCACACGATGATGGGTGAAGACGGGCCCGCTCTATGCCCGGTCTTCAACCGGGCATGCACCCAGGGGCGTCCTACGCTGCGGAAACAATGGTGGCTTAACAAGCGCCCTCACTTCCCTGGCTGCGGTCTCACTTAGCCTCCCCTCACAGGGATTCTGGGCCTATGGTCTTTAGAGTCCCTTGATTCCTCTGACTCTGTCAGGTGTGTGTATGTATTATTCTTCCGCATCCTTGATTTTTAGGTCGAGCCTAGACAGCGCATGCGCTGTTGCAAGACCTGGTGAAAACACTGTATTGAGTGTAATCCCGCCTGCTGCTTGGGATTGGTTCACTCCTCCGCTAATCTTCTTTCCTGTCTCCTTATTGGTTACTTGTCCCGATACATCATTTCCGGTTTTGCCAAGCAGCACCGACCAACTACAGCTTACTTACGCTGTAGCTGGTTAGTTCTTCCCTTAGGGACTACTTGTTTTCTCTTGTCTCTGCCCTCGCCGGAACCGTGGTTTGCTACTTTCTGGCTCCGTTTTCCCAGCTTCCTAGTTGCGTTTCACTGGGCATCCCGGGCATTGCACCCTACTATGGGCAGAACCTGAAAGTGAAACCACGCGAGCTCTTCCTCCCGACGGTGCTTTCGGTTCTGAACAACACGCCATACCCCCTAGCACCTCTGGCCCTAAACAGCTTCCCCGGTAGACCTGTCTCGGAGGTTCAACTATGAATCCTGTTCCTGGTGCCTCCATTTTTTTCCGCTCTATTCTGAAAGTGGTAATGCTACTACTGAGCGTGAGAAAAACACACACAGCTACGGCTGTCTCTCATGAAAGACTGCCAAAAGGACGCTTATACCAGCCCCGGACTTGCACCTCTGCATTTTCTATTCTAGGTTTTTAGTTTCACTTTTAGCAACGCGCACGAGCTTCAAACTCGACAGCCGGACCTACAAAACTTGCCAATTTCATGTTGAAGTTTAACATTTTGAGGTTAAGGAAATTAAAAGCCTTCCCTTTTGTAAATCCAGGCCCAGATCCGTAAACTGCTGTGGTAACACCCTCAGCAGGAAATCTGCAAGGCTAAAAAATATATATTGATACCGTTCCTTCTGTCATTTTTTTCTGCCTATCAGAGGCATGGAATTGTCTTCACCCGTCACACAGCCGTTCCTGTTAAAGTCACTTGATTCCCCTGCCCTCTACCACTTGTAAGCACACCTCAAGGAGGTTGTACAGAAATATCAATGGGAATACTAAGGTGCGCCATTACTGGCAACCCAGAACTCAAAAAGTATACAAGTCTGCCTGGGAATCTTGGTGCTGCTGGTGTTTGGAATCACACTACAATTCCAAGTCTCTGTATTGCCAAATGCCTTGAGTTTCGTGGCATCCTCAGGTAAGTCTTATAGAATGGTGAATTCTCATAGATTGGATATTTCTCTACAGCATTGTTTTAGTAGGGTGGGCGCAATTTTAATTACACCGGAGAAATTAGAGTAATTTTGGTAATTTTGCCTTACTATTTTGGTGTGAAAATACCCACAATCAGGCAATTATGCCCGTTTGCGTAATTATGAGTAAGTTGGCACAAAAATCCTACTGCATGAGCACAGGAACAATGAACATAGCAGGTACAAGCAGCTGCGGACTGCTGCTGTTTGTGTTCTGTTGCATTTAGTAGCTGTGGTTAGTGGAAAATGCATTCTTGGGTCCATTTTGGACACGAGGGTACATTTTGTGCTAAGAATTTAGCTCTAAATACTGGGTTATGCTCTGCTCCTAATTCCACATAATCTGACATAATTTTCCTGTAGTTTTGAATAATTATGCCACAGAATATTACACGAGTTATGCCCACCCCTAATATTTATTGCCAGCAAACCAGCTGGTGAACACTCTTTTATTAGTCGCCTGTTAAAGGATTGTTATACAGCTTCTGTGGAAATCTGTGCCTTTCCTGATTATCCAACGCTGTGTGTAATAAAGTGTCTGAAGGAATACAAAGATCGTATGTCAGTTCTCATTACGTCCGCTTCCCAGCTCCTTATTGCCGTAAAAAAAACCTCACCTTCCTGTTTTCTCTGCTATTCTTTCCAGATGGGTCAAGTGAAGCATGCAAAATGCGGGGATTCGCGTGTCCATTTTTGGGGCTTATTCACCTACAGGAGTTACAGCTTCTAAAGCTTTGGAGATAGGTTCCTAGTTAGAGAACATTCTGAGAGAAGGCGATGGGTCTTTGTGTTCTACTTGCAAAAACTTAGATTGCAATTTGTATATGCTTCTACTTCAGTTATTAACATGCTTTAAAGTAGCATAATAGAAGCCTCCAGTCTTGGAGTAAAATCCAAGTTTTAATGATGGAAAGTCTTAATTTTACTAAAGACGCAGAGACAATTATTATCCCACCACTCTGTTTATATTTTATAATTGTTATGATACAGGCCCGCAGAGTACCTGAGTATCCTTCACAGGATGGAGATATACCGGGCAGCCTTTATGCTTTGCTTCGTTTATTTATTCTTCATAATGCGGCTGTTTCTTCACAACGTGAAATAGGTCCAGCATCAAGAGAGAGAGGGGGCTGACATTACTATTTTAAAAACAAATTGCACACATCGCAAACGGATTTGGGTAGTCTTATCCCATGTTCCATGGGTATTTTAGTTTTTATGTTATTAGGGATATCTGTTTGATGTATTTTTTCTATAGTTAATGCTCCTGGCTGCTGTAAACCATAAAGCAAGATATTGAGGCATAGTCACATATCCATTAATCCATTTTGATTTTGTCAATTAAGAAGAAATGTAAATGAAAGGGATTTATTTTAAAATGCCTTCTTATACCATATATAGTCCTTTAAGTTCATAAAATACAGCAGAGTGCTTGGCATTTCCTATCTAATTATTGATTACCATGTTTTGTTTTAGCTCAACTAAATCGAAAGTTATTGAAATGAAACACCCAGGAGTATATTTACAAGAGCTGGCATAGTAAAAGTATTTATCATTGTTGGCCCACTCTAAAGCCTCATTTTGAAAGGCGTTAGTATTTGGCGGTGCTTCCGATTTACTTTTACTTTGTAAATCTGGGGCAGTGCCAAACAGCAATGGGTGTTGTTTGGGAATGCCTAAAGCAACACACATTGCACACCCCTTTGATGCAGAAAGCTGCGTCAAAGGGGACACTATTTACAAGGTGGCATTAACCCCTTTGCTGCTAGGCCTTTTCCCCCCCCTGTGCTAAGCCTTTTTTTGGCTATTTGGGGTAGTTCGCGCTTAGGCCCCTGTAACTTTTTGACCACATAAGGTATCCACGCCAAATTTGCGTCCTTTTCTTCCAGCATCATGGGGATTCTAAAGGTACCCAGGGTTTGTGGATTCCCCTGGAGGGGACCCAGAAATTAGCCAAAATATAGCTAAATTTGGTTTTTTGGGGGAAAAATGGGAAAAAAGTGCTGCAAATGAAAGCGTCTGTTTTTTTCCCTGCAAATGGTATCAAAAAAGGGTTTGTGGGGCTGAAATCACCATTTTCCCAGCTTTTAGGGAATGACAGACCTTTGTCAGAAAACCAACATTTTTTACACAGTTTTGCCATTTTTCTGGGACATAGCCTATTTTTGCTATTTTTTGTGCTTTCAACCTCCTTCCAGTTAATGGTAGAAATGGGTATGAAAGCAATAATGGATCCTGGAAAGCTATACATTTTAGAAAAGTAGACACAATTCTGAATTCAGCAAGGCGTCATTTGTGTAGATCCTTCAAGGTTTCTTTATAGAAACTAACAGTTAAATATAGGAAAAATTGAAAATTAGTTGAAAAAACCAGCTATTTGAGTCAACGTTTTCACCTGTAACTTCTTCTAATTATGACAGCTCTTTGAAAGCAATATACCGTTACATCCGCTGGACCTTACTGGTTGTGGGGATATATAGGACTTGTAGGTTCACCAAGAACCCGACGAACCCAGAGCCAAAAATTGAGCAGCGACTTGCAATGGTTTTTTATTATGTACCGGGTATATAGCAATTATTCTGGGAAAATGTATACATGGAAAAATCGGTATGAAAGACACCTATGCATTTCTGAAATGGGAACAAAATATAGAGTTTAGAAACAGTAGATATTTGCACATTTCCAAAATTGGGAATACTCATACTAGCATGAGAATTATCGGTCATTTTTCTAAATGACTTCTTTTTTACACATTGTCTTTCATTTGGAAGGCTGAAATCAGGGCCGGACTGGCTACCGGGCGTTTTGGCATGCTGCCGAGCTGGGGGCTGATTTCGTTGATGGGGACCTGCGTGTGCTGAACGAAATTCGTTTTGCTTTGTTTATTTCGAAGCACACGCAGGTCTCCATCAACGAAATTAGCCCCCACCGCAGTGACATCAGCCCCCAGCTCGGCAGCATGCCAAAACGCCCAGTAGCCAGTCCGGCCCTGGCTGAAATGCATCGAAAGTCAATAGGTAATAACAGTTGCTTTACAAATCTGAATTACCCTAAGTCTCCGGATAAAAATGGTACCTCACTTGTGTGGGTAGGCACAGAGCCCACAACAGGAAATGGCTCAAAACGCAACGTGAACACACCACATTTTGACAATGAAAAATTACCCTTTTTTTGCAAAGTGCCTAGCTGTAGTTTTTGAACCCTAGCTCTGCCGGCACCTAAGGAAACCTAGCAAACCTATACTTTTTTGAAAACTAGACACCCAGGGGAATCCAGGATGGGGTGACTTGACTGGCTCTCACCAGGTTCTGTTACCCAGAATCCCTTGCAAACCTAAAAAATGGTTAAAAAAAACACATTTTCCTCACATTTCTGTGGTGGAAAGTTCTGGAATCTGCGTGGATCCACAAATTTCCACCCACCCTGCGTTCCCCAAAGTCTTCCAAGAAAAATGGTACCTCACTTGTGTGGGTAGGCCTAGTGCCCGCGACAGGAAACGGCGCAAAACGCAACGTGGACACACCACAATTTCACAGTGAAAAATGACCCTTTTTTGGCAAAGTGCCTAACTGTAGTTTTTGAACCCTAGCTCTGCCGGCACCTAGGGAAACCTAGCAAACCTATACATTTTTGAAAACTAGACACCCAGGGGAATCCAGGATGGGGTAACTTGACTGGCTCTCACCAGGTTCTGTTACCCAGAATCCCTTGCAAACCTAAACAATTGTCAAAAAACCCACATTTTCCTCACATTTCTGTGGTGGAAAGTTCTGGAATCTGCGTGGATCCACAAATTTCCACCCACCCCGCGTTCCCCAAAGTCTTACGAGAAAAATGGTACCTCACTTGTGTGGGTAGGCCTAGTGCCCGCGACAGGAAACGGCGCAAAACGCAACATGGACACACCACAATTTCACAGTGAAAAATGACCCTTTTTTGGCAAAGTGCCTAGCTGTAGTTTTTGAACCCTAGCTCTGCTGGCACCTAGGGAAACTTAGCAAACTTATACATTTTTGAAAACTAGACACCCAGGGGAATCCAGGATGGGGTGACTTGACTGCCTCTCACCAGGTTCTGTTACCCAGAATCCCTTGCAAACCTAAAAAATTGTAAAAAAAAACACATTTTCCTCACATTTCTGTGGTGGAAAGTTCTGGAATCTGCGTGGATCCACAAATTTCCACCCACCCCGCGTTCCCCAAAGTCTTCCGAGAAAAATGGTACCTCACTTGTGTGGGTGGGCCTAGTGCCCGCGACAGGAAGCGGCGCAAAACGCAACGTGGACACACCACATTTTCACAGTGAAAAATTACCCTTTTTTGGCAAAGTGCCTAGCTGTAGTTTTTTAACCCTAGCTCTGCCGGCACCTAGGGAAACCTAGCAAACCTATACATTTTTTAAAACTAGACACCCAGTCAAATCCAGGATGGGGTGACTTGACTGCCTCTCACCAGGTTCTGTTACCCATAATCCCTTGCAAACCTAAAAAATTGTCCAAAACCCCACATTTTCCTCACATTTCTGTGGTGGAAAGTACTCGAATCTGCGTGGATCCACAAATTTCCACCCACCCCACGTTCCCCAAAGTCTTCCAAGAAAAATGGTACCTCACTTGTGTGGGTAGGCCTAGTGCCCGTGACAGGAAACGGTGCAAAACGCAACGTGGACACACCACAATTTCACAGTGAAAAATGACCCTTTTTTTGCAAAGTGCCTAGCTGTAGTTTTTGAACCCTAGCTCTGCCGGCACCTAGGGAAACCTAGCAAACCTATACATTTTTGAAAACTAGACACCCAGGGGAATCCACGATGGGGTGACTTGACTGGCTCTCACCAGGTTCTGTTACCCAGAATCCCTTGCAAACCTAAAAAATGGTCAAACAAACCACATTTTCCTCACATTTCTGTGGTGGAAAGTTCAGGAATCTGTGTGGATCCACAAAATTCCACCCACCCCACATTCCCCAAAGTCTTCCAAGAAAAATGGTACCTCACTTGTGTGGGTAGGCCTAGTGCCCGCGACAGGAAATGGCGCAAAACGCAACGTGGACACACCACAATTTCACAGTGAAAAATGACCTTTTTTTTGCAAAGTGCCTAGCTGTAGTTTTTGAACCCTAGCTCTGCCGGCACCTAGGGAAACCTAGCAAACCTATACATTTTTGAAAACTAGACACCGAGGGGAATCCAGGATGGGGTGACTTGACTGGCTCTCACCAGGTTCTGTTACCCAGAATCCCTTGCAAACCTAAAAAATTGTCTATTTTCCTCACATTTCTGTGGTGGAAAGTTCTGGAATCTGCGTGGATCCACAAATGTCCACCCACCCCGCGTTCCCCAAAGTCTTCCAAGAAAAATGGTACCTCACTTGTGTGGGTAGGCCTAGTGCCCGCGACAGGAAACGGCGCAAAACGCAACGTGGACACACCACAATTTCACAGTGAAAAATGACCCTTTTTTGGCAAAGTGCCTAGCTGTAGTTTTTGAACCCTAACTCTGCCGGCACCTAGGAATCCTAGCAAACCTATACATTTTTGAAAACTAGACACCCAGGGGAATCCAGGATGGGGTGACTTGACTGCCTCTCACTAGGTTCTGTTACCCAGAATCCCTTGCAAACCTAAAATATTGTCAAAAAAACCACATTTTCCTCACATTTCTGTGGTGGAAAGTTCTGGAATCTGTGCGGATCCACAAATTTCCACCCACCCCGCGTTCCCCAAAGTCTTCCGAGAAAAATGGTACCTCACTTGTGTGGGTAGGCCTAGTGCCCGCAACAGGAAACGGCGCAAAACGCAACGTGGACACACCACAATTTCACAGTGAAAAATGACCCTTTTTGGCAAAGTGCCTAGCTGTAGTTTTTGAACCCTAGCTCTGCCGGCACCTAGGGAAACCTAGCAAACCTATACATTTTTAAAACTAGACACCCAGGCAAATCCAGGATGGGGTGACTTGACTGACTCTCACCAGGTTCTGTTACCCATAATCCCTTGCAAACCTTAAAAATTGTTAAAAAATCCACATTTTCCTCACATTTCTGTGGTGGAAAGTTCTGGAATCTGCGTGGATCCACAAATTTCCACCCACCCCGCGTTCCCCAAAGTCTTAAGAGAAAAATGGTACCTCACTTGTGTGGGTAGGCCTAGTGCCCGCGACAAGAAACGGCGCAAAACGCAACGTGGACACACCACAATTTCACAGTGAAAAATGACCCTTTTTTGGCAAAGTGCCTAGCTGTAGTTTTTGAACCCTAGCTCTGCCGGCACCTAGGGAAACCTAGCAAACCTATAAATTTTTGAAAACTAGACACCCAGGGGAATCCAGGATGGGGTGACTTGACTGCCTCTCACCAGGTTCTGTTACCCAGAATCCCTTGCAAACCTAAAAAATTGTCAAAAAAAACACATTTTCCTCACATTTCTGTGGTGGAAAGTTCTGGAATCTGCGTGGATCCACAAATGTCCACCCACCTCGCGTTCCCCAAAGTCTTCCAAGAAAAATGGTACCTCACTTGTGTGGGTAGGCCTAGTGCCCGCGACAGGAAACGGCGCAAAACGCAACGTGGACACACCACAATTTCACAGTGAAAAATTACCCTTTTTTGGCAAAGTGCCTAGCTGTAGTTTTTGAACCCTAGCTCTGCCGGCACCTAGGGAAACCTAGCAAACCTATACATTTTTGAAAACTAGACACCCAGGGGAATCCAGGATGGGGTGACTTGACTGGCTCTCACCAGGTTCTGTTACCCAGAATCCCTTGCAAACCTAAAAGATTGTCAAAAAAACCACATTTTCCTCACATTTCTGTGGTGGAAAGTTCTGGAATCTGCGCGGATCCACAAATTTCCACCCACCCCGTGTGCCCCAAGTCTTCCAAGAAAAATGGTACCTCACTTGTGTGGGTAGGCCTAGTGCCCGCAACAGGAAACGGCGCAAAACGCAACGTGGACACACCACAATTTCACAGTGAAAAATGACCCTTTTTTGGCAAAGTGCCTAGCTGTAGTTTTTGAACCCTAGCTCTGCCGGCACCTAGGGAAACCTAGCAAACCTATACATTTTTTAAAACTAGACACCCAGGCAAATCCAGGATGGGGTGACTTGACTGACTCTCACCAGGTTCTGTTACCCATAATCCCTTGCAAACCTTAAAAATTGTTAAAAAATCCACATTTTCCTCACATTTCTGTGGTGGAAAGTTCTGGAATCTGCGTGGATCCACAAATTTCCACCCACCCCGCGTTCCCCAAAGTCTTACGAGAAAAATGGTACCTCACTTGTGTGGGTAGGCCTAGTGCCCGCGACAAGAAACGGCGCAAAACGCAACGTGGACACACCACAATTTCACAGTGAAAAATGACCCTTTTTTGGCAAAGTGCCTAGCTGTAGTTTTTGAACCCTAGCTCTGCCGGCACCTAGGGAAACCTAGCAAACCTATACATTTTTGAAAACTAGACACCCAGGGGAATCCAGGATGGGGTGACTTGACTGCCTCTCACCAGGTTCTGTTACCCAGAATCCCTTGCAAACCTAAAAAATTGTCAAAAAAAACACATTTTCCTCACATTTCTGTGGTGGAAAGTTCTGGAATCTGCGTGGATCCACAAATTTCCACCCACCCCGCGTTCCCCAAAGTCTTCAGAGAAAAATGGTACCTCACTTGTGTGGGTAGGCCTAGTGCCCGCAACAGGAAACGGCGCAAAACGCAACATGGACACACCACAATTTGAAAGTGAAAAATTACCCTTTTTTGGCAAAGTGCCTAGCTGTAGTTTTTGAACCCTAGCTCTGCCGGCACCTAGGGAAACCTAGCAAACCTATACATTTTTGAAAACTAGACACCCAGGGGAATCCAGGATAGGGTGACTTGACTGGCTCTCACCAGGTTCTGTTACCCAGAATCCCTTGCAAACATAAAAAATTGACAAAAAAAACACATTTTCCTCACATTTCTGTGGTGCAAAGTTCTGGAATCTGTGTGGATCCACAAAATTCCAACCACCCCGCGTTCCCCAAAGTCTTCCGAGAAAAATGGTACCTCACTTGTGTGGGTAGGCCTAGTGCCCGCGACAGGAATCGGCGCAAAACGCAACGTGGACACACCACATTTTCACAGTGAAAAATGAACCTTTTTTTGCAAAGTGCCTAGCTGTAGTTTTTGAACCCTAGCTCTGCCAGCACCTAGGGAAACCTAGCAAACCTATCCATTTTTGAAAACTAGACACCCAGGGGAATCCAGGATGGGGTGACTTGACTGGCTCTCACCAGGTTCTGGTACCCAGAATCCCTTGCAAACCTAAAAATTTGTCCCAAAAAACACATTTCCCTCACATTTCTGTGGTGGAAAGTTTTGGAATATGCGTGGATCCACAAAATTCCAACCACCCCACGTTCCCCAAAGTCGCGTTCCCCAAAGTCTTCCGAGAAAAATGGTACCTCACTTGTGTGGGTGGGTCAAGTACCCGCGACAGGCAAGGGCCCAAAACCTATTGAGACGACATCAAAATTACCTATCACAAACCAACCTGGTTTTGCAAGGGAGGTACCATGAGTTTTTGGCCCCGGGCTCGGCGGCCATCTAGGGAAACCTACCAAACCCACACATTTCTGAAAACTAGACACCCGGGGCATTCCAGCGAGGTATGGCTTGCATGGGTCCCCCAACGTTTTCCTACCCAGAATCCCCTGCAAAACTCAAATTTATCTGAAAAAAATCACTTTTTTCTCAAATTTCTGTGTGGGAAAGTTCTGGAATCTGCGTGGATCCACAAATTTCCTACCACCCAGCATTCCCCCAGGTCTCCCGATACAAAATGGTACCTCACTCGCGTGGGTGGGTCAAGTAACCGCGACAGGCAAGGTCCAAAACCTATTGATGCAACATCAAAATTACCTATCACAAAACAACCTGGTTTTGCAAGGGGGGTCCCATGAGTTTTTGGCCCCGGGCTCGGCGGCCATCTAGGGAAACCTACCAAACCCACACAGTTCTGAAAACTAGACACCCGGGGCATTCCAGCAAGGTATGGCTTGCGTGGGTCCCCCAAAGTTTTCCTACCCAGAATCCCCTGCAAACCTCAAATTTAGCTGAAAAAATCACTTTTTTTGCAAATTTCTGTGTGGGAAAGTTCTGAAATCTGCGTGGATCCACACATTTCCTACCACCCAGCGTTCCTCCAGGTCTCCCGAAAAAATGGTACCTCACTTGTGTGGGTAGGCATAGTGGCTGCAACAGGAAATGGCCCAAATCGTACTGTGGAGACTTCAAAATTACCTAGAACAAAACTTCCTGGTTTTGGGGGGGGGCACCTGGGGTTTTGGCCCCAGGCTCGCCGCCATCTAAGGAAACATACCAAACCCACACATTTCTGAATACTAGATACCCTGGGGAGTCCAATGAGGTATGACTTGCGTGGATCCCCCAACGTTTCCCAACCCAGAATCCCCTGTAAACCTCAAATTTAGCTGAAAAACACATTTTCCACATATTTATGTGTGGAATCACTGTGCCGGCACAAATGTCCTACCCCACAGCATACTCCTTAGTGTCCCGAGTAAAATGATACCTCACTTGCGTGAGTGACTAATGCAGAATTGGCTAAAAACGTATTTTTAAAAAAATGTAGCGCTTACAATTCTCGGTGCTATACCCTTAATCCCTATGTTTTGGGCTCTTCCCAGTCACAGGCCCTTGCCCCACCCACACAAGTGAGGTATCATTTTACTCGGGAGACTGAGGGGAACGCTGTGGGGTAGGACATTTGTGCCGGCACGGTGATTCCACCCAACAATATGTGGAAAATGTGTTTTTTTCAGCTAAATTTGAGGTTTGCAGGGGATTCTGGGTAGGAAAACGTTGGGGGATCCATGCAAGCCATACCTCGCTGGACTCCCCTGGGTGTCTAGTTTTCAGAAATGTGTGGGTTTGGTAGTTTCCCAAGATGGCCGCCGAGCCCGGGGCCAAAAACCCAGGTGACCCCCCTTGCAAAACCAGGTTGTTTTGTGATAGGTCATTTTGATGTCTCCTCAAAACGTTTTGGGCCCTTGCCTGTAGCGGGTACTTGACCCACCCACGTGAGTGAGGTATCATTTTTATCGGGAGACCTGGGGGAACGCTGGGTGGTAGGAAATTTGTGGATCCACGTAGATTCCAGAACTTTCCCACACAGAAATTTGAGAAAAAAGTGTTTTTTTCAGCTAAATTTGAGGTTTGCAGGGGATTCTGGGTAGGAAAACGTTGGGGGACCCACGCAAGCCATACCTCGCTGGACTCCCTCAGGTGTCTAGTTTTCAGAAATGTGTGGGTTTGGTAGGTTTCCCTAGATGGCTGCCGACCCCCGGACCAAGTCAACTACCCGCTACAGGCAAGGGCCCAAAACGAATTGAGTAGACATCAAAATGACCTATCACAAAACAACCTGGTTTTGCAAGGGGGGTCACCTGGGTTTTTGGCCCCGGGCTCGGCAGCCATCTTGGGAAACTACCAAACCCACACATTTCTGAAAACTAGACACCAGGGGGAGTCCAGCGAGGTATGGCTTACAGGGATCCCCCAACTTTTTCCTACCCAGAATGCCCTGCAAACCTCAAATTTAGCTGAAAAAACCACATTTTCCACATATTTTTGGGTGGAATCATCGTGCCGGCACAAATGTCCTACCCCACAGCGTTCCCCTTAGTCTCCCGAGTAAAATGATACCTCACTTGTGTGGGTGGGGCAAGGGCCTGTGACTGGGAAGAGCCCAAAACATAGGTTATAAAGGTATAGCACCGAGAATTCTAAGCGCTACATTTTTTTAAAAATACATTTTTAGCCAATTCTGCATTGGACACCCCCACAAGTGAGGTATCATTTTACTCAGGACACTAAGTAGAACGCTGTGGGGTAGGACATTTGTGCCAGCACAGTGATTCCACGGAAAAATATGTGGAAAATGTGTTTTTTTCAGCTAAATTTGAGGTTTGCAGGGGATTCTGGGTAGGGAAATGTTGGGGGATCCACACAAGCCATACCTCATTGGACTCCCCAGGGTGTCTAGTTTTCAGAAATGTGGGGGTTTGGTAGGTTTCCCTAGATGGCGGTCGAGCCCGGGGCCAAAAAACCAGGTGCCCCCCCAAACCAGGTAGTTTAGTTATAGGTAATTTTGAAGTCTCCACAGTACGATTTGGGCCATTTCCTGTTGCAGCCACTATGCCTACCCACACAAGTGAGGTACCAGGAGACCTGGGGGAACGCTGGGTGGTAGGAAATTTGTGTCAGCCCGGTGATCCTACAACTTTCCCACACAGAAATGTGAGAAAAAATTGATTTTTTCATCAAAATTTGAGGTTTGCAGGGGATTCTGGGTAGGGAAATGTTGGGGGACCCACGCAAGCCATACCTTGCTGGACTCCCCCGGGTGTCTAGCTTTCAGAAATGTGTGGGTTTGGTAGGTCTCCCTAGATGGCTGCCGAGCCCGGGGCCAAAAACTCATGACCCCTCTTGCAAAACCAGGTTGTTTTGTGATAGGTAAATTTGATGTCGCCTCAATAGGTTTTGGGCCCTTGCCTGTCGCGGGTACTTGACCCACCCACGCGAGTGAGGTATCATTTTTATCGGGAGACCTGGTGGAACGCTGGGTGGTAGGAAATTTGTGGATCCACGCAGATTCCAGAACTTTCCCACACAGAAATTTGAGAAAAAAGTGTTTTTTTCATCAAAATTTGAGGTTTGCAGGGGATTCTGGGTAGGGAAATGTTGGGGGACCCACGCAAGCCATACCTTGCTGGACTCCCCTGGGTGTCTAGTTTTCAGAAATGTGTGGGTTTGGTAGGTTTCCCTAGATAACCGCCGACCCCGGCGCCAAAAACTCATGGGACCCCCCTTGCAAAACCAGGTTGTTTTGTGATAGGTAATTTTGATGTCGCCTCAATAGGTTTTGGGCGCTTGCCTGTCGCGAGTACTTGACCCACCCACACAAGTGAGGTACCATTTTTCTCGGAAGTCTTTGGGGAATCCGGGGTGGGTGGAATTTTGTGGATCCACTCAGATTCCAGAACTTTCCACCACAGAAATGTGAGGAAAATGTGTTTGTTTTGACAAATTTTTAGGTTTGCAAGGGATTCTGGGTAACAGAACCTGGTGAGAGCCAGACAAGTCACCCCATCCTGGATTCCCCTGGGTGTCTAGTTTTCAAAAATGTATAGGTTTGCTAGGTTTCCTAGGTGCCGGCAGAGTTAGGGTTCAAAATCTACAGCTAGGCACTTTGCAAAAAAAGGGTCATTTTTCACTGTGAAAATGTGGTGTCCACGCTATGCTGTGGGCCGTTTCCTGTCGCGGGCACTAGGCCTACCCACACAAGTGAGGTACCATTTTTCTCGGAAGACTTTGGGGAATGCGGGGTGAGTGAAATTTTGTGGATCCATGCAGATTCCAGAACTTTCCACCACAGAAATGTGAGGAAAATGTGGTTTTTTTGTCAATTGTTTAGATTTGCAAGGCATTCTGGGTAACAGAACCTAGTGAGAGCCAGTCAAGTCACCCCATCCTGGATTCCCCTGGGTGTCTAGTTTTAAAAAATGTATAGGTTTGCTAGGTTTCCCTAGGTGCCGGCAGAGCTAGGGTTCAAAAACTACAGCTAGGCACTTTGCAAAAAAAAGGGTCATTTTTCACTGTTGCGTTTTGCGCCGTTTCCGGTCGCGGGCACTAGGCCTACCCACACAAGTGAGGTGCCATTTTTCTCGGAAGACTTTGGGGAACGCGGGGTGGGTGGAATTTTGTGGATCCACGCAGATTCTAGAACTTTCCACCACAGAAATGTGAGGAAAATTTGTTTTTTGACAATTTTTTAGGTTTGCTAGGGATTCTGGGTAACAGAACCTGGTGAGAGCCAGTCAAGTCACCCCATCCTGGATTCCCCTTGGTGTCTAGTTTTCAAAAATGTACAGGTTTGGTAGGTGTCCCTACGTGCCAGCTGAGCTAGGGCCCAAAATCCACATGTAGGCACATTGCTAAAAAAAAGTCGGTGCCTAGTGGGCTTTCTGCCGCCTTGGGGGGAATCGGGGAGGGGGGTTCACCCCGATATGCCCCCAAGGGGGGGCAGAAAGACTGTGGCTATTTTTTTGCAGGGGTGGGGGCATTTGTATGCCCATTTTGGGCAGCCCCCACGCATAAAAAAAGCCAGCGTAATCGCTGGCGCCTAGTGGGCTTTCTGCCCCCCCAGGGGGCAGATCAGGGGCCACTGCCCCCACATGACCTCCGGGGGCAGAAAGACTGAATTTCTCTGTGGGGGTATTGTCATGCCCATTTTGGGCAGCCCCTACCCCTACACGAATAAAAAAAAATCCCTGGCGTCAAGTGGGCTTTCTGCCCCCGGGGGTAGATTGGGGCTACTGCCCCCATCTTCCCCCCAGGGGGGCAGAAAGGCTGTAATGGTGGCAGGGGGGGTGGGAGCATTGACGTGCCCGTTTCGGGCAGCCCCCACCCTAAAAACAAATGCGCAAAAAAAAATCCCTGGCGTTTAGTGGGTTTTCTGCCCCCCCGGGGGTGCAGATTGGGGGCTACTGCCCCCATTTGCCCCCCAGGGGGGGCAGAAAGGCTGTAATGGTGGTGGGGTGGTGGGGGCATTGGCATGCCCGTTTTGGGCAGTCCCCACCCTAATTACATATGGCAACGAAAAATCCCTGGCGTCAGTGGGCTTTCTGCCCCCGGGGGCAGAAAGGCTGTAATGGTGGTGGGGGTGGGGGCATTGGGGTGCCTGCTTCGGCAGCCCCCACCCTAAAAACAAATGCGCCCAAAAAATCCCTGGTGTTTAGTGGGCTTTCGCCCCCGGGGGGCAGAAAGGCTGTAATGGTGGCGGGGGTGGGGGCATTGGCGTGCCCGTTTTGGGCAGCCCCCACCCTCATTGAAATTGCACACAAAAATCCCTGGCATCCAGTGGGCTTTCTGCCCCCCCGGGGGGGCAGAAAGACTGAATATGGCCACATTTTTGCGGGGAGCAATGGCCCTTGCCCAAGGGACCGCTCCCCCTCCCTGGTGTCTAGTGGTGGATCCCTGCTTGGGGATCGCCCTCCTGGGGCGATCCCCAAGCAGGGATCCACTGGGGAGGGGTACCATTGGAAAGGGGAGATTATCCCCTTTCCAATGATACCTCTCCCGTCTTTCTACGTGCTCAGGGGGCTGAGATAGCCCCCTGAGCATGTAGAGTGAAACTGAAATGAGCCTAAAGGCTCATTTCAGTTTCGGTTTCAGTGTAATGAAGTCAGCGCGACGTGCGCGCTGGAGATTTTTTTAGCACCAGCACAAGGGAAAACACAGGGGCGAGCCATATTATTGTGAATATGGCGCATCCCTTTGTTTTTTACATGATGCAGCGTGGTGCTGCCAAATTGATTGCAGCCGGTGTTGCACCATTTCTATGTGAATATGCCCGTCGGTAGGTACGTCACCATTCCATCACTACTACCAATAGCGGTGCTTCGTGACACATATCACTCTTCAATAGCCTGCCATGTATATCCATTGCATATGGTCACACATAATGTAGGTGTCATAGGCACATGAGAGTCAATGTATGATCAGGGTGCCATCACTGTGTGGCAGTAAGTTGGCTGCTGGGACCAAATTGGGAACAGCCAGAAGAGGCATGTGCACATAAAAGTGTAGGGGTCTGATCAAAACGATGTGTGACACCCTGCAAATAATCAACTCTGGTCCTGATGAAATGGGTTGAACGTCAGTGATCATTTTCTGACTAGTATGACAGGGCCCATCCACTCAGAGAAGGCACACAGTGGTAGTGTGAACAATGCTGAGATCCAGTCATCGGAAAGGAAAATACAGTACAATTTGAAATCCATAACCTTGGTAAAAGGTGTCCTAGGCATCAATGAGGAACTGAAAAGTGAAATGTATAGCACCTTGATTGTCAACTTGATTACTCAATTCAACATCTAATAGAGATCATCAATAGCAATTCTCCATTTTATTGCAGAGGATGAACCCTTTTCTCCTGGCCAGCACACTGTCCTGGATTACAGCGATGATGGGGATGGCACCCTGCAAACCATCGACCAGGACACCCTCCAAGAACTCTTGGACTCCATCGGGACACCATCTCTGGACACGGGGAAGGTCAACAGTGTTGTGGGATCTCCATATTCTCCGCCTATCAACCAACAGGCACCACCTGCCACCCCACCCAGTGCCCTGGACTCCGAGGACCCACAGATTACCCCAACATACTATGGTAGGAGTCGAGCGGGAGTTGGTAGAGCAGGTGCAGGCAGGGATGAAGACCATGGTTGCCACCCTAGAGGGAGTCTGTGGGTGCCTCAGTCCCAATAGGGAGAACACTGCCACCATCAGAGGTACCTACTCACCACTCTGTGGCCTCCAGCAGCCCTGGCTGACATCGTTGGTGTCATAAGGCAGAGGCATGAACAAATGCCCTGCCAAAGTGGCACCAGCGAGGTGGCCAACCAGCTGGGAGCAATAAGAACCAGTTTGGAGTCCATGCTGCGGAAGCAGGACTCCCACTTTGCTGTCATGGCTGCCTACCACTGCGACGTTGCTGGTGTTTTTCAAAACCAGCAAATTCTCCTTGCTGCTGTTCTACCTCATGTGTTTGTACAGATGAATGTTGCTGCAGGCACGAGATTCACATCTTCTGCCCCTGATGTGTGTGTGCCTCCCTTGGCTACCGCACCTACAACACCCCCCTCACAGGAGACACCACATACATCAGAGGAGGAAGATGTGGACTGTACCTCTTTCCAACGAAAAGTGACTGGTAGCATTCCCCTTCTTGATTATTATGGTACATTTTTATACGTGATATTAATTAAAGATCTGGTCTATTACTTGAGCACAGTGCACTTTATATGATATTGGCTTGTTTTTATGAACGTTTTTAGATATGAATATTGTGATTGATATGTGGGATCATTTTATTGCTATGTATTTGGCTGGAATGTGTATTTTCTTTTAATAATATTGTATGCTTTTATGACTCTTGGCTGTCGAATAAAGTATTTCTGACTGACTGACTGACTGGTAGCATTCATCTGTGCCACGCACCCTGTTTCTCCTTTGCCCTGTGCTTATGAACATGCCAGGGTAAATCAGCTGCCACTGTCCTCATTTTGATTTCACCCTGTTCACCTTGACAATTTGTGGACTGTTAGGGTGGTCTACCTTCCCTAATGACATTGTGGTCATCCTCCTCTCTGAAGCACTCCTCTCCTTCACATATCCCATGACTCTGTCTGGACATCCACTGGCTCAAAACGTCTTTTGAGGTTGTTGTCCAAAGAACTGTACCTGTGAGCCGCATTATCATTTGCACATGTAAATAAATGCACTTAGTACTACCTGTGTGCTGTCTGTCTGTTGGAGTCAGGACCAAGTTGACCATTGGGCTTTCTGAGCGACAAATACACCAACTACTTGCCAAAGGGACATGTGTTTTGTAAAGTCAGGGATAATGCTAGGCAAGGAGAGTGTAACATATTTGTTGAGCTCTATGTTTGTGTTGACTAGCAAGTGGTTACTCAAGGTTGCAAGCATGAAGTTCAACAGGTGCCATGCAGTCAATGTTACTGGTGAATTAAGTCACACCACAAGTGCCGGGTCTAACCATGGATACTAGCCACGTGCACTGCTCAACAATGTCTGTAGATAGATAATATAAAGCCATGGCCAACCTGAATGATCCCTGTCCATAGGTAAGACACTTACTCACACATGTTGCCAAACACTGCTAGCAAAGACAAATGCATGTACATAACATTACCTGAGCACACATGCTAACTCCCACACAGTAAATCATAACGTAGATCTGTAAGTAGCAAACAATGAGCCTTAATGTCAATAGTAAAATTTAAAGTACTAAAACTATCTACCCCATACTAACTAACTAATCTAACCTAACCTACACTATCTTATCCTACATTCTATCTAAAACTACCATAACCTAACCTAGCTTACCCTACACATTGAGCACGACATGATAAACATCAAATCCCTAACCCCTCTTAAGTCACGTCTTTACACACGGACAACAAAAACTACACCTAAACATAAACTAACTACACATAGAATCCTAGAAAGTCATATTTTTTTGTATTATTTTTGTATTTTGTATTTTTTTTATATACATATAAAACACATCAACTGCTACTCCAAAAAACACAAAGTACCCCTACCCACTAAAATTGTAACCCACCCCTACAAAACCCCTAAAACCACTACCCCCTATACTATCACTATACTAACTAACCTAAACTAATCTATAAAAACATTATGGCCAACATTAAAACTGTGTACAGAGGGAAGGACAGAAAGGCACCCTGTGGCTACCATGGCTTGGGTCTTCCCACTGCCTGCTTCAGTTCCTGGAGGAGTCTTAGAGGCTGGTCCATCTTGTTCTCTAGCATAGACACCCGCAACTTTTAGTCCAAAAGGTCCTTATTTAGCAAGCTCAAATGAGCTAGGCCCTTCTGTGGCCTGAGCTGTGGGGCCAGGTGGTTGGGATGGTATGCTGGTGAAGGTGCTAGGTACCGGTGCCCTGGAGGTACCTTGGCCTGACTATCCATTTTTGCCTGAGCTTCTCTTGTCCATTGTTGGTGGTCCCCAAGGAAAGCATAGCAGCTTCCCCAGAGCCTTTTCCTCCTTGTATCGCTTCCTCATGTCCCTGTGTGCCTTAGTGACTTTTCGAAGGAGGAAGTAGCTCTCCTTTCTGAGGTTATGCTTCCTCAGCTGCTCTGTGGTCATGTTGTCTGTTAAAGCGATAAGGATGACTGTCAGTCAAAGGGTGACTAGGAACAGGTACAAAAATCAAGACACAATATTATTTTCACAACAAATGACGTGTGGTTCCTATAGAAAATAAACAGGATCTGCGCGTTTAGACAACATACACTGTAGGATTGGTGTCAGACGAACTCTGATCACCCCCACCGGGTATGTTAGCCTTTCTGTATCAGCTAGCTCACAGTGCCACTATAATCTCCTCTTACCAAGGAGAGAATAGTTTCTGGCAACCTCAGAACATGACAACCCTGATCCCTCAGGATCGTGGAAACAATGTACTACTTTTCGCTCAGTCACTCGTGCTTACTTAGTTTCTCTCAGAGAGATACACCAAATAAAACAAGCTGGGCGTTTTCAATAATCATTTATTGAACAGTTGTTATTTTGGTGTAAAATAGATGTGCTGCAACAACCGTTAGACAGTATAGGATATAAATGATTAACAGTACTACGAAAGTAAAAGGATGGTATAGTTCTACCATCTTACTAAAATCATGAATGCATTCAAGTATATAAAACACATGATAATGAAAGATGAGTACACCTACTAGGCCTCCCTATCTAGATGTACCTAAATGTACCTAGCATGGGTATAGGTGTTAAGCCAAGAATTCCTCTAGGATCTAGTCAACCCCATTACCTTAAGTGAGACTGTGGGACCCCATCCTGGTCTCGAGTTGAACACCCCGCGAGGGATGTTTTCAGACCACTGCGAGCTGGAGTGTCTGCATGCAGGAACCTCAGCGTCTCTGGTCAGTGTGTCGACCGTGAAGTCTCGGTCTCCTCTCCCTCTCTTAGCAAGATGGGATGTATATATACCCATAGGTCACCCCAGGGGTCCTACCTTGCTGCATGACTGTGTCGGCCTAAGTCTGATGTCGGGCATGAACTTTGTACATAGATTTTATACAGGAGATGGCAGTCCTGCTGTGCCCTCCAAGAACCCTCATGCATAATGTATGAGATTTCGAACTAGGGAAAACCCGCATTCTGAATGCAGTGTAATATCTAGGTAAAGGGTCAGTCCTTGTAAATCGTGACAAGTGTAATGTAGGGAGAGAATATAGGTGAAGGGTAACGAGTTTACCAAGGCCTATATTATAGTACCTATATGGAATATAACACCCACTCCTCTTCTGAATGGACGACATAGTTTAAAAAAAAAAAAAATTATTCTACATGTACTACTAGGTGTTCTAGGTATATGCACGCAACCATACAAAACATTACTTTGTTATTGTGATAAAAACATTTGTTTTAAAAACATTTTCCTAAAAAAAATCTAAAAAAATTGTTAAAAAAGAAATTGACAGAGAGGCTATTGCTCTAATATGTCCGTAGGTATAGATCGATCTACTACAAGCATTTTGAAAGCCATACATGCGTAAAAGGAATGTCAATTTTGATATAGAGTTTCACTTTTTCTGTTTTTGTTTTCTAAAGGCCGAATTTCTTCCCAGCACATGACGGGACAAATGAACCAAATGTTTATGTGTCCTGGCTGGTAGACGCAATATTCTCGTTGCTTGCTTCCGCAGTTGGCGGTCCCTGTAAATACCTCACAGATTATGTCTATTGAGCACAGATGATTTTCCGCACTGTCCACAGCCGGTGCTGGGGCAGCCTGTGCAGCCTGTGCGCCATCCAAGGCCTCAGTGTCAGAGGAGGAGCCGGTGTCCATACCAATAGGAGCAGATGCTACCTGTGGTGGCTCTAAGGAATACCGCCATCAACATTGGAATACGCTGGGGACACTCAAAACATGGGCCGTTATTGGGTCCAGTAAAGCGTCAATGTCCGGTCGTGCACATGATGGGAGTGTCAGACAGAGATCCAACACACATTCTTCTCCGCAAAACAGGCATCGGAGGACAGGTAAGATGCAGTCCATCCAGACTGGTCTAAACAACAAGAACCAAGAAGCACTTAGTTCCCTTAGGCGAGGTGTGCCTAGAAGTTGTACCATGCGATCACGGTAGTTTCTCTCCAGGAGTACTGTTTCCATCTCCTTGGTGACTGGGATGTCCATTGCATAGCAAAAACACGACAATCAGGATAAGAAACAGGATCAGTGGCAGTCCTCCTAAAATGCTTCCCAATACGGAGTGTATAAAGTTTGGAATAACTCCGAGGACCGTCTGAAAGGTGCTTAACAGTCCAGAACCTACGTTCTTAAATAGGTGGTAATGCCTGTCGTATCAGACATGTTAAAGATACGATTTACCATTTCTGCGAAATGGAAAGGGCAGTTTGTACGTATAAGTGCCTGTATCGCTGCTGAAGACCTTGCTACTTGAAGATCAAAAGTCTCTCGAGCGGAGGTTAAGGGCACAAATTTCTGTGTAAGCATGGCTTTCATCCTGCTCAAAGTATCAAACCGTATTAATGAAATATTTAATGAAGGCCATAGCGGCGCCTCCCTGACTGTATGTGTTGAGGGAAACAATACTTGCATACAGCAAGTAACCTTGGAACTTACAGTTACCAGATATGTGATGCCCGGAAGCATCCCACAACAACCTTGATCGTTCAGCATCAAGTAACTCCCATTCGAAAGTAGTTTGAATACTGGGGTGATCACAGTAACTGGGGCACCCTCTAAGTGACAGGACAAATTTGCTACTGAACCATTACAGGCCCCATGAAGCATTATATCCTGGCATATAAGGGATCCACTTAATGTATTCTTGCATTTAGTACCGCTAAGAAACACTTCTTTTTCCCCACTCCGGCATCGAAATCTGTACGGCAATTTCCAAGATTCCTTGATGAATTCCTTACCCATTTCATCATATCTACCTGCCTGCATTTGTTCTAGGCAATAATGGAATTGAAAAGTTGTGACCGGGAGAGTTATGTGGCCATGGATTAACCATCCTGTGGACGGTGATTCTGCCACTGTATATGTTAATCTGTCCAGTTTTTCAACGTGCAACATTGTATGCTTTGCTCCCCTTTGTGCCATTTCTATCTGTTTTTCTGTCAGATTGTACGAGGAAAACAGAGACGTGCTGCTTATAAAACTCCATGGCACATAGCCTGCGCGCAAAGATTGCAGCGTCCAGCTTAGTAACATAATAGAACGTAACTGTGATTGCCTGTGTTGTAGTATGGACAAGTCTTGTTCTAGTACATCGATAGCAGAAGATACAATGTTGCCCATTGAATATATCCTGGATGTTAATGTTGTTAACCCATTATCCACCACTTATAGAGCTTTCTGTAGATTTAGACAATCGATTTCTCGTAATCTTTCCGCAGCCGCTTGTTGAGAGATTTTCTATATTTCATTATAGACAGCATATAAGAAACGTTTTTGAGGTGGTTTCCTAGGACCTAATAAAAAATCCCGCAGGTCCACATCCCCTGTAAGTAAGGATAAGTGTTGTTTCACCTGTGTGAGTGTTCAGGTTTGTAGCCAATCGAGGCATAACTTCCCAACACTGTGTGATGTCACTACCCCTGGGTGTTGTCTTTGCACATAACGTGGATCTGGCCTATTAATACTAAATCCTTAAGTTTTACCCAAGAATCTTTCTTGACAGTTATTGGTGTCTATGGGCCAAATCAACCATTCCTTCCAATCGGGGTCTGATCTATTACTTTGCAAGATGTCATCTACTGTAACCACTTTTTGTGATGTTACATTCTCCTCAGTGTGTGATGGTGCTGGCACCCGAGGTGTATTCAGATCTTTATTCCTGGCAAACCCAAGACAAGTTGTTTGTTGCACTGTTTCATTCAAGAACATTATTTGTTGAGGAATAAGACATGCTCTAAATAGTGCCTCTGTTCCCTGGACCTGCCAGTCTCTAGTACCCCAGACTGATTTTAAGTCTATCGTGTCTTTCCATAGGTCGAACCCTTGTTCTGACAACTGGGCAATAAAGGAAGCAGAATAGATCTGTTTGGTGTTTGTCAACATATTTTTCTGTGCTTGTGTAGGTGCAACCTTATAATAAAATGAGGCTGGGTCTGACGTGTTAAACCCCGAAAAATATGGAAATTTTTGTACAAATGTTTTAGAACTGTTTTTTGGCGGTGTCGGGCAATGTTCCCATTGGTGATATGTGAAAATATTTCTAGGGTTAGCAGATTTATGCAAAAAATGATGACCATAATGTTGATAGCAATACATTTTCTCAAAGTCTGATGTGTCTTCTAACATTTCATTATTAGAAAAAGCAGCAGATTTCTCTAAATCAGACAGCATATTATTTACATTTTCATAATCCCAATCATCGGAAAATGTATTTGAGGTAATGATATCGCTCAATGATATTTTAAATAAATGTGGTATTTTTAAAAGTTCAGTCGGACCAAATATATCGAAATCAACCTTGTGCTATACTATACCATCAGGTATAGGAACTGCTGTAATGGTCACTGATGACAGGTCTCTTCTTTCATGATGTGATGATAGGTGCGGTTTCAGGATCACATTCACTTTTTGTGCCGCAGAGCTTTCTCGAAGATAAGTTCCATTAATAAGCATACTAAAAACGATTACTAAGCCTATCCAGAAAAGAAAGAAAAGTATTCCTGTAGATACCCAGAGTTCCACCAAAAGTGATACCAGGTAAGTCTTTTTAAGGAGGATCAGGAAATCTTTAAATCGCTGTAGACGAGTTTTTTGGGCTGGCGTCTTTTCAGTTTCGCTTGGATCTAATGACAAGGTGTCAAAGTCAATGAAATAGCCAGATGCAGTTTGATCAAGCTTCGGTAGTTCCCCAGGTTTTGTGGAAACTGTAGCTTGCTCTTGTTGGGGCATGTTGACGTAGATATCCGTGTTTGGTCGAATTGAAATTTGTCTTTCAGTTGAGTTCTCATTTTGAACTTCAGTTTCAAGAGGAACGAGTTCCATTGCATTGTTGTCTAGTCCTTCATTCCGTGTAGGTGACCCTTCAAACGTGATGAGTCTTTCTGTTTGAACTTCTTGTATAGTTGTGAGAGGAGCGTGTCTGTTACTTCAGGGTCCACGCGGCTTACTATTCAGTATTGGCCACATAGTGTGGTTTGATTAGGTCAATTGAGATGAATCTTTTCTCCTTTTTACCAGCAAGAGGTGGCAGAAGTACAGTTCTTGTTCCTTCAACTTCTAGGACGGGTGCAGGCTTTCTGTATGACAGCCCAAATTCTTTTTTGTCTGCTATTTTCTCTCTGACCAGATCCCCGACTTTAGGGATCCAGACAGGTCTTGCCGTGACACTTTTTACTTCCCCAGTGGCGTTCTTCCTTTTATTGACATTACTCTGTTGTTCCCTGGTTTCACTCCGGTCCTGTAAAACAGCCAAACGTTTATGGATGTCAAACGGTTTTTTATCTGCCACTGTGCCTTCACAATCAAGATCAGGTACCCACATTCTCGTCCCAAATAGGACCTCATAAGGAGTGACCCCCCCCAGAGAGCTTCTTGGCTGATTATTTAACGCCCTTTGGACTCCATACAGATGTTTTACCCAATTTCCACCCGAGCCTAATACTCTAGCTGTTAAAGATTGCTTTAAGTCCTGGTTTTTCCTCTCCACAACCAAATTTTCCTCGGGATGGTAGGGAGAGGAGTACAGCAATGCTACACCCAGACTTCCCATAGCTTCCTTGTAAGCCCTAGAGCTAAACGCAGGGCCACGGTCAGAATGAAGTGTGCCGAATGCGTATGTCCCTATAAAGACTCGCAAATCTTTTATAACAGTTCGAGCGTCAGCCGAGCGCTGGGGCCACACCCATAGGAACCTAGAGCAGGAATCCACTGCAACCATGATATACTTGTAAGCCTCATCAGTTTGTAAGGGGCCGCAGTGGTCCAAATAAACGCACGCAAGTGGTTTGTCTGATATTAGTAATGGTGTCTGCACTGGACGTGTTACGGTAGAGCCTTTCATCTGCTGACAGATGTCGCATTTCAAGACATAGTCTTTAGTCTGCCTTCTTAGACCTGGCCACCAGTAGCGTTGTATCAATAGAGAAACAGTAGCAGAAACTCCTGCATGTGCAGAACCTATACCCTTGTGTGCTGCTAGAATTAATCCTAACCTTCGATCCATATTTGGTATCACTCTATCCCCCACTCCAGGAATTTGAGCAAATGGAATATTGTTTGCATCTAACTTGTAGGAGTACTTGAGTGGAAACTTTTTCGGTACTGCCGAGTTATTGCTTGTATAATAAGGATTGGTCCCAGTATTATTTCATCAAAAAGTGTAAATACAAAACATACAATTACATACAAACAAAATCGAGAAATGAATGTATTTTCGCTGCAGTGTTATTTAATCACACTACACACATATTCCAATTTAGAAAAAAAAAATTAAAAACATTTTTGCAGTGCTCAACTGGAAAAGGGAAAACAGGGGTTAGGGAAGAGTAGGTGACTTAGGTGAAGGTGGTGAGGTACGTGAAGTTTAAAGAATAGTGCATATCACAATTGTATTATTCATTTGGCATATTATTGAATGCCACACAATAATGACAAATCAAAATGATTTACACAGTATATTACATAGCCATGTATGACAACAAATCACAGTAAAGCAAGTACTGTTGATAATACTGTCGTCAATGGAGTGTCGACGTTTCGACCCCTGAATGAGTGTAGGTCCTTCTGAGCCTTACTAATGGGGTCTTCCTCAGGACTGAAGTGAACGTGAAAGGGGTGGGGCACCTGGGAGTAAAATGAAAGGGTGATTTAACATGTTTGTTGCTATCTAAAAAAAGGACAATATATGTACCGATCTCCATAATTACCGTAAGTTAGTGAAGAAGAGCCTCTCAAGAAAAATGTTGTGAGGACGGTCGGGCCCAATGGCTCCAAAAGGATGCGAACGGGAGAGAGAGAAATACACCTGTAAGTAAGGTGTCTGTCAATAAACCTCATTAATGTTAGAGTTGATTAGTGAAAATATTGCCAAGAAATGGTAAAACTCTTACTCAAATGGATGAGTCAATTCTCATTGGTCCAGTCTGTGGCAGTCGTATTTATCCGTACTGCTTATTAATCCATAGTTAATTGTCCATATTAAGCGAAAAACCCTGGTTGCCTCACATGGGTTAATCTAAAGTTATAAATAAACAAAGGAGGAGAACAAAATCACTGCCGGAGACAAGGCCCTGTCATAACAAATGATCAAAACAACACTGCTGGATTTAAAAGCAATGCGAGAGGAAAAATGTCAGTGAATCGGTAAAAGGGACAGAAATATCCTGTGAAAATAAGCACAAACACAAACGTGTCCTCTCCAACTAAGAGATATTAAGTATCTGCGAAGGGAGGGTGCCGCTGTGAGTGAAAGGTCGCCATTACTCACCGCTTTGCCGGTAGAGTCGACTGGGAGGTAATTGATGGGGGCAGCCTTCACCCCAGATTTGGCGATCATTTATATGGACAATTTTGAGAAATCATTTGTCTTTAATAACAATCCCTTCTACAACCGGGTGAATCTGTGGAAACGGTATATCGATGATATACTGATGATCTGGACTGGTGACACCACGGAGTTGGGCTTCTTTCACGATTGGCTGAATCAATGCAATCAGGATATCAAATTTACAATACAATCGAATGCTAATGAGATAGCTTTCCTGGATATTATGATTTGCTGTGAACACAACGTGCTCTACACCACATTGTACCGTAAACCTTCAGAGCGCAATTCCCTTCTTAGGTACAACAGCCATCATCCCTGGGGCCTGAGAGACAACCTACCGGTGGGACAGTTCCTGCGGATCCGCAGGAACTGCTCTGAGAAGGAAGATTATATGGCTGAATCTGGAGACTTAAGTAACCGTCCCATGGAAAGAGGCTACCCAAGAAGACTGGTGAAAAGAGCTCAGAAAAGGGCCTGGTTTAGCCCACGGGAAACTCTGCTAACTCCCAGAGAAAAGAGAGATATACAATCACAGAGAATAATCTGCGTGACTACTTTTTCCACAAAAAGCAATGCCATAAAGAAGGTAATCAACAAACATTGGAGCCTGGTGTCGGATGACATTGACCAACCTAACCCACCCATGCACTCTTTTAAATGAGCTAAGAGTGTGAAAGATCACGTTGTAAGCTCCTTTCTGGAAACAGTAACTGAACCGACGATTCAATCACTTTGGAACCTACCACCGGTGAAGGGACACTATAAGTGTGGACACTGCAAAGCATGTCGGACAATGATCCCTACTAAGAACTTTATCTATAAACAACATATGATTGCTCTGGATTCCTTTACCAATTGTAATTCAATGAACGTAATCTATGGAATCATCTGCCCGTGTGGACTCCTTTACGTGGGCCAAACGCAGCAGAAGATCAAGGCCCGAATACTTCAACATCAGAGTAGGATTCGGTGTACAGTCCAAGGGGCACCCCTAGTGGAACATTTCACAACGAAGGGACATAATGAAGATCAGCTACAGTGGTTGGTAATAGAAAAAGCCAAACTGGGGCCGAGAGGGGGCAACATTGCCTCGATCTTGAACATACCAGAATCGAAATGGATGGTCCGTTTGGATACCATCACGAATGGACTCAATGAATTGGATGCCAGCCATGCGCAATTATCGTGCCTCACTACTGAATAACCAGCTTGAGGTCCGTGGTGTACGCATGCTGTTTTTCTTTCCAAACACGATGATTGCACCTTGTCAGCCACTTTAAGAATGTCATGCTAGGTTTGAATCCCCACCACAAGATATGTTGGATCTTAGGGATCCAATTTCTAATAACCATGACCTTACAGATAAACTGGCCCAACATTCTTTTGGATATGTTTCACTTACATAGCATTCCTAAACATGGAAGATAGGGCAGGATGTGACACAACTGTACCCATAGAATATATATAATAATTATGTACAGAACTTACTTGTGGCAGTAATGTATCAACGGTTTTTAATCATTGACCAATATTGTATCATATGCATTTCTTACCGTTATGATGTTTTTTCCACTAAATAATTATGTTTGAGTATTATAATCGTCTAGAACTCAAGTGGGACTATGGCGAAAAGGCTATAATGTACGGCTAGCCGTTCATCAGCCATAAGACGCGGTTTAACAAGCATGGAATGACACTTTGGGTGTATTTATAACATTTTTATGTGATTACGCTATACGAATTCAAACCATGCTAGCATACAGAAGATATGTGTTTTTAGTGATGTTTTTTGAGCTTTCGCTAACTATACTCAACAGGATGTGATATACATATATACATTTTCCTTGTACTGCCATCTTAATATGTTTTTCAATTCAATCATGTTGTGCTATATGACACTATGAATTGTATGTCTAATTCTGTGACACAATGTTTCATCAGACACGGATGCGCTATCTAGCGTTTTTGAACAGACATGGAACATAGATTAGCCCAGTCTGTCTTCTCTTCCCGCGAGTCAGGCACCCGTATGCACCGGCATTTAGCGTCTGCTTATTGCTGGGCGTCACGCGGCTCATGGCGGCTTACCGCGGTCCTATTTAAATAGAATATGCGCCCCCTCGACGTCTTGGTCCCTTTACGTGGTGAACTTCGAACGAGTAGCGGTGAGTCAGTACCACCTTTGCCTCTTTTTCTTCCAAGCTCTATGCCTTGGATTTAACTAATTTTTCAGTGGTTCAGAGGTCACTGATTTCTGCCTTTATTTGCAGATTCAGCTCCGTCACATCAATTACCTCCCAGTCGACTCTACCGGCAAAACGGTGAGTAATGGCGACCTTTCACTCACAGCGGCACCCTCCCTTCGCAGATACTTAATATCTCTTAGTTGGAGAGGACATGTTTGTGTTTGTGCTTATTTTCACAGGATATTTCTGTCCCTTTTACCGATTCACTGACATTTTTCCTCTCGCATTGCTTTTAAATCCAGCAGTGTTGTTTTGATCATTTGTTATGACAGGGCCCTGTCTCCGGCAGTGATTTTGTTCTCCTCCTTTGTTTATTTATAACTTTAGATTAACCCATGTGAGGCAACCAGGGTTTTTCGCTTAATATGGACAATTAACTATGGATTAATAAGCAGTACGGATAAATACGACTGCCACAGACTGGACCAATGAGAATTGACTCATCCATTTGAGTAAGAGTTTTACCATTTCTTGGCAATATTTTCACTAATCTACTCTAACATTAATGAAGTTTATTGACAGACACCTTACTATTGCAGGTGTCTTTCACTCTCTCCCGTTCGCATCCTTTTGGAGCCATTGGGCCCGACCGTCCTCACAACATTTTTCTTGAGAGGCTCTTCTTCACTCACTTACGGTAATTATGGAGATCGGTACATATATTGTCCTTTTTTTTAGATAGCAACAAACATGTTAAATCACCCTTTCATTTTACTCCCAGGTGCCCCACCCCTTTCACGTTCACTTCAGTCCTGAGGAAGACCCTGTTAGTAAGGCTCAGAAGGACCTACACTCATTCAGGGGTCGAAACGTCGACACTCCATTGACGCCAGTATTATCAACAGTACTTGCTTTACTGTGATTTATTGTCATACATGGCTATGTAATATACTGTGTGAATCATTTTGATTTGTCATTATTGTGTGGCATTCAATAATATGCCAAATGAATAATATAATTGTGATATGCACTATTCTTTAAACTTCACGTACCTCACCACCTTCACCTAAGTCACCTACTCTTCCCTAACCCCTGTTTTCCCTTTTCCAGTTGGGCACTCCAAAAATGTTTTAAATTTTTTGTTTCTAAATTGGAATATGTGTGTAGTGTGATTAAATAACACTGCAGCGAAAATACATTCATTTCTCTATTTTGTTTGTATGTAATTGTATGTTTTATATTTACACTTTTTGATGAAATAATACTGGGACCAATCCTTATTACACTGCCTTATACCTAGGTCCCAGTGATTTTGGGTTTACCCATTTGTATAACGAGTTATTGCTTGTAGCAATAATTGCAACCATTATTTCACTGTCTATTCTCGTCTTTGAACGAGTGATTGCAGCTACGGAAGC
The DNA here is from genome assembly GCA_963921515.1 of Calotriton arnoldi. NCBI lineage: Eukaryota > Metazoa > Chordata > Amphibia > Caudata > Salamandridae > Calotriton > Calotriton arnoldi. The sequence continues at coordinate 194,360 of CAWUFW010011455.1, forward strand.
CGTGCGTACAACCCCCTTCGCGGCCTCGTCGGCCAATGAATTCCCTTCAACGTGAACGCCATCACGTTGATGACCCAATGTGTGTATCACGTGAGCCCTTGGTAGTTCGTTTTTCAACTCCACTACCTGTTCCCAAAGCGTTTTGTGCTTAATTGTGCCACCTTTTGCATCTTTAAACCCCTTCTGTTCCCAGTGTTTTAGATATTCATTGTATGACTGTACACAGTCAAAAGAATCGCACACGACTAGTGTGGGGAATTCTTGATCCGTATTTACCAGTGCCAGTATTAGTGCTTTTAGTTCTGCCAGCTGCTCCGTGCAGTCTCCAAGAAACTGTGTTTTTGTGCAATTCGGATGAAATTTTCTGTCTTTCATCCGTCCTTTAATGATAGCACACGCGGAGCTGTATTGCTGTTTACTCCCTATGGCCGGTTGATCAGAACTATCAGTGTAAATAATGTATTCATACTGATCTAGAGGCATTATCTAATTTGGTAGAGGATATTCTTGTTCGTATTGCAGGAATGCTTGTGTTTTTAAGTTTGGGTCGTACCTGTATTCTACATCTGTTGTAGTGAGATAATTAGCCCATTGTATCCATCTTGGATGTAAGGCTTTAGCGTTGGGAACGCTTGCCTTTGTTGCAGCCTCTAAAGCTGGAACTGGGGACATGACTATTATACGTTTCCCTTGAGCCAGGGCTCTTTCTCTAACTACAGCAGTCTGTACTGCTGTTAGAATTTTTTCTGTAGACGCGAAACGCATCTCAGCATTTATATACAAGTGTGATTTATATGCTATTGGTACTGTTTCACCTTCATTATATGTTAGATAGGTGTACCCTGATTGACCCGCAACTATTCGGATCACCAGGTTGCATACGTTTACGCATGTCTGTAAGCGTTTGGAAGCTATCATATCAGCTTGTAAGGAACGAAGTGTATCTATGTGTTCCTGTGTCCATTGTCTAACTAAAAAATCAGGTTTAATTAAATCGTAGAAAAGTTTTACTCTTTCTGCGTAATCCAAAATGCATGTTCTGCCAAAATTAAGGAATCCTAGTATTGGTTGTAAGTTTTTTAACGATTTTGGAGGTTGGAGCAGCGCACACTTTTCTAAAAAGTTAGCTGTCAGGCTTTTTCCTTCACTTGAAAGTTCATATCCTAGAAAAAGGACGTTAAGGTCGGCTATTTTTGATTTTTAAAAAATTAATTTGTAACCCTCAGAGGCGAATCCCAAAATTATGGTATTCACTCTGTTCAAGTGTTCCTCCAGGTCATCGTCCGTTAGATAAATATCATCCACATAGGACAATGCCTCTTCATCCAGATTTTGAAGTAATTCAGTTGTGAAAACAACCCCGGGCTGTTCTTATACCCCTGGGGCAGTCAACAAAATTGCCGCTGGGACCCTAGCGCTGAGAATGCTGTCAAATATCTGCTCTCAGGCGCTATATTTTGGCAAAAGAATCCATTTGAGATATCTATTGTTGTTTTGTATTTTTTCCGCACAATGTTGTTCTTTAATGCGGCACTGTGTGCATTTTGAACTGCAAATGTCTTAGTGCAAGTGTTTAAATGTCTATAATCTAATACTAAACAATATGAATTGTCTGGTTTTTATACCGGAACCAAAGGGTTATTCATTTGAGAGGTGCAAGTTCCAATCACACCTTGATATTCAAGTTGATCTAAGATCTCCCTGACCTGTTTCTTAGCTTCTTGCTTTATAGGATACTGCCTTTGTGCAGTTGGAGTGTTTTTTAGTGGAATAATGTGGTGGGTTGAATCCTCATCCCATCCAACATGGTTTTTGTATAATGCTGGAGCCTGGGCTACCCCCACTCCCGCGCATATGTATATTTTAAGTGTTTTGGAACGTGGTCAGAAAATGCTGGTAAAATTACTGTTTCTCCCCTAGGGCAATCCATGACGAATGCTGGCGGCCAATCTTGTTCAGCTAACAAAATGTCATAGCCAAACGTCAGGTTCTCCCAAAAGAGACTTCTAACTGTCCTACATTTGTCCCCCTCCATTTGGAGTGTTATTTCATACAATTTATGTGGGACACTTACCCTAGTATCAGGTGTTTCCACCGTGATATAATCATTCAAGTCCACTGTCACCATAAATTCCATTAGGTTCTGGCAAGCTATTGTTACTTCTGCCGCACTGTCTAGCGTCGTCAGAGCCCATTCCCCGTTCAGTAGTTGAGTCCTCAGAATTCTGGGCATGTCTGATCTTTAGACCTGCAACCTTCTTCTTTTTGAACTGTGGTTTTGGTTTGGCTTTATCTTCTTTTTTGGAAGTATATTCTTGAGTGTTCTGCTTATCTCTGGACTTTGTACGCTCTTCTTGTCTGTCTGACCGTCCTTCCCTCTTGGAGTTTTTCGTAGAACCCTGAAAGGAACAAGAGGAACGTGTATCAGTATCCTGATACCTGTCAGGTTTCCTAATGTTATCCCTATTCCTAAGGTTATACCTCCTTTCGGAGGGCTCCTGTGGAGGAGATCTACCTCTGGATTGAGATTTGTTTTCTTTAATATTTAGTTTTTTATTATTGTCCCACTTCTTTTTAGAAGAGGTAGGTGTCTGCTTGAAAGTCTCCTTCTCGGGACTACCCATGAGTTGTGGTTTTAACGCTTTCCCACCCAAACTGTCCCTGCCTAATTCTGCATACAGCAGTTTAAATTATTTTGGGTTGTTCCTGCTCCTGTTGTAATGGACTGAACTCCTTTAGGAGTTGGCGGATGGCCACTGATGCTGCTTCCCCTTTAATGTTTGCCAGTATTATTGCTGATAGCATAGTTACCTAGTAACTTCATCCCTAAGTTTAGAGCAGGCTCTGCTCCGTACTCATTTTGTATTTGTCTTAATACGTCTGGTACTACTGCTAATGACGGGATACCATGAGTTCTGGTATATATGGCAGCGAAAACTGTACCCCACGAGGTACAGTCCGCCAAGTTGTGGTGTGATCCCCATGGGCAAGCAGATTGTTAGCATTCTGTGTTTTTCATAAGGGATAGTATTTGGGAATACTGCTTCTAGCTGTGTTATTTTCTGAGCTATCCAGAATGGCATTTGTTCACTTTTTGCGGGCATTTTACCCATTACTGCGTGTAACGTTTGTGGTGTAATTTTTGTTGTTGTGTTTTGAACTTGAGTTGTATTTGTTGTTGCCATTACTGGCTGGACTATAAATGTCCTCATGACGTATTGTGTCATGTTTCTGTAAAGTTTTATTAATTCTTTGTGAAATATGAGTAAGTCTGGTCCTGGCATCGTTTCAATGTCAGGATGTGGTGTATAAGTTGCCAATATTGGCCATGTCGCTCCTTCTCTTCTGAGCGAACCGAGTCTTACTCTTCTTCTTATATGGGGTAGGGCTCCTTTAAACCAGTATAAGTGTTCCTGGTATGTAAGCGGAACCTCAATGTCCTCAAACGGACAATATTCCTCTGGTGCATCACCTTCTGTGTAGAAGTGAAATGTTTTTGTTCTTGCATTTGCTGCTGGGAATGTAACCCACAAATAAAATACCTCTGTTCTGTATGATTTGTGTGCCTCAATCACAAAAGCTACTATGCCACCCCTGGGTGTTAAACCATGCGCAAGCAGTTTCAGGGTGACTGTATTTCTAAAATTTGCTGCAATCTGTATTGCGTTTTCATCTTCCTCGTCTTCTGAGAGGGGCAGTGCTTGCTGTAGTGGGTCTATGTCCTGGTTAGTCATTGTGTATAGAACACGAAATAACTTTTCAAGGAAACTAAGATAAGGTGTTTTGCACAATTTTAGGAACTTTTGTGTCCTTCAAGCTTGATTAACCAACAGCCAATAAATAGGATGTTTGCCTATTCAGCTGTGGCGGATTTTAGCCTGCCCACTCCAGACGTCTCTGGTGTTTTGTGAATAGGGATTTCTGAGAATACCATGACTGAACTATTCAGATTCTACTGTTAAATAAGTACCCAACCAACGTTGGTGGCGCCATGTCGTGTATATCCTATAGAAAATATACAGGATCTGCGCGTTTAGACAACATACATTGTAGGATTGGTGTCAGACGAACTCTGATCACCCCCACCGGGTATGTTAGCCTTTCTGTATCAGCTAGCTCACAGTGCCACTATAATCTCCTCTTACCAAGGAGAGAATAGTTTCTGGCAACCTCAGAACATGACAACCCTGATCCCTCAGGATCGTGGAAACAATGTACTACTTTTCGCTCAGTCACTCGTGCTTACTTAGTTTCTCTCAGAGAGATACACCGAATAAAACAAGCTGGGCGTTTTCAATAATCATTATTGAACAGTTGTTATTCTGGTGTAAAATACATGTGCAACAACAACCGTTAGACAGTATAGGATATAAATGATTAACAGTACTACGAAAGTAAAAGGATGGTATAGTTCTACCATCTTACTAAAATCATGAATGCATTCAAGTATATAAAACACATGATAATGAAAGATGCGTACTCCTACTAAGCCTCCCTATCTAGATGTACCTAAATGTACCTAGCATGAGTGTAGGACTTAAGACAAGAATTCCTCTAGGATCTAGTCAACCCCATTACCTTAAGTGAGACTGTGGGACCCCGTCTTGGTCTCGAGTTGGACACCCCACGAGGGATGTTTTTATACCACTGCGAGCTGGAGTGTCTGCATGCAGAAACCTCAGCGTCTCTGGTCAGTGTGTCAGCCGGGAAGTCTCAGTCTCCTCTCCCTCTCTTAGCAAGATGTGATGTATGTATATACCCATAGGTCTCCCCAGGGGGCCTACCTTGCTGCATGACTATGTCGGCTAAAGGATGATGTCCGGCCTGAACTTTGTACATAGATTTTATACAGGAGATGGCAGTCCTGCTGTGCTTCCAAGAACCCTCATGCATAATGTATGAGATTTTGAACTAGGGAAAACCCGCGTTCCGAATGCAGTGTAATATCTAGGTAAAAGGTCAGTCCTTGTAAATCATGACAAGTGTAATGTAGGGAGAGAATATAGGTGAAGGGTAACAAGTTTACCGAGGCCTATATTATAGTACCTATATGGAATATAACATATCTAAGGTATCAGCCCCTACAGTCTAAATTCATCTTGCAGCTTAGTGTGAGCATACACATGCCTATTAACTATCATATGAGATTTACTAAGGCCAGATTATGAAGGCAGGGCAATTGTTGCACAATGGAATTGCAACACCTTGGCATATCTAGGTATGACCATGTCAGTATTTAGTATGCTTGGAAACAATGCTGTTTGGTACCCATGGAATGGTACACGTCATCTTTACTGAACATTATTGTGCCTTCTGCATCTTGCAATGGCCTTTATGCCATAGGCATTTGCCACAGTAAGATGTACAATGTCTGCAAAGTACATGTATTATCTCCCAACGTAGTGTAACTGATATGGCAAGGACCCATATCAGGACACATTGCTAACTATACTGAACACTTGGCAGGTATGACATGTAACAATGGACACTGGATAAGCCATATGAAACCTCTCCTATCTGAATTGTTATAAGTCCATTGTGGACCATGCTACCGCTCATTACATGCTCTCAATATTATACCATGTGCAACTGACATGCATTCTGAATTCTTCACAACCACGGCCATGTTCAGATGTGTATCCACTACCACATCTTTTCACATAGTCTGTCGCTGTGATCATGGCTCCCCTTTCAAGCCTCTATCATATGGTACATTCCAGATTTGCAATATATTCTCCTAGACAGTTGTCAGAGGCTGATATACATGCAACACTTAACATCAACGTTTCCTGACCTATTAATCATCATACAAAAGTTTATTTGGGATAGGGATGCACATTGAATCTGGAAACTCACACAGCATCTGATATCACACTCAATCCTTGCACTACACAATTAGCATTGATGAAGGCACTCACCAGTGAAGTTGGGGTCTTTAAAAGTATCCACCTCACCAACTGGGTATGCTGGGGGTCCACCTACAAGACATAACATGTAAAACACATCAGTAAACTTAGAACACATATATGATATGCAACAGAAGCACAGTACATATGCATAGCTTTTGGCTATATATCCTTCAGGTTGCAAGCAATCAAATGGCACAGTTGACATGCCTGAGTGATACACATCGGTAAGGCAGGCGGAAGTGTACATACATATGATGAGCCAAGACATGCACCTGTTGCCAATTTGAGGAACCAGTTCATCAACCTCATCACTTCTATCATTATGGTTGCTGAATTTGATGAGTCTCTGCACCTACATAACTCACATACCATACTCAGCAAGGTACAGGAATACCTATGCCCTCTTAGATTTTGACACCAGGAAACAAATATGCTATGCACCTCACACCTAATGAGTACTTGTTCCCAGGTTAGGTGAGTTCTGTACCTGTCAGTGCTGCAGAGTACCAGATATTGTTCGTCCTGCTGCATGCATCCCTAAGTTTTTTATTGCAAAATTGAACAATAACACATATGGTATATGTTGAGATGTGTTATATTCAGGCTGGCATACCCTTCGATACAGTACCATGTGGGTGGACTCCCCTCTGACATACATTGGGCCTCTCATACAAGAGGCATATACAATGGGAGTCTCATATGTAAGGACAGCTCCAGTGGCACTGGCCTCAAAAACACCTCCATGAGGCCATGCAAAGGCAGCATGTGGGATTTGCTATGCATTCAGAGGTATGTAGTCAGGCAGGCCAGTGCAAAGAATAGTGTAGCCATAGTGGACATTAAGGAGCCATACCTTTTACATGGGAAATGCTGTTCAAGACCAGTGATATGTGTTTTGCCACATTCACAGGTTAGCTAAGCAGTGTAAGCCATGGCAGGCCTCATTAATGTGAGACTGCCCAGGGGAGGTATGCCAAGACGGATCATCTGCACATCACTATGGGGCTTATTTACAAGGCCCTTGTGCGGCTGGTGCATCACTTTTGACAATGTAGGAAGTGACATCCCAGCAGTGCAAGGGGCTTGTAAATAAGCCCCTTTATGTGTAACGTATGTTCTGTAATGGCCAATCACAACTATACCTGACAAATGCTTGTTGTGAAAGAAGCTCCTCTGGAGCTGATCTGTCCTACCTGGTCTGTCATCATATGAGTTGTCTAGATGGGCTATGGGCTTGTGCATCAGCTCAATGCTTCCCTGGGACTCATTTGTATCAACCAACAAGGACACTAACACTTGTGTGGCCCGCTCACTGTCACAGATAGCACTGGTGCACAGATCGTGCCACTGTTATTGCCACTGCATTTCCCTCTTTTGGATGGGGGCATGGCTATTTTGAGCCAAACGTTGTGTGAACAATACTTAATGTTACCACAAATCATCAATGGGTACATGAGACACATAGGAAAGCACACAAATCTGGTGTACTTACTAACTGCTCCACCAAATTCGATGCCAACATAATCCAGGAGGTCTGACTCCCTTCCAACCACATCCGTCCCGCAATGTTTGAGCTGATGGATGTTCCGGTCCACTCCAAACAGCCTCAACATCTTTTGGCGTACACTCTCCCACTGTTGCTTCTGCACCTTCCTGGGGTAGCCCTGGAGCACACAGACCCCTCTGGCTACCATGATGGACAGGTAATGGGTAACCAGCCACAGGATGCTGCCAAACTCCTGGTCACTCATGGGGTGAGCCTACTCTTCCCAGGCAAGACCCCACCAAAAGATGAACACCCAAACAAAACAGAACACCCCAAAAATCCACTACTACCCCTTTTGCAACAATACCCCAGAAGACAAACACCCGACAGCACACAGGACAATACACTGCAATAGACAACTAAACAGCACAAAAAGGACTTGCGGGACATGACAGGGACAGCAGACATGCCAAACCAGCTCCAAACACACCAAAACACTCTAAAGCAGAGCCAAAACACAAGCACTCCCAAGCTCAGACAGTAAAACTGTGACTTAAAGTGAAAATGAATGTAACTTCACCGTTCCTGGTTTGCAGCATGCAGGATCCATGATATCACTTCCCTTTATCCATAACCACTTCCTGGGCAGATGCATCACATTTTCAGCTGATGCATCATTTTTTTTATGCTACCAGTCAATGCGTTGATTTCACACAAGGCCTGACAAGGCACCACAGTGGTTATTTTGACGCATCGGCTGGGAATCATCATTTTCGGCTGACTCAGTGGCTGCAAAAATAAGGCTTTAGGCTCATGCTTCTGTAATTTTTGATGCAATAGGGAAAATATGTGTGTTTTTGGTGTATTGAGATGTGCAATGCATGTAATAATTTACAGGGATTACTGTGTTGGGTGTGAATAGTGGAGCTGACCTGTTTAATGTCTTTGCATGTGTTTACTATGTGTGTTGATACTGTACATATATGTGAGTTCATGCTATTCAGGGATCATACTATGCATAGTGCCCAAACCCTCTGGTAGCACAAGGGCACACCTTGCAAGAGATGCCCCATGGACTAAATTAGTCTTAGCAATCATTGATATTGCATTAGCTTCCCCCAGGAATGAGACAAACTAGCACTGCCATGGGGTCAATGCACCCACATCTACGACAACTCAGCCTACTGCCAATCAGTGCCGTGTCCCACAGTGCAGGCATCAGGCTGTGGGGAAACTTGGGAGAGATACATTTTCCCTTGCAGGCAAGTGCAAAGGGGTGTATGGATGGCACCATATGATTGGTTGAGTATAGGGCATTCATATTCCAGGGTCATACCCCACAGGAAAGTAACAGTGTCATCATTTGTGGCCAACATGATTCTCACTCATGCTGATGGTTCAAAGCTAGATCACCATGCATGCCTTTGGCGTGACCTCCTACATATTGCCGACAGTAAGGCTGCCTAAATCACACCATATCTACACTCTGCATTAAGGTGGTTTTGCTTGTGCATAGCAGTGGATGTTCTCATGCAACACTGTTGCACTGCCAAAGTATAGTATGTAGCATTTGTATGTGTGATATGAGATCTCCTAATGGATTTTATATGTGGATACAGTTATTGATGTAGCATATGTAGACTGTATATTTGGGACTGTGCTCCGATGCACATACTATACAGAACACTTCAAGGTCATCACACTATGAGTGGACTCTACTATCGTCTACAGGTATGAGGCCACACAAATGGCTAGCTGTAGGAGAGACACACAGTCATAGCACACTATCTATGTTACCACACTATGTTAATTGTGGCTGGCAACGGAGGACTATTTGCTACAGGTAGTTGGCAAGCAAACTATTTTGTTTGTACCAGATGATGTTCAATGCTGTTTGTTACACATACCTACATACATTTTATGTGCGGAAATTAGTAGCAGGTGTAATGAGAATGTTCTGATGTTAACTATCTCTATGTAATCAAAATGCATACACAGTGGTAGTGCTCATACATTTTTTTTACAAATATGTACACCGTTACATCTGTCATCATTTTGTGATGTCATGTACATCACTCATGCTTCTGTGAAGAAATTGTTGATGATATGGTCCCTCTGCTGTGTTGCAGTTACTGATGGTACTGTTCAATGAGGTTCCTCATCTTCCTCATCGTCCAGTGGTTCCTGCTCCTCATTGTCATCAGCCCATGGTACATTTGTCCTTACACAAATATTGTGCAATATGCAGCACACAAGAATGATTTTGTACAACAATCTGCCCCCAGACATATCCAGGTTGCTGAAGAGGGATTCTAGCGCACCAAATGTATGCTCGTCTATGGACCAGGTCCTGCTTAGGGCATTATTGTACCTTCGCGGAGCTTCCGTCTGTGTTTTTTTAAGAGGAGTCATGACCCACGGCTGCAGAGCGTATCCTTGGTCAGCTACAAAAGACAGGAGGGGTATAATTAGTTAGGAGTCATGAGAGGGGATGGCCCCTCATTCATGTACATTCTGTTATGTGTCCTAAATGACTCATATACCTTGCCTACTGTAAGAAACATGCCATGACATTGTGTGGCATGCACACAACTAGGATTTAGAAATGACTGACACTGTGCTACACATACAGGTGAGTGCCAAGGTCATGCAGGTGATGATTTTTCACCAGAAAGGAGAGTCAATAAGCCATTGAGAAGACACATTTCTCACATTCATCTACTGTGTCTGTTATTGGCTACTATTGCCATTCCTGAACCGATAGATGTCTGATTTTACAACATGTAGCTGGAACAGGTGATATGGCGTACTTCAGTCGCACATATTTGGCATTGAGAGTTAGAGTCAATGTTGTTCATTGTGTACTGCCCTGGGAAGTTTAGTGAGTGGATATCAATGTGGGACATGATAGTGTACATATGGCAGTGTAGTGTCCACTATGGTGACAGTATACAAGGGGTTTGAGATATGTGTTAATCTTGAACTGTAGAGTACAACTAGTAGACTAACTACATCACAGTGCCACACTGCTTGTGGAAAGTGTAGGCCATATTTTCCACATGATTCTGTTTCCAGGGTTTTGTGCTTGCACTTGCAGAAACTGTGCAGCATTGCTCCAAGACAGGCACGTTATTTCCAAGAGGACTGTGTTGTTGCCTGTCACGGGAGATGTAGTTTGTGCTTGATGCTGCACTTTGGTGCACAGTCTGGAGCCTTGGAGGACTGATAGAGTGGTTTGTGTGGCACAAAACTGTGTGCACATAGGATGTGATGTTGTTATGTTTCATATAGAGGCCCTAATATAGACGCGTTCATATATGCCGTATATGGTCATATTCGCATATGCCCTATTATGGTCATAATCGTATATGCCCTATTTTGGTCATAATCGTCTATGCCCTATTATAGTCATGATCTCCTATGCCCTAATATAGGCATGATCTTTCACCTACATTAGTTCCCTACAGTACACAACTAGCTCTGAGGGTTGAACGTTATCTAGTCTGTGGTTAGAACACTGCAGGGTTTTTCCCGAACACAGGCCTACAATGTACTCATAAATTATGCATGAACATTCACCAGCTACATCTCCCACATAATATGTATGTACAAAGTTCACCCCTGACGTCTTCCTCATGTCTAACAAAGACCAATACAAACCATACTGAGGGACGAGATACTTTAGGGTATAAATACACCACATCTTGCCACGGTAAGATAGAGGGAACCGAGACTTCCATGCTGACACACTGACCAGAGACACTGAGGCTCCTGCATGCAGTCGCTCCAGGTGACAGCGGTCTAACACAGCCCTTGCGGGGTGTCCAACTCGAGACCAGGAGGGGGTCCCACACTCTCTCTATTCAGGTAATGGGGTTCGACTAAATCCTAGAAGGATTCTTGGCTCTTAGACTTTTAGACCTACACACATTCTAGGTACACTTAGGTACGTCTAGTTAGGCATCGTAGGAGTACGTGCACTTTTATAATGCATTTTATATATTCATGTATGTAACCATGATTCTTGCAATATGATAGAACTGTACTACCCTTTCACTTTCATCGTACTGCTGATAATATATCTCTGCTATTGTCTGCTGGTTGCTGCAGCATATATATTCTACACCAGAATAACAACTGTTCAATAAATACTTATTGAAACGCCCAAACTGTTTATTCTGTGTACCTCTCTGAGACAAACCGAACAAGTAAGCACGAGTGACTGAGCGAAAAGTAGTACATTGTTTCCACGATTCTGAGGGATCAGGGTTGTCATGATCTAAGGTTGCCAGGAACTAATCTCTCCCCGATAAGAGGAGATTCTAGTGGCACTGTGAGCTAGCTAATGCAAATCCGGCTAACATACCCGGTGGGGGTGCCCAGAGCCAGTCTATCACCGAGCCCACGGTTTATGTTATCCAAACGCGCAGGTCCTGCAGGGGTACTATAGGAACTACATGACATGGCGCCGCCAACATTGGTTTGGTACTTATTTAACAGTAGAAGCTGAGTAGTTCAGTCGTGCTATTCTTAGAGAACCTACTCACAAAACACCAGAGACGGCTGGAGTGGGTGGGCACAAAATCCGCCGCAGCTGAGTAGTACGAAAATACTATTTATTGGCTGTTGGTTATTCAAGCTTGAAAGGACATAGGGTTCCTAAAAATTGTGCATAACACCTTATCTTAGTTCCCTTGGAACACTTCTTCCGCTAAACATGACCAATACCGAGGTAAAGGCAGAGAGAGTTGAACTGAATTTTTCAGACGAGGGAGATGATCCTGCGGATGCAATACAGATTGCACCAAAATACAGAAGGACAGTCACCATAAGACTATTAGAAAATGGTTTACAAGCCAAGGGTGGCATTGTTGTTTTCGTGATTGAGGCACACGAATCAAACAAAACAGAGGTGTTCTATTCATGGGTTACACTCCCAGCAGCAAATGCAGTAACAAATACATTTCACTACTATATAGAAGGAGATACACCACGGGAATATTGTCCGTTTGAGGACATAGAGATTCCACTCACTTACCAGGAACATCATTACTGGTTTAATGGTGCCCTACCCCACGTACGACAAAGAGTAAGGTTAGGCCCACTCAGAGGAGACGGGGCCACATGGCCGATACTAGCGGCTTACACACCGCATCCTGACATTGACACAATGCCACAGGGAGACTTACTCGTACAACACACAGATTTAATTAAAATCTACAGAAACCTGACACAATTTGTCATGAGGACTTTAACAATCCAACCTGCACCAGCTGCAGTAAACAGTACTCCAACTCAGGGTACAGGAAATAAAATTACTCCTCAAACATTACACGCGGTAATGGGCAAAATGCCCGCAAAACGCGAACAAATACCATTCTGGATAGCTCAGAAAATCACTCAGCTTGAGGCGGTATTCCCGAATACTACCACCTGTGATAAACACAGAATACTAACAATCTGCTTGCCCATGGGGATCACACCACAAGTAGAGGACTGCTCCTCTTGGGGTACAGTCTTTGCTGCCATATATACCAGAACGCATGGTATCCCGTCATTAGCAGTAGTACCTGATGTATTGAGACAGATACAAAATGAGTACGGATCAGAGCCTGCCCTTAACTTAGGGATGAAGTTACTAGGTAACTACGAACATGTATCAGCCATAATACTAGCTAACATTAAGGGGGAAGCAGCTTCAGTGGCGATCCGCCAACGCCTAAGGGAGTTCAGTCCAGTAGATCAACCACACGAACTACCCAAAATAATTGAAACTGCATATGCAGAACTAGGCAGAGACAGTTTAGGTGGGAAAGCATTAAAACCACAACTGGTGGGCAGTTCTGAAAAGGACACTACAAAGCAGACACCTACTTCTTCTAAAAAGAAGTGGGAGAATAAAAAACAACAAAAGTCTAAAGACAGCAGATCTCAATCCAGAGGTAGGTCTCCTCAACAGGAGCCCTCTGAAAGGAGGTATAACCTCCGGAATAGGGATAATAATAAAAAACCTGACAGGTATCAGGATACTGATACACGTTCCTCTTGTTCCTTTCAGGGTTCATCAAAAAACTCCGAGAGGGAAGGACGGTCAGAACACAGACAAGAGGAGCTTACAGGGGGGGCGCTAGAGGGCCAAAGCAAAATGGCCGCTCCGTAGAGCAGCTCCGCCGGCGAGTCACCCATCCGCCCATTATCCTGCTTACCTGGTGTCATCGACCCCTCATCTGCTGTGGCCGAGTGGCGGAGTGCTGGGGGCAATTTTTGGTGTGCTGAGCCATCCTGTTGGCGACCTGTGAGCTGGGAGAGGGGCCGGTAAACTTCTGGGCTTGCAGCACCAATATGGCGGTCCAGGTCAGGCCCTAGTTGCAGGGGGTCGTGGTGAGTGCTGCGCTATTCCGGCCGTGGCCTGAGACTAGCGGGGGGGATTCTCGTCACCTGGCCGGCGCCGAGAGGGCCGTGCGGTCTGTGCTGGCGAGTGCCCGGTAGCGGTCGGCCTTGACCGCGCCATTTTCTCGCTCAGCCCCGCGTGGCGCTCTGGTTACGGGCTGGGTTTGGTGGCATCTCCCTCCCGCGGCTTGACGCTTCGGTGCCGGTCTGTGGCGGCGTGGTCGCGGCGTACTGCCGTCTTTGGGCTGGTGTGCTGGGCGCGCGTTGCTGTGTGTGCCTCCTCCGTTTCGCGGCCCTCCCCATTGCTGTATTTTCTGGGGCCCCTCTCCCATATGCCGATGGGGCCCTCGCCACTGCAGACCTGGCAGCCTATCATTTGTTCCCTGGAAGTGAGGATTCCTGCTACGTCCAGTCCTGCGTGCGCCTGCAACCTGTAGCGGAGGCTTGGGGTGGAGAGCTCCGACTGGTGACTGGCTGTGCCTGATCGACCCTGCTGCCTACCTGGGGGCCCCCATACTCCCCTCCACTGGGCAGTGGCGTGCAGCGAGATCCTGTCTTGAGAAGCGCTGCTGCATACCGTGACAACTGTACTTACCGGCGGCCAGAGGCTACTCCCTGCCCTATCCACCTACTGGCCCACAATAGACTGTTGCCTCCGTCTCCTGTTCAGTGCCCTTGCCTATTCTGGACACAGAATCTGCTGCGTGGAGGCACCTCTCCCCCGTGCTCCACTGCAGGTCTACTCTTCGCCTTTGCGCTGTCTGGGCTTGGACACTTCTGGGCCTGGGTATCGGATTCAGTGCTGGCGTACTGCTCCTGCATGTTGGATGTCCCTGGTGGCGGCGCTTGATTGCTGCGAGGACCACGCAATCGATTGTGGGGCGCTTTGTGGCCCTGCGGATAACCTTTTGTGCCATTGCTGTGTGTATCTCTCTGTTCTTCACGTTTATCCTCCCTGCCGCTATTTGGCCCCAACTTTGCGGCCTTTAGCGCTGGGGGCAAGCGCGCCCTCTGGGATTTGGCGCTACCTACACTAACCTGCTTCCCGCTCCAAGTGCGCCATTATGGGGAAATCTGAGCGCAGTCAACCGCGCCTCACCTTCGAGCCCCGCAGATCCACCAAGACCTCTCAACAGGCCGCTTCGGACTCGGAGCTTGATGCACCTGGTGACCATTTGTCTAATATAGACAAGACTCTCCTCTCAGTTCAAACCAGTCTGCAGTCCATTGACGGGAAGATTGACAATTTGAATCTCCGCATGGATCATATGTCGCAGAAGCTGGATAAACACGCGCTGCGTCTAGGGGAGGCAGAAACACGAATATCAGACGCGGAGGATGGCCTGCAGCAAGTGACCACGAAGACGACATCCATGGAGAAGGTGCTGGCCGTAATACAAGCTCGTAACGAGGACTTGGAGGCCAGATCGAGACGCAACAATGTGCGCCTTACTGGTCTGCCGGAATCCACTAATACGGGCCGCCTCGAGACCTACATTGAGAATCTACTCCGCGAAATATTCGGCGCTGAACATTTCTCTCAGGTGTTGTTGAGCGGGCTCATAGATCTCTGGCTGCTCGCCCCCCTTCAGGCGCGCCACCACGCCCCATCATCGCCCGTCTGTTGAACTATCCTCCGCAAGGGTCGCGAGAAAGGCACTATCACCCATGAGGGTAATACTCTTGCTTGTTATCCAGACTTCACAGCGGCTGTACAGGAGGCTCAAAGAGAATATCTGCCTGTTAAAAAACTTCTCATGTCGGCAAGGCTATCCTATGCCATGCTCTACCCTGCGCGGCTGCGCATTGATGATAATGGGAAGCCTAGGATCTTCACCACTCCTAAATCTGCTATGGACTTTGCGAAGACTCTGACAAGGCGCAGCCGCTCCCCCACTGCGGCGGCGGGTGATGCTACTGGATCCACTGGAGAAATAGCAGATGAATGAGGACATTAGCAGGACATGTGAGTTGCGGACTGATGTTCACCCCCCGCTGTGCTTTGATTTGTTTTGGGGGTACCCCTGCTGTTGTGGGACTGGACAGGAGGGCTCTAGAACACTCATAGGGACTTGACCTGTACCATTGTTAACGCCGTGCTTCCTACAGACTTAAATGTTACCATGTGGGTTATCTGTTTATTACTATCGAAATATTGTGTGATACTAGCCAGGTAACCATCGCTTTCGCTCGACCACCTCCCATTACATCGGGAGGGGTATTGTGCTCCTGCGCTCCCCCATGGGTGTTCCCCGTTACTGTTTTCTCCCTTGGAATTGTATTCAAGGGTCAAATTGGGAGGTTCGGGATGGCTTTGGCATGTTGGGGTTGCTGAAGTGGGTGGGGGGTGATGGGGGGTGGGGGGTTCAGAGGGTTTGGTTTTGTGGCTACCTTTATTGCTAATATTGTGATTACTGCAAATGTACCTTCATACATTATCGTGTTTTCATGCTCATTGTATGATATGTTTGTGCATCACATCCTGCTCACACTGTAGTTAACTGTCTCACCTGGAATGTATGGGGGCTCAATTCTCCAAAGAAAATTCGTCAGGTTCTGGCGTTTTTAGATCGACATGAGGTCGCAATTGCCCTACTGCAAGAGACGCATCTAACACCGCAATCGGACGGGCAAGTTGGGTCGAAGTGGGCTGGCTATCCCTTAGCATCCTCCTATTCCTCCTATTCGCGAGGTGTCCTCACGTTAGTCAAGAAGCACCTTCCTTTCATCATGCTCAAAACCTGTATCGATGACGCCGGGCGGTACGCCATAGTGCATGGGAAGTTAGCGGGCACTTTAATCACCATAGTGAACACTTATGGCCCAAATATAGACGACCCGGGCTTTTTTGAGCGTATCATCTCCACATTGCGCGTCTGGCCAGAGGCTGTGATACTGTGGGGGGGTGATCTCAACACCCATTTAGATCCTACCCGGGACAAGGCAAGTGGCAGAGGTGGTCAATCACCTAGGGCAGCCCAGGTTATAAATGAAGGAATGTCTGAGCTGGGTCTAATAGACGTCTGGCGACAGCCGAATTTGGAGGCGCGAGAGGGCACACATATTTCCACAGCGCACAATAGCTGGTCTCGGCTAGATTACTGTCTCCTGAGCGAGACAGCGGGAGGCTGGGTATCCAGTACAGCAGGGTTGCCTCGCACACTTTCTGATCACAGCCCAGTTTGCATGACACTACAACTTCCAGGCGCTGCGCGCCGTGCGTTCACCTGGCTCCTCCGCACAGAGGCTCTCCTTGACACTCTTTATGCCACCACCATTCGGGATGCCATTACGCAATATTTTACTTATAACAAGGGCTCGGAGGACAATGCGCTGACCCTCTGGGAGGCCTTTAAGGCCACTATCCGGGGCATGTGCATTAGCACTTCCGCTGGTATCCTATAGGTCTTGCGGACACAGCTCAGTAAACTTGAAAACACATTACATGATCTTGAACGGGATTATGAGGTTTTGCCTTGCGCCCAGACATTGGCGTCGATCAAAGAGGTCACACTGGAATACACTGAACTAGCTGAGAGGGAGGTCAAATATATTTCTCGGCGGCATGCTGCCCGCGCGTATGGGGAGGGTGGTCGGCCGGGGCGGCATCTGGCTCACAAGATCAGAGATCGCATGACCCAACACACTATTTCCAAGATCACTGGCCATGACCACTACACTACCCCGGAGATTTTAGAACAGTTTAGAACCACATACGAATCACTATACACTACGCAGGGTGTAGCTGACAGTGATGACATGGATGCATATTTCGCCGACATTGCCATCGCTTGGTTGTCGGATGGACAGAGGGAGTTTCTCTGTCAGCCGATTACGGAAGAGGAAGTGCGCGCAGCCATTAAGTCTCTCCCAAACAACAAAGCCCCGGGCCCAGATGGCTTCCTTAGCGAATTCTACAAAGAGTACGCAGAGGAGCTAACACCCCACATATTGGAAATGTACGCCGAGGCCTATGACTCTGGCGAATTGCCGCCCACATTACGGGAAGCTCTGATCATTACATTACTTAAGAAGGATAAACCACCTCACAGCTGTGACTCATACCGGCCACTTTCGCTTATAAATACAGACGCCAAGATATTGGCCAAAATATTGGCCACCAGGCTACACCCGCTTATGCAGGGCTTGGTCCTCCCGGACCAGTCTGGCTTCATTCCCACTCGTTCTACATCACACAACTTGCGTGCTCTCTTCGCTACTTTTCACATACTTGATCCCGGGCTGCAGGTGGCAGCTGTCATGCTTGACGCCACCAAGGCATTTGACTCTATAGAGTGGAGTTACTTGTTTTACATATTGCGTCGTATGGGCTTCCCACCTATGTTTATTCACTGGATAACCCTGCTTTACACCAATCCCACGGCACGTGTTCGGGTGGAGGGCAGCACGTCAGACCCTATCTGCATTACCAGGGGGACGCGTCAGGGATGCCCCCTATCGCCTCTTCTCTTTGCACTGACACTCAAACCTCTTGCCTGCATCATCAGGCAGCGCCATCGGGCCGCGGCCCTCCGTTTTGCCCACCGCCCGGTCGCATCTCCTTGTATGCGGATGACATGTTACTTTTCATACGAGAACCGCACACATTTCTGGCATCAGTACTGCGGGAATATATCCGCTTTGGTTTGTTCTCATGCCTACAGATCAACTGGACCAAATCGGTGATAGTACCACTCACAGAACGCACCGTGCCTCACGAATTAGAATACCCACTTGAGTGGTCCGTGGACCCCGTGAAATACTTGGGGATATGGGTGCACAGAGACCCTGACACGGTGATTCGTGAAAATTACGGCCCTGCATGCGCCAAATTGGAGCGGCAGGTGGACAGCTGGGTGAGGCTTCCACTGTCCCTGGCTGACCGTATTGCATTAATTAAAATGGTAGTGCTGCCACAATTTTTATATCTTTTTAGCAACATACCGATTCCGCTCAATCAACATTTTTTTAAAACTGTGCGTTCTTTGCTCCTTAAGCTCGTCTGGGGGGGGAAACAGGCCCGGGTGGCCTGGGACACACTTATCCTGGACTACAAACATGGGGGCTTTAGCATGCCTGACTTATATTTGTATTATCTATGTGCTCACGCACAATATGCGCACTATTGGGTTGGCGCGCATGATTTCATCCCGCACGTAGTGATAGAGGACGGAGACGCCCACCCTGTCCCCCTGGGTTCCATGCTGACACACTTTAAGAGACAGACCCCCGCACAGAAATCAACACAGTTGATGCCACTATAAGGGCCTGGCAGGCACTAGGCCGCATGGCCGGTAAACTATCATTGTATTCCCCTCTCCTGCCTCTTGCGTTCCAATCGGATTTGTCTGTGACGCATGAGACGGGAGCCATGCGCGCCTTCCATCAGGTGGGAATAGTTCAAATGCAGGACTTGTTTCCGGAGGGCGTTTTTTTTATCAGATAGTGATCTCAGTTACATACAGAATAAAACGTCACTATTCACGTTCCTCTTCCACAGATTAAAGATAGCGATACAAACCCACTATCACACCTTCCCTGCGGAACCCGTACCATTACAAACACTCCACACCTTGCTTACTAGTCCAATGCGACGCAATCTTCTCACTAAGCTATATCGCGCTGCTAGAGAGGAGAGGCCGCAGCCCCACAACCGAAGCTTAGAGACATGGAATGCTCGTCTGGACCCGCCTTTGACACTACAAGACTGGGAATACTGTTGCCAACTCACGGGGGCCCTAACCTCGAATGGTAATCTCCGCATAATTCATTTTAAGTATCTACATCAAGTGTACTATACTCCACGTAGGTTATTCAAATATGGGCTCCGTGACAACGACACATGTAAGAGATGTGGAGCGGCAGATGCCGACTTTTGGCACTTGTCTTGGGAATGTCACAGAGTTGCACAGTTTTGGGTGGGGGTGATCCGAACATTATCCAAAATGGTTGATCTAGAATTTCAGTGTTCACCACATGTCTGCTTGCTGGGATTGGTGCCTTCTGTGAAGGGGGTCACAGGTAAACTGGTGAAAGTGGCTTTAGTAATGGCCAAAAGGCAGGTGGCAATGATGTGGGAGAGCACAGCTGCGCCAGCGACTGCGCGATGGCTCCAGGACTTGGCGAGTTGCCGGGACCGTTTGATATTATATGTGGAGGAACTCCCTTCCTCCTCTAGACCTCACGATATATGGGAACCACTATTACAATACTTACGAACAGTGATGCACGATGAGCCCCCAGATGATACAGAACGTTAAATGTATAATGTATATTATAACAAGCATGATACCCTATTGTACCTTGCAGATTATTATCACATGACACTTACCTGATATGTATGCCTGTTAGAAGGTGGTTCTGACACTCTGAGCCGCCCGGATTTTTCGCTTTTTGAGCACCTAATTGTTGAGCTTTTACTGTGGGAGAGCCTCATAAGTTAGGACTCACCCACAGTGAACTCATGGTGAAAGAGACTGCATGTGGATTTTACTGGTGTCCCCCTAGCTTGACTAGGCCGCTGCGCAGCAGCTGGAGTAAGGGGCACCGGGCTGGTTACATGCAGACACAGGTGTACATGCGTGTGCACACGGGTACGGGCTGCGCAGGGGAGATTCTTGGCTTGCGCAGCCCAGGAGCAGATACAAAGTGAATGGTGTGGCAGGACTTATGCAGAATTGGGTGGTGACATGGAATAGGCTTTATACACTGGGAAGAAACATGCCAGGCAAAGTCAGTGTGTTTTACTGTTTTCACTTCATTATTCCCCTATGGCGATGTGGAGCCCATGGGCTAGTTTCACTTTCCTAAGGCCTACAAATTCTAGACACGCACCAAAGTCCACTGTAACCTATGTGAGAAAAAGTATTCTGCAGAGTCCAAAGTCATATTTGTACTGCTTTTGGGTCATCCAGAAATGTTATATTTCTCTGAGTCAGTTCATAGCCAGGGCCTGGCTGGGGGCTGACCCCAGCAGACTGGATTAATGACCTTTCTTCCAAGAGCGAAGACCTCCTCTCCCCAATCCATCAGCAGCTGTCACCTGGTGCCAGGCACCCAGCTGCACAAGGGAGAAGGCAGCTCTGGGGGGAAGGGGCTTTCAGAGACCATGTGGCAGGAGACCCTGGACGACGCCATCTTGAACCAACCCAGAGGCCTGGGCAGGAAGGAGGGAGCAGGGGCAGAGAAGTGATGTGTCGCTATGTGATAGGGCCAACGGAGACTTCCTGCCAGCCCCCTCCCCAACTCTTTAAAAGGGTTTGCACAGGAAGAGAAGCTCTCTCTGGGGTGTGGTCTGCTGAGGCAGAGGGTGCTGGAGCCTGGCGCAATGGGCAGTTGGAAGGAGGAATCCCCTGACTGTCCCAGGATCCTGAACAGCGCCAGGAGAAGAGCCCAGGACCAGTGCGCAGAAGCAGGGGCCTCTGCGCAGGGAGAAGAGAGACCCAGGAGGAGAGCCAGGCAAAAAACTGGTGCAGGGAGCTGGTGAAGACAGCTCCCTGCTGAATCCACCCTCTGTGTGACCAGGAGGGCGAAGGAAAGTGCTCCCAGTGGCTGGGGTGCGCCACCAGGAGCAAGATGATGCCAAGATCACCAAGATCGGACCCCTGGGGGCTGAGATATGCCCCCCAGAAGGTAGGCGACCTTTGACCTCTGCCATGACCGACGACGAAGCGCGTGGGGCTCCGCCGCCGATCCAAGATGGGCACCCGGGGTGGGTCAGGTCCCGGGGGCTGCCCCCAAGAGAAGATAAGTCGGGGAGCGCTGTCGCGCTCCCCGTAAAGGTGCCCCTGCAGGGTGCCAGGAGCCCACCCTGGCCCCCGCCGAAAATGAAGCCGGGGAGTGCCGGTGCGCTCCCCGTGAAGAATTGCAGGGGGAGGGGCCTGGGATCCCAACTCCGGGCCCCGTGTGAGGAAGGAAGCGGGGGAGCGCCATCGCGCCCCTCCGCAAAGAGGAAAGTCGGGGGAGTGCCGTCGCGCCCCCCCCCCGCGAAGAGGAAAGTCGGGGAGCGCCGTCGCGCTCCCCGTGAAAATGTGCCCAAGGGGCCCGGGACCCCATCCTCGGGCCCCAAAGAAGAGGAAGTGGTGTTCGCGGGGTGCCAGGAGCCCACCCTGGCCCCCGCAGAAGAGGCAAGTCGGGGAGCGCCGGCGCGCTCCCCGTGAAGCTGGATCAGGGGCCCGGGACCCCATCTCCAGGCCCCGAAGCAAAGCCGGGGGGCGCCATTGTGCCCCCCGTGAAGATGGCCCAGGGGCCCAGGACCCAATGCCCGGGCCCCAAAAAGAAGGAGGAGGCCGCCGGGGGAGTGCCGCCGCACTCCCCTGAGGTCAGGCAGGGCCGGTGTGAGGCTTTGAGTCTGCCCGCCAGAGCGGGCAGACCAGAACTG
The DNA here is from genome assembly GCA_963921515.1 of Calotriton arnoldi. Taxonomy (NCBI): domain Eukaryota; kingdom Metazoa; phylum Chordata; class Amphibia; order Caudata; family Salamandridae; genus Calotriton; species Calotriton arnoldi. The sequence goes on from CAWUFW010011455.1 coordinate 216,525, forward strand.
CAGGTGCCGGCTCCCACGGCAGCACGCGAGGGTGCTGGCCGGGCAGGGAGCCGGCAGGGGCAGCCGGGGGTGGGCTCCCCGGGCTGCCCTCCAACGATGGAGCGAGGCGGGGTTCCCGGGTGGGACCAGGACCCCGCAAGGGTGAAGAGGCGGCACCAGGGGCCCGGGTGGGACCGGGCCCCCGATCAGAGGACGGAGCAGCCGGGGGGTGGGCTCCCCGAGCTGCCATAGCTCACCTGGGGGTCCGGGTGGGACCGGGCCCCCCACCGAGGACAGAACGAGGCATGAAGCGCCAGGAAGAAGGGCAGCGCGGCTCTCCCCGGAGCATGCCAGAGTTCCCATAATGCCTTGCAGGCCAGGACCGGCCTGCAAGGGCAAACAGCGTTTCCTCTGCTTGGGGTGGCCCCAGGAGAACGGGGTCACCACCACACATGTGCAAAGGTGCAGGGGGAGCTGCAGGAGCAACGCAGTCTCCCCCCAGCACGAAAATGGATGTCCCCCCCTAAGTCTCATGGGGACTTGAAAAGAATAACCCCTCAAGGGCTCAGCCAGCATTTCAACACCTTCTGGGCTGGAACTTTGGTTCTACAGCTGGGGGTGTTTTGAGAAGTGCACCAAGTGATGAAGCACTGTGTTGGGGATGTCTGGAGAAGGGCATCCCCTGGAGGTGAAGAGGTGTAATTGCACCAGAACTGCATTTACTAACGTTATTTCTTTTAGAGGGACTGAGTCACATGTGTAATGTGCAGTACCTGTGTAAGATGATTTCATAAGCCAAATGGGGTTATGTTGGTCAGACATTCCTGCTAGGGTGTCTGGCTGTATATGCTTAATCCTGTGAGTTCATCTGTGATGCCTTTAGGGGCGGTAATTGCAATGCATTATAATGATCAACAAATGTGATGAGTACTGTCATTCTAAAGTGATGCTTAAACATGTATTCTTGCTGCTGCGCTTAGGTGAAGAACAATCCAGACTGTTAGCCCCTAAGATGTAGAGGTGTATCCTGTATGGTCAGTGGGAAATGCTCAGTCAGGATTATGTGTCACCAGGGCAGGGGTACCTATTTTAAATGCTTGTTGAGGTAATGGGGTGGGTCGCCACTGGGATGGTGCCAGTGAGCAGGGCCCTTGCTCCAGGCTATGTTCAACTAACTGCATTAGGGGGCAAGATGATGTGCATACATGGGAGTGGTGGTACTAGACCCCACCCCCCTGCGAGAGGGGTGGAGATGTTATGCAATGTCACAAAGTAATTCCAACAGCTTATGTATATTTGTAAATTGGTGCATAGTATTGAGTGGTGTGTGTGTTTAATAAATGTACTCTTACTTTTATAAAGCAAAGTACAGACTGGACAATCAATTATTGAGTGTTATTTCTGCGCACCTGTAATGGCGATTACTAGCCCACACCACCTCCCTTGAGTAAGCCTCAGACTGCGCTGCAACGCTACCCTCTGAGAGTCAGGCGCTACAATTGGGTGTTTGGTTCCCAGTGAAGGACAAATGTAGTCATGTTATTTGTGCAGGCCTCACAGATACTGCCTCGTTTTCCAACAATGCCTTTGCCACGAGTTATTGCATTGTTTATTCGATTTATATATACTCACTGATGCTATTGTTGTATGCTGCATATGCTCACTTAAAACCTCAATAAACAAACAAAAAAATGAGGAGCGTACAAAGTCCAGAGACACGCAACGCGCTGCGGACTACGCACCTAAAAAAGAAGATAATCAAAAACAAAAACCTCAGTTCAAAAAAAAGAAGGTAGCAGGTCTTAAGATCAGACATGCCCAAAATTCTGAGGACACAGCTTCTGAACGGGAAATGGGCTCTGACGATGCTAGACAGCGCGGCAGAAGTAACAATAGCTCGCCAGAACCTGAAGGAATTTCTGGTGACAGCGGAGTTGAGTGAGTATATCACAGTGGAAACACCTGATACTCGGGTAAGTGTCCCACATAAGTTACATGAGATAACACTCCGGATGGAGGGGGACAAACCCAGAAAAATTAAAGGTCTCTTTTGGAAAAATCTGTCATCAGGTTATGACATTCTATTAGCAGAACAAGACTGGCCGCCAGCATTCGTTATGGAGTGCCCTAGGGGAGAAACGATAATTTTTCCAGCCTTTTCCGACCTCGTTCCTATACATTTAAAACATGCATATGCGCAGGAGTGGGCGGTTGCCCTAGCTCCAGCATTGTACAAAAATCATGTTGGTTGGGATGAGGATTCAACCCACCACGTGATCCCGTTAAAAGTTTCCCCAAATGCTCAAAGGCAATACCCTATAAAGCAGGAAGCTAAAAAAACAAGTCAGGGAGATCCTAGATCAACTAGAATACCAGGGGGTGATTGAAAATTGCACTTCACCTATGAACAATCCTTTGTTCCCCGTAATGAAACCTGACAACACATATCGTTTAGTTTTGGATTACAGACATTTAAACACTTGCACAAAGACATTTGCAGTTCAAAATGCACACAGTGCCGCATTAATAAATAACATTGTGCGGAAAATACAAAACAACACTTGATATCTCAAATGGATTTTTCTGCTAAAATATAGCGCCTGAAAGCAGGTATTTGACCGCATTCTCAGCGCTAGGATCCCAACGGCAATTTTGTCGACTCGCCCAAGGGTATAAGAATAGCCCGGGTTGTTTTCAGCAAGAGTAACAGAGTTACTCCAAAATTTGGATGAAGAAGCATTGTCCTATGTGGATGATATTTATCTGACGGACGATGACTTACCGAGGCACTTGACCAGGGTGAGCACCATTATTATGGGATTCGCCTCTGAGGGCTATAAATTTAATTTAAAAATAAAAAATTGCCCATCTCAATGTCCTGTTCTTAGGGTATGAGCTGTCCAGTGAAGGAAAAATCCTAGCAGCTAACTTTTAGAAAAGTGTGCGCTGCTCCAACCTCCAAAATCATTAAAGAATTTACAATCAATTCTGGGATTCCTAAATTTTGGTCGAACATACATTTTGGATTACGCAGAAAGAGTAAAACCTTTCTACGACTTAATAAAACCTGATTTTTCAGTCAGACAATGGACACAGGAACATACAAACATCCTACGTTCACTACAAGAAGACTTGATAGCTTCAAAACACTTACAGACACGCGTAAACGTACGCAACTTAGTGATCCGAATAATAGCGGGTCAATGCGGGTACACTTATTTAACTTTCAATGAAGGCAAAACGGTACCAATCGCATACAAATCACACCTGTACACAAACGCAGAGATGCGTTTCACTTCCACAGAAAAAATCCTGACAGCAGTGCAGACCGCTGTAGCAAGAGAAAGAGCTCTGGCTCAGGGAAAACGCATAATAGTCGTGACCCCAGTACCAGCCTTAGAGGCTGTTGCAAAGGATAGCATTCCAAATGCGAAAGCCTTACATCCCAGATGGATACAATGGGCTAATTCTCTTACTGCAATGGATGTTGAATACAGATTTGATCCAAGTTTAAAAACACAGGCATTTCTGCAATACGAACAAGAATATCCTCTACCAAATGAAATTTTGCCTCTAGATCAGTATGAATATATTATTTACACTGACGGATCTGCTCAACCGGCCATAGGAAGTATGCAAACTTACAGCGCAGCGTGTGCCATTGTTAAAGATCGCATGCGCGATGGAAAGTTCCATCCAAGTTGCACTAAAACGCAATCTCTAGGAGACTGCACGGCTCAGTTGGCAGAATTAAAGGCACTAATACTGGCACTGGTAAATACGGAACATGAATTCCCCACACTAATTGTGTGTGATTCCTTTTACTGTGTACAGTCGTACAATGAATACTTACATCATTGGGAACAAAACGGGTTTAAAGACGCGAAAGGTGGCACAATTAAGCATAAAATGCTATGGGAACAGGTAGTGGAGTTGAGAAACGAACTACGAAGGGCTCACGTGATACATTCACTGAGTCATCAGCGTGATGGCATTCACGTTGAAGGGAATTCATTGGCTGATGAAGCCGCAAAGGGGGCTGTTCGCACGGCTTCCGTAGCTGCAATCTCTCGTTCAAAAACGAGAATATACGGCGAGATTTTGGTAGCTGTCAATGCTTCACGCAAAGGCAGCACAGCAGTACCTAAAAAATTTCCACTCAAGTACTCCTACAAGTTAGATGCACAAAACATTCCATATGCTCAGATTCCTGAAGTGGGGGATCGAGTAATACCAAATATGGATCGTAGGCAAGGCTTAATTCTAGCAGCACACGAGGGTTTGGGTTCTGCGCATACAGGCGTCACAGCGACTATTTCTTTACTGAAACAGCGCTATTGGTGGCCAGGGTTAACAAAGCAGACCAAAGACTATGTCTTAAAGTGCGACATCTGCCAGCAGATGAAAGGTTCCACCGTAACACGCCCAGCGCAGACACCATTGCTAAAATCAGACAAACCTCTCGCATATGTGTATTTGGACCACTGCGGACCCCTACAGTCTGATGGGGCCAAGAAATATATCATGGTTGCAGTGGATTCCTGCTCTAGATTGCTATGGGTTTGGCCTCAGCGCTGTGCTGATGCTCGAACTGTTATAAAAGATTTGCGAGTCTTTATCGGCACATACGCAGTTGGCACGTTACATTCTGACCGTGGCCCGGCGTTTAGCTCTCGGGCTTACAAAGAGGCCATGGAAGGAATGGGCGTAGCATTGCGGTACTCCTCTCCGTACCATCCTGAGGGAAATTCGGTTGTGGAGAGGAAAAACCATGACTTAAAGCAATCTTTAACAGCTAGGGTATTAGGCAAGGGCGGTAGATGGGTCGATCACTTATATGGGGTACAAAGAGCCCTAAACAATCAGCCAAGAAGCTCTCTAGTGGGTGTCACTCCTTACGAGGTCCTATTTGGGACAAGAATGTGGGTACCTGATCTTGATTGTGGAGGCACAGTGGCAGATGAAAAACCATTTGATATCCATGATCGTTTGGCTGTTTTACAGGATCTAAATGAATTCAGGACACAACAAAGCAACGTCCACTTAAAACAGACCGCCACTGAGGAAGTCAAGGCAGTAACGGCAAGACCTGTCTGGATCCCAAAAGTCGGGGATCTGGTCAGAGAAAAGATTGCAGACAAGAGAGAATTCAGACCATCCTACAGAACAGCTGTACCGGTCCTAGCAATCCAAGGCACAAGAACTGTACTTCTGCCGCCTCTTGCCGGGAAAAAGGAGAAAAGATTTGTCTCAATTGACTTAATCAAATCACACTATGTGGCCGATACTAAACAGTAGGCCTCGTGGACTCCACAGTAGCAGACGCCCTCCTCTCGCTACAATCCAAGAAGTTCAAACAGAAAGACTCATCACGTTTGAAGAGCCACCTGTACGGAATGAAGGACTAAGCAACAATGCTATGGAACCTCGCTCCACTTCAACAGAAGTTCAACTTCAAAAAGAAAATCAACTTAACAACCAAGTTGCAATAAGACCGACTACAGACGTCTACGTCAACATTCCTCGTCAAGAGCAAAAACCACTTTCAACAAATCCCGATGCAATTCCAACAATTGATCGAACTGCTTCTGGCTATTTCATGAACTTTGATACATTTTCACTGGATCCAAGCGAGCCGGAAACGACGCCAGCCAAAAAATCACACAAACAAACTCATTGACTTTTTGCACTTTTTTAGAAAGACTTACCTGGTGTCACCTTGGATAGAACTATGGTATATCACTGGGATTCTATTTTTTCTTTTCTGGCTAGGTTTAATTATAACTTTTAGTATGCTTATTAATGCACGATATCTTCAGCAGAGCTCTACAGCCCAAAGAGTCAATTTGATTTTAAAACCACACCAGTCTTCACATCGTGAACCAAGAGACTTGTCTTCAGTGAACATCACAGCAGTTCCTATACCGGACGGTATAGTATGTGACAAGATTGATTTCGATATATTCGGTCCGAGTGAACTTTTAAAGCTTAAACATGTATTTAAAATTTCATTAAGTGATATCATTACCTCCAGTACATTGTCTGATGATTAAGACACTGAAACTAAATGATATGATGTCTGATTTAGAAAGAACTGCAGCATTTCCGAACAATGAAATGTTAGAAGGTACTTCAGACGATGATACATTGTACTGTTACCAACATTATGGTCATCATTTCTTGCACAAATCTATAACACCTAGAAATTTATTTGAATACCACCAGTGGGAACACTGCCCAACACCTCCAAAAGGTAGTTCGCAAACTTTTGCACAGAAATTCACATACTTTTCAGGGTTTAATACATCTGACCCGAAGTCATTTTATTACAAAGTGGCAACAACATCAGCACAGAAAATTATGTTGACTAACACCAAACAGATTTACTCTGCTTCCTTTATGGCCCAGTTGTCTACACAGGGTTTCGACCTATGGAAGGACACTATAGATTTAAAATCGATCTGGGGTTCTAGGGACTGGCAGGTCCAGGGAACAGAAGCGCTTTTTAGAGCATGCCTCATTCCACAGCAGATGATATTTCTAAATGAAACTGTGCAACAGACATCCTGTCTTGGACTAGCCAAGAACAAGGAAATGAACACACCGGGGTTTCCAGCACCATCACAGATGGGTGGGGGCAGAATTCAACTACACATGGGATAGGATTAGATGACATTCTCCAGTACAACAGGTCAGATCCCAATTGGACAGAATGGCTGATTTGGCCCATTGACACAAACACATGTCAACAGAGATTCCTAGGTATAGCCGAGGGGTTTAGTATCAGTAGGCCAGATACACGCTATGTACAGAGACAACACCCAGGGGTAGTGACATCCTATAGTGTTGGGAAGTTGTGCCTTGATTGGCTAGAAACCTCAACACTCACAGAAGTAAAACATCACTTGACCTTACTCACACCTGATGTAGACCTTAGGATTTCTTGCAAGGCCCAAGGAAAACACGTCAGAAACGTTTCATATATGCTGGCATTTATGCCTATTATAATGAAAACTGGAAAATATCCCAACAGGAGGCCGCAGAAAGAATACGGGAAATAGACCGTATTAACCTAGAGAAGGCATTAGCTGTAGTGGATAATGGGTTAACAACTTTGACCTCCAGGATTTACTCCTTAGGCAACATTGTATCTTCGGCAATCAACATATTAGAACAAGATCTGGCCTTGTTACAACACGGGCAATCTCAGTTACGTTCTATTATGATGTTAAGCTGGACGCTGCAATCTTTGCATGCAGGCTATGTGCCCTGGCGTTTTATAAACACCACGTCTGTTTTCAGAATACAATCTAACTGATAAACAGAAAGAAATGGCACAAAGGGGAGCCAAATATACAATGCTGCGTATTGAGAAACTGGAAAGGTTACCATTCACTGTAGCCGAATCACCATCAACTGAATGGCTAATTCATGGCCAAATCACTCTGCCGGTCACTACGTTTCAGTTTCAATATTGCCTTGAGCAAAGGCAGGCAGGCAAATATGAAAAAATGGGTAAGGGTTACATTAAGGAAACTTGGGAGTTCCCATATAGATATCGATGCCGGAGCGGGGATCGAGAAGTGTTTCTGAGTGGTACTAACTGCAAGATCGCTTTAAGCGGTTCTCTCATGTGTCAGGATATTTCTCTGCACGGAGCATGTAGTGGTTCGGTAGCGAATCTATCTTGTCACATGTCAGGGACCCCAGCGGCCATGATCACGCCGGTTTTCCAGCTGCTCTCGAATGGGAGTTACTTGATGCTAAACGATCAAGGTTGCTGTGGGATGCTTCCGGGCGTCGCCTATCTGGTCACTGTTAACTCCAGGGTTATTTGCTGTATGCAAGTATTGTTTCCGCCACTGAACACAGTCAGGGAGGCGCCGTAATGGCCTTCGTTGAATGTTTCCTTCATACAGTTTGATACTTTGAGCAGACTGAAAGCCATGCTTTTACAGCAACCCGTGCCCTTAACCTCCGCTCGAGAAACCTTTGAACTTCAAGTTGCAAGGACCTCGACTGAGATACAGGCGCTTATACGTACGAACTGCCCCTTTCATTTCGTAGAATTGGTGGGTCGTATCTTTAACACGTCTGATACGAGCGGTATTGTACACCTATTTAAGACCATAGGGTCAGGACTATTAAGCACCTTTCAGACAGTCCTCGGAGTAATCCCAAATTTTATACACTCCGTATTGGGAAGCATGTTTGGAGGTCTCCCGCTTATCCTGATCCTAATTGCAGGAGTCCTGATTGTAATTTTACTGCTACGCAATGGACGGCCCAATTTCCGAGGAAATGGCGAACGTACTCATGGAGCGGAAGTACCGTGAACGCATGGTGCAGCTTCTGGGTATACCTTGCCTAAGAGAACTGAACGCCTCTTGGTTTCTATCATTTAGACCAGTCTGGGTGGACTGCATCTTACCTGTTCTTCGATGCCTGTTTCGCGGAGAAGAATGCACGTTGAAACTCTGTCTAACGTTTCCATCAGATACGCCTCCGGACATGGATGCTATGCTGGACCCCCTAAAGGCCCATGCTCTGCGTTGTCCCCAGCGTCTTCCAATTCTGATGAACGCATTCCTTGAGAATCCACAGGTACCGTTTGCTCCTACTGGGTTAGGTGGCTCCTCCACAGCACTCAGGTAACAACTGCTGCACAAGCTGCCGCAGCACCGACTGTTGGCAGTGCTGAATTCCATCTATGTGCGATTGACGTTCTCTGTGAGGCGTTGGATTTGTCTTCTGCAGTAGCTAAAACCGATAATGCTGTATCTCCCAGCCAGGACACTTAGGGGCCGATTCCGATTCGGGCCGGAAGCACACCTAACAGTATTCGTCCGTAAAAAATACCAGCCGAACGCGTGTTTCCCGACCGACTCGAACACTCTACCCAATGAACAAGTACGATGCGCATAACAGCCCAGATTCCGACCCAGCCGTACTTACCCAATCCAGCTCCTTTACTCCGCCCGAGCCGGATCCGTAAACGCCGAATCGAGTCGCACGGAACCAAATACACAGCACCTTCCGGCCGGACTAGTACGATGCGTCTTCCGTACGCGCCGAACCCGTCGCTACGTCCGGCACGTTTCAGCATCCGGGAGAGCCGCACATAAGTTCCGTTTCGCGTCACTAAACGATCCACGGCTACGAGATGAACAAGCCAGCGACGAGTACGAGTCGAAGACACGCGAAACCCGAACGAGACGAACCAACCATGAATCCCATCGCGCAGGTCCTACCAATACTCTACATCTATTACCGGGACCGATTCGGACGCGTACGGCGCAGACGGTAAGTCAAACACCAACAATACAAACTAACTACACGTACCTAAAATATGTCACACACACACATAGGGATGCACAAATGACGTACACTAGCAACTGCACAATCATAGGGGTGGGATGGGCATCACCAATGCCATACACACCCATAGGGGCCTGGATTCCTGCCACCACCACCACCCCTACTCAGGGGGGCCTGGATGCCCATCACCACGACCATCCCCACTCATGGGGGGCTGGATGCCTATCACTACCACCACCCCTACTCAGGGGGGGCTGGATGTCTATCACTACCACCACCCCTACTCAGGGGGGGCTGGATGTCTATCACTACTACCATCCCCACTCATGGGGGGCTGGATGCCTATCACTACTACCACCCCTACTCAGGGGGGGGCTGGATGCCTATCACTACCACCACCCCTACTCAGGGGGGGCTGGATGACTATCACTACCACCCCCCCTACTCATGGGGGGCTGGATGCCTATCACTACCACCACCCCTACTCAGGGGAGCTGGATGCCTATCACTACCACCACCCCTACTCAGGGGGGGGCTGGATGCCTATCACTACTACCACCCCTACTCATGGGGGGCTGGATGTCTATCACTACTACCATCCCCACTCATGGGGGGCTGGATGCCTATCACTACCACCACCCCTACTCAGGGGGGGGCTGGATGACTATCACTACCACCCCCCTACTCATGGGGGGCTGGATGCCTATCACTACCACCACCCCTACTCAGGGGAGCTGGATGCCTATCACTACCACCACCCCTACTCAGGGGGGGCTGGATGCCTATCACTACCACCACCCCTACTCAGGGGGGCTGGATGTCTATCACTACTACCATCCCCACTCATGGGGGCTGGATGCCTATCACTACTACCACCCCTACTCAGGGGGGCTGGATGCCTATCACTACCACCACCCCTACTCAGGGGGGCTGGATGCTCTATCACTACTACCATCCCTACTCATGGGGGGCTGGATGCCTATCACTACTACCACCCCTACTCAGGGGGGCTGGATGCCTATCACTACCACACCTACTCATGGGGGGCTGGATGCCTATCACTACCACCACCCCTACTCATGGGGGGCTGGATGCCTATCACTACCACCACCCCTACTCAGGGGGGCTGGATGCCTATCACCACTACCATCCCCACTCATGGGGGCTGGATGCCTATCACTACTACCACCCCTACTCAGGGGGCTGGATGCCTATCACTACCACCCCCCTACTCATGGGGGGCTGGATGCCTATCACTACCACCACCCCTACTCAGGGGTGCTGGATGCCTATCACTACTACCACCCCTACTCAGGGGGGGGCTGGATGCCTATCACTGCCACCCCCCTACTCATGGGGGGCTGGATGCCTATCACTACCACCCCCCCTACTCATGGGGGCTGGATGCCTATCACTACCACCCCCCCTACTCATGGGGGGCTGGATGCCTCTCACTACTACCACCCCTACTCAGGCGGGGCTGGATGCCTATCACTACCACCACCCCTACTCAGGGGGTGCTGGATGCCTATCACCACTACCATCCCCACTCAGGGGGGGCTGGATGCCTATCACTACCACCCCCCCTACTCATGGGGGGCTGGATGCCTATCACTACCACCACCCCTACTCATGGGGGGCTGGATGCCTATCACTACCACCACCCCTACTCAGGGGGGCTGGATGCCTATCACTACCACCCCCCCTACTCATGGGGGGCTGGATGCCTATCACTACCACCACCCCCACTCATGGGGGGCTGGATGCCTACCACTACCACCACCCCTACTCATAGGACGGGTAATGCATGACACAACCAGCATACTCCCACATAAGGAATCACAGAAAATTACATCCACCCAAACAACATGACAAGCGTGTGTAGTCCATGTCAAATGCCTACAACACTAAACATGAGAATGAACATACAATGTGACCCACTAACACATGTGTCACACATAAAAGTGTGTGGCCTCCACAATACAAGCCGACCATGGCCACTGTGGCAATGGGGCCTAAAGCCCCATCACCACAGTCACCAAAAGGTAAGTGTGGGGTCCAAGGCTGATGGACCTTTGGATCAGTGTGGCAATGGGTCCTAAAGCCCCATCACCACAGTCACCAAAAGGTAAGTGTGGGGTCCAAGTCTGATGGACCTTTTGATCAGTGTGGCAATGGTGCCTAAAGCCCCATCACCACAGTCACCAAAAGGTAAGTGTGGGGTCCAAGGCTGATGGACCTTTTGATCAGTGTGGCAATGGTGCCTAAAGCCCCATCACCACAGTCACCAAAAGGTAAGTGTGGGGTCCAAGGCTGATGGACCTTTTGATCAGTGTGGCAATGGTGCCTAAAGCCCCATCACCACGGTGATCATAAGGTAAGTGTAGGCATGGTAAAAGCTGCCAAAGACAAACTGAATGGATGAATCCTGGTCACACAACAACTAAAACATCTGTGGCATAGTACTGCTTGTGTCCCATTGCAACATATATTGGGGGAGGCTAACAGTGCAGTGTCACAGAAACATCGCTTTTGTCCATGTGCATACAAACATCACACATGGGGGACCACATTGCCAACAATCAGCCGATTCCACAATGACAGAAGTGACCATCATGATGCTGACCCACATATCTGCACCTATGGACACACAAATGTATATAATCTGTGGAGACTGTGGATGTCAGGTGAACAAATACCATACCATGGCAGCAATGGGACATACAAACCATGATCATTGTGCTGACTGATGACCCAGGAGTACCAGGGAGAGCAGGGGAAAATCACCAAACCACATACAGCCAATGGCACACTACAGAAATGCCAATGCAGTGATGCAAATGCACTGACACAAACAGGCAGACTCACACTTCCTATCAAAGACAACAGGTGATGAGGGTGTGTGCCAGTGTCCCCAGGCAACCACACAACACATGAGGAGGCCTGAATCCCAATTACACAGATGTGTATACAGTGCCACACACAAGTAACTCATGGATTGGATTCCCCTATGTGGGAAATCTGGCATTGTCAGATGAGAGGGAGCCCAAATTACACATGTCACACAAGCTTGTAGGAACAGCAACTAACACAGCAAGAGACACACCCACCACAGCACTACCCCCAGGGACCCCACATTGTGCAGACACTAGCCTGCATGACAATTCCACTGTGATGACAAAGGTAGATGTTGATCACACTGTGAACCACAGCCATGTGTCCTCAGCTACAAACTACCATCACACCTACACAAGCTCCAATCAATCAGCAGGGCCTGCCAGCCAAGGCCAATATGGAGGTAGTGGTCTAGCCGTGCAACAACTCACATTTGCACACTCAACACCACACACCCTCATCTGCAACAATGTGCAGCAGTGAAGCTCACATGGACTGGTGACATTGCACATGCACCCATGACAATCCCAGGGGTGGTGGGGGAACTAAGGTGCAGAAACCCATCACACATGCCCACTCAACATGACTCGTCTATGTATGACACACTGCACAGTACGCCGTACATGCGCATGATGTGAAATCCACCACAAACAATGGGATCCTGGCCATAGTCACACACCAACGAAGAAGCCAAGGTGAGACACAAAGAACACACGTACACAACTTCCGACATTGCAGCTCTGACCCTGAGGAGTGGCAGCAGTCACACACACAACGCGTCACAATCACTGAAAGCTAACACAAACTCAAAATCACATTACTTGTGTAAACAACAAGTGCCAAGGGGAATCCTGAATGTGTCCCATCTGCGTTTGCCCACATCCCCAGCCCTGACAACAAAGACAACCTGGGATGACAACCTCATGAACATCAGTTTGCCATGCAACCACATCACGGAGAAACCAGGTCCAAGATGCTGGATGAACACATACCAACTCTGCAACCATCAGAAACAGGAACATCCCTAGGGACACAGCCTGTGTAGGAAAAGGGAAGGGAACATGCACAGACATGCTCACACAACACACAACACGGGCACACGCAATGTCACCAGATTACACACAGCCATGAGGGCACTCCACTCCTGTGGAAGCTCCGCTGTGCCAAACCTTGTCTGTGCACGACTCAAACATATCAGCAGGACACTCCGTCAGTGAGTCAACAACTACAACACACAGAAGCCTCTGCTCACATCAGCCTGGGTACGGGAGTGTCACGTCAGTCATCTGCATACACCCAAAACACGTGGCAATCCAGTTGTACTGTATACACAGATGAGTCCTCCAAAATTGATGTGCAAAACTGCATGTCCAGTGGAGACGGGCACACAGTCAGGGTACTAGGAACATTGGACAGTGGTAAGCCCAACAGCTGTGCAACAGTGTAGGACAAAGATGGTAATATACAAATGCTAAACGTACATCCCTGTGTCAAATGCTGAACATTACACCCTCAGACTGCAGCAAGGGATGCTATAGATCCAGACTAGATTAGGACACATATCCCATGGGCCACATGGAGCCCATCACAGCAAAACTTCATTTACCTGATCTGAACACAATTACAACAGCAAATGCATGATACTACACATCTACATCATGTACCACCAAAGATTAACCACAAGTAAACAAAAAGAGGCTTTATTCAACAAGTGTGCAACTCAAATCAAAAGTCCAAAATTAACAACGGCCAATGTCCAGTCCAAATACACAGTCCCAACAGGGTGATGTGTGACTACTTGTCACAACTTGCTTGCCTGCACAGGTACCAACAGGGGACATCCCCCTTGGAGGGGCATACGAGGGGCAGGCCAGGCACCGCAGGGACAGGATCAGGGGATGCCAGAAGGAGGCAGGGAAGGTGAGGTGGGTGCAGGAGTGTCACCGGCAACTGCAGTGGAGGTGTCTGACTCAGGGGGGGCCGGCACCACCGCAGGGCTCAAGTCCGATGGTGTTGGTGCTGCAACCACTTCAGTGGGCTGGGCAGATGGAGTGGGCTGGGTCCCCAATGCAGTGCCCGAGTCAGATGGGGTTGTTGTGGACTCCACCACAGTGCATGACTCCAAGGGAGTGGAAGGGGGGCAGAAGAGCTGGGCAGGACAGAGGGGGGACACGGTCTCCACACCAGTGGCACATACAGGCAGAGCGTCTGGTTTGGGGGTGGAAGAGCAAGTGGCAGGGGGAGGGCCTGAGCACTTTGGGGATGCGGTATCGGTGTGTGGGAACCTGGGGCAGGGTGTGGCTGTGGAACCTGTGGAGTGGTGGCCTGGGGGATGGAGGTGAGAGACTGGGTGGGTGACTTGCAGGGCGGTGGCGGGGTCTTGCTCTTCCGGTTCCAGGGGACTTGCGGGTGGGGGGCTCACTCTGCCTGCGCCTGGGGGAGGGTGTCCGGGGCGAGGGCACTCTCCTCTCTGTGTGTGGACTTCCTCTTCCCCCGGTATGCTGGATCAGCGGGATTGGAGGGGAAGAGGCCGAGGTCAGAGAGGAAGAGCTGCTGTGTATGTGGCGTTGCAGGTGAGGCAAGGGAAGGGGTCTTGGAGGGAGAGGATCTTGAGGATTGCGGAGTGACTGTGGTTGCCTGTGTGTGTATCAGTTCCCCATCCCCTGTGTGTGTGGAATCAGTCCCCTGAGGATGCTTGTGTGCACGTCTTGCCTTGGTTTTGAGTGGGTGTGTGCTGCTCGTGTCTGTGTGTTGGTGTGATTGTGCAGGTGTGCATGTGCTTTGGACAGGTAGGGTGGTAGGAAGTGTGGATGGGGCAGAGGTGGGAGGGGTGAGGGACTGTTGGAGGAGGGACACTGCTGCCGTCAGGGAGGAGTCCATGGACCTATTGCTCCTCTGTAGAGCAGACATACCCGTTGAGATGCCCTCCATGAACGACACCAGCTGTGTCAACAGTGTGGTGTGTGCATGGAGGCCAGTCAGCATTGCTGTCTGCCCTACATGGAGCTGCCGAAGGAGGTACACAGACTCCTCACTCAGGGCAGCAGGGGACACAGGGGCAGGGGTGCGGTGCCTGGCTTGAAGGAGACACGCTCCCGAGCACGGGAGCCTCCACGGACCTCAGGAATGGGAGCCAATGGGAGGGCAGTGGTGGTGGTGGTGGTGGCGGGATCAGACAGAGTAGCTGGGGTGTGGTGGCTGCTGACACCCGCCTCCACAAGGGAGTCATCCTCCGAGCTGCTGTGGTCCTCAGCTGAGGTGGATGGTGCTGAGGACTCCTCGGTGTGGCTCCCCTCGCCCTCCGTGCCACTGGGTCCCTCTGACCACTCGTCGGACGCTGACCCAGTCTGGCTCCGCTGCTCCTCCTGGTCCGTGGAGCTGTCCCCTCCTGTGGCTGTGGATGTATCTGCAAACAATTAGGGAAACAGACAAACATCAGTCACCTGCACTGACCGCACACACCACAGTAAGTACAGCATATCACAGAGCAAGCCCTGGCATCACTAGTAGAACATTGCCAAAAGTCATCACACAGATTAGGAGAAGCCAATTGTCAGTCTGATGGTCAGCCATGGAACAGACACCCCTCCTGCCCTTGCACCCATCTGTCTGGTGCCCGACTGATGGTAAGCCCCCAGTGTGGACACATGCACCACCTACACAGTAGTTGGACATTGCTGAGAACACGGTGAAGTATGTGAACATGCCCACCTCACATCACTTGCCACTGAGTCAGTGCAGGTGTCTGGATAAATGGACGGCCTGAGCCTAAAAAGAAATGCATGTGATGCATACCAGCACCAGACCCCATGAAGCACCCATGTCCGGATAGTCAATGCCACAATGGGTGCCTGTGCACATGTCACCACCCTGCAGGATCACCCTTAGGAAGTTTAATGCCATGACACAGGCATGCCTGCAAAGTCATACATCACTGTCTCAAGTCACATGGCCATGTTAGCCAGCAAACAACAGTCTGCACTGTGTCACTATCCTAGGACATGGGGAAGGCAAGTAATGTAACTGACAAGTGCACATGTTCATCCCCCACTAACCACATCCTCTGAACCAGTATTTGTACACTGCACACCATTTGGACAAATGGGAGACATGAAACACTACTCCCTGAACCAGAGCACCTCACAGTGTGCTGTGAATGATGAACAGCTGCCTGAAAGTCACAGTCTCATACACCTGTCTGCACAGTCAAGTGATCAAACACCTATGAGTCACAGAAGTCTTGTCTCACATGGTCCAATAGCAGATGGCATGCTGACCCCTAACCGAAGGACATCACAGGAGTCACGACAACGTAGTCACAGCACAACGACACAGAGGCAGACACCTGAGGCAACATTTCACTGAGCACAGCATGTCAGATGATACACGGGAGTGGGAGTACAGAGTGTATTGTATGCCCTGTAGTAGGCATGACTGTCCGGCTCCACCTGCAAGAGGGATGAGCCCTGGTCAGTGGGCAGGTGGCTAAGCATGTGTGACACACTTGACATACATACTCCTGAGGCCCAGACAATTTACCCACCCGCAGAATGGGGGTGTGGCAAATACCCCAGGGACATGTGGTGAATTAGATGTGCAAGTGGATCACATATCAAAGTTACACCCAGACTACATAGCACGACTCAGGCATTGTGTGAGCAACTGACCCACCCATGAAGGCAAACACAATGTCACGGGAACAAAATCTGTCACCACCTTGAGCAAAGCAAAATGCTAGGACCCTGTACCCAAGTGACACAATTATCCTGAGCGTAAGGAGCACACTGGCGCATCAGATGGGTAGTGGCCAGGTTACAATAGAGGGACATGGGTACTGGACAACAAGACTGATGTACTGGGGAAGTTTAACCAGGCCAGAGGAGGGCACATAGCATGTTAGACAGAGTTCACAGTGCAGTCTTAGACTCACCCCCTCCTTGCTGCTGTCTGCCCTTCAGCTGCCCATCCAGCTCCGGGAACACCACTGGCAGGATCTGGAGCATGTGGGGGTCAGGGTCCGGTGTCCGCCCCTCCTGCGAGGAGGCGACAGCTTCAGCTGGACCCTTGCGATCCTCCGGGTCCAGCCACGAAGGTCCTGCCACCTCTTCTGGCAGTTGCGGATCCGGCGCTTGTAGACCCCCACGGATCGGACTGCCCGGACGATGTCCAGCCAGATGTCCTGCTTCCGATGGGCATCAACCTGTGAGGATGAGAAAGTGAAAAGGCCATTACTACACATGCAACATATCCGTGCATCACACAGTTGGAAATACATGTCTCAATCACAGGGGCATATGATGTACACAGGCAGTGCAACGAGGGCTATGGACAGTTTGCCAGCAGTTACTACATGGTACCATTGCATGGGTAGTGAACCTTGTTTGAATGCACTGTTACTCCACTGTACCTGTTCAGTGCAAGTGACTACACACTTTGGGGGGCAAACTACTCAGTGGGCATGCTAGCCAGTGGTGTGCACACTGTAAATCCTGCTAGTCAGGCAACATGCACAATTAGTGAGGCAGTGGACCGCACACTCACCTGCTCCCCTGGTGTCCCATACAGCTTGCTGTACTGTGGAAGGAGGCTGTCCAGTAGGGCCTGGTTCTCCTCATGGGTGAAGGCTGGGGCTCTCTCCACAGTACGTGCCATTGCAGCAGCCAGAGGATGCAGAGACAGCAGCAGTGTAGTGGCAGATGTCGTCCTGGAGCATGTAGTGCAGGCAAGTGAGCTCTCTGGGGAACAGCCAGCATTATATGTGGGCTGCAGAGGCAGATACTGTCCCATGTGTCCAAAGTGATAGGTCCAAGTCGCTTGCATCTTCTGAATCTGGCCAATCCATGGAATAGCAGCTCCAATACACGCCCACAGCATCCTTCAAAAATTCAACTTCATGACACCCATGAATTTGCAACATTGTTGTGGCTGGCCAACTGAGTTCACTGCATCAGACTCGTTGTAAATTCAAAAACCGCATCCGTTGCCATGCCAGGCCCCAGCCAATGCGTGCACACCGATCGGACCATTGCTGTACAACGCGTACCCGCTCACATTCAATGCAATGGTCCGAGCGGGCTCACCGATCGGACCATTGCTGTACAACGCGTACCCGCTCACATTCAATGCAATGGTCCGAGCGGGCACACCGATCGGACCATTGCTGTACAACGCGTACCCGCGATACAACGCGCACCCGCTCACATGCAATGCAATGGTCCGAGCGGGCACACCGATCGGACCATTGCTGTACAACGCGTACCCGCGTCACATTCAATGCAATGGTCCGAGCGGGCACACCGATCGGACCATTGCTGTACAACGCGTCCCTGTACAGGTCACACGCATGTGTCACCATGCTGGTCAATGGTGAACCTATGCCAGCCACATATACTTTCCAGGGACTCTGGGGCACACCTACTACACCACACCCAGTCCACACTGCATCTAAGGCATGTGTGGCAGCATGACCTTATCTGTGTATGGGTGTGTACATGTTGTTTTTGGGCTGGCACTTGGGGGCAGACACACCCAGGCTGTGCACATGTTAATGGGGACAGGGTCCTTTGTGTGTCGTGCACATGACCACTGGGATGTGCAACTGTTCATTTTTGGAGCATGTTGCATGGTCACATTTCCAGGTTGTGTATATGTATGACATGTCACATACCCCAAGGCTCATGTGGGAAAGCTTGTACATCACAGGGTGGCCCATTGCCACAATAGTCATGTCCCTCCGCAGTCTGTGTGCATGTTGTGTTTCACATGTCTGACTCCATGTGCACAATGGGAGACAGTCTCCACATCCACGTTGTTTGTGCATGGACTTAGATGTTGTGTGTGTATGTCACTGACGTCCATGTCTGTCCTGCAGAGGCTACAGGGGGCACTACCTGTGGGAGTCATGTTTGATTTTTCTGACGTGTACATGATACGCCATGTCATGCCAGTGTCCATGTGGCAAGACAGGCTCCCTGGGAATCTACCTGTCAATGAGTTGAGATGCCTGTGGCGCATCTGTCCAGACGTCACTGTGGTATGTGTGTGGAATGTGAGTGCAGTAAATGGGTACTGTGACACAGCCAAATGGTTTCACGTAGCACACCCTGGGACCTGTTGTCCACACATGTTGAACAGAGATGTTACATGATGTCCATGTGGGTGCCATATGTGTCCAAACAGAACGAGACACACATCAAGTACTAGTGTTTGCTGATGATGTAGCATGTGAACTACAGTATGGTGAATGGCACATATGTGGGGTGACTGACAATCTTGACTTCTTCACCTCTGCACTGCAGGGCTCCTGCTGTCCATCGACCATTCCCAGACCTGGCAACGATGGTGGAACGTGACAGTATCCGACGGTACCGCTTCACCAGGCAGCTGATTGAGGATTTGGCAGTGCGGTTGGACCCACATTTGCAGCCTGGCCGGCCGTATCCGACAGCGCTGACCCCCAAGGTGAAGGTGATGGCAGCCCTACACTTCTTTGCCACCGGTACCTTTCAACACACTGTGGCATCTACTGGTGGTATGTCACAGACTATGTTCAGCCGTGTGCTATGCGATGTTTTGGTGGCGATGTTGAGATGCCTTAACCAGTACATCTATTTCCCACAACGTCACTGACTCACTGACGTCAAGAGTGACTTCTATGCCCTGGGGAGGATACCACATGTCATTGGCTCCATTGATGGGACACATGTGGCTTTGGTACTACCACAGGCACATGAGCAGGCATACAGGAACAGGAAACATTACCATTCTGTCAATGCTCTGGTGGTATGTCTTGCAAACATGACCATCACACATGTTTGTGCCCGTTTCCCCGGTTCTGCACACGATGCCTACGTGATGAGGAGTAGTCGCATCCCGAGGATGATGTCACAGATGCCGAACCAGCGTGCTTGGCTTGTCGGTGTGTACTGACTTTGTACCATTGTGTGTGTTGTGCTATGTTGCTTTCCGCACACTTTTCAATGTTGGCTAATGTGCAATTGTCTGTCTGTAGGTGACTCGGGATACCCCAACATGCCGTGGTTGCTGACACCCCTCAGGAACCCTGTGACACCAGCCCAGATGCGCTACAATGAGGCACATGGTCGGACCAGGAGGGTGATTGAGCGGACCTTTGGTCTCCTGAAGAGCCGCTTCCGCTGCCTGGACAAGACAGGAGGCGCCCTCCCATATGCCCCAGCAAAGGTGTGCAAGATTATCATCGTCTGCTGCATGCTCCACAACCTGGCAGTGCGGAAGGAGTTGCCTCTCATCCTGGATGACGATGACCAACATCCGCCACCTGTGGAGGATCCAGGCCTGGGCCACGATGCCAGTGATGATGATGATGATGGTGATGGTGATGTCCGCACACAGCTCATCACCAACTTCTTCAGCTGAATGTGAGTATCCAGAGTGTTGTACTATCAATGAATTTGATTTGCATGATATGTGTGTGTGGTGCTCTGGTGCTGTTTGAGTGTGGCCATGTGCAACTTGACTGGATGCATGCGGAGATGTGTCCTTGCAGGTGGTCTGTACTTGCCAACAGTGTAGACATGCTAACTTGCTTTTGTGTATTTAACTTGTGACAGGTATTAGACATGAGTATTGCCATTCTGTGCTGTTCTTCTGTGCTTTTGAGTGTGTGTCATGTCTGTCCTTCACAGGGTGCTGCTGGAGTTGTTAGAACAACTTGGATCCCCTGAATCAATGATTCAACTTCCAAGGTGGCAGCAGTTGTTCCCCTACAGGTGATGTGCCACACACCCCTGGACTTTCTATCTTCTGCATTGTTTGACTTTGTGGCCACAGCCAGGTGGGATTAGCTTGCATTTGTAGTGGAAACAACATGTAGCAAATGTGTAATAAACCTGTTCTACATTTTGTGGTGTGCGTTGTCCGTAGTCACACATCTGAGTGACATTTGCTTACTGCACCTGTGTTGTAGTTGACACAGACTGTGAATATGTGTGGTGTCTGTGCATTGCACTGTATTTCCAGGCAACATCAGTGTAGGGGATGAGTCATATGGCCCTGGTGTGTATGTGTTGTGTGGCCCTAGTGGTGTGGCTCCCTCATATGTGTCACGTCGCCATGACTGCCATGACGGTGTTGGACTTGCTGTAGCAGTCAGCATGCACAGTGTCATATTTCTGATCACCATCTCCATGACAGAGACCACGTTGGAATCACAACAGAGGCAGATATGGTTTTTGGTGAGTTTATTTACAAAAGGTGTGGGGATGGTGCACAGGATGGTGGGTGCTGTACATAGAAATTGGAATCCAAAGTTCCCATGTGAATTGGAAGTCCTGGTAGATGAAATGTCCAGGGTATAGTCCACAGTCATCTGATGAATTTGTACAACTAGAGCTCCCCATGTCATGTGGGCGAGTTGGGTTGCCATCGACAGGGCGTGCAGTTTGCACACAGAGGAAAAGTTCCAGAACAGGTGTTGGCTTCCTGGGGGATGTAGCTGGCCATCGGCCTCTCAGTTTGGCCTCCTCGGACGGCCCCTCTTCTTGGGGGGGGACCCTCAGGTGCAGGCTGCCGCGGTGCAGGGTACTCTCCGCCAGAGTCCTCCTCCCTCCCTGTGGCTGTTGCGGATGTAGTGGCAACAGATGTTGTGGGCGCACAGGGAGGTGAGGCCATGTTGGTGCTGATCTGGCGGAGGCATGTCAGTATGTCCCTATGCACCGCTGTGAGTTCTTGCAATGTGTCCCACTTGGACTCCATGCGAGACATGTGTGTCTCGACACGGGACATGTGGGAGTCCAAGCGGGCATGATGGGCAGCCTGCTGCTGTTGTATGTCCTTGAGGATCCCCACTACCTGGGTGACCTCTCCGGTGCTGGTCTGGTACGCATCTGCAATGCGTGCCAGTTGTGGGTCATCACGCAGTCCTGACCCCTCTGCAAATAGCGACCTGTGTCTACCACCCCTCCCACCACCCCTGGCAACACGTGCAGGGCCTGCGGTGCCACGCACAGGTGACCGTGTGCCCACTTGGGTGTTGTTAGTGGGCTCGATGGCAGCGGCTCCAGTTTGGTCCTGGGTCCCTGCGCTGTTGTCACCTGTGGTCCTTGGTGTGTCCGTGTTGGCAGGGGTGGCCTGTGTGTTGGCAGTTGTTGGAGGGGTGGGTGCAGGGGTGCAGATGTTGGTCCTGCTGGTGCTGCATGATGACTGGCACCGGAGGGTCCAGCTTGTTGTTAGCCATCCGAGGAGTGCAGAGGCTGATCCACACCAGTGAGCTCTGTGTCCCCCGGAGCCTGGGACAGGGACTCCTCCTCATCTGCTGCTGAGTCCCCATCTTCACCTGTTTTGGGGAGAGACACAGATTGTATGGTATGTTTCTACAGGCATCAATTGTTAAAACACCGGACAGTTGTGACTGTACCTCTGGATGCGGCCCTGGACATTGCATTCTACTCAGTTATGACAGTCAGAGAGTGATATTGGTGTAGCACATTGTCCTGCCAACCTGTGGCATGTCAATGTGAATGTTGAGGTGTGTGCCTGACCCGCATTGGTGGTATTTGGTTGCCATCCGGGCCGACTTCTCCCCCAGCCCAAATATCCCACCATGGAACATGCTTCCATTGCAGGGAGTGCAAGTTGTCTTTCAGGATGTCAGTCAGTGGTGTCCTGCTGTTGGTTGTTGCACAGTTGCCTGCAGGGCCTTGTGCTCCCCCAGCAGTACCCAGTGTCAGCCATCTTGTGAGTCCTTTTCCACTCCCTGTGATGTGAGCATGGTTCAGGGTGGTGTTGATGGGCCAATTGTGAGGCTGAGCAATATCTGTGACTACCACTCCCATCATGCTATTGCCTCCACCCCCTTCCCAGCATGCCCATCCTTCCCTTCCTTTTGACTCTTCTTCCCTGTGGGGTGGGGTGCCTGTGCTGACAGGTTGGCTGAGAGTGTTCTCCTTGCGGTTGTTTGGCTACCAGTCCCAAGAGTGTCCCTGTGCTTCACACAGTATGAGCCCGGCTGGTTGGTCTTTGTGGGATCTTGAGTTAGAATGTGAGGCATTGCATTCTCCCAGGTGGGTTCTGTGGAGTTAGTGTTGGGGTGTGTGTGAGGGGAGGTGCTTGTAACTATGGTCAGTGCTGTGAGTCCTCCTTCCCACCCAGCCAGATATCCCACCATGGAACATGCTTCCATTGCAGGGAGTGCAAGTTGTCTTTCAGGATGTCAGTCAGTGGTGTCCTGCTGTTGGTTGTTGCACAGTTGCCTGCAGGGCCTTGTGCTCCCCCAGCAGTACCCAGTGTCAGCCATCTTGTGAGTCCTTTTCCACTCCCTGTGATGTAAGCATGGTTCAGGGTGGTGTTGATGGGCCAATTGTGAGGCTGAGCAATATCTATGACTCCAACTCCCATGATGCTATTGGCTACACTGACTTTACCAGCATACACAGAATTCCTTCCTTTCAGTGATCTTCCCTGTGAGGTGGTGTTCTAGTGATGTCAATATATCTGGGAGTGTTTGTTGGTTCTATTTGTGCCACTGCCTTGCTGTATTTGTTGTTAGGTTTGTAGATGTCATGACACAGTTAGATGTCACTATGAGATGGCAGGTATTGTGTTTGTCTGACTGGCATTCACATCTTGGGATGAGTATGTTTTGTTTGCTGTGTATTTGGTAAGGGTGCATGGTTTGCCTATCCCTTTGAGGGTGCTGTGTGTGTATTGTCACACCATATTGTGTATATAAGTTGTGTACTCACCAGGCTCTGGGATGTCTGTTAGTCCATATACGCTCACTGGTGGTAGGATGGCCCGCACCTTCTCCTCCCAGGGCCTGAGGTATATTGGTTTTGCAGGAGGGCCACTGCCGGTGCGCTGGCTGATGATGTAGTCCTTTTTCAGTAGGTCCCGGACCCTCCTGCGCACATCATACCACCTGTTCTGGATGTCTTCCTTTGTGCGCAAACATGGTGATTGTGCATTCACCCTGTCGACAATCCTCGCCCACATCTTGGTTTTCTGCGACATGGGGGTCTGTTGTACCAATGTACCAAACAACTGTGGCTCTACCCTGAGTATCTCGTCTACCAGGACTTCCAATTCACAATCTAGGAACTTGTGGTTCTTCTTTGGGGGCATGGTGATGGGTGGTGGTGGTGATTGATGTGTGTGTGTGTGCAAGTGGGGGTGTGTGAGTGTAGGTTTAGCTGGGTGTGTGTGAGGGTGCTATTTGTAAGTGTGGTAATGGTGTGTGGCTTGTGTGATGTATGAGCTGTGAGTGTGTCTGTGGTTGCTGTGTGATGGTGTTGTTTGCTGGCAGGTCTGTGGAATTTGCAAAGGCTCATGGTAGGGATTTGTGGCCTTTATGTAGGTGGGGTTGGGGGTGTGTCCTTGTTCCATTTTTTCCCCCACCCCCAGTATTTATTGGCTTTGTGGTAGCTTGTTTGGCCATTTTTTTTAACTTTTTTCCCTTGGTGCTTTGGGTGCATGTAGGAGTCGTTCTTGTGTCCAAGTCGGACGCTGCTGTTGTCTGGTGCGATGTTGTCCGACTCGTTCCCGCTGTGTTTCAGGTTGGTTTCATGTGCGGCGTATGAGTCGGTCACGGAGTATTGGGTTGATTCGGCTGGGTTTTGTGTGCGTGTGGTCGTACGGCTTGTGCTCCGTGCGAGTCGGTCGTGTTTCGCACGCATAGCATCGTACTACGCGGGTCGGAGTTCGCGGGTACGTTTCGTTCGGTCGCTATCCGGGTGCGTGTCGGTCGGTTAGTTTCGAGTGTTTTTCCGGCCGGATGGCTTGTTTCCGTCCGGCTCGGTCGTTCGTTTTGTATTCCATCCGAGTCGGTCGGGTTTCACATGCATTTCATCGTACTACCCGGGTCGGACGGCGCCGGTTCGTGTCGGTCGGAATAAATTCCCGCACCGAGTCGGTCGGTACGTTTTCCGGCCCGAATCGGAATCGACCCCTTAATCTGGAATTGGCTCATCGTGTCCTGGGAAAGAATTCGGCTTCTCCACTTCGTTTCATAAATAAACAAACTAAATTTGGAACATTTCCTAAATTGACACTTTCACTTGAGAAAGAATGGCCTTCTTCTGCTTGTAGTAATGCAACTTTTATAAGTGAGACAGAATTGACTTTGTCAAGTGGCAACAAAAGAATAGCTGACTTTTAACATTTTTAATCATTTTTAAATGTCTTTTTAAAACCATGGGGCATATTAGCAAGACCCACGTTAAAATTATCGCCGTTTTAGCGGCAGGAAACTGCCGCTAAAACGGCGATAATGGGCTTGCTAATATGCGTTATAGAATTCCAATAGAAGCCCAGGTTAGATGTGCAGGACATCTAACCTGGGCTTCTATTGGAATTCCATAACGCATATTAGCAAGCCCATTATCGCCGTTTTAGCGGAAGTTTCCTGCAGCTAAAACGGCGATAATTTTAACGTGGGTCTTGCTAATATGCCCCCATGTTTTTAAGAATTTTTTTAAATTGTCCAGATTTTAAGTATGGTCATTGTCATCCAATTCGAAAGTGGAGTGGGTGTTATGTTTCATATAGAGGCCCTAATATAGACGCGTTCATATATGCCGTATATGGTCATATTCGCATATGCCCTATTATGGTCATAATCGTATATGCCCTATTTTGGTCATAATCGTCTTTGCCCTATTATAGTCATGATCTCCTTTGCCCTAATATAGGCATGATCTTTCACCTACATTAGTTCCCTACAGTACACAACGAGCTCTGAGGGTTGAACGTTATCTAGTCTGTGGTTAGAACACTGCAGGGTTTTTCCCGAACACAGGCCTACAATGTACTCATAAATTATGCATGAGCATTCACCAGCTTCACACAACGGAAACGCTAAAGCTGGCGTTAGACCAGGGCAAGGATGCAGTACTGATTCTGTTGGATTTATCGGCCGCGTTTGACACGGTCTCCCACGATATTCTGCGAGATAGACTTGCGATCAGTGGCGTTACTAATAAGGCGCTTGCCTGGTTTTCTTCTTTTTTAGAAAACAGACGTAACATAGTTACCCTCGGCTGCCATAAGTCTGCGGAAAAACAGCTATTGTCGGGGGTGCCACAGGGCTCTTCCTTAAGCCCAACGTTATTTAATCTCTATATGACCCCACTGCTTGTCCTGATAGATTCCTTTGATGTCGAAGCCATTACATACGCAGACGACACACAGATCATCTTTACCCTTGACAAAAACTCCACTGCGGCAGAAGAAAAATTCTATCACTGCCTAACGGCAGTCATGAACTGAATGAAACTCAATCATCTGAAATGTAACAGCCAAAAAACTGAAATCATGCTGTTCGGGAAAGCCAATCTCTTCACGCCCAGTTAATGGTGGCCTGAAAATATGGTTCCACCTCCAAACACTGCAGACACAGTACGGAACCTAGGGATTAAGTTTGATCCCACTCTATCTTTCCACAGTCAAGCACTTTCTGTGGCAGGCATGTGCTTTCATACCATAAAAATCTTGAGAAAGTTCCTGGACCTACTCCCTATGAATGCTAGGAAGACAGTTGCTGTGGCACTGGTTCTATCGCGTTTGGACTACTGCAACAGCCTGTATGCAGGAGTAAATAAGGCTGTTTTAAAAAAGTTACAGGTGGTCCAGAATGCAGCGGCCAGGTTGGTGCTTAGGCTACCCAGAGGATCCCCTTCAGTGGCAGCACTCCAACGACTGCATTGGTTACCAATCCACAAAAGGATCCTGTTTAAAGTTTTAACAACCACCTATAAAGCAATAAAAGCATCAGGGCCGACATATCTCAGGTCCAGAATACGCCCCTATACCACACAACGCCTTTTGCAGTCATCTTCGGGTAACTTTCTAGCAGTCCCCAGCTACCGTTTGAAAACTAAAGGAGGCAAAACCATAGCTGTTCTAGGAACTAGAGCCTGGAACATTTTGCCGCTCCAATTGAGATTGGCTCAATCAGAACGTCTCTTCAGGAAACTATTGAAAACATGGATTTTCTCTGCTCCTGACAACACCTTATATGATTCTCGTTATTAATGCAACTCTTCATAACTAACCTCTCAACTTCTCCCTGCTATTTTTTCGATTACTTTCCGCTAGCGCCAAGATGCTCCTTGGAGTGAACGTAGCGCTTTATAAATAATGTCATTCATTCATTCATTCAGCTACATCTCCCGCATAATATGTATGTACAAAGTTCACCCCTGACGTCTTCCTCATGTCTAACAAAGACCAATACAAACCATACTGAGGGACGAGATACTTTAGGGTATAAATACACCACATCTTGCCACGGTAAGATAGAGGGAACCGAGACTTCCATGCTGACACACTGACCAGAGACGCTGAGGCTCCTGCATGCAGTCGCTCCAGCTGACAGCGGTCTAACACAGCCCTTGCGGGTGTCCAACTCGAGACCAGGACGGGGTCCCACACTCTCTCTATTCAGGTAATGGGGTTCGACTAAATCCTAGAAGGATTCTTGGCTCTTAGGCTTTTAGACCTACACACATGCTAGGTACACTTAGGTACATCTAGTTAGGCATCGTAGGAGTACGTGCACTTTTATAATGCATTTTATATATTCATGTATGTAACCATGATTCTTGCAATATGGTAGAAATGTACTACCCTTTCACTTTCATTGTACTGCTGATAATATATCTCTGCTATTGTCTACTGGTTGCTGCAGCACATATATTCTACACCAGAATAACAACTGTTCAATAAATACTTATTGAAACGCCCAGACTGTTTATTCTGTGTACCTCTCTGAGACAAACCGAACAAGTAAGCACGAGTGACTGAGCGAAAAGTAGTACATTGTTTCCACGATTCTGAGGGATCAGGGTTGTCATGATCTAAGGTTGCCAGGAACTAATCTCTCCCAGATAAGAGGAGATTCTAGTGGCACTGTGAGCTAGCTAATGCAAATCCGGCTAACATACGCGGTGGGGGTGCACAGAGCCAGTCTATCACTGAGCCCACGGTTTATGTTCTCCAAACGCGCAGGTCCTGCAGGGGTACTATAGGAACTACACGACAATGTGTGTATATAATGAGTGACGTAATGTAGCATGGTAGACATGATCTTGCAAGGTTAATATATGACTATTAATTTCGCAGTTTCACAGGTCTGGCATACATCACATGCCTCATGACCATGGGATTTACATGTGGACACACAGACTAGAGACAAGGAATCCTTTCCTTCAACAGGGTGTTTGGACGCAGCATTTCACATGGTATTGCATTAGTGAGGCTCTTTGACACTATTCAATGCACACACAGGGCCTCGTGTAGCAGTTGTTGCCACTGGGCAGCACTGAATGTCACCTGGCTCCTTTGACCTGCATCCAAGGTTGAGGGGTGGAATGTGCCATATTACTAACATACAGCACATCCATGGTTTGTCCGCATACGCACCATCACATGGTAGTGACTAGTGCCAGCACCCCATTGCACCATGGTGAACATGTGTCAGCTCAGTGTCTTCAAATATTGTAATGCTTTAAGGGACACATTTCTGCACCAATAGAAATTTCCTCCTTCTATGTGCCCAGCGGAATGCAAGATACATAGTAATTGGACATGACAAATAGACATGTAAATATGTATCCTCATTTCACCTTCCCTTGTGAGGCACACTATTTGCACACAGTCCCTGGGTCCCTGAACATTGGATGTGTGGAAATGTGTGAGACAATAATTGGTGTTGCATGGGAAAGGCCATCGCAAGGCCCATGGTACACATCCTTAACATAGGGTGAATGAATGATGCACTTTGCTGTGGCTTGTCTTAATGCATACCTATGAGGCCTTGCAATGGCATGCAGGCAGACTTTGCATTGCCTCACTGTTATGAGTTGGAGAGCTGCTCCACCAGAGCATCATAAGCGAAAGAAACAAATGATGGACGGAATGCTGAACAATGCAAACATTCACCTCCAGTCACAAAGATCTGGGTTGAATCCATTATTCTTTTGCTCACCAGAGCATCATGACCAGTAATGCTCCATCAGCGCAGTTCACTTGTACATGGGGCCCACAGTGGCGTAGGTGGTCTCGACTTGTGTGACTCGTAGGATTGTGTTGCGCTTATGCCATGTAGTATGGCACAAGTATGTAGGCTCACATCAACTATGTATGCACTGTCTCATTCAGCCCAAGACTAATATGTTAATGTATTCCAACATCATTGACTGCCATGTGGTCTGTCATGTGCTTGAGAAGTACTTACCAACCAGTAGGACATTCCAAATAGTCCCTTTCTGGAAGCGCTCATTGATGGTGGAATGCCGGAAGATGAAGGAATCGTGAACACTGCTCGGGTACTGTGCGAGGAAATTAATGAAGACGCCCAAATGGTCCACGATTGCCTCCACGTTCATCGAATAGGTGTGCTTCCTTTTGCAGTACAGGTGTGATGTAGCCACGAGAGGCACAAGTTGCACATGGGTGAAGTCCATTGCCCCCAACACATAAGGAAATCCTGCAATGGCATAAAAGCCTTGCTTGTTTTCCTGTTGTTGCTGTATTGTGTTGGGGAAGAAGAGGTACTGGGGTGTGAGGCTTATGATGGCATCCAGGATGGAGGGGAGGAACCTAGTGAAATATGACTGGGATACTCCTGCCACTCTGGCTGTGGTGGTTGGAAAGTTCCAGATGCCAGTATATGTAGGACAGCTAGTAGCTTGGCCTATGGAGGGATGTTGGTGCAGCGCTGCAATGTTGTCTGCAGCCCTGCTGCAATCTAGTGCAGGAGGCAGACAATGGACTACCTCCTGAGCCTCTATCGGGCAATGACGTACTCCTCACTAAGGCCAATGAGGGTAACCTTCTGGTGGTATGTCCGCTCCCTTCTCCTACGCTGCCTCAGTGGTAATGGTGATGGTGGAGGTGGTGGTGGTGACCATGATGGAGGTCTTCTTGGTGCTCTGAGCTGCATGAGGAGTAGGTCCATGGTGCCATAGATCTTGCCAGAGTAATTTGGGTACGTTCTACTTCTATACCAGTCACCTTATGTCATTTTACGCCTGCTTTTCCATAGCAGCCAAGATCTGCCACTATTTGGACTCTGTGCCTGTTTTTCCAAAGTAGTTCCATTTCCCAAAATCGTTGCGGATACGGCTGTGTCAGTTTTTCAAGGCTTTTTCAGGAGTAATGCCTATCTTGCACATCATTAGTGATAACTGCCAAAACAGGATCTGGTACTAAAAAAAAGCAGCTGAAGGTGAAAAAGTGATGCTAAAGGCCTATAATGTCACTGTGTAAATATGGCCCCGAAAAAAGCAGCCACAGCACTATAAAATTGATGCTGCGGTGGCTATAGCTCCTTGTAAATATGCCCCCTAGAGTGCAAAAGAGTGGCTGGCAGATTGCAAACACGAGCAGGTCAGCTGTCAACAACTGACTGCTGTATAAAGGTACTTCATTTATACGTGTTTGTCTATGATAACAAAAATCACTACTAGAGATCCATACACCAGTGTAGTTGGGCACTCAGAGGAGGGGTTCACTTCTATAAGCAATGCAGAGGACTTTTCCATACCAACAGATGCCCCTCCCAGATCAGAACACCCCAAAGCAAGCAAGCGGGAAAGTCCATCAGCATTCCCATGGCTCAATCTGGCTCCGTGCTCCACCACAAAGTCTACCCTTCATTGCCATCAAACAATTCAGTGGTTTTATGATCTGTTTGTACAACAAACTGCTGTGTAGTTCCTACTAATCCGCATTGTTTGGACAACATAAACTAGGGGCTTGGTGTCAAGACTGATTCCTGACACTCCTGCATGATATGTTGGCCTGTAGTCCAGCTAGCTCCCAGTGCCACCGTAAGCCCCCCTAAACTACCAGGGAGTCAATGGTTTCTAGCAACCACTGAACATGACAACTCTGATCCCTCAGGGATTGTGGAAACAGTGCTGAACATTTCACTCAGTCACTCGTGCTCACTTGTTCTCAGAGAAGTATACAGAGAATACACAGTGGGACGTTTTCAAAATAGTTATCAATCAATCAATCAATCAATCAAAAAAAGCTTTATTCGATTTTTAGTACAGAAAAATCATAAAAGCTTACATGCATATTAATAAAAATAATTAAAAAGATAACCATACTTAAAAAACATCCACCATATTACATTATACATTTAATTTTTTTTAAAAACTTTATCCAAAATACATTTAGGCTAAAAACGTCTAGCAGCAACAGTTTGTCTTCCGTTTCATATAAGTATCCTAACTAATTAATTTCATAGTTTCATTGCAACAACCTTTTATGTAATCAGTAGTTTATTAGAATAGAGAATATAAGTCTCTCAAGTGGCTTCCTAACAGAGTCCAGCCTCAATTCGTTTTCTGTGATTAATCGTGCTCTTCAGAAATGATACAATATTATTAGTAACTATCTCATTGTCTAAGTACTGGAGAGCAATAAACGCTGGACGACACTGCCTCAATCCCCATATTTTTAATATTGGTTTGATCCACCATTTCCTTAATTCCAGATAAAATTTGCAGAATAGTACGACATGTATAGTCGATTGGGACGAAGCCCCATCACAGGGGCAATTCAATAGATTTGGTGACCAGTCATTAATCAAAGGAAAACTAACCAAGCGGTGGAATACACTCAACCTAAAACGTGTAAGTACAAATCTGTCGTAACCGCGTGGACTAAAAAGCAAATATGGCTGGATGGAAGGAGAAATACATATCTGTTGATTCAATTGGACAGTTGTTTTTACTGCCTCACTCGTGAGTCTAATTACTTCCAAGTGATGCATACATTGTTTTTTAAAATCGCTTTTGGAAATCTTGCTCATTGTCTGGGGATTTTGGTAAAATTTTGGTTCTCCTATGTCATCCATAAATTCCTTTATATATCTTAACCATCTTATCTCAAGAGTATGTTCCAAATTTAGGATGTCCTGTAGTACAGACTGGTTAAAGGAGGATTTGTGTGAGGTCCAGATCCTATGCCACAACATGACCGGTTGCACCTTTATAATATCTGAAATATATGGCAGACCGAGTTCCGTGTGGCAGATAAATGTGGATGTTGTTTTCGGGACTGCTAAAAGATACCTTAAAAAGGCGTTCTCCACTTTCTGTATTTCGGAGACCTCACAGTGGCCCCATATCCCTGCCCCATATGTGGCTGAGGTTATACACTTCGCTTTGTATATTTTTATTAATTCATTTGGGGGCCTCTTTCCCAGTTTTTGTGCAAACTTTACAAGTGCCGTTGTAGTTCTCATGAACAGAAGCTTTCTAGTAGTAACGGCTTGACGCCATGAGCCTTTGTCATCAAATAAAATTCCTAAATAGGGGTAGGTGGGGGTTGTCATCAGTTTCTTATTATTTAAAAAGATATCTTTCTGCTTTTTGCCTCCTTTTCCACAATTCATCACATAGGTTTTAGTAACATTAATTTTAAGATCCAGATTTTCCATAAAACCATTATAGGAGTTGAGTGCTCTTTGCAGAGCTAATGGGGTCCTAGCCATTATAACGGCATCATCCGCGTATAATAACACGGGAATCGGTCGTTTTTCCAGCTGCGGTAAATCCTGGCACCCTTCCAACATCGCTTTTTCTAATCCATTGGTGTATAGTGTGAAGAGAAAGGGTGCCAGGACACAGCCCTGTCTTACCCCTCTCTCCACCGCAAAAAGCTCCGTGCACTCTCCGTTAGGTCCATAGCGGACTCGGGCTTTAGTGTCCGAGTAGAGTGCTTTTAAAAAGTGAATTATTGGGACCTCGACCCCTATTGATTCTAAGATTCTCCATAGTTTCTTGTGGGATACACAATTAAAGGCGGCGGAGAGATCAACAAACGCCAAGTATATTTTCCCCTTCTTTGCTTTTGTATATTTCTCTATTACAATAGATACATTTAGGCCCTGATCAATGGTGCTCAAACACTCCCTGAATCCAAACTGAAGGTCTGATAAAATATTTTTATCCTCCGCCCATTGTTGTAGGCGGTTGAGAATTATTCTGCCGGCTACCTTCCCCAATGAATCTAATAAAGAAATGGGTCGGTAGCATGCTGGATCCTGTCTGTCCCCTTTCTTGTAGATTGGTACCATGGTCGATTCAGTCCATGTTTCAATTATCCCTTTTGCACTAGCAGCATTTAACCCACATGTCAATAATGGAGCCCAGAGTTCGATGTTATATTTATAGATGTCTACGGGGACCCCATCAGGCCCTGGGGCCTTGCTGCCCTTGCTAGCTTGTAGAGCTGATTGAACTTCTTTTAAAGTAAAGAGGACTTCTATTGGATAATCTATTGGATCTGGGTTTAATCTAAGGGAACACTCTTGGTCTCCATCACAATCCCCTTTAAGGCGGAAGATGGTTGAGAAGTGGTTCACCCACTGTCTTTCGTCGATTGCTACTTCGATAGAGGGTGTTGCTTCTGCACACAGGAATGGGGATCTTACCACGCGCCAAAAAGCGCAACTATCTTTATTAAGGCTTGCGTTAAGCAAGTCTACCCAGGATTTTTCTTTCATTTTTCTTTTCCGTAATTTTACTGCATGGGCATATGCCTTCCTGCACTGCTTTATTTCGCCTATGTCCCTTTCCTTCTTATGCAATGCTCTTTTTAAATCCGAGTGTGCTTTAGTACAGTCTGAGTCAAACCACCCCTTTTTTCCCCTAGACCCATGTTTTATCTCAATTTTCAGGGAGTTTTTTATTGCTTCGGTAATCTGAGCAAAACCACTGAGTACCTCCTCCTGATTTGTATTTTCGTTTAAACAATTCATTATGGAATCTAGCGTTTTCATAACCACCAGATTTGTTATTTTTCAGGATCAGCCTTTTCCCACTTTAAGGAATAGCCATTCGTTTTATCCATAAGTAATTTTGGGGCCATCAGCACCCTTTCATTACGGGAATTTTGCATTGTCATTTTGAGAAATATTTTCAAGCTCAAAGGGAAATGATCACTGATAGATATCTTGTGTACTTTAAAACCTCTCACACAGCACGAAAAACAATTCGAGAATAAAATAAAATCAATAATGGAACTAAAACCTCTACCATTAAAAGTCTGTGTAAACGGGATGGGAGGTGTCCTTAGAACGTTAACAAAGCCTAAATCTAACAGAAAAAGGATCTCATTTAGTGCGTTTCCCAATGCACTATGTGGAAAAGTGGAAGAGGTTCCTATCTTCCTCGTCCACTAAACCACATATTACTTCTTTATTAAGTGAACATAAAGTAGTATTAAAGTCCCCACCCCAAACAAACATTGTATTCTCCAAATTTGAATTCTGGATTTTCTGCAATGTATATCTTAGCTGCCTCAATATGTCCACCACTTGTTCCTTTGCGGCGTTATTATAGAAATTCACTAAGGTCGTTGTGTTACCCTTATCCAGTTTCAAAGTAATAATTTGATAGTGAGGTTCTGAGGCGGTAAGCAAAGTTTCCCTTATTGATAGCATATTTGAAATGTGTATCGATAAACCTCCCTTAGGCCTCCCCTGGGTTGATGGAATAGCAGGTGAGTGGTATGTTTTATAACCTTCTATATGCAATTCCTTTAGGGACCATGTCTCTTGCAGACAAAAGATGTCACATTTTCTTATAAAATCTAGGAAAAGATGATTCGTTAACTTGGAGGCTAGGCCCGCTATATTCCAAAAAAGAATTTCACTTATACCATCATTCATTGGTGGAGCCCTACACAATGTTCTGGCTAAGTTAGCAAACACACTGACCTTTTCAGGTTCACAATCTACACCTTGACTATTGGTGATGAGAGCGCTAGGTATAAAAGCACTGTTTGATTTGGCTTCGCTTTTTTCAGTTATTTTTTCGGCATTAATCGAGCATGATTCATCAAGACTCAATTCAGCTTGCCCCTGTTTATCAGGTTCCTGTTTATTCCTCCCAAAGATCTGAGGGTTAGAGAATATCGGTGTTACTGGATGGCCCAGTCAATCAATTTCCTCCAGGGATGGGAGGATAGCAAAGCGATTTTCCACCGGTATGCTATATACAGACTGTGTGTTATCCTCAGTATGTATTGCTTGTTTACGATGACCAGGTCTCTGGGCTTTTGTCAATTGATGCCCGTACCCTCCCTCCTCCTAACACCTTCATCGAGATCAGATATCAATACCCACTCAAAGAAGGAACAACATCGCCCAGATTGCATAGGGAAGATTTCTGTCCCGGCCCTAGTGGGATAAAAAGTAGCCAACATTGACTGAAATCAGATAAGGATATGCTATCAGATTTCCGGCAGGATCCTTTTTCTCCCCTTTTAAACCCCTCGTTATTAGCAAATTCTATACCGACCTTTGCGTTGATGGGCCTGATGATATTAGCACAAACCGAAGCACGGAAAATGAATTTCCAAAGGTAACTTTCCCCTTGGCTACTGATACGTATGCAGTTAGTCTAGATTGTGTTCCGGTTAATGATTTCGATCTGGATGAGGGGATTATCTCTGTTTTTGGTTTTCAAATCCTAGTGTGGAATGTTGCTGGGATCCAGAAACTTCAATCGGAGCCTGATTGGTGTAGTTTCGTGGATTCCTATGATTTAATCCTCTTCCAGGAAACTTGGAGCTTGGCTACCCCCTATAGAGATGGTTACTCAGTTTATGCAATTGATGCAAAGAGGAAAAAACAGGGTAGACCTTTTGGAGGTCTTGCAATCTGGGTTTAAACTAATTTAGGGGCTAAAGTAAAGCTACTAAACGTGGATTCGCAGGATATCTTGGCTCTTGAATTAATCCTGTTTAGTGGGTGGAAGGTTAGAATTTTTAATGTCTATAACAGAGTAGGTGTCCCAAATGACGACACAGACACAATTCACAAGGTAGACGATGTCTTGTCGAATTATTCTGATAATATCCCAACCATAGTAGCAGGAGATTTTAACTGTACCTTTGAACCTCTTACCTCAACTCCACATGACCTAATGGAGGATTGGGATCGTTTATGGTCTATTCCCCCCTTGGATCTCCCAACAGTAAGATGGTCGAAGCGAGCAGCCCAAGTGCTTGCGCTAACTCTCCAGCATGAGCTTAGAGCTATTAATGGTAGGTCAAAGTCAGACCCCAATGGGGAACATACCTACAATAGGCCGGGTAAAACCAGTAGAATTGATTACTGTTTAATTACCCCTAATCTCTGGCCTCTACTGGTTGACATGGAAGTAGTGAAAAGATCGGAGAGTGACCACCATCCTCTCGCTATTAGCTTGTCTATAGAGGGCCCACTTAAATCAAACACTCTGACAAATCCTGAAGTAGGTATACTTACTAGTGCTAACGATCAGAAAGCCCTGAGATGGGCATGGGTTGAGAGACATCCGGAAACCCTAGAAATAGTAAAGGCCAAAGCAAGGCAAGTTATTAATGACTTGAGTGCTTTTTGTTCAAATGAAGCCACTACAAACCCAGGGCCCTCCCATGATTTGTTCTTTAGTGAGGTAAGAGACTTACTGAGTCAATCCAAAAACCCAAGTGGTAAAGGGGGCCAATGTAGTGGTAGTAAGCATGGCACCAAGAGCCCCTGGTTTAATTCACACTGTAGGAAGACAAAGGGGCGCTTATTGGTGCGCTTAAGCGAGGATTCAAGCAGAAATTTCAACCTGTAGAGTGGAGTATAAAAGAGCCACTGATGGTGCTAAAAAGGAGTGGGAGGACTCGCTCTGGACCTCTCTGCATACTGCTTTAGTAGATCGAGATTCCAAAGGGTTCTGGAAGAATGCTGCATGTTGGCTTAGGGGGGAACGCCCCACCCTCGAATACACAGTCCAACCAGAGGAGTGGGTTGCGCATTTTGGCTCTCTCTATGGAGATGACTCCTGTATAGCTAGGGAGGCCCTGGAGGAGTGGGCCCTACCTCGGGCTCACGATGAGGGAAACCTGGTTATCACTCTTGAAGAAACATTAACAGCAATTTCATCTTGTGTGCCATCTCGTGCCCCCGGCCCAGACAGAATACCCAATGGTTTGTATAGTGAAGACAGAATGCTGTGGAGCCAATATATAAACTTGATGTCCAATCTGATTTTGCAAGGCGCTCCTATTCCACCTTCCTGGAGGATAGCAGAAATAGTTCCTGTTTTTAAAAAGGGGGATAGATCCTCACCCTTGAGTTATAGGCCCATAAGTCTTATTGATTCGCTCCCAAAAATTTTCTGTAAGCAGGTCTTAGGCAGGGTCCAGAATTGGATAAAGGAAGATAATATTTTGAGCGATCTGCAGGCGGGTTTTCGCTCTAAAATTAGTACAC
Organism: Calotriton arnoldi; assembly: GCA_963921515.1. Taxonomy (NCBI): domain Eukaryota; kingdom Metazoa; phylum Chordata; class Amphibia; order Caudata; family Salamandridae; genus Calotriton; species Calotriton arnoldi. The sequence continues at coordinate 253,963 of CAWUFW010011455.1, forward strand.
TGGACCAGGTGTTTCGCCTAATCTGTATTTACTGGAAAGAAGTGGCTGTGAAGGGTGGTAAGCTCTATGTAGCATTTGTCGATTTGCGCACAGCATTCGACCTAGTCTCACGAGAAAAACTTTGGAGGGTGCTCCGTGAGATGGGCATCCCGATAAATATTTTAAACATTCGAATTTATTTACACTCAGAGAATTCTGCACAGGTGAGATGGGGTCCCAACAAGCAAGTAACAGAAACCTTCCCAGTCAAACGTGGGGTAAGACAGGGATGCGTGTTGGCACCCACTCTTTTTACTCTTTTTATAAATGGTGTAGTTGAGTGTTTAGATAGTGATGGCTGCGATGCACCAAAAATAGGGTCACGAAGAGTCCCGGCATTACTCTTTGCCGATGATACCCTGTTAATCTCGAAATCACCACAAGGGCTTCAACAACTTTTAAATGACTTTTTAAAGTTTTGTAAGGATAGAGGGCTTAGTTTAAATGAAACAAAAACCAAATTTATGGTTTTTAATAAGGGTAGAGGAGCAGTGAAGACTAGACCGATGTGGGCTGGTAGTACAATCCTAGAGCAAGTTGAAGAATTTGATTATCTGGGTATCCGGCTTACCCCATCAATTAACTGGAGTCTCCAGGTTGAAAAATCAAAATTACAACTTATCCATCAGTCCGCACACATAAGTAAAATCCATAAGAGGACAGTCTCTAGGCAGATTGCTCCCGCCCTTGAGATTTATAACACCAAAGTCCTGGGTGGGGTACTCTATGGTGCGGAGCTGTGGGGTTGTACTTCCCAAGCCGCGCTATCAACAGTAGAAAATCGGTTCCTTAGATCATTGGTTGGCCTCCCGGCTAGTACACCCCTGGTCCATTTTTACTTGGATTTGGCACATAAACAAGTAAAACACATAGTAAATTTTAAAATGTTATCATTCTGGTACAGAATCTGGACGGTAATTGAGCTGGAGCCTTACCGTGAGGCCTTAAAGGATCTCTTAAGATTCCCTCAGGCAGAATCTTTAAAGTGGTTTGCTTGTTTACGTGCTCTATTAGGGAGAGTAGGGATGGAAAGCTTTTGGTTGAGCCCAGAAACTATGACTGGTACCTCAAGGGTGGAACTGGAAAAAATGTATTGGGAAAAAATACTATACCTGGACCAAGTAGAACAGTCCTCAGGATTGACAAAAGTTTTTTTATCTCATAAATGTACTCCATGGTTTGAAGTAACAATTGAGGAAATTACACCACCACTGGCCCGAAAGCTGTTCCTACAGTTTAGGTATAAGACCTTACCTACCAAACTCTTTTGTTCAAGGTGGCGCACGAGTATACCGGCTGATGATCTGTGTCCTATGTGTAAATCTTCCCAAGAATCAATTGTTCATTTACTCTTTTTCTGTCCTTATTATATAATACAGAGAAAAAGATGGATTGTACCCCTATGTAAAGCTATTGGTCCAGGACATTACCTAGAAATTCTGAGGCAACTGTCAACAGATACAAGCAGACTAATAGCCTTTGGCATCTCCCGATTTCTCCATGCTGTGTGGATAAGGCGGGGGAAGCTAATGAAGTGATCCTCTTCCAGCTAATATGTCAATGGTGGAAATGAAATGAAATGCTGTATAATGCCCAGCCCAAAATTTATGATGGTTTTTCTCTTTTATATTTTTTTTTTGTCTTTTAAACATGGTCAATTTTAATTGGTGTTTTAACATTTTTTATATTGTGATGTACTTTTTGGATCTTTGAGATCGTAAATAAAGTTAATGATGATGATGATGACCAGTAATTGTACTAGGGCGACTTCTCACTGAGCAAAGATATGGCTGGTAAAAAAAGCTAAGTGGTAAAATAGTAATGCCTCCCCCTGCCGTGTTAATGATCCTCCCCACTGTCAAAATCTTTTCCACAAACTGGGGAGTACGAAACGTCAAGACCACACAATCTCCTGCTAGGCTTTTCCTATCGTTGCCTACCCATCTCACCCTACGAGCCATTTTAAATTCCCTGAAGAGTTGTGCCGTAGGCCCTGCTCTCAAGCCTAGCCAGTGCAGTGATTTGTTTCTTAACGTTTCCCATGTCTCCGCCTCCTGTGTCCCCAACCTGGGCACATTCGCCAGTACTACTGTGTAAGGTGTGCAGGCTGGGGGCAGATCTAAGGTGGGGGGTTCAGAATGGATAATCTTTCCATCAAGCGGCCTATTAATTTGATCCCGGGGAAGTACATTATGCTGTTTAGGGAGAATAGAACCTCCCTTTACTGCCAAGGTTAACTCATTTTGCAGGGAAGCAGGGTTGTGTGGAGGGTTATTGATTTTAGACATACATGCAGGGCGAGGCGGTTTAATCTTAGGTTCATTCGGTTTCCTCCGCTGAATTGTAGCTAATTGATCACTTAATTGCTCTGATGATTCAGAAGCGTCTAAGGAGCTAATTACTTCGGCATTACCGTTTGATCTATGTTCTGTCTTGATTTGGTTATCTTCCTTCCTCCCACCCACAGTTTTTTGGATAAAAGCCTCCACCTGGCTCAGCCTTTCCTCTATGCTCGAAAAAGAACCCCTCAGAAAAAGTTCTAAATTTTGTATTAGGTCTATCAGCATGACCAACTCCCCTTTCTGAGTTTTGGTTTTAGCCTTCGAACCTTGCTCTTGGGTTTTTCTTACTACGGCCTTTTTTACCCCGAGCACTCTTTTCCCAGGTTTATCTGTAGTAATATTATTTGACCCGTCTTTTTTTAATATTGCCTCCCCCTCGCCTATTTTATTTTCCAGTTTATTACTTGTCTTCTTTTTCCTCTTTTGCGGGGGTTGAGTAAAGAGTTTGGATCACTTAGTATTGTTTCGGTTGCTGCCACAAGGATGCAGCCATTATGGGATGATACCGCCTGTGTTTCATCACCTTGTGCAATCCTATTATTTGGACTTGCTAATACAATTGGCACACCATTTGCTAATGACTGCTCCACCGTAGTTATTTGCTTCTCTAATGCCCCCATTGCCCCTGTCAGATAGCTCAATAGCGTTTGACTTTTAGGCACTTTTACTTCGTTCCCCCTCTTGATATCATCTGCAGTGGCCTTTCTTTTCCCCATTGTATTAATTACACGCCTCCAGATATATCTCTATCAACAGTGTGCTCATGCAGTATAAAGGCACGTATAACGTAAACAGTTGTTACCGTGTGTCCAGAGTCTATTCAAACATAGCCAAATCAGTCATGGGACCAAGAGAGTGGGCCCAGCCCGGCCTCCTTCGGCCTCTGACGGGCGCGGACGGGCCCGCCCTTGGCCCGGGCTTAGCCCGCGCACGTCCCGCGCTGCGGGAGCCCTCGATCAGTGTTAAGCGCCTCCAGGCGCTAGATGGTGACGCGGTGGACGGGCAAGGGCCGCAAGGCAAGCTGGTTGTTGCGGTCCTCCTGGACCGTGCAATGCGGGAGATGAGGCTGTAATCCGGCAGGAGCGAGACCCGCGCTGCAGGAGCCCTCGATCAGTTTTAAGCGCCTCCAGGCGCTAGATGGTGACGCGGTGGACGGGCAAGGGCCGCAAGGCAAGCTGTTGTTGCGGTCCTCCTGGACCGTGCAATGCGGGAGATGAGGCTGTAATCCGGCAGGAGCGAGACCCGCGCTGCGGGAGCCCTCGATCAGTTTTTGCAGGAGCGAGAATATAGTTATTGAACCATGGTTATTCTTGTACAGAATACATGTACTGCAATGAATAATAGACAGAAGCAGACAAAAGTGATTACAAGCACCAAAAGCATGAATAGTAGGTATAGTTCTACCATGGTGCTAAAACAATGTATACATGCAGGCATATAAAACAAGGCAGTAATCGAGCGTACTCCTACTATGCAAACCCTACTCTAAGTATACCTAGAGTTTGTGTAGGTGTAGAGCCAAGAATCCCCCACGGGACGTACCAACCCCATTACCTGATGGGAGAGAATGAAGGACACCGTCTTGATCACGAACTGGACACCCCTCACGAGATGTCGGACCACTGCGTGGTAATTTCTCAGCATGCAAGGACCCTCTGGGTCTGCGGAAGAGCCTCCTCTGCAAATCTGGGATGCTCATCTTTTATAATAGAAAGCAGCCTTGCAATGTGCGTACAGATTAGTGATGTTATGGATGTGTGGACAGCCCTGTTGCCCCGTGGATGAAGATAGATAAGACCTTTGTACATAGTGCAAAACGAGACCTTGTTCAGGGCATTGTCATAATGTTGTGCAAAGCTAGATGTATAAACAAGTTTAGTTTCAGGGACACTAATCCAACATTGTCGCGCATGCAAATATCTGCAAAAGGTCACTGCTGAAAATGTTATTTGTGAGGACAATGTAAGAAATACGCTGGTTTGCAACATGGGCCTAATTCGGGAATATAATAAATCTTAGTGCCAAACAAATATGGGCGGAACTCACGCAAGGCCCATCCTGTGACAAAGCACTTCTTCTCAATAGCTGGCCAGTTCTGCTCTCTGAGAAGTAATCTCCTACTAATAAAGGCTACCAGGTGATCTCAACTTTTGTCGTCCAGTTGAGCTAACATTGCTCCAACTTCCTTGAGAGAGGCATCCATCTGTACAATGAAAGGCTGACTGTAGTCAGATGCTTTCAGTACCGATGCAGTTCATAGGGCCTTCTTCAGTTCCTCCAATACTTTCTGATACTCTTTAGTTCATATCACTTTCCTGGGCTGCTTCCTAAAGGTTAAAGTAGTGAATGGGACAACTATGCTTCCATAATTAGTCACAAACGTCCTGTAATACCCAGTGAATCCTAAAAAGGCTCTCATTTCACTTCCCACTCCATCACACACTGAATTTTGGCATCCAATGGGCGTATCTTCCCATTCCCCTCTTCATGCCCAAGGTAGACTAAAGATGATTGCCCCAACTAACTCTTAGTTGCCTTGATGTTATGTTAATTTGTTATGTTAATTTGCTCTTGTATAGCGCGTGTACACCGACAGGTCTCTTAGTGCTTTGGAAGAAGTAAAACACAGTCAAAGGCGGGATTGTCTCCATGGTACTGAAAGGTCTTAGGCCGTATCTAATGCTTCCCTAAAAAGAATAGTTTTTAGCTGTTTCCGAAAGGGAAGAAAACCGGGTTCTTTACGGAGAGTAACGGGCAACTGGTTCCAAAGTTGTGGCAGAAGGACCGAGAATGCTCGTCCCCCTTTGGATGTGGTGTTACATCGTGGGCAGGTCAGCCGGCCGGCTTCTGCTGAGCGCAGCGCGCGCCCTGGCACATATTTGAGTAGGCATTCTTTTATGTACCCTGGGGCGTGTCCGTGTAGAACTTTGTTGGTAATGCACAGTCCCTTAAACTTCGCTCTTTGCTTGATAGGCAGCCAGTGCAACTTGCGCAGCAAGGAAGTGGCGTGAGTTCTTCTGGGCAGCCTGAAGATCAGCCTGGCTGCGTCGTTCAGTACCACCTGCAATTTGTTAGTGAGTTTCTGGGGGAGCCCGACATAAAGCGCGTTGCCGTAGTCAAGTCTCGAGACAATAGTTGCTGATACAATAGTTTTCAATGACAAGACTGAGAGAAGAGGAACCAGTTTCCTCAGCTGTCTTAGAAGACCTATACATGTTCCGACCACAGAATTGACTTGGTTGGTCATAGAGAGCTCAGAGTCGATCTTAATGCCCAAGCTTTTCACAACGGGTGCTGGGCTGGGAGTGGCCCCCAACTCTTGGGGCCAGAACCGATCGCTCCAGGGGTTGTTTTTTGTTGAGATGGCTAGGACTTCAGTTTTGTCTGGGTTGATTTTTAGGGAGTTGGCAGTCATCCAGTTTACTGTGAACCTGAGGATGTTCTGGGCTGACTTTTGGGCATGGGCCGAATTATCAATCCTCAGGATGAGTTGGGTGTCATCTGCGTAGTTGAATACTCGGCAGTCCATTTCGGCTAGCGCGGCCACCAGAGGCTGCAGGTCAGTTTTGTCTCCTGTATCCTAGCCAAGACCTGTTCATGGTGCCCCAGGTGGTCCTTTCATGAATTGCTGAACCGTGCAATATCATCCAAGCTGGCCACACAGAACTTTTCCATCCTTGTGAGAACATGGTTCACCAGGTGCTAAAAATTGGCAGGAGCATTCTTCAATCAAAAGGGCATCACTGTAAACTTATACAGCCCCTCTGGAGCAGAAAATGCTGTCTTTTCCTTGGCAGATCTAAATTGCTCAAGTACTTTGCAGCACCGAGTCGATCCACAAGCCCATATACTCCTGGGATTGGATGGGCCTTGGTTTTGGTTACCTCGTTGAGGGTTCGGTAGTCCACACAGAACCGCAAGTCAGTAGAGCCTTGCTTTGGTACTGGAACCACAGGACTAGACCAAGGACTACGAGATCTCGTAATGATCTTCATGTCCAACATTTTGGCAACTTCTGCCCTAATACACGCCTCAATCAATCAATCAATATGGGGCTTTTAAAGCACGCTACTCACCCGTGAGGGTCTCAAGGTGCTGGGGAGGGGGGGGTTGCAGCTCCGGGTCAGCCGAAAAGCCAGGTCTTGAGGCTCTTCCTGAAGGTGTGCAGGGTAGGGGAGCGTCTGATGTTGACTGGGAGCTCGTTCCAGGCTTTGGCTGCGATGTAGGAGAAGGCTCTTCCACCTGCTCTGGCTCTGCGGATGCCGAGGGTCACTGCTAGGGCGAGGTCGGCAGAGCGGAGGTTTCTTTTGGGTGCGTGGAAAGAGATTTTTTTGTTGAGGAATTTTGGTCCGATGTTGTGGAGGGATTTGTAGGCATGGGTGAGTAGCTTGAAAGTTACTCTCTTCTCGAAGGGGAGCCAGTGGAGGTCTCGCAGGTGTTGTGTCATGTGCTCATGTCGTGGGGTGCCGAGGACTAGTCTGGCTGCGGTGTTCTGGATGGTCTGGAGTTTGTGTAGCAGGGATTTGTGGATTCCAGTGTAGAGGGTGTTTCGGTAGTCCTGTCTGCTAGTTATGAGTGCGTGGGTGATGGTCTTTCTGGCTTCGGGGGGGGATCCACTTGAAGGTCTTGCGGAGGATGCAGAGGGAGTTAAACAGGTGGAGACGATGGCGTTGATCTTGGCGTCATGGTGAGGGAGGAGTCTAGAATGATGCCGTGGTTCTGGGCGTGGTCCGTCAGGGTAGGTGGGTTTCCGATGGCGGAGGGCCACCAGGAGTTGTCCCAAGCAGTGGGGGAGGGTCCAAGGATGAGGACCTCTGTCTTCTTCAAGTTGAACTTTAGGCAGCTGTTGCTCATCCAGGCTGCGACGTCTTTCATTCCTTCCTGGAAGCTGAGTCTGGTATATTCAGGGGTCTTCGTGAGGGAGAGGATGAGCTGGGTGTCGTCGGCTTAGGATACTATGCTGAGCCCATGCTGTCTGACGATGGCGGCGAGGGGGGCCATGTAGATGTTAAAGAGCGTGGGACTGAGCTATGATCCTTGGGGTACTCCACAGTTGATCTCCGTGGGTTCAGAGAGGAAGAGTGGGAGTCTGATCCTTCGTGTTTTGCCGGCGAGGAAGGAGCGGATCCATTCGAGGGCGGTTCCCTGTATGCCAGCGTCGTGGAGCCTGGCTGCCAGAGTGCGGTGGGAGACTGTGTCGAAGGCTGCGGAGAGGCCTAGCAGGATGAGGGCCGCGGTGTGGCCCTGGTTGAGTAGCATGCGGATGTCATCGGTGGTGGCGAGGAGCGCGGTCTCGGTGCTGTGGTTGCTGCGGAATCTGGACTGGGAGGAGTCGAGAATGGCGTTCTCTTCGATGAAGGTGCTCAGCTGGGCGTTGACGAATTTCTCGGTGACTTTGGCTGCAAAGGGAAGGAGAGATGAGGGCCGGTAGTTTTTCAGGTCCGCCGGGTCAGCCGTGGGTTTCTTGAGAAGGGGCTTGACCTCAGCCCGCTTCCAGTCATCGGGGAAGATGCCGGATTCGAAGGTGGCGCTAATGGTGCGGCGTAGTTCAGGCGCAATGGCGGTGGCAGCTCTGTGAAAGTTGTGGGGCGGGCACTGGTCCGTGGGGGTTCCTGAGTGGTTACTTTTCATGGTTGTGGTGGTGCCTTCGGTGGTGACCGGTGTCCAGGTGGTGATGGTGGGCTGGCTGTCATTGCTGGAGGGGAGGGTGGTTTCTGGAGTCTGTTCGCTGAAGTTGTCGTAGAGGGCCTTGATTTTCAGGTGGAAGTAGGAGCTGAGCTTGTTGCAGAGGTCCTGGGAAGGTGTGATGTCTGTGGCTTCGCTGGGGTGTTTTGTGAACTGCTGAATGATGTTGAAGAGTTCCTTCGAGTTGCTAGCGTTGGTGAGGATTTTGTTCCAGTTGAAGGTCCTCTTGGTGGCATTTATGAGTTGGTGGTATTCTGTCATGGCGTGCTTGTAGGAGGTCTGGTCTTCGGTGGTTTTGCTGTTTTTCCATTGTTTCTCGAGACGTCTGCAGGAGCGTCTGGCTTCTTGGAGGTCGTGGTGAACCAGGCAGCCTGCAGGGGGCGTTGTGTGTCGGGGTGGCAGAGGGGAGCGAGCTTGTCTGCACAGCTGGTGATCCAGCGGTGTAGTTCCGTGGCTGCAGAGTTGGCGTCGGTCATGGCAGAGGGGGGGTTGAGGATGAGGGTAGAGTTGAGGAACTCCTCTGTGACCTTGCTCCAGTTCCTTCGTGGTGGGTGCTGGGCGGGCCTGTGTGTGGTGGTGGTGCTGAAAGAGAAATGTACGCAGTGGTGGTCTGTCCAGAGGGGCTGCGAGGTGTGGCTGAAGTGGATGTTTGTCCCATCTGCGAAGATGGGGTCGAGGATGTGTCCGGCCTTGTGGGTGGTGGTGACGACGAGCTGCTTCAGTCTGAGGTTGGCGAGGTTGTCCAGGAGGGCGGTGGAGCCGGGGTCGCTGCGGTTGTCGAGGTGAACGTTCAGGTCTCCGATGAGTATGTAGCCCATGGAGGCGATGGCGTGGGGTGCAATGAGGTCGGCAATGGCGGTGGTGAAAGGAGCGCAAGGCCCAGGGGGTCTGTAGGTGAGGGTGCCACGCAGCATGGTTCTGGGGCTAGTCTGGATCTGAAAGTGGAAGTGTTCCGTGTTGGAGATGGAGTCGGTCGTGCTGGAGGTGGAGAGTCGGGGGAGCTCTTGTGTGCGATGGCGAGTCCTCCTCCTGGGTGGTGGCGACGGTCCTTCCTCTGGATCTTGTAGCTGTTGGGAATGGCAGCAGCGATGTCAGGTGCGGAGGCGGCGTTTGCCCAGGTTTCCATGAAGAAGGGGACATCTGGCGAGAGGGTGTAGAGGAGGTCGCAGATCTCTACAGTGTGTCTGTGCAGGGAGCGCACGTTCAGGAGGATGCATTTCAGGGCTTCTTTTGTGCGGGCATCCAGCGTGGGTGCAGAGGTCGTGGGGGTGCTGTGGGTGGTGAAGGAATGTCTGCAGTGTCGGCAGGAGAACTGGCCGTGGGTGGTGTTCGGCGTCGACAGCTGGCAGTTGTTGTTCCTTCCGGGGTTGAGTGCAAGGAGGGCAGCTGAATTGTAGCGGTGGGTGCTCGGAGATCCAGGGGTCCTGGCACTGGGTGTGGTCGGGTCGCGGGTGGGCACAGACAGGCTTGCCTTTGGCACAGCGGCCGCCATTAAATAGGGAAGGGGAGGGAAGCGCAGCTGGGAGGAGGGAGCGGGAAGCAGCAGGGGGAGGGTCCGCGGGGGCAGCAGTGGCGGGAAAGAGAAAACGGGCAGAAAACAGAGAGAGACAAGGCAACAAAGAATAAAAAGACAGGACAACAGGCACAATTATGAAGACAGGAAAACAGAGCAAAAGACAGAAAAATGACAGAAAAACGGGCACAATACAGCACAGACAGAAGTGGAACCAGCAGAAGAGCAAGGCTCTCCCACTGGACCACCAGGGATGAGGCGCAGGCAGGAGCCTGCGGGTGGAGGAGGGCCTCGAACACCTACCAGTCCAAAGCAGTGCACAGGGTAGCGGCACTTAACTGCGGAGCTGCGGGGGGAGAGAGCAGGTCTCTGACCAGGAGGTCAGAGGTCTTGCATCCCTGAACCCAGTCAGACATTTTAAACGTTCTGCCCTTGACTGTCAGACTATCACCTGTGTCTGTGTCAAGCACACAGACAGGTGTCAACTCTGGAGTCAGAGAGAAGAGGTCGGCAAACTGTCTCATATCCTGTCTACACTCTCTCTGCATGCTCAGGCATTAACTCGCTGGCTAATACAATTAATCAAGATTTATAAAATGCTGCTAATCACCCAATAGGGTATCCGGGTGCTTGCAGGTCCCGGAGGCTTATTCGAACAGTCATGTCTTGAGAGCCATTTGGAATTTCAGAAATGAGGTGATGGTTCAGAGTTGCGTGGGGAGGCTGGTCCAGGTCTTTGCTGTGATGTGGGAAAAGGAATGTCCTCCGCTTCTGCTTCAGTAGATTCGGGGAGTATGGGCAAGTGAAAGGGAGGTGGAGCTTTGTCTTCTTGACGGTTGGTGGAAGTTCAGGAGGTGGTTAATGTAGGCAGGTCCTTGGTTGTGTAGAGGCTTGTGTGCATGGGTCAGCAGCTTGAATTTGCATCTCTTCTGTACGGGGAGCCAGTGGAGTTGCCTGAGGTGGAGTGTGATGTGGGGTCGTCAGGGAAGGCTGAGGATGAGTCTGGCTGCAGCGGTCTGTATGGTCTGAAGTCTCTGTAGGAGGTGAGCAGTGATTCCTATGGAAAGGGTGACGCCATAGTCCAGTCGGCTGGTGATGAGATCCTGTGTCACAGTGTGTCTCGTGTGTAGGGGTAGCCACTTGAAGATCTTACACAGCATGCGCAAAGTGAGGAAGCAGGTAGAGGAGATAGCATTTATCTGTGATTTCATGGTGAGCTTGTTGCCGAAAATGATTCTGAGGTTTCTGGAATGATCGGAGAGAGTGTGTGCCGGTCCTAGGTCTGATGGCCACCAGGAGTCATTCCATATGTTGCTGCTGTTGCCATAGAGTAGTACTTCTATCTTGTCTGTGTTCAGCTGCAGGCAGTTGTTCTTTATCCATTTGGCGATGCTTGTCATGCATCTGTGGAAGTTGGTTCTGGTGGTGGTGGGGTCATTGGCGAGTGAGAGTACGAGTTGGGTGTGTCTGAATAGGAAATAATGTGGAAATTGTGGCATCTGATGCTGTGGGCAGTGGGGTCATATATGAGTTGAAGAACATGGGGCAGAGGGATGAGTCCTGGGGGGCACCACAGTTGATCTACTTGGTTTCGGAAGTGTAAGGTGGGAGGTGGATCCTCTGGGTTCTTCCGGTGAGGAAGGTGGTGATCCAAATGAGAGCATTCCCTTGGGTGCCGATGTGGTGGAGTCTTTCGATCAACATGTGGTGGGATACAGTGTCGAAGACTGCAAAGAGGTCAAGGAGGATCAGAGCTGCTGTTTCTCCTAATTTGAGGAGGGTTCGGATGTTATCGATGACCGGCAAGCAGGGCGATTTCAGTGCTGTGATTGCTGTGGAAGCTGGATTGGGAAGTGTTGAATAGCTGGTTCTGCTCCAGGTGTGTTATGAGTTGCTTGTTGATGATATTTTCCAGTACCTTCACTGAGAATGGGAACAGGGAGATTGGACAGTAGTTTTTGAGCTCACTGGGTCTGGCGGAGGGTTTTTTGAGTAGTGGTCTGACTTCAGCTTGCTTCCAGCTGTCCGGAAATGTTGCAGTAGTGTTTGAGGTGCTGGGCAGGGTAGTGAGTTCCTGGCTGATCCTTTGATTTCTGAGGTTGAAGATGTGGTGCGGGCATAGGTCTGTAGGAGCTCAGGAGTAGATGGATGTCATGGTTGAGGTGGTGTCCTCGGTGGAGAGGAGGTTCCAGGTGGTCAGTCTGTGGTCCGTTTCAGATGTGGTGGTGCCATATCTGTCAGGAAAGTCCATAGGTGTGGGTTGGGGTTCGAAGATTCTGTATATGTTAGAAATGGGGGTCTCTAGTTGGCAAGGGCTTGCACCTTTGTCCAAATAGGGACCCTTCTTCCTAGTCAGTATAAGGGAGTTACACTCCTAAAATAACCCCTGCTCACCCCCTTGGTAGCTTGGCACGAGCAGTCAGGCTTATCTTAGAGGCAGTGTGTAAAGCATTTGCACATAACCAACAGTAACACAGTGTAAGCACTACAAAAGGACACACCAGTTTAGAAAAATATCCAATATTTTTATATACTTAAGACAAGACCAAAAACGATAAAAATACACAATACAGTATTACGGAATCTTCAGTTATCACAATAACCTTGAAAAACAGTTCCTTGAAGTCGATAGCTCCTTCTGGGGCTATCACGGCGTCGTGAACAAACAAATCCAAACAGTTCTGGCTGACCGCGGCGTCGCGGGACAGCTACGGTGTCGGGAAGACCCGCAAAACAGTACCTTTAGAAATGCAGGCCGCTGGCGACCTCTCGTTGAGCTTCCGAAAGCACGGCATCCGCAGGTGTCGGTTTCAGAGGTCAGTGCAGGAGTCGTCGGGGCCCTCGAAGTCACACGCGTTGCAGATCGAACTCCTCTCTGTTGAAGTCAGGAGCGCTGGCGTCGGTAGGCGTCGGGTGCTGCGGTGCGAAGTGCAGCGGTGCGGCGTGTGGTGCTCTCAGGTCGCGGTGCGAGCAGCAGCTCGGTGGTGGCGTCAGATGGCGTCGTCGGTGAGACCAGGGTCGCGGTGCGAAGTAAATGCGGTGCTCGTTACGGTGCTGGCAGGTCACGGTGCAAGCAGCAGCGTCGTTGTTGCTGAAGTGCTGTTGTCGGCTGACGAGCTGGGGTCGATGGCGCCAGCGTCGGTAGGCCAAGGCTGCGGTGCGGGATGAGGGCGGTGTGTCGTGTAACTTTACGAGCGGTGCCCTCGAACCACGGTGCAAGCAGCAGCGTCAATTTCGGCATGGAGCGTCGTCGTCAGGGATACCAAGGCGTCGTCGTGAAGCGAGGCGGTGCGGAGTGCGGTGCCCACAGGTCGCGGTGCGAGCAGCGGCTCGGTGGCGGCATCAGCAGGCGTCGTCGGTGAGACCAGGGTCGCGTTGCGGCAGTGCCCTCTGCGGTGCCTTCAGGACACGGAGTCGGCAGCGGCGTCGTAGATGGCGTCGGGTTGCTTTTTCTTCTGTTGCAGCACAAAACACACAGTTCCCAGTGCTGAGGGCAGAAGAGCTTGAAGTCTTTGCTGTTCCTGAGACTTCTTGAACAGAGGGCAAGCTCTACCTCAAGCCCTTGGAGAAACTCACAAAAGTAGATTGCAGAAAGTTCAGTCCAGTCCTTTCACTGCCCAAGACAGAAGCAGCCACTGCAGGCCAACCCAGCAAAGCACCCAGCAAAGTGGTAGTTCCTCCTCACTGCTTCTCCAGCTCTTCTTCTTGGCAGTCTTCTTGGTCCAAAAGAGTTCTAAAATTCAGGGGTTTGGACTCCACTTTTTATAGCCCAAAATCCTTTGTTCTCTCTGGCAGAGAGTGTCTGTGCCCAGCCAAAACCAGTTCTGTCCTCGCTGGTGTGGCATCCTGGCAGGAGGTGGAGACAGCATTGTCAGAGGCAGACCAGGCCCATTCAGGTGCAAGGAAATTTCCTCCTCCTACTCTAAATGCAGCCCAGGTCTATTCAGCCCTTTCCTGACCCACCTAGACTATCCGGAGCCACTCCTGCTCCCCAGCCCCTGTCATCCAAAACCCAGACAGTCAATCCACAAACCCAGCAGAGGCCTCCTGGATGGCTGAGCAAGAAAATACCTATTTTCTAAAAGTGGTATTTTCAAACACAGAGTGTAAAAATCACCTTCACTAAAATATGCATCTTTAGATTCTGAGTTCATGCATACTAAACTTTATTTTCTTACCTAGTTCCCAGGGCCAGTTATGTTTATAAGATGTTATAAACAAACTCCCCATTCTGTCCTATGGGGAATAGGTAGCCTTGCAATAGAGAAAAAAGAAATTGGCAGTAATTCACTATCAGGACATGCCACACACACCAGGGCATGTCCTACCTTTCACATACACTGCACCCTGCCCACAGGGGTACCTTGGGCCTACCTTAGGGGTGACTGACATGTAAGAAAAGGGAAGGTTAGGGCCTGGCAAGTGGGTGCACTTGCCAAGTCGACATGGCAGTACCAGACTGCACACAGGCTCTGCAATGGCAGGCCAGAGTTACATTTACAGGCTGTTTGTGTGGGTGGCACAATCCAGTGCTGCAGCCCACTAACAGCATTTGATTTACATGCCCTGGCACACTCAGTGCACTTTCCTAGGGACTGACACATAAAACAAATAGGCCAATCATTGAAACACCAATCCATAACACATTTTACCACAGGAGCACTTGCACTTTACCACTGATCAGCAGTGAGAAAAGTGCGCAGAAACACTAAGCCAGCACAAACAGTCAAAACCGGGAGGTCAGAAAACAAAAACTCAGGGGAAACACGCCAAAAGATGCCAAGTCTATCAGTATATGTTTGCGATCTTGTCATGAAAGAAGTCTGTGAGGTTCTCGCACAGCTCCTGTGAGGGTGTGATGTTGTTCTCGCTGGCAGTTGTGTTGGAGAATTCCTTGATGATGTTGAAAAGTTCCCTGGTGTTGTTGCTGCTTGTTTTGATGCATGCGGCTAGGACTGTCTTCTTTGTTACCCTCAACAGGCGGTGGTAGAGATTGAGGGAGGTCTTGAAGGCTGCCCTGTATGAGGTGTCCTTTTTGGCGCACCATCTCCTCTCCGCTGTTTGCTGTCTTGTTTCAATGCTCTGAGTTCTTGGGTCTACCAGCTTGCCTTTTTGGAAGATTTTCTCTGGCTGTTGCTCTTGATGGGGACGATGTTTTCAACGCAGTTGGTGAGCCAGGCATTGAAGTTCTTCACTCCCTGTTCAAGGTTGGTGGTGGTAGCGGGATTGGAGGTGTAGAGGGCATCTGTCCACCTGGTCTCTAAGTTTTCTTCCAACTCCGGTGGGGGGCACTAGTTGTCTTGGGGGTGGCAATGAAGGGGCTGGAGATGCTGAAGTGGACGATGGAGTGATCGTTCCATGGAGCATGGGTCGGCGGAGTGGCAGTGTTTGCTGCGGCATCCGGAGTCAGGGGTGTAAAGCTCGGCAATGTTGTATCTTCGGGGGGTGGTAAGGACAGGGGTCGTGGTGCTGGGAGGGATCCAGGCACGGATGGGTGAAGACATGCTTGCCTTTGGCACCCCAGCGGCATGCCCAATGCGCAGCCTGCATTAAGTAGGTCCTGGGATGGATGGGCTTCTGTTGGCAGGAAGAATGATGAGTGGGAAAACCCACGTGGGAAACCCAAGTGGGAAAACCTGGGCAGTGGTGGTGTCACTGGAGGCCACAGGCAAGTGGCAGGCTAGGTTTCCAGATGCTTACTGATACAGTCGAGTTGTGGCCTGCATTAAGTACATCCTGGGGTGGGGATTCTGTTGGCCCCCTTCCACAGTGCCATCCTTCATGTCACTATGCAGTAAGTCAGTAAGAGTCTCATTATCTTCCTCAGCTTCCTCTGTCATAGCCATGACATTCACTGTGTAGTCTCTCCAGAGGTAAGACTTCAGCTTGTTCAAATTGAACACCCTCTTAGGTTTCCTTGCGGCACCTGTGTCCACCAAGTAGTTTACCTCCAAAATCTTCAGAACGCCTTTGTATGGCCTACACTGTTAGACCTTTTAGCCATAGGGTGGTCTTCCCCTAAACTTTTTGGCTTTAACCTCCACTTTTTGCTGGAATTCATTATTGTTGGCCTTAGGACTCTGTGCACTTTGCTACCACTAACCAGTTTTAAAGCGCTTGTGCTCTCTCCTTTAAATATGGAAAAGTTGTCTTACACCTGAATAACATACTTTATTTACTTATGGGTCCCTTATAGAGTGGTATATCATATACCCAGGGGCTGTAAATTAAATGGTACCAGTGGCCCTGCAGCACTTATTATGGCAACCTCTTAAGTAGCCCCTTAAAACATGTCCTAGGCCTGCCAATGCAGCCTGAATACAGTTTTAAACTGTCAATTCCTTTTTTGCATATGTTACCTCTATGGTAGGCCCTCGGTAGCCCATAGGGCAGGTTGCATTGTAATTTATAGGTTGGACATGTACTTTTTAGTTTTAAATGTCCTGGTAGTGAAAAACACCTAAATGTGTTTTTCATTACATTGAAGGATACCTCTCCCGTAGGATAACATTGGGTTGGCTTATTATATTTAAAATGTGCAAACATTTGATTGGGAACAGGAAATATTTCATGTTTGGTGTCAGAGAAATTGTAATTAAAAACCTCTTTAATGTTAAAGTTGGATTTTAATTTACAATTTTGAAAATGACACTTTTAGAAAGTTGGCAGTTTCCTGCCTAGCTATTTGGTGCTTGCAGCCTGTCCTAGGTTCCATGACTGGGTGTAGTGACTTTGTTTATTCCTCCCAGACAGCCACACAATAGAGAAATTAGGTGTGCCTGAATGTGCCAGAAACTGGCAGGATGGAAGCGGTGCGGAGCCAGGCATAGCCCCTCTTGCAAATTAATAGGCTGTGCTCTGCCTTCAGACATATCACCCCTGCATTGTTCATGCTGCCACTTGGAGCCTGGGCAGAGGAGTCAGGAAATTGCAAGCACTCAAAGGGAATTCTGTAAAAACGTCTCCTACTTTGAAAGAAGACATCAGGCATAAAAATAGGACCCTCAGACCTACTCTTCAGCTCACTTTCTGGACCTGCGAAAGGACTCTCAGAGAACTGCCTGCTACTGTTTCCTGCTTTGTACCCCACAAGACTGCTTTGTTGCACCTGGAAGGACTGCATTGCTGCCTGGAGACTGCCTTGAAATCTCAGAGACCTGCCCTACTGCTTGAGCCCTGTTTCATCACTTGACCCAGGATTATCAGAGTGACTCCAAGGGCAAGTTGGCTGGCCTCCTGATCAGAGCCTCTGGGAGAGAAAAGGCTCCAACCTGAGAGAGCCATAACCCTCCAAGTGGTACCCCTCCAGTCCTGGACCCTTGGTGGTGGTGCTAAAGGTGCCCAGATAGCCTAAATCCCAAAATATGGGACTTTTTGGCTGAAACTTTCCCTGAAAATGGAGGGAAGACTGAGACCAACCTGCTCGTCTATCTGCACACGGTGCATCACCGGTCAGCCTGACTTTGTGTCAGCTCCATCTACGTTATTCTCTGCAACAGCAAATCCTGTTCAGCAGTCTTTGGCCAAATGGGTATCCGGCCTCATGAAACTCTCATCAGCTACGCCCTCCAGCCTTGTCCTGCTAGAGATTTTCAACTTCCAAAAAAGAGACTAAGGGCCAAATTTATCAAAGACTTGCACCACCCTTGCGTTACGCTATGAAGTGCAACAGTGACATAACTCTTAAGTTGGATTTATCAAGCCTTGCGTGGCCTTTTGTGGCTTGATAAATCTAGAGTAACACAAGGCAGCGCAAATCACTATGTTGCATTACTCTGCCCCAGGGAGGCGTTCCGTGGGTGGAGCGTGGGTGTTCCCATGCATCCACCCATGGCTTTTGGCACATTCCCAGATTTACCATTATTTGCAGACCTGGGAATGCATCAAAATTCTATGCCTCTCCAGGTGAGGAGTTCCGAGAAGAAATCTCTTTATTTCTCCTTGTTACAGAATGCAGCACACATAGAAAGAGGAAAATACCTCTCAGGATTGTTTTTGTGCAGGAAGTTCTCATTTCCTGCACAAAAACAATCCTGCTTACAACGCAGGTACCCTTGTACCATGGTGCTAGGGTGCCTGCATTGGCACTAGGCAGCACATTGTGTGGCAGCACAGGGAAAGGAT
Organism: Calotriton arnoldi; assembly: GCA_963921515.1. Classification (NCBI taxonomy): domain Eukaryota; kingdom Metazoa; phylum Chordata; class Amphibia; order Caudata; family Salamandridae; genus Calotriton; species Calotriton arnoldi. Next base: position 271,666 of record CAWUFW010011455.1, read on the forward strand.
GTGTCATATAATGTTAGATACAGCGAATTCCAGCCCTTTCTCTATCACGCTGCACAGCAATTTGACTTGCTACACTGTGTGATTTTTAAATAAATATGCCCCTGTGTCCAAATGTAGAAATCTTCACTGCTACTCTGTCCAGTTGCTCCCCAACTGCGATTCTCCCTCTGCGGACACCTCCTGGTGCCTGTACCCCCTGAACTTTACCTTCTCAGAACACTTTTCTTTGAAATTCCTTCTAAGTCCGAAGGTAAGCGCCGACAAGGCCCAATCCACTTTTTGAAAATGACATGCGCTCCATCGCGATCAGCCATATTTTTTTTATTTGACTCGGTCTTGCACGACTAGTTGTCCAGGGTGGACACTTCGATCTTTTAGGCACTATTTTTTACTATAAACTTTAAAAATTCATAACTTCTGTTCTACTGATTACATTTTTCTAAATTGGTGTGAGATTTTTCTTGTGTTGTGTTTTCACTTTATTACTGTTTGTGTGCTGCATAAATACTTTACACATTGCCTCTAAGCTAAGCCTGACTGACTTTGTGCCAAGCTACCAGATGGTTAACCCCAAGTTAATTTAGTTTATTTTTTTGGGATATTTTTTGTCCTCATATAACATCAATGAAGGTATTCAGAGCCTGAAATTTGGCAGATTAAACAGGCAATTCCACCGACATTCTCCCCTACCATGGGGAGAATTCACAATTGCACTCCCATTCCATTCCAGCTTCAGGACCATCTTGCTCAATCTTTTTTAGAGTGAGACATTCGCTCTTATGACTTAGCTATTGATATTTTAATCATAGGACCGATTTCCTTCTTAACCACTTTAGACTTCTATCTCTTAATTATTGCTCTTCCCATTTCTCCCAGATCTCCCAGAATTTGACTTTCTTACTTTTCTCCAGTGAACTCTTACGATCTAGTGACCTTATTCTTCGAATTGATAATACCCACACTAGTTTAGTTGTAGGTATAGGTAGTACCCATTTAATGCAGATCTCTCTCCTTGCCAACAACATTAATATAAACAGCAGAGATTTTTGATTTCTGGATAATTTACTCCCCCCCTATTCGACCCCAAAAATGACCGTCTGGAGGCTTACCTTGATGTCTTGACTTATAACCTCTTTAACCATCTTACCCACTTCCAGCCAGAAGGGTTTTATCAGAGGGCACTGCCAGAACATATGGACTTCATCCGCCCTTTCTTCTCCACATTTCGGGCACCTCTTCGGTTCTTGTTTACTGAGTTTGGAAGCTTCCGTGGTGTCCAATACGCCCTGTGCACTGTAAAGAGATGGTCTTTCTTGAGGGGTGCAGATTTCACAGTAGAACAAAATATAGTCATCGATACTTGCCATATGTCTTCTAGTTTCGAGCTAGGGAGGTTCCTTTTCCAGATCTCTTCCAGCTTTGAGTATGGTTCTTCTCCTGCCTCAATCATTACCCAATACCATTTTGCAACCTCCTTTTTCTGAGGGAATATTAGTTGGCGTTCCTTTTCAAAGTCCCCATTATAATCTCCTGTTTTCTTCAGACTGTTCGCCCAGCTCAGCAGTTGATAGTACTTAAATTTAGAGAGATGTCCGTCTGCTCTCTTTAGTATCTTGCAGGGGACTAATCCCTTTTCTTCCAAAAGTTGACTCCATTTGTTTATTCCAGCTTGTCTTATCTGAATTGCCACTTTGTCTGCAAGGCATGCAGGATTCCCCGGGGAGTCCCATATTGGGGCAGAAGCACAATAATAGGGAATCACCAGTAAACGTCTGATTTAGTACCATAGACTACTCGCGTCCATCAAGACCTTTAGTCTCACTTTTTTATAGAATTTAGGATGGCCAAATTTTTATAGAAAAAAGTTTGCCATGTCTCCATCCTCCGTTGTTAATACTTTTAGATATGGGGTATAGTGAGCATTTTCCAAAGATCTGAAGGTTTAAAATCGAAAGGCACGACAGTAAGCTATCAGGTCAGGACTAGCATTTCCCCCATAGATCTTTCTCCTACGTAACTTTTTCCATGCTATCCTGACCCCTTTATTTGCCCAAATAAAACTACTCAATGGCCCTTGTAGTTTTTTATCACCGTCCAACTCAAACCCCATCGGAATTATGTCAAAAATAAATGTGAACTTTGGTAGAATGGACATTTTCAATAGATTGGATCTGCCTAGAAAAGAAAGTGGGAAACAATTCCAAATCTTCAAAAGATTTACTGATTCTTTTTTGACCTTTATGAAATTCGTGTGGGCCAGTTCGTTAAGGTTATGAACCACGTGTATCCCCAAATACCTGATTTCTTTTTTCACCAGGGGGCTACAACAATTAGCTGACAATTTACGTTCCACTCCATTCTTTCAGTTTTTGCTGATTAACTAAATGTCCTGAAACTTTACCAAAATCATCTAAAGTTTTAATAATCTCGGGGTATGATGTCTCCATTTCACTAGTAAAAATCATCAGGTCATCTGCGTAAAGACCCACCTTTTTTTCCCAATATTTATATTTGAAAGGGGTAATATTGGAGTTTGCTCTAATTTTCTCTGCCAAGGGTTCGATGTATATATTAAAAAGTAAAGGAGAGCGGTCATCCCTGACGAGTCCCTTGTCTAACTTGTATCTGGTCTGTGAGATTCTCATCTACTAAGATTCTTGCTGTGGGATTTTTACATATCATTAATACTGCTCTTAAAAAATTCTCCCATAGGACGTGTTTCCTTATTAGCCACTGTAAAAAAGGCCAGCTGACCCGATCGAAAGCTTTGGCAGCATCAAAAGTGAGGATCGTCAGAGGCATATTGTTAGTTGTTGATAGGTCTATTGTGCCAATCAGCTCTTGGGTTAAATAATGCAGTTGTCTCCCCCTTATAAAAACCCTTTTGGTCCGAGTGTATTAATTGATCAATCACCCTCTCGAAACGTTTTGTCAAGATCTGGGTATATATTTTGTAGTCTTAGTTTAAAAGAGAAAACGGTCTATATGACTCACATAATTTGGGATTTTTATTTGGTTTTAAAATAATACTAATCATTGCCTCTTCCCATGAGAGCGGCAATTCCTCTCCTTCTAGAAAGATACCATTTATAAGTTCTGTAAGCCATGGGGACAGATCTTCTTCAAGAACTTTATATAGCTCATTTGGGAGGCCATCTTGGCCTGCGGCTTTCCCTTTTTTCGTTCTTCCCATTACTAGTGTCACTTCCTCTAGGTTAATCTTTGCACAACGGAGTTTCTGGGATGTGGAGTTCAGACAGGTAAAATGTATTCCCTATAAATAGCTTTGTATTCGCTCTCCTGATACCACAGTATCTTCATTGTATAGATCTTTAAGAAACAAAGCAAAAACCCCCTTATTTCTTTATCTTCTTTGTAAGACTGGCCTGTTCTAGCATCCAAGATTTCAGAGATATTATTCCTATTTACTTCTGCTACGGCCCGCAACCCTCCCCATATTCGTAATGAGAGATCTTACTTGCTTCCCATTTCTTTTCAATTTCTTCTTCTAAGAAACTAGATAATCTATACTTTGCTTCCTGTAGATTATCTTGATTTTGTTTCTGAGTTTGTATATTCAGAGGATTCTCTATTTCCTTAAATAACTTGGTTATATTAACTTCCAATTCCTTAATTTTAGCCTTCCGCTCTCTGTTTTGATTAATGGAAAGGCTGGTTAGTCTTCCCCTCATAAAAGCTTTGTATGTGTCTCATACTATGTGCATCAAGGCTGTGTGCCTATTAATTTGAGAATTCATTTGTATCTTTCTTTAAGATTTCAACCAAATTGATATGCATTAAGAATACCCGATTTAAAGTCCATCTTTTTTTGTCAATGGTTGATTTAATATAAGTACTAGGCTGACCGCTGAGTGGTCCGATAAGTGTTCTACTATGTGTTCTACACTAATGACTTTGTTGCCAATCCTATTATTTACTAAAATAAAATCAGTCCTTGAGGAGTGCCTGTACTTTTTATTTTTAAACGTGTATCTAATACTCTTACATCCTTTTTCCTTCCAAATGTCTATTAGCCCTAAATCTTCCATCATATATTTCAGGAAAGTTCTCATTTTTGGGGTACTAACTGTGTTCCTGGGGGATGATTTATCTAGACTTGGATCAATCAAAACATTTAAATCACCCCCCATTATAATGGGGACATTTATATCTAGAAGGGTGTTATATAGGTCCTGGAGTGGTCCCATATCATCAGTGTTAGGGCCATAATATCCTACAATTGTGTACCAGTTGTCGTACAGTTTAACCTTGGCTATGATCCATCTCCCCTTTTTATCTTCCGTACATTCCCCCATGCATGCTTTGATGGATTTTTTAAGAAGAATTGTCACCCCTTTTATGCAGCACTCCTGTTCTGTACATACATAGGGGTCGATTCCGATTCGGGCCGGAAAAAGCACCGACCGACTCGGAGCCGGAAAAATTACCGACCGACACGTACCAGTGGCGCCCGACACGCCAAGTACGATGCAAGCCGCGATAAATCCGACCGACACGTTAGGAAACCAAGCCGACCGACCGAGCCGCTCGGAAAATAGCAATCCGGCCGGAAAAACACGCGAATCCAACCGACCGACACGCACCCGGAACAAATCCGACCGAATCGTACCCGCCAACTCCAAACCGCAAAGTACGATGCAAGGCGCGAAAAACACGACCGAGTCGGACGGAGGACAAGCCGTACGACCGACACGCATACAAAACCGAGCCGAAGCAACACAATACACCGCGACCGACGCGTACGCAGCATACAAAACTGCACAAACACAGCGTGAACGAAACGGAAAACACCGTACGAGACCAATGCAGGGTCCGACTCGGTCACAAGAACGTTTCCAACATACACAAACAGCACAAAGGAAAAATCAACCAAAAAAGGCCAAACAAGCAATTACCAAGCCAATAAATACTGGGGGGGTGGGGACAGAGAACAAAGACACACCCACAACTCCACCTATATAAAGGACACAAATCACTACCATGAGCCTTTGCAAATGCCATTCCACTGCCAGCACCCAAGAGAAAGCAACCACACACCCACAGCTCATCCCTCACACAAGCCACACACCATCAGCACACCAACAAATACCTACCTCACATACACCCAGCACAACACACACCCACACACCCTCACCTGCACACCAACACACACATCACCCACCATCACCACCCATCACCATGCCCCCAAGAAGAATCCCAAGTTCCTAGATAGTGAATTGGAAGTCATGGTAGACGAGATCCTCAGGGTGGAGCCACAGCTGTTTGGCACTCTGGTCCAACAGACCCCCATGTCGCAGAAAACCAAGATGTGGGAGAGGATCATCAACAGGGTGAACGCCCAATCACCATGTCGGCGCACAAAGACGGACATCCAGAACAGGTGGTATGACGTGCGCAGGAGGGTACGGGACCTGCTGAAGATAGACTACATCAACAGCCAACACACCGGCAGTGGCCCTCCTGCCAAGCCAATATACCTCAGGCCCTGGGAGGAGAAGGTGCGGGCCATCCTTCCGCCAGTGAGCGTATATGGACTAGAGAACATCCCAGAGCCTGGTGAGTACACAACAAATGTACACAATAAACTGCCACAAAACACACACATCACTGTCAAGGGGAGAGTCAAACCATGCACTCATAGCAATTACACAGCAACCAGAACAGAATCATCCCAAAATGTGTATGTCAGTCAGATAAACACAACACATGCCATCAAAAAAGTCACATCCAACTGTGCCAACACATGTACAAACACAACCACAACTACAGCTAGGCAGTGGCACAAATAGAACTAACACACACATCCACACATGTAGCCACCACAACAACACCAACACACAGTGAAGACCACTCAAAGGAAGGAATTCTGTGTATGCTGGCCAAGTCAGTGTAGCCAATAGCATCATGGGAGTCGCAGTCACACATATTGCCCCCCCCACAACTGTCCCATCAACACCACCCTGAACCATGCTCACATCACAGGGAGTGGAGAAGGACTCACAAGATGGCTGACACTGGCTACTGCTGTGGGGAGCACAAGGCCCTGCTGGCAACTGTGCACCAACAAACAGCAGGACACCACTGACTGACATCCTGAGAGACAACTTACACTCCCTGCAATGCAAGCACGTTCCATGGTGGGATATCTGGCTGGCTGGGTGGGAAGGGGGACTTGCAGCACTGACTATAGTCACCAGCACCTCCCCTCACCCCCCCCCCCCCAACACAAACTCCACAGTACCCACCTGGTAGAGTGCAATGCCCTCCATCCTAACACAAGATCCCACAAAGCACCACCACCCTGGGTTATGTTGTGTGAAGCACAGGGACACTCTTGGGACTCTTAGCCAAACAACTGCCAGGACAACACTCCCAGCCATCCTGTCAGCACAGCCAGCCCACCCCACAGGGAAGCAGAGTCAAAAGGAAGGAAGCATGGGCATGCTGGGAAGGGGGGTGGAGGCAATAGCATGATGGGAGTCGTAGTCACAGACATTGCTCACCCCCACAACTGTCCCATCAACACCACCCTGAACCATGCTCACATCACAGGGAGTGGAGAAGGACTCACAAGATGGCTGACACTGGCAACTGCTGTGGGGAGCACAAGGCCCTGCTGGCAAACTGTGCACCAACAAACAGCAGGACACCACTGACTGACATCCTGAGAGACAACTTCCACTCCCTGCAATGCAAGCACGTTCCATGGTGGGATATCTGGCTGGCTGGCTGGGTGGGAAGGGGGACTTGCAGCACTGACTATAGTCACCAGCACCTCCCCTCACCCCCCCCAACACAAACTCCACAGTACCCACCTGGTAGAATGCAATGCCCTCCATCCTAACACAAGATCCCACAAAGCACCACCACCCTGGGTTATGTTGTGTGAAGCACAGGGACACTCTTGGGACTCTTAGCCAAACAACTGCCAGGACAACACTCCCAGCCATCCTGTCAGCACAGCCAGCCCACCCCACAGGGAAGCAGAGTCAAAAGGAAGGAAGCATGGGCATGCTGGGAAGGGGGGTGGAGGCAATAGCATGATGGGAGTCGTAGTCACAGACATTGCTCACCCCCACAACTGTCCCATCAACACCACCCTGAACCATGCTCACATCACAGGGAGTGGAGAAGGACTCACAAGATGGCTGACACTGGCTACTGCTGTGGGGAGCACAAGGCCCTGCTGCCAACTGTGCACCAACAAACAGCAGGACACCACTGACTGACATCCTGAGAGACAACTTCCACTCCCTGCAATGCAAGCACGTTCCATGGTGGGATATCTGGCTGGCTGGCTGGGTGGGAAGGGGGACTTGCAGCACTGACTATAGTCACCAGCACCTCCCCTCACCCCCCCAACACAAACTCCACAGTACCCACCTGGTAGAATGCAATGCCCTCCATCCTAACACAAGATCCCACAAAGCACCACCACCCTGGGTTATGTTGTGTGAAGCACAGGGACACTCTTGGGACTCTTAGCCAAACAACTGCCAGGACAACACTCCCAGCCATCCTGTCAGCACAGCCAGCCCACCCCACAGGGAAGCAGAGTCAAAAGGAAGGAAGCATGGGCATGCTGGGAAGGGGGTGGAGGCAATAGCATGATGGGAGTCGTAGTCACAGACATTGCTCACCCCCACAACTGTCCCATCAACACCACCCTGAACCATGCTCACATCACAGGGAGTGGAGAAGGACTCACAAGATGGCTGACACTGGCTACTGCTGTGGAGAGCACAAGGCCCTGCTGCCAACTGTGCACCAACAAACAGCAGGACACCACTGACTGACATCCTGAGAGACAACTTCCACTCCCTGCAATGCAAGCACGTTCCATGGTGGGATATCTGGCTGGCTGGGTGGGAAGGGGGACTTGCAGCACTGACTATAGTCACCAGCACCTCCCCTCACCCCCCCAACACAAACTCCACAGTACCCACCTGGTAGAATGCAATGCCCTCCATCCTAACACAAGATCCCACAAAGCACCACCACCCTGGGTTATGTTGTGTGAAGCACAGGGACACTCTTGGGACTCTTAGCCAAACAACTGCCAGGACAACACTCCCAGCCATCCTGTCAGCACAGCCAGCCCACCCCACAGGGAAGCAGAGTCAAAAGGAAGGAAGCATGGGCATGCTGGGAAGGGGGTGGAGGCAATAGCATGATGGGAGTCGTAGTCACAGACATTGCTCACCCCCACAACTGTCCCATCAACACCACCCTGAACCATGCTCACATCACAGGGAGTGGAGAAGGACTCACAAGATGGCTGACACTGGCTACTGCTGTGGGGAGCACAAGGCCCTGCTGGCAACTGTGCACCAACAAACAGCAGGACACCACTGACTGACATCCTGAGAGACAACTTCCACTCCCTGCAATGCAAGCACGTTCCATGGTGGGATAACTGACTGGGTGGGTGGGTGGGTGGGAAGGAGGTCTGGCTGTCAACCAAACACAATCAATGCAGACCATGTTCACACCCCAGAGAATACATAGAAATGCCCAAATAATGCAGGACAATGTGCCACACCAATATCAACCCCTGACTGTGACGACTTAGGACAATACAATGTACAGGCCCGCACCCCGAGGCACAGTCACAACTGTCAGGTGTGTCAACCACTGATGCCTGCAGAAACATGAAATACATTGTTTGTGTCTCCCAAAAACAGGTGATGATAGGGACACAGCAGCAGACGCTGAGGAGTCCCAGTCCCAGGCTCAAGAGGATGCCGAGCTCACTGGCGTCGTACAGCCTCTGTCCTCCTCGGACGATGAACAACCTGGCACATCCGGTGCAAGTCAACTTGCTGCACCAGCAGGACCACCAGCTGCAGCACCAGCAGGTCCACCAGCTGCACCCCTGCACCCACCCCTCCAACGACTGTCACCACGAATACCATCCCTGCCGACATGGACAGAATAAGGAACAACACCAGCGCAGTGACCCTGGACCAACCTGGGGCCATGGACACCACCACCACCACCACCCCCAAGGTGGACCAGGGTTATCTGTGCGTGCAACTGCACACACTGCACATGTCAGCAGGGGTGGTGGGAGGGGTGGGAGACAGAGGTCGCTGCTTGCAGACGTTGCTGGTGTGCATGAAGACCCACAACTGGTACGCATAGCTGATGCGTACCAGTCCAGCACCGGAGAGCTCAGCCAGGTAGTGGGGCTCCTCAGAGACATCAAACAGCAGCAGGCTGCCCATCATGCCCGCTTGGACTCCCACATGTCCCACGTGGAGTCACACATGTCACGTGTGGACTCCCACATGTCCCGCGTGGAGTCCAAGTGGGATGTACTACATGAGATGACGGCGGTGCACAGGGACATTTTACAATGCCTCCGCCAGATGAACAGCAACCAGTCCACACCTCCCTGTGTGCCAACAACATCTGGTACCGAACAAACTGCAACTGCCACAGGGAGGGAGGAGGACTCTGGCGGAGAGTCCCCTGCACCGCAGCAGCCTGCACTTGAGGGCCCCCCCCAAGAAGAGGGGTCGTCCGAGGAGGGGAAAGTGAGAGGCTGATGGCCAAGCGCAACTCCCAGGAAGCCTGAACCTGTTCTGGATTTTCGCCTTTGTGCACAGACTGTTCACCCTGTTGATGGCAACACTACTCCCACACATTGCATGGGGAGTACAAGTTGGAACAATGTGTCAGACAACTGTGGCCCCGATACTGGGGATCCTGTCTACCTGGACTTTCAATTCACCTAGGAACTTGGGATTGCAAGATTCATGTACAGCACAATCCATCCTATGCACTATTAACACAGATGTATCACAATAAACACACTAATACACCATACTTGCCTCTGTCGTGATTCCAACGTGGGTGCTGTTATGGGGATGATGAACTGCAAAATTACACTGTGTATGCGAACTGCAACAGCAAGGACAACACAGGCATGTGAGTACAGGCAACGTGACACATATGAGGGAGACACACCACCAGGGCTACACAACACATACACACCTAGGCCATCTGACTCATTGCCTACACTGATGTTGCCAGGGAAGACGGTGCAATGCACAGACACCACACCCATTCCCAGTTGTAGTCAAGTAGCCCACAGGTGCAGTAAGCAAATGGCAGTCAAATGTGTGACCACAGACAACGCACATCACTAAGTGAAGCACAGGTTTATTACACAGTAGCAACATGCCGTAACCACTACAGATGCAAGGTAACCCCACCTGGTAGCGGGCACACAGTCAACAACTGTAGACGGAAGGAAGTCCATGGGTGTGGCGCACATCACCTGTAGGGACACAACAGCTACCAGCCTGGATGTGCAATCACGTCGTCGGTGGACACAGTTGACCAAACGAATCTGAAAGTACCCTGTGAAGGACAGAAATGACACACAGTCAAAAGCAATGCAGTACAGGACAGATCAGCAAAACTCATGCACAATACATGTTACAAGATACCCACCCAGAACCAAGTTAGCATGTCAACACTGTTGGGGAGTACAGCCCACCTGTCACCACACATCGCAACACACATCCTGTCAAGTAGCCCATGGACACACTCCAACAGCACCAGAGCACCACCCACACATCATGCCAACTCACATCATTCACATGACACCTCAGGATACTCACATTCAGCTAAAGAAGTTGGTGATGAGCTGTGTGCGGACATCACCATCACCATCATCATCATCATCATCGTCACTGGCATCGTGGTCCAGGCCAGGATCCTCCACAGGTGGCGGATGTTGGTCATCGTCATCCTGGATGAGAGGCAACTCCTTCCGCACTGCCAGGTTGTGGAGCATGCAGCAGACGATGATAATCTTGCACACTTTCGCAGGGGCATATGGGAGGGACCCTCCGGTCTTGTCCAGGCAGCGGAAGCGGCTCTTCAGGAGACCAAAGGTCCGCTCAATCACTCTCCTGGTCCGACCATGTGCCTCATTGTAGCGCATCTGGGCAGGTGTCACAGGGTTCCTGAGGGGTGTCAGCAACCACGGCATGTTGGGGTATCCCGAGTCACCTACGGACAGACAAGTGCACATCAGCTGACTTGGAAAAGTGGGCGGAATACTACAGATCAGATCACACACAATGGCACAAAGTCAGTACACACCGACAAGCCAGGCACGCTGGTTCTGCATCTGTGCCATCAACCTGGGGATGCGACTACTCCTCATCACAAAGGCATCGTGTGCTGAACCAGGGAAACGGGCACACACGTGTGTGATGGTCATGTCTGCAAGACACACCACCAGTGCATTGACCGAGTGGTAGTGCTTGCGGTTCCTGTAGGCCTGCTCCTGGGCCTGTGGTGGTACCAAAGCCACATGTGTCCCATCAATGGAGCCAATGACATGCGGCATCCTCCCCAGGGCATAAAAGTCACTCTTCACGTCAGTGAGTCGTCGCAGTCTAGGGAAATATATGTACCGGTTCAGGAAGAGCAACATTGCCGCCAAGAAATCGCGGAGCACACGGCTGAACATGGTCTGTGACATCCCACCAGCAGACGCCACAGTATGTTGGAAGGTACCGGTGGCAAAGAAGTGTAGGGCTGCCATCACCTTCACCTTGGGGGTCAGCGCTGTAGGATACGGCCGGCCAGGCTGCAAATGTGGGGACAACTGCACTGCCAAATCCTCAATCAGCTGCCTGGTGAAGCGGTACCGTCGGATGCTGTCCCGTTCCACCATCGTTGCCAGGTCTGGGAATGGCCGATGGACAGCAGGAGCCCTGCAGTGCAGAGGAGAAGTAAGCAAGATCGTCAGTCACCCCACATATGCGGCATTGAACACACTCAAGTTCCCAACATACATCATCATGAGGCACAACTACATGAAGTGTGCAGTACCGGAACGACATGTATGGTACATACATGGCCAACATCTGTCAACACGGTCCTACAGGTGGCATCAATTTGTCCCAGGTTGGCCCATTGGATATCATGATGCTGTGTCAAAGTCACCCCCCAGTGACATGTGAGGACAGATGTGCCCCAGGCACCACAGCTCAACGACAGGCACATTCCCAGGGACCCTGTAATGCCACATGGACACTGGCATCACCTGGAGTATCATGTGTACACCACAGCAAAACAAACATGACCCCCACAGGTAGTGGCCACACTTGCCATGGCAGGAGAGCCATGGACGTCTGTGACACACACGCACAACATCAGAGTCCATGCACACACAACGTGGATGTGGAGACTGTCTCCCATTGTGCACATGAAATCAGAGACATTGTAAACACTACATGCACAAAGACTGTGGAGGGCCATCACTATTGTGCCACTGGGACACCCTGGCTCAAACATACCGTCCCACATGGGACTCACGGGGTATGTGACATGACATACACAAACACCACTGTGAAATGTGACCATGACACATGCACAGATATGAACAGTTGCACATCACAGTGGTCACGTACACGTAACACCCAGGATCCTGTCCCCATGAACACGTGCACAGCCTGGGGGTGGCTGCCCACAGGTGACACCCACAGGACAACATGTACACCAACATACACACAATAGGAAATGCAGCCTTACATGCCTTATGATAAGGTTTGGACAGGCTGTCGTGATGTAGGTGTGCCCCTCACTCCCTGGGAGCTATCTGTGGCTGGCATATGTCCATCTGAGACAGGCATGCTGACCTATGCCAGTCACATATACAGTGATGCGTTGAACAGCAATGGACCGATCGGTGCCTCCGGCCGGCCCATTGCTTTCAATGTGTGCGGGTACGCGTTGTACCCCTGTGTGCGTTGAACTGCAATGGACCGATCGGTGCCTCCGGCCGGCCCATTGCTTTCAATGTGTCGGGTACGCGTTGTACCCCTGTGCGCGTTGAACTGCAATGGACCGATCGGTGCCTCCGGCCGGCCCATTGCTTTCAATGTGTGCGGGTACGCGTTGTACCCCTGTGCGCGTTGAACAGCAATGGACCGATCGGTGCCTCCGGCCGGCCCATTGCTTTCAATGTGTGCGGGTACGCGTTGTACCCCTGTGCGCGTTGAACAGCAATGGACCGATCGGTGCCTCCGGCCGGCCCATTGCTTTCAATGTGTGCGGGTACGCGTTGTACCCCTGTGCGCGTTGAACAGCAATGGACCGATCGGTGCCTCCGGCCGGCCCATTGCTTTCAATGTGTGCGGGTACGCGTTGTACCCCTGTGCGCGTTGAACTGCAATGGACCGATCGGTGCCTCCGGCCGGCCCATTGCTTTCAATGTGTGCGGGTACGCGTTGTACCCCTGTGCGCGTTGAACTGCAATGGACCGATCGGTGCCTCCGGCCGGCCCATTGCTTTCAATGTGTGCGGGTACGCGTTGTACCCTGTGCGCGTTGAACTGCAATGGACCGATCGGTGCCTCCGGCCGGCCCATTGCTTTCAATGTGTGCGGGTACGCGTTGTACCCCTGTGCGCGTTGAACTGCAATGGACCGATCGGTGCCTCCGGCCGGCCCATTGCTTTCAATGTGTGCAGGTACGCGTTGTACCCCTGTGCGCGTTGTACCTCAATGGACCGATCGGTGCGCACCCATTGACAATGGGCTTGCCTGGCAACGGACGCGTTTTCGAAATTCGAACGAGTCGGTTGCTGGAAAATCAGTTGGTCACCCACAACAATGTTGCAAAATCATGTATGTCATGAAGTTGAAGTTTTGAAGGATGCTGTGGGCGTGTTTTGGTGCTGCTATTCCATGGATTGGCCAGATTCAGAAGATGCAAACGACTTGGACCTATCACTTTGGACACAAGGGACAGTATCTGCCTCTCCAGCACATATATATTGCTGCCTGTTCCCCTGAGAGCCCACTTGCCTGCACTACATGCTCCAGGACGACATCTGCCACTGCACTGCTGCTGTCTCTGCCCCTCTGGACCCTGCAATGGCACGTACTGTGGAGAGAGCCCCAGCCTTCAGCCTTGAGGAGAACCAGGCCCTGCTGGACAGCCTACTTCCACAGTACAGCAAGCTGTATGGGACACCAGGGGAGCAGGTGAGTGTTCTGTGCACTGCCTTTCTGAATGTGCATTTTGTCTGACTAGCAAGGCTGAGAGTCAGCACACCACTGGCTAGCAGGCTCACTGAGTAGTTGTCACCCCCCATAGTGTGTAGTGACTTGCACTGGACAGGTATGGTGCAGTGACAGTGCTTCTGAACAGGGTTTTACTCCCCATGCAATGATACCATGTAGTGACTTCTGGAAAACTGTCCATGGGCAGCCGTGCACTGCCTGGGTACACCATGTGCCCCTGTGATTGCGACATGTATATGCAACTGTGTCATGCACGGATATGTTGCATGTGTAGTAATGGCCTTATCACTTTGTCATCCTGACAGGCTTCTGCCCATCGGAAGCATGAGATATGGAAGGACATCGTCCGGGCTGTCCGGTCCGTGGGGGTCTACAAGCGCCGGATCCGCAACTGCCAAAAGAGGTGGCAGGACCTTCGGGGCTGGACCCGGAGGATTGCACGGGTCCAGCTGAAGCTGTCGCCTCCTCGCAGGAGGGGCGGAACACGGACCCTGACCCCCCACATGCTCAGGATCCTGGCGGTGGTCTTTCCAGACCTGGATGGGCAGCTGAAGGCCAGAGAGCAGCAAGGAGGGGGTGAGTCAAAGACTGCACTGTGTACTCTGTCTAACATGCTATGTGCCCTCCTCGGGCCTGGTTAAACTGCCACAGTACAGCAGTCATGTTGTCCAGGAGCCATGTCCCTCTATTGTGCACTGCCCACTCCTCATCTGATACCCAGGTGTGGCCCTTACATGCAGGGAATTCTGTCACTTAGGACTGTGTCCTTGCAGTTTGCTTGACTCAAGGTGGGAGACAGCATCTGTTTCCCTGACTCTGTGGTGGGCATCATGGGTGGGTCCATTGCTTACACAATGCCTGTATTCTGACATGTATTCAGCGTGTTACTTTGATCTGTGGTCCAATTGCTGAGCTGATCCACCACATGTGGCTGGGGTACCTGGCACACACCCATGCTGCGGGTGGGAACAATGTTTGGGCCCCAGGAGTATGTATATGACGTGTGTCACACATACTTAGCCAGCTGCCTACAGTCCAGGGCTCATCCCTCATTCATGTGGGGCTGGACAGTCATGCCTACTCCAGGCCATACAATACACTCTGTACTCCCACTCCCGTGTATCAGCGGACACATTGTGCACAGTGATTTGACCCCTCAGGTGTCTGCCTCTGTGTCAGTGTGCTGTGGATTAGTCGCCAGGACTGCTGTGGAGTTTCTTGGTAGGGGCTCAGCATGCCACTGGAGATGTGACCATAGGAGACGATACTTGTGTGACACATAGGTGTCTGATCAGCTGCCCATGCAGACTGGGGCATGTAAATGTGAAGTTCAGGCAGCTGTTCCCCATGCACAGCAGAGTGTGAGGGGCTCAGGTTCAGAGGGTAGTGTCACAGGTCTCCCATATGTCCAATAGGTATGACCTGGACAGATGAGGGTTAAGAGGATGTGTTGTGGGGGGATGTACATGTGCACTTGTGCAGCTCCAGGACTTGCATTCCCCATGACCTACTATTGTGACACAGTGCAGAGTGTTGTTGTCTGGCTGCAAAGTCATACATCACTGAGCCAGTGATGTATGACTTTGCAGTCATGCCTCCGCCATGGCATGTGTCTACTGATTGGTGAGCCTGCAGGGGAGTGACATGTGCTACATGCACACCATAGTGGCGCTGGCTATCAGGACATGGGTGCATCATGGTGTCTGTCGCTGGTATGCATCACATGCATTTCCTATTTGACTCTGGGCATCCCTTACATCCGGAAACCTGTACTGACTCAGTGGCAAGAGCTGTGATGTGTCCACACCGTGTCCTCTGCACTGTCCAACTACTGTGTACTTGGTGCATGTGTCAACACTGGGGTGTTGCAATCCAACAGACACCAGACAGATGGGTGCAAGGCCATGTGGGATGTGAGTGCCATGCTTGGCATCAGACTGACAATTGACTTCTCCTGTTCAATTAGTGCACTTTTAGCAATGTACAACTAATGATGCCAGGGCTTGCTCTGTGATGTGCTGTGCTCACAGTGGTGTGTGCGTTATGTGCAGGTGACTGATGTCTGTCTGTTTCCCCATTGTTTGCAGATACATCCACGGCCACGGAAGGGGACAGCTCCACGGACCAGGAGGAGCCGGAGAGCCAGACTGGGTCAGCAGCCGAGGAGTGGTCGGAGGGACCCAGTGGCACGGAGGGCGAGGGGAGCCACACCGAGGAGTCCTCAGCAGCATCCACCTCAGCTGAGGACCAGAGCAACTCGGAGGATGACTCCCTTGTGGAGGCGGGTGTCAGCAGCCACCACACCCCAGCTAGTGTTGCTGTCCCCGCCACCACCAGCACCACCACCGCCCTCCCATCGGCTCCCATTCCCCAGGTCCGTGGAGGCTCCCATGTCCGGGAGCGTGTCTCCTTTGGGCCAGGCACCGCACCCCCTGCCCCTGTGTCCCCTGCTGCCCTGAGTGAGGAGTCTGTGTACCTCCTTCGCCAGCTCCATGTAGGGCAGACAGCCATGCTGAGTGTCCTCCATGCGCACACCGCGCTGTTGACTCAGCTGGTGTCGTTCATGGAGGGCATCTCATCGGGCATGTCTGACCTACAGAGGGGCAATAGGTCCATGGACTCCTCCCTGACGGCAGCAGTGTCCCTCCTCAAACGGTCCCTCACCCCTCCTGCCTCTGCTCCATCCACACTCCCCAGCACCTTACCCATCCCAGGCACACACACACCGGCACAGGCACACACCAGCACACACACATCCAGCACACTGACACACACGCCAATGACAAAACGCACACGCACGCACATTCAGGGGACTGAAGCCAGACTCACAGGGGATGGGGCCCTGGAACACACACACGCATCCACATGCACTGCGCAGTCCTCAGTTCCCTCTCCCTCCAAAGCACCCTCCCTTGCCTCACCTGCAACCCCAAAGTCACAGCAGCTCTTCCTCTGTGACCTCGGCCTCTTCCCCACCGATGAAGCTGCTCCAGCATCCCGGGGGAAGAGGAAGCCCACCCACACGGAGCAGAGTGCCCCTCGCCCCCGGACACCCTCCCCCAGGCGCAGACGGACTGAGGCCCCCACCCGCAAGTCCCCCCGGAGTGGTAAGAGCAAGACCCCGCCACCGCCCTGCAGCTCAGGCACAAGGTCTCCGTCCTCCATCCCTCAGGCCCCCACTGCACAGGTGCCCCCACCACACCCTGCCCCAGGTTCCCCCACCCACAGATATACCATCCCCAAGAGGATCCGGCCTTCTCCCCCTGCCACTTGCTCTCCCAGCACCACACCCCCGCTGCGCTTGTCTGTGCCACTGATGTGGTGAGGGTGTCCTCCCCCTCTGTCCAACCCACCTTGCCTGTTCCCCATTCTCCTCCCCTGGAGGTAGGCACTGCAGTGGAGTCCACTACCGCCCTGTCTGACTTGGGCACTGCAGTGGCGGACCTGTCCACCCCATCTGCAGGGTCCACTGCAGTTGTGCCGGCACCCACGACATCTGAGTCATGCCCCCCAGTTGTGCCGGCACACACCATGTCAGACACCTCCACTGCAGTTGTCAGTGGCTCTCCAGCACCCACCACCCCTTCCCTGACTCCCCTGGTGAGCCCTGATCCTGTCCCTGCGGTGCCTGGCCTGCCCCCCGGTTGCCCCTCCTAGTGGATTGTCCCTGGTATTGTGCAGGCATGCGTAGGGTGACATCTGCCAGTGTCACCCTGTTTGAACTTTGACAATGGACTGGCCATTGGCCTTTGCTCTAATTTCTTCTGGACGTCGTTATCAAACAACACATATGCTGAATAAAGCAACTTTCTTTTCTCTAGTGCTCATGCTTCAGATGTACATGTTGTTGGTGCAGCTAACCATGCCCTTGCTGCAGTGATGGTGATATCTGGTCTCATGATTATGAAGTGTTACTGTGCAGGAACCCATGTGGTCCAGGGGGAATGTGTCCTATCATGTGGTGTATCCATGTCATCAATAGCAGCATCTGAGGGTGTCATGTGTTCAGTATTTGGCAATGGGTTTCCTACTTACATTGGCAATTTCATATCTGTGGCTTCCACCCCTGCACATCTGTTGTGCCTGCCATCGTTGCATTTGTCTACTTCCCTGACCGTGTTGCCATCTCCAGTGGACATGCAGGTTTGGGCATCAATGGGGAGGGACTCATCCGTGTAGTCAGTGCAACATTGCTATACAAGTGTGTTGGATCTGTGCTGATGATTCCGTTGGCACATCCATGACCAGGCTGATGTGATGGGAGCCCTCATTTGGTGCTAATTGTTGATTGTGTGACCAAGTGCTCAGCTGACATGATGGGGCCCTACTGAGGCAACATATGGCACAGCTTTCCTCACACAGGAGTGGAGTCCCCTCATGGCAGTGTGTACACGTGTGACATTGCCTGCGCCCAAGGTGTGTGTTGTATGTGCATGTCTGTGTGTTCACTTCCATTCATCTGCGCATGCTGTGATCCCTAGTGTTGTACCTGTTTGTGATGCTTGCTGACTTGAGCTATGTTCCCCCAAAGTCTTCTCCCTGTGTTCTCTGTGATGTGGGTGCATGGCACATTACTGGTCATCAGGGTGTCACCCATAGGTGTGTTTGCTGTCAGGGCAGAGTTTGTGTGCAGACGCAGATGGGTCACAGTCAGGTTTCCCTTTGGCACTTGTTGTTTGCCCCTGTCATGTGATTTCCAGTTTGTGTTATCTTTCAGTGATTGTGACACGTTGTGTGTGTGACTGCTGGCACTCCTTAGGGTCCGGGCTGCAATGTTGGTTGTTGTCTATGTGTGTTCTTTGTGGGTGACCTTGGCTTCTTCATTGGTGTGTGACTGTGGCTGGGATCCCATTGGTCGGTGTGGTATTGCCGTCATGTCCATGTACAGCGTAGTGTGCAGTGTGTCAGACATTCAGGAGTCTTGTTGAGTGTCCATGTGTGATGTGTTTCTACACCTTGGTTCCCACCCACCACCCTGGAATAGTCATGGGTGCATGTGCAATGTCACCAGTGCATGTGTACTTCACTGCTGCACATTGTTGGAGGTCGAGGGGTGTGGTCTTGAGTGTGTGCAGATGAGAGTTGTTGCCCGGCTAGTCCCCTGCCTCCATGTTGGCCTTGGCTTACTGGCCATGCTGATTGATTTGTGCTTGTGTAGGTGTGATGGTAGTTTGTTGCTCAGGACACCTGACTGTGGTTCACAGTGTGAACGACATTTAGCTTTGTCATCACAGTGGTATTTTTATTCAGCCCAGGGTCACCACATTGTGGGGGCCCTGGGGGTGGTGCTGTGGTGTGTCTGTGACTTGCTGTGTCAGTTGTTGTTCCTACGTGCCTGTGTGACATGTGTGTTTTGTGCTCCCTCTCACCTGTCAATGCCTGCTTGCCCACATAGGGGATTTGGATCCATGAGTTACCTTAGTGTGGCAGTGTATGCACATCTGTATGATTGGTATTCAGCTCTCCTCATGTGTTGTGTTGTTGCCTGGGGACACTGGCACCCCCACCCCTCACCTGCTGTGTATGATGACAGTGTTGGTCTGCCTGTTTGTGTTTGTGCATCTGCACCACTGCATTGGCATATCTTGGGTGTGCCATTGGCTGTATGTTGTTTGGTGTGTTTCCCCTGCTGTCCCTGGGACTCCTAGGTCATCGGTCAGCACAGTGATCATGGTTTGTGTGTCCCATTGCTGCCATGGTATGGTATCTGTTCACCTCACATCTGCTGTCTCCACAGGGTATCTGCATTTGTGTGCCCATTGGTGCAAATATGTGGTTCTGCATTCTGATGGTCACTTCTGTCATTGTGTCATTGATGACTGTTGACGGTCTCAGCCCCCATGGGTGTTGTTTGTCTGCACATGGCCAAAGGAATGTTTCATTTGCACTGCAGTATTTGGCTCCCCCAATTTATGTTGCAATGGGACACATACACTACTTTGCCACACATGAGTTTTTGGTTCTGTGACCAGGAATGATCCATGCAGTTTGGCAGTTGCAGCTCTTTCTTTGTCAACAATTACCTTTTGGTCACTGTGATGATGGGGGTTTAGACCCCATTGCCACAATGGTCAAAATGTGCTTCAGCTATGGACCCCACACTTGCCTTTTGGTCACTGTGATGATGGGGGTTTAGACCCCATTGCCACAATGGTCAAAATGTGCTTCAGCTATGGACCCCACACTTACCTTTTGGTCACTGTGATGATGGGGGTTTAGGCCCCATTGCCACAATGGTCATGGGCTGCTTGCATTGTGGGTGCCACACACATATATGTGTGGCACATGTGCTAGGGGGTCACATTGTATGTTCAAAGTCATGTTCGGTGTTGTAGGCATTTGACACAGCCTACACACGCTTGTCATGGTGGTGGGGGGATGTCTTTATCTTGCATTCCCTAGGTTGTGGTGTGCTGGTTGTGTCATGCATTGTCCATCCTATGAGTGGGGGTGGTAGTAGTGGTAGGCATCCTGCCCCCCTGGCTAAGGGTGGTAGTAGTGGTAGGCATCCTGCCCCCCTGGCTAAGGGTGGTAGTAGTGGTGGGCATCCTGCCCCCTGGCTAAGGGTGGTAGTAGTGGTAGGCATCCTGCCCCCCTGGCTAAGGGTGGTAGTAGTGGTGGGCATCCTGCCCCCTGGCTGAGGGTGGTAGTAGTGGTAGGCATCCTGCCCCCTGGCTAAGGGTGGTAGTAGTGGTAGGCATCCTGCCCCCCTGGCTGAGGGTGGTAGTAGTGGTGGGCATCCTGCCCCCTGGCTAAGGGTGGTAGTAGTGGTAGGCATCCTGCCCCCTGGCTAAGGGTGGTAGTAGTGGTAGGCATCCTGCCCCCTGGCTAAGGGTGGTAGTAGTGGTAGGCATCCTGCCCCCCTGGCTAAGGGTGGTAGTAGTGGTAGGCATCCTGCCCCCTGGCTAAGGGTGGTAGTAGTGGTAGGCATCCTGCCCCCCTGGGTGAGGGTGGTAGTAGTGGTGGGCATCCTGCCCCCCTGGCTAAGGGTGGTAGTAGTGGTAGGCATCCTGCCCCCCTGGGTGAGGGTGGTAGTAGTGGTGGGCATCCTGCCCCCTGGCTAAGGGTGGTAGTAGTGGTGGGCATCCTGCCCCCTGGCTAAGGGTGGTAGTAGTGGTGGGCATCCTGCCCCCTGGCTAAGGGTGGTAGTAGTGGTGGGCATCCTGCCCCCCTGGCTGAGGGTGGTAGTAGTGGTAGGCATCCTGCCCCCTGGCTAAGGGTGGTAGTAGTGGTGGGCATCCTGCCCCCTGGCTAAGGGTGGTAGTAGTGGTGGGCATCCTGCCCCCTGGCTAAGGGTGGTAGTAGTGGTAGGCATCCTGCCCCCCTGGGTGAGGGTGGTAGTAGTGGTGGGCATCCTGCCCCCCTGGCTAAGGGTGGTAGTAGTGGTGGGCATCCTGCCCCCTGGCTAAGGGTGGTAGTAGTGGTAGGCATCCTGCCCCCCTGGGTGAGGGTGGTAGTAGTGGTGGGCATCCTGCCCCCTGGCTAAGGGTGGTAGTAGTGGTAGGCATCCTGCCCCCCTGGCTAAGGGTGGTAGTAGTGGTAGGCATCCTGCCCCCTGGGTGAGGGTGGTAGTAGTGGTAGGCATCCTGCCCCCTGGCTAAGGGTGGTAGTAGTGGTAGGCATCCTGCCCCCCTGGGTGAGTGTGGTAGTAGTGGTGGGCATCCTGCCCCCTGGGTGAGGGTGGTAGTAGTGGTGGGCATCCTGCCCCCTGCCTAAGGGTGGTAGTGGTGGTGGGCATCCTGCCCCCTGCCTAAGGGTGGTAGTGGTGGTGGGCATCCTGCCCCCCTGGGTGAGGGTGGTAGTAGTGGTGGGCATCCTGCCCCCTGGGTGAGGGTGGTAGTAGTGGTAGGCATCCTGCCCCCCTGGGTGAGGGTGGCAGTAGTGGTGGGCATCCTGCCCCCTGGCTAAGGGTGGTAGTGGTGGTGGGCATCCTGCCCCCTGGCTAAGGGTGGTAGTAGTGGTGGGCATCCTGCCCCCTGGCTAAGGGTGGTAGTAGTGGTAGGCATCCTGCCCCCCTGGGTGAGGGTGGTAGTAGTGGTGGGCATCCTGCCCCCTGCCTAAGGGTGGTAGTGGTGGTGGGCATCCTGCCCCCTGGCTAAGGGTGGTAGTAGTGGTGGGCATCCTGCCCCCTGGCTAAGGGTGGTAGTAGTGGTAGGCATCCTGCCCCCCTGGGTGAGGGTGGTAGTAGTGGTGGGCATCCTGCCCCCCTGCCTAAGGGTGGTAGTGGTGGTGGGCATCCTGCCCCCCTGGCTAAGGGTGGTAGTAGTGGTAGGCATCCTGCCCCCCCTGGGTGAGGGTGGTAGTAGTGGTAGGCATCCTGCCCCCCCTGGCTAAGGGTGGTAGTAGTGGTAGGCATCCTGCCCCCTCTGGCTAAGGGTGGTAGTAGTGGTAGGCATCCTGCCCCCTGGGTGAGGGTGGTAGTAGTGGTAGGCATCCTGCCCCCTGGCTAAGGGTGGTAGTAGTGGTAGGCATCCTGCCCCCCTGGGTGAGTGTGGTAGTAGTGGTGGGCATCCTGCCCCCTGGGTGAGGGTGGTAGTAGTGGTGGGCATCCTGCCCCCTGCCTAAGGGTGGTAGTGGTGGTGGGCATCCTGCCCCCTGCCTAAGGGTGGTAGTGGTGGTGGGCATCCTGCCCCCCTGGGTGAGGGTGGTAGTAGTGGTGGGCATCCTGCCCCCCTGGGTGAGGGTGGTAGTAGTGGTAGGCATCCTGCCCCCCTGGCTAAGGGTGGTAGTAGTGGTAGGCATCCTGCCCCCCTGGCTAAGGGTGGTAGTAGTGGTAGGCATCCTGCCCCCCTGGGTGAGGGTGGTAGTAGTGGTGGGCATCCTGCCCCCCTGGCTAAGGGTGGTAGTAGTGGTAGGCATCCTGCCCCCCGTGGGTGAGGGTGGTAGTAGTGGTGGGCATCCTGCCCCCCTGGCTAAGGGTGGTAGTAGTGGTAGGCATCCTGCCCCCTGGGTCAGGGTGGTAGTAGTGGTAGGCATCCAGCCCCCCCTGGGTTGGGGTGGTGGCGCGCATTCAGGCCCCTGTGTGCATATGTGGCATTGGTGATGGGCATCCCGCCCCTATGGTGCTGCTGTTGCTGGTGTAAGTATATTCAGATTCCCAGTGTATGTGTGTGATGTGTCGTGTACGTGTTGTATGTGTTTTGTGGTTGGTGTCTGACTTACCTTCTGCGCCGTACACGTCCGTGCCTGTTCCGGTAGTAGATGTAGAATATTGGTATGATTGGGACGAAGGGATTCATGGTTGGTTCGTGTCGTTCGTCCTTCTCGTTGCTTCGCGTCGTCCTCGTCGCTTCGCTTCGTCCTCGTCGCTTCGCGTCGTCCTCGTCGGTGCCGTGTTCGTCTCGTAGCCGTGGATCGTGTTGTGGCGCGATTCGGAGCTTATGTGCGCCTCTCCCGGATGCTTTGACGTGCCGTGCGTAGCGACGGGTTCGGCGCGTACGGGAAGCGCATCGTACTTGTCCGGCCGGACGGAGCTGCATTTTCCCTTCCGTGCGACTCGATTCGGCGTTTCCGGATTCGCCTCGGTCGGAGAACAGGACCTGGTTTGGGTGAGTACGGCTCGGCCGGAATTTTTGCTGTTGTGCGCATCGTACTTGCTCGTTCGGTGTGCTGTACGGATCGGTCGGGAAACAGGCTTTCGCATGGCTTTTTTCCCGACCGAATGGTATTGGGTGCGCCTCCGACCGAGATCGGAATCGGCCCCCTAGTGTGTAAAATACTGTAATATGTGTGCATATATGTATTTTCACTTTATGAAAAAGGCATGATGGTCGCGGTTAACGATGTCATTGCGACGTCCCGAATAACCGCAAAAACGAAAAATAGGTCTGAAAGATGGTTTTTAAAGAAAAAAGAAACTTAGTAGAGAAATATGAGTTTAAACATGCTCTGAAAGAAGTATCTATATATAGTAATATGTTTAGTGCAATGTTCAGAATGGATTTTTTTGCATATTATTTTTGGATGTGTTGGTGGCCATTGAATGTCTGCCTTTGTTTTCCGATTTCGCGACGTGTCCCCGGGGATCGGGACGTCGTTGTGAAAATTGTCAAAATATAAAGAAAAAAAAACCTTTAGAAAAAAACTTGGCAATATTTCGGGTACTAGGGTGGCTCTGACAAGAGCCGTTGTGTTGGTTGTATGTATATGGCTGCTATGCATAAGACCATATGCAGAGTTTCCCGTTACTTAGAAACACCCTGTAGCCTTCATCTGTAAAGTTCACTCCATCATTTCTCTAAATTCCATGCATGTCAAAACACAGATTGTTGTTATAGATACAGCCCATGCGATGGTCTCTGAGGAATGCAGAAACAGTTTTATTAACATGTTTCCTGGCTTTGTCAATCTGTGGACTGTATTGATTTGGCCCCTTCCATTTCTGACTTTGGCATATATTAAGTTCTGCAAAGGTATCCTTCATTAGGTTTTCCAGCCCTACCCAACTTAGGGGCCGATTCCGATTCGGGCCGGAAATCTCTCCGACCGAGCCGGACCCGGGGAGAATTCCGACCGAATCGGACTCTGGCAGTCCGACCGAACGAGTACGATGCGCACGCATGCACCCGGACTCGGACTCGGTCGGACTCATTGAAGTCAATGGGAGCCGGTCGTACAACGCGTACGCGGGCTCCCATTGACTCAATGGGTGCGAGGCGAACAAGGGCGCCCTACAGCGGGTACGCGTCGAAGCGCATCGTGCCGTACAAGCACCTGTGTGCGACTCGCGCGGCCACGCAGACAGGGGGTCCGACGCGGACCCCAAAGTCCGGCTCCGACAGCTCTTTTGAGCCGGACGGCGCGAGTCGGTCGGACTGCTCGCGGTGCGCATCGTACTTACCCGGCCGGGGAACGTCTCCATTGCGCGGTGCGAGTTGTGTCCGCTCGAGTCGGTCGGAGCGTGTTGTAGCCGCGTTCGAGTCGGTCGGCGATTTCGCGGGCGCTTGCATCGTACTCGCTCGGCCGGACCCGCGTACGATTCGGTCGGGAAACAGGGCTCCGAATCGGATCCAGTAATGCCGAATCCGATTCGGAGCCCTACCGGCCGAGATCGGAATCGGCCCCTTAGTGTGCCTAGGTCATTTTCACCATAGTGCACAATCATGAGGTGAGGAGCTCGGCAATCAACAATGGTTTTAACCAAATTCGTTATTAAAATGAATTTAAAACAATATGTTATTAAACAGCTAGACTCAAACTTTATGTAAAATATGTCTATATATGTGTTTTACACTTTGTCATTTGTATTCAAGACTAACGACTTCATCGTGACCTCTGGTGTCACCATGAACAAGGAAAATGTATTTTTAATGTAGTTTTTTCGACAAATGAATACAAAGGGGAAAGTTAAATTAATATCTTACTAAACAGCTAGACTGAAACTTTAGGTAAAGTATGTCTATAAATGTGTTTTACACTTTGTCAAAAACATGCAATATTTGCTGTGCAATTGCACTCATAGAATCATACAGGCACTACCTATGCCATCATACAATCACCAAGGCACTACTCATGCATTTACGCAATTATTCAGACATTGCACACTCGATCGATCAATATTAATTTTATTTCGGTTCAATGAACCATAAAAGTGCACAGTGCCAAGATATTTTTTGAATACATAAAAAATCATTCCAATCACATTTCATGCCAGTGAACATATATTAATCAATTTCCAACATAGTACATTAATTTATAAAAATGCCTGCTCTATAACTGCATTTAGACCCAGGGAGACAAAAACCTCAAAGTGAGAACCCTTGTGGGTGGGCTCTTAAGGGTCCGTCATGTGACCCGGGTTATCTGTACTATTTCCAAATGAGGGCAGCTCAGGTACACACTCACTCACAGACTCATACAGCCACTCACACACCCAGTCAACAAACTATACAGCGACTCACTTACCCACTGTTAAAGTTTACAGGTTACAGTTAGGAAATAAAATTAAAAATGAATTTGAAATTCACTGAAAAAAACAAAGGTTACACGGATGTTATGGTTAGGAATTAACATTTACATTTTTTTAGAAATTCACTGGAAAAACCGAAGGCTACAGGGGCGTTATATTTAGGAAATATAATTTTAAAAACCTTAGAAATTCACTGAAGAAACCAGAGGTTACAGAGACGTTATTGTTAGGCTAATTTCACTTGTCCAAAACCAGAGAAATTCAGCAGTTATAGTTAGCTAAGCTAACTATATCTTGCGCCCCCGCAATGCACTGCTTATGACCTCACATATTACATCACTCATGACATGGTCAGTGACATCATTGATGATATCATCCACCGACTCTCTGACACACCCACTCACACACCAATATAACATTTCATACACCCACTCCAACTTCTACACTAGCATTCTCAAAACCATTGACACACCCATACCAGTACTTTCACACCCACTCACTGATTCATAGGTCTGTACACACATCCACTCAGTTACCCATACAGCCACTCATACACCAACTCACTCACTAATACAGCCACTGATATATCCACTCATACACCCATACAGCCATTCACACACAGTCAGTCACTCATAGAGCTAAATCCACAACAAAGAAGGGACGAGAGATTGGGCCTTCCCTCGTTCTCCCATCAAACTTATATAACTCACTAAACGAGAAGGACCTCTACTTTAGGGTAATAAAAAGTAGAATAAATCCCCCACTTTGAAAGTGGGCCGGCTGGTCCCACATGAGTTAGTAGGAAAAAGAGAAAGAAAAACCAATGAACGCCCGCTAAAAGGGGGCTGGAAATTATAGTGTTTGAATTACCTCCGAAGGTAAAAAACCTCTTGGGAATCCTAAAGGGTTCTAAATACTGCCCTCAACCACTCAATGAGTGGCATGCTTCATCATAGGGCCGCTACAACAGCCGGATGCAGACCAATGTCCAGGGAGGAGCACAAGGAAAAATACAGAATACAGAAAAGAAAGAATTATAAAGGTAGGGATCCCTATTGCAGAGAAAAATTTAAAACTGTCTAAGTGGGTATACGAGACCTTTAATATGGATCCCACTTGGCAGGATTAAAAAGGAAATTAATACTGGTATATGGGAAAAGTAACGTCACCATTACCCTGTCTGCTGTATCAACGTGTTTCTGCCCTAGATTTCCACCCGGTAGCGTCAATGGCATTCGTGAGGATACAGATCCTTAAAACAATCCTACTAATGTACCCTCCTAGTTCAATAACTAGCTGGTAGGGGACTTAATGGTGGCAATATTTGCCCTTTTGTAGACACACATCATCTGCATACCTACGAGAATAAAATTATATTCTTAATTTTAAATTTTATTTCATCCATATAACTATAACTATCCTTACCCACTACATTTGGTAAGTTATCTTTTATCTTATTGTGTTGCTCTCTCACCCCCTAATATTAAAATCATATACCCAGTGAAAGGGATACACTCCATGTGATCACCATTATTTTTTCAGATGCCCAGATACCTGTATAGTGCCCAACTTATCCGAATTTCATCAATGATGATCCTAACTAGGGGACAGAGTGGGGACACCCTCCTATAGTCACACTCTTAAATCCAAAACCAAAGACAGATGTTTAGAAGTCATTTACAGGTCCACCTATAGCCATACGAGTGTATCTGGCCAATGTGATTAATCTAAAAAAATACCACTTTTCTACGCATCATAATATCATTTAAAGGACCCCTAGCTTATTGATGCTAGTTTTTAGTGAATACTGATAGAGCGTGTGTATAAGGGACTCTCGATATTGTGTGCTCCTTCCCCACACTATTAATCTTAAAAAGAAAAAGAAAAACACAATGTTTCAGAAGTTAGGAGATTTTTCTGGTCCACTTAAGTCCTTACGTGGGAATCTGGCTTGAATGTTTAGTCTACCAAACGTCTGATATTGCTCATTTTTATCACATGTATTGACCCCTAGATTTGTCGGGGATGATCGCGGGTGAATGCTGGTAGAGCATATATTATTGAGACGCTAGTTCCCGCATATCCCTTCTCCACTATTTTTTCTTTGTGTACGTGGTCTACATCATCATAAGCCCACCCGGCAATGGCGAGTATATTGTTTCGCGCTTACTCTCTTACATCCAAGCATCCTATTACATCCAGCTTACTACATCAAGGTACGGGTGTTTACAAATTGGCCACTCTGCTCCCTCCGACAATGTTGTGAGGTGAACACCTACCTCCATAAGACCCCAAGCTCTTCAACTCATATGTCTTCCTTGTACATGCCCCTTTCCATGATCCATGAGTAATTCAATGGTAAGGGGGCGGCCATCTTGGAACAGTCTCTCTTATCAAAACACTTGGGCCCAAATGCTCGTAAGGGTAGTGCGTTTCTCTTACAGGGGGTTACTCATCTTGCCCTTCTGAAAATTTACACCTTTATTATTATTTTTAGTACATGGCATCGGGGTAATGCAACTTAATTATAAAACTATGAAATTACAGAGGTTACGGTGAGAGTTTTTTGAGAGATTTTTTGGTCTATATACCACTACTACAGCTCTTATCCTTGTTCCAGATGCAAACCACACATGCATCCTTCTTCACGGATGATAACCACTAAGGCACATTATTCCTATTATTCTCAGACACTCATTTTATTATATGTAATTTGCAGTGCCCTAATAAATCACAGAACTGCCAAAGGGCTATTGTTTTATCCTTCTCATTTTGTCTCAACATATATTATGCAGGTGGTGCCACGGGATGGCATCATTAAGTCCCTTTTCACTGCTCCTAAGTCTGTGTACCCATCTTTGTTCCCGAAGGAACAACAGTTTCATGTTGTCTCTTGTAGTTGAGGGAATATAGTGTTTATCAATCACTAGCCACTTCAGGTCCTTTTCAGTGTGCTTCTTTTCCAAAAAGTGCACAGTGAGTTTGGTAATTGTTTAATGACATCTTACATTGCTCATGTGTTCCAATATTCTATCTTTGACCCGTCTTGTGGCCATACCTACATATAGTAGACCACAGGGGCAGGTAATCAAGTAAATGACATTTTCTGTATTACAGGTCGTGTGATTCCTCAGTTCCCATGGGTATTTAAATTCCATAACCACAAATTTTGTGTTTGAAGTTAGTGGACAAGCTTTACACAACCCACAGCTGTGATGCCCAATCACAGGGGAAAGAACCCTCTCTGCAGGGATTCTCTGATCTCTTTGTCTCTGTAGTTGCGGTCTCATATGTACTAACACATTTCTTATACTCACACTTTTATTATAAGAGAACAATAGGCTCTTTTAATTCAGGCCATTTGTATTAAAAATATGCCAGTTTTTGGTTATTATTTTCTTAATACAATTTGATGCTGTGCTAAAAGTTGTCACGCACATGTTCCTGTCTTCTTTAGGTTTCTCAGTTACTTTCAAGAGTGAGTCACTATTGTTGTTTTTTGCTTGTTTCCTAGCTCTTTTAATTACTTGTTCTGGGTAATCCCGATTGTATAGTTACCCACTCAGCACTTCAGCCTCCTTATCGTAATCATGAATATCTGAGCAGTTCCTCCTAAGATGGAGGAACTGTCCATATGGGAGATTTTCCGTCAATGCGTTTGGGTGGAAGCTATGAAACAACAATACATGATTCTTGTCTGTAGGTTTGTGAAGCACTTCACTACTCAGCTTTCTATTATGTGGTTTTATAATGAGATCCAAAAAGGGGAGGGCCTCATAGAGCTACTTACACACCTACTCACTCACCTTAGAGTCAATCTCACAGGCATTTGCTCACCTATACAGTTATACACACACCCACTCATTTATTCATACAGATACTAACACATTCTCACTCACCTATACAGTCACTGACACAAGCACCCACTCACCTATATGGCCACTATCGCAATCACTCAGTCGCACATACACTCACTCATATACTCCAAAACTGAAAGAAATGAGGGAGTTAGTGACACAAGTTATGTGTCCAAAATCGATTTTTTGTAATCGTGCGATATTCACGATGACGCCGCGACCGCCAGCGGGCCCCCTCCGTGTATCGTTGCCGGGAGATCACTACTATCGATGACAGCATGAATATTGGTGGGAATATAATAAAAATATATGAGTAATTCATTAATACGCATTGTTATAGAGATATGGAGATTTTGATAAATGTTTTTATAGAGTTATTTATATAGGGGCCAATTCACAGAACTAATCTGAGACAAAATCCTAAACTTACTACTTTTGGTATTCACAGAAGGCATTTAGTAGTAGTAAAGTTAGGACTCCTAACTTTACTACTACTAAACTGAGACAAAATCCTAACTTTACGACTTTTGGTATTCACAAAGGCATTTAGTAGTAGTAAAGTTAGGAGTCCTAACTTTGCTACTACTAAATGCCTTCTGTGAATACCAAAAGTAGTACGTTTAGGATTTTATCTCAGATTAGTTCTGTGAATCGGCCCCATAGTGAGTTATGTACTGTGATGGTTAGAATTAATTATATAGATATCATTTTTTAATGTGGTGGTGGCTATTGAATTCTTGCTTTCTGCCTTTGCGATGTAGCAGCAGGGATCGCGATGACCAATGTCCTTGTGAACTCCGGCCTCACCGCGAAAACAGAGAATAGGTTTTAGAGATGGTTTTTCTAGAAATACACTAGAAAAACATGAAATAAAGTGTACAGTAATAAACACCTAGGGGCCGATTCCGATCTCGGCCGGTAGGGCTCCGAATCGGATTCGGCATAACCGGATCCGATTCGGAGCCCTATTTCCCGACCGATTCATACGCGCGTCCGGACGAGCGAGTACGATGCGAATTCGCCGACCGACTCGTTCGGGCGTCCCAACCACTCCGACCGACTCGTTCCCGGGTCTAACCGCACTGACCGACTCGCTCGGACACAACTCGCACCGCGCAATGGAGACGTTCCCCGGCCGGGTAAGTACGATGCGCGCCGCGAGCAGTCCGACCGACACGCGCCGTCCGGCTCGAAAGAGCAGTTGGAGCCGTACTTCGGGGGTCCGTGTCGGACCTCCCTGTACGCGTAGCTGCGCGAGTCGCACACAGGGGGGACCTGTGCATGTACGGCGTGAGTCACTTCGCTGCGTACCCGCTGTAGGGGGCGCCCTTGTTCACCTCGCACCCATTGAGGCAATGGGAGCCCGCGTACGCGTTGTACGACCGGCTCCCATTGACTTCAATGGGAGTCCGACCGACTCAAGTACGATAGCATACGGACGCATCGTACTCGTTCGGTCGGGCTGCACGGGTCCGATTCGGTCGAAAATCTCTCCGGGTCCGGCTCGGTTGGAGAGATTTCCGGCCCGAATCGGAATCGGCCCCCTAATGTGTAAAATACTGTAATATGTGTGCATATATGTATTTTCACTTTATGAAAAAGGCATGATAGTCATGGTTAACGACATCATTGCGACGTCCCGAATAACCGCAAAAACTGAAAATTGGTCTGAAAAATGGTTTTTAAAGAAAAAGAAACTTAGTAGAAAAATATGAGTTTAAACATGCTCTGAAAGAAGTATCTATATAGTAATATGTTTAGTACAATGTTCAGAATGGTTTTTTTGACATATTATTTTTGGATGTGCTGGTGGCCATTGAATGCCTGCTTTTGTTTTCCGTTTTCGCGATGTGTCCACGGGGATCGGGACGTTGTTGCGAAGATTGTCAAAATCTAAAAAAAAAAACCTTTAGAAAAAAACCTCGCAATATTTCAGGTACTAGGGTGGCTCTGACAAGAGCCGTTGTGTTCGTTGTATGTATATGGCTGCTATGTATAAGACCGAGTGCAGAGTAGCCTTCATCTGTAAAGTTCACTCCATCATTTCTCTAAATTCCATGCATGTCAAAACACAGATTGTTGTTATAGATACAGCCCATGCGATGGTCTCTGAGGAATGCAGAAATATTTTTATCAACATGTTTCCTGGCTTTGTCAATCTGTGGACAGTATTGATTTGGCCACTTCATTTCTGTCTTTGGCATATATTAAAGTACACCAAGACAGTGTGAGGGAAAAGTGACATCAGCTCTGCAAAAGTATCCTTCATTAGGATTTCCAGCCCTACCCCTGTTAGAATAAAAATGTTTTCGCTGTGTTGATTATGTATTGTTCTACGTAAGTTAGCATTCACGGCACCATTTTATATTTGGCCGCCATTTTGAGCCATGATCATAACTAATCTCTCTCTCGGTGAAAACCAGCTTTGGTAAGTTTCGTTTCTCCAAGGTTGGGTCTTGCTTTGCTAATGAATACACTGTTCTTATTAGCGCATACCTTTCCCACTAGATAGAGGCCTTCTCCCACTAGTCTAGCGGTGGGCACGAACGGAACAACCTTGAGCAGGAGATAGTGTGTGCCCAGCCTCAGGATCAAAACCTATCCTTCTGTACTTCTTTGTTTAACTGCATCTGCTTGGAAATTTCCATTGTGGGCGTGCCTTCATTGGTTCTGAATTGTACATAATGTATCACCATGCTTGCTCAAGTCAGTCCCTCTGCAGCAATCCTAAGAGACTGGGCAGTCTGGCCTCCACTCGATTGTATCTGAATAAATATATTGGTTTGTATTCTCTACTGTCTGACTGACTCTTCATTTGTATGGAAGGCTGAGAGGTGGTCGCGATTGACCCGGGTGACCCTAATCGGGTCACGTCCTTCAGTTGGCGCCCGAGCAGGGACTCCATCTGGTGAGTGGCCCATAGTTTGCGAAGCGAAGTAGGCAGTCTATGTTTGATTCTCTTCGAACGTGGCAAAAGGAGGCTAAACAGAGGCGATTAAAGATGGAAAAGGAGGCGCAAAAAGGGAGAATGCAAACATTGACTCAGAAAGCTGTAGCACACGATAGAGAGAAACAAGAGATAGGGATTGAACGTGAATACAGGAGATTTCGATTACAGATTGATAAATCTTATGTGGCTCAAGAAGAAAATTATACTTTCATGGAAGAATTGTTAGATACTCGAACCCCACCTCCATATGCCCCGCATAGGAGATATCCTGCTCTTTCCTCACAGTCCCAGCCACCCGTTTCTTCTGTCTCTACTGTTTCTGCTTCTGTTACTGTCATTCGGACTGCTTTGGCCACAGCACCTCCAGTCTTTTCTTTGTCCTCGCCTTCTGTGGCACCTATGACTGTTAGTACTCCTGCCACGCCTATTGTTTCAGCGTCCTTTTCGCCAGCTCTTACACCTGCGACGCAGCCAGCAGAGACGTTAGTGTCTGTTACCTCCGTTGCTACTCACACTGTGCTCTTCCATCCCCTGACATTACTGAGTAGTGGGACACCAGTACGTGGATTTGAGGTTGGAGACTGGATGAATTTTATAGAGTGCATGGGTCCGCATGTGCGATCTGAAATGGGAGATGCAGAGAAAAAGGCAGTGGCTAACCAGGCTGCGCAGTGGGCCCGAAACCCCATTATAGTGTGGAAGATGTGTGGAGTGTGATGAAAGATTATGAGCCCTTTGTACAACAGCATGCCCTTAAGAATATGTCTGCTACTCTGATTAGTCTTTGGGAGCAGTGTTTCAATGATGCAGCACCACAGATTTTATATGATATTAAAGATCATGTATATGTTACTAATATGGAGCCTGGTCAAGTTTTTTGGTAATGTTGCGACATTGGTTGCTTATCGGGGTAGGCTACTTGAGAAGAGCCCCACCCCGGTATCTCAGTTTCCGATGCGAGAGGTTCATCCTATATATCACCCCGAAATACCAGAGTTAATGGATCAGCACAGTATTGTCACTAGACCAGGTGTGGCGGCCCGTTTCCAAGAACAACGGGTTTATACTCCATGGAAAAGGAGTGAAGTTTTGTCTCTTAAGACTCAGTTACCTGATTCTAGGAAAAATCCAACTGCATATTATAAAGAATTGACTGAAGCAGCCTCCTCCACTGTGGCTGATATTGAAATGTTTTTTGGTCTTCTTGTTCCAGTTGATATTTGGAGACAGGTGCATACTCAAGACCATATTGCAGAGTTGGGGGGTACATGGGACCAAAAGTATGGGATCAGGAACGTAAGCCAGGTGATAAGCCTAGAGCAGAGATACTTGCTTTGTCCGGCCGTATCATTATGTATATGCATTCTCTTATTCCTTCGAGGAAGGTTGATTGGGACAAGTTAACGTCTTGTCGCCAGAAGAAAGATGAGAGTGTGTCTGATTTTTTCACCCGGTTTGAAGATATGTTTCTGGATTATAGTGGGCAGGATTTGTCTACTGAGGGAGGTGTTCAGTTGTTTGTTAATAGATTTGTTTCTAATCTGCTTCCTGAGATTGCGACTCGATTGCAGGCTTCCGAAAGCACCTGGTCCACCTCTTCCCCTTCTGTTATTTTGAATATGGCACAGTACTATGAGCATAGGGAAAATCAGAATAAGGAGAGGACAGAGAAGAAGCACAAGGATTTGAAGACAAAGGTGTTGTTGCAGCAGGCTTCTAGAGGGACTGGTAGAGGACGTGGTGGTTTAGCCACGAGCAGGCAGCCGAATACTATGCCTTTAGGGCCGAATCAGTGTACAATCAGTGTATTGTAAAGAGGAGGGACACTGGCGTAGTGAGTGTCCTGTGATTTTGCAGAAGGTGGCGGTCCCGAGAGGACGATGTTCTCGTGGACGGGGTCACGGAGCTGGTGGAACGGACAGGGCTCAAAATGCTGTGGCCTCGCAGGGTCGTTCTGATCATAACTATTTTGATGACCCTCGGGGCGGACAGTATTATCATGATGATTATGAAACAGATGAGGTAACAGGAATATCTTACAGCTAGGACAGCCAGGGACAGAGTGAGGGACCAGTTCTGATACCTGTAGATCAACGCGGTCCGTATGTTACTGCGGATTTGCATGGCTCGGCAAAGGAGTTTTTGGTGGATACAGGTGCAACAAACAGTTGAATTTCTTGTTCCTTGGTCCCTGGGGCGGCTCTGTCTGGCCATGATAATGTTTCGGTAGGCTTTTCTGGTGTACCGGTTGTAAGCCCCATTTCAAAACCTCTTGCGTTGACTATCGGTCCTTTCACTGTGGATTCACCATTTTTGCTGACATCTAACTGTGGTGAGAATTTGATGGGTTTGGATTTGTTAAAGAAATTGCATGCCACGATTTATTGCTCCCCGGCAGGTGTTTACATGACAATGGGTCTGAATGTAGTATGTGCTAAACAGTGTCTGTCCAAAGATGCGCCCCTTCCTGCTGAGTTTAAAGATGTGCCACCAACTCTGTGTGCGACAGGTGACACAGATGTGGGACTGTTACAGATATCGCAGTTTCGATCCAAGTTAAAGACAATGCTATTTTACCTCGCATCCCTCAATATAAAATACCGCAGGCAGGTGAGCGAGCTTTACTGCAAATTGTACAGGATTTTATTGAGAAAGGAGTGGTTGAGAAGACGACTGCCAATGTTTGTAATAGCCCTATTCTTCCCATTCTAAAACGGACACCTTCGGGTTCCTCTGATGATCATGCAGATGTTTATTATTTTGTGATTGATTTGCACGAAGTTAATAAGATAGTGGTTCCTCAGTTTCCTGTGGTCCCTGACCTCACTACTCTTTTGACAATGATTCCTTCTACTGCCAAATTCTTTTCTGTTATTGATTTGAAAAACAAGTTCTTCAGTATTCCTATTCATCCTGATAGCAGATATCTGTTTGGGTTCACCCTAGCTGGTAGAAGTTTTAGGTTCTGTCATGTTCCTCAAGGCTATACAGAGAGTCTGAGTATCTATAGTCAGGCATTGAAAGGTCAGTTGGATTCTTTGTCGCTCCCCACAGGTAATGTATTGCTTCAGTATGTCGATGACTTGCTCATCCCTTCAGATACAGAACAAGGTTGCAGAGACAGTACAGTTAAATTGTTGTTGCATTTAGCCCAGCATGGCCATAAAGTATCCCTTTCAAAATTTCAGTATTGTTGACAGGAGGTCACCTACTTAGGTCACCTACTGTCGAAGAAGGGTAGGAGATTGACCCCGGAGCGTATTACTACCATTGTTCAAATGCCAGTTCCACAAACTCAGAAAGATGTACGCGCTTTTATAGGTATCACTTCGTAATGTCGTCAGTGGATCCTAACTATTCCCTACTAATTAAGCCCCTGCTTGCACTAACCACGAAAGAAGTGCATGGGCCTTTACCTTGGACGCCTGAATGTCAGCAGTCTTTTGAGCAACTAAAAACTGCGCTTTGTTCGGCTCCAGTGCTTGGTACCCCTAACTACGCCAAATCCTTTGTATTATATGTTCATGAGATGGCTGGTTGCGCGCTTTCTGTTTTAACACAAAAAGTTGGAGATAAGCAAAGGCTGTGTGCTTATTTCTCTGCTGTGCTTGATCCTGTTGCACGAGCCCTCCCGAGCTGTCTAAGAGCGGTCGTGGCTGTGGCTGTCTCGATAAGACAATCGGCTGGACTCATACTTGATACTGACCTCACAGTCATGGTACCCCATGCTGTGGATACTCTTTTGAATAAGACAAAGACACAGCACCTCACCAGTGCACGTCTGACAGGTTATGAATTAAAGCTGTTTGCCAAACATATCACGATCAAACGATGTGCCACTCTGAACCCAGCCACGTTACTACCCCTCCCTTCTGAGAATGATGAGATTGATAAACATGACTGTGTCTTCCGGACGGAAGAAAAGACGTAGGGACGGGTAGACTTGACTGATGTTCCCTTATCTGACCCCCAATGGAAACTATATGTTGATGGCTCTTGCTTTAACTTACCAGATGGCACTACAACTGCTGCATATGCTATTACTACACTGCGCACGGTAGTTGAGACATCACAAGTTCTCTATCAGTCGGCCCAAGCTGCAGAGCTTGTTGCCCTAATACGAGCTTGCAAATTGAGTGAAGGACTGATTGTCAATATTTACACAGACAGTCAGAACGCCTTTGGAGTCGTGCACAATTTTGGGTGACTCTGGGCAGAGAGGGGGTTTCTTACTTCGCATGGTGCCAAGATAAAACATGGGCACCTTATATTGAGGATTTTGTCTGCTTTGACACTCCCTGAGAAATTGGCTATAGTAAAATGTAGTGCCCACCGGAAAGTCACTGATGATGTAGGTAAGGGGAACGCTTTTGCAGATCAGACAGCTAAGGAAACAGCCCGGACTAAAATGAAGAGAATGTTTGTAGCAGGTCCCGCTAGGTGGGTGCCTGAAGTCACCATGTTTGAGGATACACTTGACAACGTGAAGGAGATACAAAGTGATGCCACAGTAGAGGAATTAGCAATGTGGCAAGAAAGTACAGCACAATTGAACGATGAGGGATGTTGGATTGATAAGTCAGGGAAGAAGAGATGGATGTTGCCAGATGCTTATGTTCTTCCTGTAGTCACGATGGCTCATGGCCCAGCCCATATTAGTGCTAAAGGTATTTGCAAGTTGTTAGACCCTGTATGGCAGAATGACAACATTTAAAAAATGGCTGCACATTTAGTGAAATACGGTATGGTGTGCATGATGCACAATCCCTGGAAAGGTACCCCTACCCCACCTGGTAATTTTGCACCACCCACTTTCCCTTTTGAGGTCCTTCAGATGGATTATATTGAGTTAGTTAGGGTCAATACCTTGAAGTACGTGTTGGTGGTTGTCTGTGCATTTAGTAAATGGGTTGAGGCTTACCCCACTAAAGACAATACAGCCATGGCGACTGCAAAGGTACTCCTAAAGGAGTTCTTTCCTCGTTTCGGCTTGCCCTGTTTGATCTGGAGTGATAACGGAAGTCACTTCAATGCCAAGGTCATTCAGTTAATTTGTGATGGTTTGCACATGAACAGAAGTTTCATGCTGCAAACCACCCACAGTCAGCAGGTTTGGTTGAGAAGTACAATGGTACTCTCAAACTGAAATCAGCAAAGATTCAGGAGACAACAGGGTTACAGTGGCCAGATGCTTTACCATTAGCTCTTTTGTCAACAAGAACAACAACACATTCTAGGACAGGATTGTTACCGTACAAGGTTGTGTTTGGACGCCCGGAAAATGTCTGGAGCGTCCTGCGTCCTCGTCGGCTTTCAGATATTGAATACCCGTTACTGAGCAACTACCTTTGTCAGTTAACTGAAAATTTGCGTTCTATTCACCAACAGGTCCGGGAAGCCCTGCCAGTCGCACCAGAGGGGCCCGGACATGACATTCGGCCTGGCGACTTTATCCTGATTCGCAATTTTCAGCGGAAGAAGAGTCTAGAGCCACGCTGGAAGGGGCCAGAACAGGTCCTTTTAGCCACACGTACTGCAGTCAAGGTCGCTGGCCGAAAGAATTGGGTGCATGGCATTCACTGTAAACAAGTGCCTCTGCCGTTGCCTTATGACCAGTGGGTCATGGCAGGAGTTGGGGACTCTGAGTGCGAGACGGTGCCTCAGTTTGTCCCCTTCAGTGATGCTAAACTAACCTGGACGCAAACGGATGCAGAGAATGATGAAGTGCTGAATGCAGCGGTTCCGCCAGAGATAACAGCTATCCAGGAACCCCTTTTTGTTTATCCCTCTGTGCCTGGAGTCACCAGGTACAACCTGCGTCCTCGGCTGAGGAATAGTGCACCAAAGAAGAAGTCAGATTAGCCAGGGATGGACTGTGTAAGTTAGGGTGTACTTTGCCATAGTACCAACGGAGTTAGTTTAGGGTGATGTGAAATTGGTTCACTGTTCTGACATTGGAAAGGATAGATCGAACGTGCTCCCTTGAAGGGGGTACATTATCCTGATCAACGTGGGATTCATCACGAGCTTAGGACTGAGCAAGCTCCACCGCCGGTGCTCAAGAGCGCTAACATTTGATGAACAATAGGAGCCTGTACCAGTGATGCTCTGACGGACACTGGGAACACTTACCTTTACTGTCAGTTTTATTGCATTCCTTTCCTTGCTTCATAATGCATCCTTTTGGTCGGCCTATTGATGAGGAGGAACAACCATTTGCACCACTGCGTTTAGCGCAGTGTTGGCCAACAAAGAGTAAAATAGTTTGCATATTAATTGTTGTGATTGCACTAATAACAATATTTGGAATATCCTGGTTTTTAGAGGAGAAATTCCCTGTACATTCCTTGGTTGGTACAACTCCCTCTCCTCCTGAGCACATTTTTGTTACTCTTGCTCCACACAAAGAAGGGCATAGATTGTCATACACAGACAATGTAGTTATACAAATGTTGCATCACGCTCATAATGTCGCCAATGCAACTAATTGTTGGGTTTGTGGGTTGCTCCCTTCGGTCACTCATAAGAGCGACAATTTGTTGTCTATGCCATTGTCATATATTGGCAGCTGCGAGGGTTGGTTTCAATTGTTTTGACTGGTATACTTCCAATTTCATCTTTCTGCTTTGGCTATGACATCCGTGGATTCTTACACTGCGAATGAATATTTATGCTTCTACCGAGGGTTTACCCCCATAGGACCAGCAGTTCAAGGGACACTATCCTCAAAGTCTTGTTTGAAAACGTACTATAGAGTAAAGAACAATGCCTGGTTTCGAATGGAATTGGCTGATTTCTAATGCTTTAACACCTCTTAGTACTTCCAATCCTTCCGAAGTCGAAATCTTACTGAAGATAAGCCGATATCTGTGTCGGTAGTCAATACGACAGCTATTTTTTGTGTCCAGGGGACTGGGGAGATAAAGTTGGGGAGAGTAAATGTAATTACACCTACAAGCTAAATACAACTAATAGTCCGCCTTTGCTCCTGCCCCATAACGTCTATTTTGTTTGTGGGTCACAAGCTCACGTTTGGTTCCTGAGAGGATGGTCAGGTACATGTTATCTCTCTTTCCTTCTTCCCCCTGTATATGTTGCCCCGTCTAATTATCATAAAAATCATCAGCTGCAACGTAGAAGTACCTTCCTGACCCGAGCCAAAAGGGTTGTTAACACAAAGGATATAGATCAGACACACACCACCGCACAGCAATTTGGAGATGCTATGAAGGGCCTACTACCTTTCTGGGGGCCCCTGGCTAATAGCCTTCAAGTTCGTCAGTTAACAAGAGTTGTTGAAGGGGTTATCAATACAACTGCTGGGATAATGACAAATATCACCGCTGAGCTCCAGGCTACGAGATTAGTCACTTTGCAGAACAGGATGGTGTTAGGCGTTATCCTTGCAGATCGGGGAGGGGTCTGTCGCGTCATAGGCAGCAGCTGTTGTGTTTACATACCTGATAACGCTCCCAATGTTTATTCAGCTATACAAAAATTGCAAAAAATATCAGCTGAGATACACCAAGAAACAGGTACTTGGACTCTGTTGGGTTGGTTTTGGAATACGCTAACATCATAGGGTTGGAAGATCCTCACCTTCTTGTTTGTGGTTGCCGGTATCATCTTTACATGTTGTCTCTGATTACAATGTCTCCCAGCTTGTTGCTCCTATTGTGTCAATATCCTCACTCCCAAACAGAAAATGTCAATTCATGATACTAATGCCGCAATCATGTTACAGAAGGATATTGACGATATGATACAGATAGATGAGGGTATCTTTGAGTGCTGACTATATGAGCAATTACTCATAGTGATGTTTCTTATCCTTGCAAAATGTTATACTTCCCTTGATAACAACATAGCATGGTTAGCTCATGCTAAAAGAGGGGTCTGTTAGAATAAAAATGTTTTCGCTGTGTTGATTATGTATTGCTCTACGTAAGTTAGCATTCGCAAGGCCATTTTATGTTTGGCCGCCATTTTGAGCCATGATCGAAACTTATCTCTCTCTCTGTGAAAAGCAGCTTTGGTAAGTTTTGTTTCTCCAAGGTTGGGTCTTGCTTTGCTAATGAATACACTGTTCTTATTAGCGCATACCTTTCCCACTAGATAGAGGCCTTTTCCCACAAGTCTAGCGGTGGGCACGAACGGAACGACCTTGAGCAGGAGACAGTGTGTGCCCGGCTTCAGGATCGAAACCTATCCTTCTGTACTTTTTTGTTTAACTGCATCTGCTTGGAAAATTCCATTGTGGGCGTGCATTCATTGGTTCTGAATTGTACATAATGTATCACCATGCTTGCTAAAGTCAGTCCCTCTGCAGCAATCCTAAGAGACTGGGCAGACTGGGCTCCACTCGAGTGTATCTGAATAAATATATTGGTGTGTATTCTCTACTGTCTGACCAACTCTTCATTTGTATGGAAGGCTGAGAGGTGGTCGCGAGTGACTGAGATGACCCTAATCGGGCCACTTCCTTCATCCCACTTAGTGCGTCTAAGCAGTGGCGGCTCGCAGAGGTAGTGCTGCGGGGTGGTGGGCGGTGCGGGGGAGGGGTAGGGTGGGGGGGTAGTGGAGTTGGACATACAACGGCCAG
Organism: Calotriton arnoldi; assembly: GCA_963921515.1. Lineage (NCBI taxonomy): Eukaryota > Metazoa > Chordata > Amphibia > Caudata > Salamandridae > Calotriton > Calotriton arnoldi. Next base: position 313,057 of record CAWUFW010011455.1, read on the forward strand.
GAGTAAAGTAAGTAAATAAATCAATAAAACTATTCACCTTGTGCTCGCTGCATTGCCGAGTTGGCTGCTAACAGACCACCTTTTATCACTAACAAACATATAATCAGCCTTCCATCATTTGTCCAACCAACACCCTCCTCTTCCCTCTACCATAATAACACTAACGCACAACACATACACTGCATACCACCACACTTTTTAACTGTTGCAACAAATCAGTCTAAGACAAACACTCTTACCTCTACTTCATTCCCTCCTACGCACAACATACACTCTACTCATAAACACATCACCACCCCCTCTACCTTACACCCTCCTCTCACAAACAATACTATACAACCAAATCCATTGCATGAAACAAATACACCAGCACCCCTTTTCACTACTCCTCAAAAACAAAACATATCACACACACCCGCACAAGATCTTCAAAGCGCAACACCTCATAATACTTATCATCACAAAATACAAACATACACCCACCTTTCAAACCACACAAAGGAACAAACTCCAATGCCAAGCTTTCTCTCTTCCACCACACCTAACACATATACAGCAACACAGCAACTCTCTTCTTACCGCCTCTCATCCATTGGACAATTTAGAACCTTACTACATGACCCACATGCTGCACCACCACCCCTGACTCATACATCTTCTGTCCTAAACACACGCAATCAATATAAGCAACGTGCCACACCTCACAACTTCGCTTCCCCATGTCTACTGCACAACAATGTTACACCACGAAAACAACACAGCACACTAACTCACTCTCAAACACCATCTCCACCACATACACACACAGACCCATCAAAATGCCTTCTTAGCATGCTGGATGAGGAACATGATACAGAACAGCTACACAATTGCTATCCTAATACAGCTAATGCCAGCACTAAAAACACACCTGCTACAAACCCACACAATACTGATCACTCTTCTACAAAACAAAGTCTCACTATCACCAAAGGCCATTCTCTAAACTGTCTACTAATAAATGCTCGATCCCTCTCTAAAAACAAACATCACATCTACGACCTTCTCACAGATGCAAAACCAGACATACTATTCATAACTGAATCATGTTTGGGAGATGATATGGCTCCAGTCCTGCATGAAGCCGTTCCTCTAGGCTATCAAACGATCACCCAAAATCGTATAGGCAAAAAAGGAGGTGGTCTAGCTGTTGTGTTCCGGCAAACATTACATATCACTAAAGTTGACGACATCTCCATAAAGAATTGTGAGGCTCTTCTAACAAGATGCAATCCTACACCGTCTTCCTCCTTTAACTTTCTGCTCCTTTACAGACCGCCACCTAGCAAGGCGACATTCCCAGACGCACTTCTAGACACAGCTTCAAACCTGATAACAATACACTCCAACCTATGCTTTCTGGTTGACCTCAACATTTGGTTTGACAAACCCAATATGACCCATCCAAAAACAATAATCACTGGCCTAGACGCACTGAACCTGCATCAGATTGTACACAAACCCACACACATCGCTGGACATATCCTAGATGTCATTTTTGCTAATACTGAACTAGTTACCTTTCAAACTATAACTCCAGTCACATGGTCAGACCACCACTTGCTTGCTTTCCAACATAAAACAACACTAAGCGACTCACCTAAAACTACCTTACATCCATCCACCTATCGGCCGTGGAACAAACTCAATTTGGAACACTTAGAAACACAACTAAAATCCAGTACAAATCTGGAAACAATAAATTCTGTTTGAAAACTATGAGTGGCTACAGGAAGCTTTTGGCATCCTGATACCACTCAAAACCACACAACAGAACAAAAGAAAAAAAGCGCCTTGGAGAAACATAGAAATAAAAGACATAAAACAACAAATTAGAATGCTGCAATGTACCTGGCTCAAAACAAACACCAAACAAGACAAACTTCACCTACAGAAAATTAACAGATTATACAAGTCAGCTATCAAAAAAGATAAGAAAAGGTACTATTCAGACAGAATTCAAAATGCTAAATGTGTGAATAAAGAATTCTATAAAATACTCAATGAATTTCGCAAACCAAATTGCCTAGAAGGAACTCATCCTGTTACTCAAGATTTCACAGACAAACTGGCAAATCATTACCTGGACAAAGCAGACACATTGGACTCATACTTAAAACAGAAACAAAGCACCAGCACTAACCCTTGTACAAAACAACAATCCAAGAATACTCTAACCCAGCCTCTGCGTTCCTTCCAACACATCTCACACGATGAATTTATGAACCTGGTCAGAGCAAGCAGGCCTGCCGGCAGCCCTTCTGACCCCTGTCCACCACAAACTTTCAAGACAATTCTTTTAACAACCTCTGCTGCCACTCCAGTAAGAAGAATCATCAACGATTCCTTAACTACCGGAATATTTCCAGAAGAACTCAAAAAGTCACACATACGCCCTTTACTGAAGAAAACAAACTTGGACCCGCTGAACCCTGACAACTACAGACCCATTACAAATAGCCCTTTCCTGGGCAAACTGATAGAAAGAGCAGCGTTCGCCCAGATGTCACAATTCATTGAAAAGAATGACATACTTTCAGACTTCCAAACAGGATTCTGTCCGGGAAATGGCACTAAATCTTGCTTCCTTGCCATCTGGGATGACCTGAAGAATACAGTAGACCGCAACGGGGTTGCTGCGCTACTCCTCTTGGACCTCTCGGCTGCCTTTGACACGGTTGACCATGACACTCTGAAACAAAGACTCTATGAAGCCGGCATAGAGGGAACAGCTCTAGACTGGATCGCGTCCTACCTTCGAAACAGAACTAATGTCATCCATACCAGGCCTCGGCGAAGTTCGCAGAGTTTTGCTATGCGGAACTCCGCGAAGTTACAAAAAAACTCTGCGAAGTTCCATGAGTGGCGGAGTGCAGTGCAAACTGCAGTTTGTGCTGGTATTCCTGCATCTCGGGTAAAAACTCTACCCGAGCAGCAGCTCGCGCTCGCGAACTTACCCTTTGCGATCGCGAACTTACCGTTCCCGATCACGAGCGGGGTAAAAACTCCGCTGCACATAGCGAAGCGGAGTTTTCTGCACTCCGCGAGCTCCGTGGAGTGCAGAGTGCAGAAAACTCTGCAAACTCCGCGAACGGAGCAAAGTTCACTGACCAGGCCTAATCCATACCCCACCTTTCTCGTCCAAACCATACTCCGCAAAAGCAGGGGTCCCTCAAGTCTCAACATCTTGCCCATGCTTTTCAACATCTACATGAAGTCATTACCGGAACTGATCAATCAATTTCACCTCACGTGCTATAACTATACAGATGACACGCAAATACTCCTTCAACTGGACTGCCCCAAAGACATTGGAAAATCCCCCATTTTCAGTTGTCTCAGAGCCGTGGATCAGTGGATGACTTGGAGCCATCTCAAATTGAATGCTTCCAAAACGGAAATACTCACGTGTGGCGATTGGAAACATTATGACCCGCTTGCCGCCTGGCCTTATGAACTGGGATCACCACCTAAAGTATCGAAGGAAGTAAGAAACCTCGGAATGACCATGGACTCCAAGCTGTCGATGAATGCCCAAGTGGACAAACTAGCAAGATCAAGCTTTGTCACTATAAAACTCTGCGACTAATTTTCCCTCATTTGGGATTTCCACACAAAGTCCAAGCTACCATCTCCCTTGTTCTGTCCAAACTCGATTATGCCAATAGCCTCTACCACGGATCACCTTTAACGGCCATGAAAAGACTACAACGGATTCAAAACTCGGCTGCCAGACTACTCTTGCATATGAAACCGCGAGACCACATCTCACCTGCCTTGAAAGCCCTGCATTGGTTGCCGGTTGCCAGAAGATCCACGTTCAAGCTACTTTGTATCACCCACAAAGCAATACATGGAATGGGACCGCTCTTCATCAGGAATAAAATCACCAAACACATTCAACAAAGGAACCTCCGCTCTTAAGGGGCATCTCGCCTCAAAATCCCAAGATACAAGAAAAAAACCATGGGTGGCACATCCTTCTCTGTTCAAGCAGCCAAACTATGGAACTCTTTACCCCCCAACATAAGATCCACCGACAACCACTTTATCTTCAGAAAACTACTCAAGAATTGGCTCTTCCCCACATAAGCACCATACACAAACAGAAATTTACAGCATATCCCTCTGTATATAAGCATTTATTCTCACTATAGATATGTACCTATCTTTGTGTATTGCTTTGTATTAACATATAGAATAATTATGTTGTAAAAAATAAATAAATAAATAAATAAAAAACAAACAAAGATAAATAAATAAGTTTTTTTAAAAATCATCTTTGGTCTACATGTACTTGCTTTCATTGTGCATCTATGTACCTCCATGTACTTGGATCTGTGTGTCTGTTACTTTTCTCCTGAAAAAGCATATCCAATGCACTACCCTATTTCTCATCCTGTACCTCTATCAATATCTTTAATCTACATATACTTACCTCCTTTAGCCATCTATAGACTTTCAATGTACTTATGGATCTATATAGTTATCACTTTCTTCTAATTTAGCATTTCAAATGCACTACCCTATTTCTCAGCCTATACTTCTCTCAATATATCTTCTACCCCATCATTAATCTCAATCATTACCCCATACTGGACCACAATCATCAACACCTCTCTCTCCACTGGCTGTGTCCCCACCTCCCTTCAACTTGGACAAATCTCTCCCATAATCAAAAACCCCAATGCTGACCCCAATGACCTAAACAATCTCCGCCCCATCACTAATCTCCCACTTCTCTCAAAGGTCCTTGAAAAATGTGTCCTACTACAACTAGACAAACACATCGAAAACTTCAACCTACTTGATCCCTTTCAATCAGGCTTCAGGAAAGGCTGCAGCACCAAACGGCAATGCTCAATGTCGTCGATGACATACACCACTCACTTGATAATGGCGAGACATGCCTTCTTATCCTCCTTGATCTCTCCGCAGCGTTCGATACAGTCAACCATTCAGCCCTACTCAATGTGCTTAGGACCCGTTTCGGCCTCAATGATACTGCCTACAAATGGTTCGTCTCCTACCTACAACACCGAACTCAGCAAATCAAAATTCAAAACTGTCTCTCTAACCCCACTCCCGTCTCCCTTGGAGTCCCCAAGGGTCTATTCTCTCTCCCTCCCTCTTTAACCTCTTTATGGAACCCCTCACCCTCATTCTTAAACAAGCAGGCATCAACTACCACCTCTACGCCGATGACACCCAAATCTATTACAAGATTAAAACTCATGCCGACATCTCACACCTGAACAACACCCTCACCAAAATCCAAACCTGGTTCCACTCCAATCATCTCAAACTTAACCCTAATAAAACTGAAATCATTCTCTTCTCCCCTAAAAACAACCCGCTCCCCGTTCAATCATGGATCTCTGACCTTAACGCACTCAACTGCTCTCTCACCTTGTCCAACTCCGTCAAATCTCTTGGTATTTCTATCGACAACACCCTAACCCTTAACGTCCACATCAAAAACTCAGCTAAAGGAGCCCTCCTCACTCTCCGTCACCTCAAGAAAATTAAACCCTTTATACCCACTGATGATTTTAAACTTGTAGTTCAGTCACTTGTTCTTTCACGTATTGATTATGGTAACGCTATCCTCAACGGAATCCCCAAGATCCACCTTGCTCCAATCAAAGCTGTGCTCAACCTTGCCACCAGGCTCATCACAGACTGCAAACGCTTCGATCACATATCCCCGGCTCTCAAATCTCTTAAATGGCTCCCTATTGAAGGCAGATCTGCCTACAAAACTGCCTGCATCACTCATAAAGTCCTCCACCAAAACACTCCACAGTACCTCTCTAAAAACTCCTCATTGCGGGCACCACACGACCCCTGAGAAGCACCAACTCACTCCTCCTTATACCACCACTGCATAAAAAGAAAGCTACACAATCACGCTCCTTCTCTGGGAATGCCCCTATCATCTGGAATGCCCTCCCAAAAACCTGCGCTGCAACCCCTCCTATTTCAGCTTCAAAAAGACCTCAAAATCCACCTCCTCAATTATTATTGGGGATCCTAACCTATGACATGCACTCGATCTCCAAACTCACCATGTTATATTAGTTCAGTAATATTTGTCCATTTCATGAACATCATCGGCCTAATTAATTGATATGTATAGCTCCTGCTCCTGTTTATATATTTGATATGTATAGCTCCTGCTCCTGCTTATTCTATTTGATTCGTTTATCTAATTGTTTGATTTGTTTATCTATTTGATTTGTATATCTCACATGTTGTCATTATCTTTTATCTACTTATACGCCATATTTGGCTCAATTATCATTGGGGGTCCTAACCTGTGACCTGCACCCGATCTCCAATCACCATGTTACTTTTTGTCCAGTATTTTTCTGTCCCCCCCCAACATCATATACCTAGTTACTTTAAATGTTTAGCTCTTGCACCTGTATAATTATTTTGTTTTTGTATATTTCACACGTTGTTTCTTTATCTTTTTATCTACTTGTATGCCATGTTTGCGTTATATTATCTTCTCATGTAAAGCGCTCTGATACCTCTGGGTCTAGCCAGCGCTATATAAAACTCTCAAAATAAAATAAAAAAAAAATAGCCCAACTTTCTGACTCATCTCAAACTTCTTTCTACTACTCTTTCCAATGCTCTACCCTATCTCTCACCCTATACATCTATCAATATATCCTCTACATCCACTCTCTCATCTATCCCAAACCCCATACCACTACTATGATCCCCAAAATAACCCTTTCTAGACTCTCTCCTACTCTACCCCTCCTTGCATCATCTGACACCTCTTTTACTATACCGATCCCCCAAAACAAACCTTTCTAAACTCTTCCCTCTGACTCTTCCCCTCCAAAAACCCTTTTTACTCATCCAAAAGCCTTCTCCTACTGCTATGACCTAAAAAAAAAAATCCCTCCACTATCCTTTTCAATCAAAATAACAGACTAACATTTTCACTTCTCAAATTCCATATTCCACTATACTAATTCACCACTAATCCTTTATGGGTTCCAGAGTAGCGTGCTACTCGCCAATAAAGCGTTTCAACACCCCATCAGGGTTACAAGCGCTATATAAATGCAAACCTTTTTCCCTTTTCTACCCCTCCCCAACCCTTCTCAATCCAAATAACTGACTAACATATCCACCACTCAAATTAATTTCATGTTTCACCATACTAATTCAACACTAATCCTTATGGGTTCCAGAGTAGCGTGCTACTCGCCAAAAAAGCACTTCAAAACCCCATCAAGGGTAGCAAGCGCTATATAAATACAAACCTCTTTCCCTCTTCTATCCCTCCACCTACCCTTCTCTATCCAAATAACTGAATAACATATCCACCACTCAAATTACTTCATATTTCACTATACTAATTTTCAACACTAATCCTTTATGGGTTCCGGAGTAGCGTGCTACTCGCCAGAAAAGCGCTTCAACACCCATCAGGGGTAACAGGTGCTATATGAATGTAAACCTTTCTTCCCCTTCTATCCCTCCGCTATCCTTCTCACTCCAAATAACTGACTAATATCCACCACTCAAATTACTTTCATATTTCACCATACTAATTCACCACTAATCCTTCATGGGTTTCCGGAGTAGCGTGCTTCAACACCCCATCAGGGGTAACAAGTACTATATAAATACAAACCGTTTTTCCTCTTCTATCCTTCTGCTATCCTTCCGAATCCAAATAACTGACTAACCTATCCACCACTTAAAAATGTACTTGCATGTTTCACTATACTAATTCAACACTAATCCTCTATGGGTCCCGTAGTAGCGTGCTACTCGCTGAAAAAACGCTTCGACGCCTCGTCAGGGGTAGTAAGCGCTATACAAATGCAATTACAATACAATACAATAAAATACATGGCATCGGGGTAATGCAACTTAATTATAAAGCTATGAAATTACGAAGGTTACTGTGAGAGTTTTTTTGAGAGTTTTTTTTCGGTCTATATACCACTACTACAGCCCTTATCCAAGTTCCAGATGCAAACCACACAGGCATCCTTCTGCACGGATGTTAACCACTAAGGCACGTTATACCTATTATTCTCAGACACTCATTTTATTATATGTTATTTGCAGTGCCCTAATCAATCCCAGAACTGCCAAAGGCCTATTGTATTCATCCTTTTCCTACTGTCTCAACATATATTATGCAGGTGGTGCCACGGGATGGCATCATTAAGTCCCTTTTCACTGCTTCTAAGTCTGTGAACCCATCTTTGTTCCCGAAGGAACAACAGTTTTGTTTTGTCTCTTGTAGTTGAGGGAATATAGGGTTTATCAATCACTAGCCACTTCAGGTCTTTTTTAGTGTGCTTCTTTTCCAAAAAAAGGCACAGTGAGTTTGGTCATTGTTTTGTGACATCTTACATTGCACATGTGTTCCAATATTGTATCTTTGACCCGTCTTGTGGTCATACCTACATATTGTAGACCAGAGGGGCAGGTAATCAAGTAAATTATATTTTCTGTATTACAGGTTGTGTGATTTCTCAGTTCCCATGGGTATTTAAGTTCCATATCCACAAATTTCGTGTTTGAAGTTAGTGGACAAGCTTTACACGACCCACAGCTGTGATGCCCAATCACAGGGGAAAGAGCCGTCTCTGCATGGATTCTCTGATCTCTTTTTGTCTCTTTAGTTGCGGTCTCATATGTACTAACACATTTCTTATACTCACACTTTTTTTATAAGAGAACAATAGGCTCTTTTAATTCAGGCCATTTGTATTTAAAATATGCCAGTTTTTGGTTATGATTTTCTTAATGCAATTCGATGCTGTGCTAAAAGTCGTCACGCACATGTTCCTGTCTTCTTTAGGTTTCTCAGTTACTTCCAAGAGTGAGCCACTATTGCTATTTTTTGCTTGTTTCCTAGCTCTTTTAATAACTTGTTCTGGCTAATCCCAATTGTATAGTTTCCCACTCAGCATTTCAGCCTCCTTATCAAAATCATGAATATCTGAGCAGTTCCTCCTTAGATGGAGGAACTGTCCATATGGGAGATTTTCCGTCAATGATTTGGGGTGGAAGCTATGAAACAACAATAAATTGTTCTTGTCTGTAGGTTTGTGAAACACTTCACTACTCAGTCTTCCATTATGTGGTTTTATAATGAGATCAAAAAAGGGGAGGGCCTCATAGAGCTACTCACACACCTACTCACTCACCTATAGAGTCAATCACACAGCCATTTGCTCACCTTTACAGTTATACACACACCCACTCATTTATTCATACAGATACTAAAACATTCTCACTCACCTATACAGTCACTGACACAAGCGTTCACTCACCCATATGGCCACTATCGCAATCACTCAGTCGCAGATATACTCACTCATATACTTAAAAACTGAAAGAAATGGGGTAGTTACTAGTTAGTGACACAAGTTATGTGTCCAAAATCGATTTTTTTAATCGTGCGATATTCGCGATGACGCCGCAACCGCCAGCATGGCCCCCTCTGTGTATCGTCGCGGGGATGTCACTACTATCGACAACGTCACGAATATTGGTGGGAATATAATAAAAATATAGGAGTGAATCATTAATACGCATTGTTATAGAGATATTGAGATTTTGATAAATGTTTTTATAGAGTTATTTATATAGTGAATTATGTACTGTGATGGTTAGAATTAATTACATAGTTATCATTTTTTATTGTGGTGGTGGCTTTTGAATTCTTGCTTTTGCTTTCTGCCTTTGCGACGTAAGTGCAGGAATCGCGATGACCCACATCCTCGTGAACTCCGGCCTCACCGCATAAACAGAAAATAGGTTTTTGAGATGGTTGTTCTAGAAATACACTAGAAAAACATGAAATAAAGTGTACAGTAACAAACACCTAGTGTGTAAAATACTGTAATATGTGTGCATATATGTATTTTCACTTTATGAAAAAGGCATGATGGTTGCGGTTAACGACGTCATTACAACGTCCCAAAAAACCGCAAAAACGGAAAATAGGTCTGAAAGATAATTTTTAAAGAAAAAAGAAACTTAGCAGAAAAATATGAGTTTAAACATGCTCTGAAAGAAGTATCTATATAGTAATATGTTTAGTGCAATGTTCAGAATGGATTTTTTTACATATTATTTTTTAATGTGTTGGTGGCCATTGAATGTCTGCTTTTGTTTTCCGTTTCGCGACGTGTCCACGGGGATCGGGACGTCGTTGCGAAGATTGTCAAAATCTAAAGAAAAAAAAACCTTTAGAAAAAAACTTCGCAATATTTTGGGTACTAGGGTTGTTCTGACAAGAGCCGTTGTGTTGGTTGTATGTATATGGCTGCTATGCATAAGACCGGATGCAGATTTTCACGTTACTTAGAAACACCCTGTAGCCTTCATCTGTAAACTTCACTCCATCATTTCTCTAAATTCCATGCATATCAAAACACAGATTGTTGTTATAGATAAAAGCCCATGCGATGGTCTCTGAGGAATGCAGAAATAGTTTTATTAACATGTTTCCTGGCTTTGTCAATCTGTGGACAGTATTGATTTAGCCACTTCCATTTCTGTCTTTGGCATATAATAAATTACACCAAGACAGTGTGAGGGAAAAGTGACATCAGTTCTGCAAAGGTATCCTTCATTAGGATTTCCAGCCCTACCCTACTTAGTGCGCCTAGGTCATTTCCACCACAGTGCACAATCATGAGGTGAGGAGCTCGGCAATCAACAATGGTTTTAACCAAATTTGTTGTTAAAATTAAGTTAAACCAATATGTTATCAAACAGCTAGACTCAAACTTTATGTAAAATATGTCTATATCTGTGTTTTACACTTTGTCATTTGTATTCGAGACTAATGACGTCATCGCGACCTCCGGTGTCACCATGAACAAGGAAAATGTGTTTTTGATGTCGTTTTTTTCGACAAATGAATACAAAGGGGAAAGTTAAATTAATATCTTTCTAAACAGCTAGACTGAAACTTTAGGTAAAGTATGTCCATAAATGTGTTTTACACTTTGTCAAAAACATGCAATATTTGCTGTGCAATTGCACTCATAGAATCATACAGGCACTACCTATGCAATCATACAATCACCAAAGCACTACTCATGCACTTACGCAATTACCCAGACATTACACACTCAATCGATCGATATTAACTTTATTTCGGTTCAATGAACCATAAAAGTGCACAGTGCCAAGACATTTTTTGAATACATAAAAAATCATTCCAATCACATTTCATGCCAGTGTACATATATTAATCAATTTACAACATAGTACATCAATTTATAAAAATGCCTGCTCTATAACTGCATTCAGACCCAGGGAGACAAAAACCTCAAAGTGAGAAACCTTGTGGGTGGGCTCCTAAGGGTCTGTCATGTGACTCGGGTTATCTGTACTATTTCCAAATGAGTGCAGCGCAGGTACACACTCACTCACAGACTCATACTACCACTCTCGCACCCAGTCAACAACCTATACAGCGACTCACTCACCCACTGTTAAAGTTTACAGGTTACAGTTAGGAAATAAAGTTAAAAATTAATTTGAAATTCACTGAAAAAAACAAAGGTTACAGGGATGTTATAGTTAGGAATTAGCATTTAAAAAACCTTGGAAATTCACTCAAAATACCAAAGGCTACAGGGACGTTATATTCAGGAAATATAATTTTAAAAAACCTTAGAAATTCACTGAAAAAACCAGAGGTTACAGAGACGTTATAGTTAGGCTAATTTCACTCGTACAAAACCAGAGAAATTCAGCAGTTATAGTTAGCTGAGCTAACTATAACTCTCGCCCCCGCAATGCACTGCTTATGACCTCATATATTACATCACTCATGACATGGTCAGTGACATCACTCATGACATCACTGATGATATCATCCACCGAATCTCTGACACCCACTCACATCCCAATATAACCTTTCATATACCCACTCCAACTTCTACACTAGCATTCTCAAAACCATTGACACACCCATACCAGTACTTTCACACCCACTCACTGATTCATAGGTCTGTACACACATCCACTCAGTTACCCATACCGCCACTCATACACCAACTCACTCACTAATACAGCCACTGTTATATCCACTCATACACCCATACAGCCATTCACACACAGTCAGCCACTCGTAGAGCTAAATCCTCAACAAAGAAGGGACGTGAGCTTGGGCCACCCCTCGTTCTCCCATCAAACTTATATAACCCACTAAACGAGAAGGACCTCTACTTTGGGGTAATAAAAACTAGAATAAATCTCCCACTTTGAAAGTGGGCCGTCTGGTCCCACATGAGTTAGTAGGAAAAAGAGAAAGAAAAACCAATGAACGCACCCTAAAAGGGGGCTGGAAATTATAGTGTTGGAGTTACCTCCGAAGGTAAAGAACCTCTTTGGGAATCCTAAATGGTTGTAAATACTGCCCTCACCCACTCAAAGAGTGGCATGCTTCATCATAGGGCCACTACAACAGCCAAAGGCAGACCAATGTCCAGGGAGGAGCACAAGGAAAAATTCAGAATACAGAAAGAAAGAATTATAAAGGTAGGGATCCCTATTGTAGAGAAAAATGTAAAACTGTCTAAGTGGGTATACAAGACCTTTAATATGGATCCCACTTGGTAGGATTAAAAAGGAAATTCATCCGGGTATATGGGAAAAGTAAAGTCACCATTACCCTGTCTGCTGTATCAACATGTTTCTGCCCTAGATTGCCACCCGGTAGCGTCAATGACATTCGTGAGGATACAGATCCCTAAAAAAATCCAAGTAATGTTCCCTCCAAGTCTAATCACTAGCTGGTAGGGGGCTTAATGGTGGCAATATTTGCCCTTTTGTAGACACACATTGTCTGTGTACCTACATGAATAAAATGACATTCGTAATTTAAATTTTTATTTCATCCATATAACTATAACTATCCTCCCCCCTACATTTGGTAAGTTATCTTTTATCTTATTGTGTTGTTCTCTCCCCCCTAATATTAAAATCATATACCCAGTGAAAGGGACACACTCCATGTGATCACCATTATTTTTTCAGATGCCCAGTTACCTGTATAGTGCCCAACTTATCCGAGTTTCATCTATGATGATCCTAACTCAGGGACAGAGTGGGGACACCCTCCTATAGTCACACTCTTAAATCAATAACCAAAGACAGATGTTTAGAAGTTTAGAAGTCATTTACAGGTCCACCTCTAGCCATACGAGTGTATCTGGCCAATGTGATTAATCTAAAAAAATACCACTTTTCTATGCATCATAATATCATTTAAAGGACCCCTAGCTTATTGATTCTAGTTTTTAGTGAATACTGATAGAGCGTGTGTATAAGGGACTCTCGATATTGTGTGCTCCTTCCCCACTCTATTAATCTTAAAAAGAAAAAGAAAAACACAATGTTTCAGAAGTTAGGAGATTTTTCTGGTCCACTTAAGTCCTTACGTGGGTATCTGGCTTGAATGTTTAGTCTACCAAAATGTCTGATATTGCTAATTTTTATCACACGTATTGACCCCTAGATTCGTTGGGGATGATTGCGGGTGAATGCTGGTAGAGCATATATTATTGGGACGCTAGTTCCTGCATATCCCTTCTCCACTATTTTTTCTTTGCAAACGGGGTCTACATCATCATAAGCCCACCCGGCAATGGCAAATATATTGTCTCGCGCTTACTCTCTTACATCCATGCATCCTATTACATCCAACTTACTACATCAAGGTACGGGTGTTTCCAAATTGGCTACTCTGCTCCCTCCGACAATGTTGTGAGGTGAACGCCTCCCTTCATAAGACCGCAAGCTCTTCCACTCATATGTGTTCCTTGTACACGCCCCTTTCAAAGATCCATAAGTAATTCAATGGCAAGGAGCCGGCCATCTTGGAACAGTCTCTCTTATCAAAACACTCGGGCCCAAATGCTCGTAAGGGTAGTGCGTTTCTCTTACAGGGGGTTACTCATCTTGCCCTTCTGAAAATTTACAGCTTTATTATTATTTTAAGTACATGGCATCGGGGCAATGTGACTTAATTATAAAACTATGGAATTACGGAGGTTATGTGAGAGTTTGTTTGAGAGTTTTTTCTGTCTATATACCACTACTGCAGCCCTTATCCTTGTTCCAGATGCAAACCACACGAGCATCCTTCTTCACGGATGTTAACCACTAAGGCACATTATTCCTATTATTCTCGGACACTCATTTTATTATATGTTATTTGCAGTGCCCTAATCAATCACAGAATTGCCAAAGGGCTATTGTATTCATCCTTCTCATACTGTCTCAACATATAATATGCAGGTGGTGCCACGGGATGGCATCATTAAGTCCCTTTTCAATGCTCCTAAGTCTGTGAACCCATCTTTTTTCCCGAAGGAACAACAGTTTCGTTTTGTGTCTTGTAGTTGAGGGAATATAGGGTTTACCAATCACTAGCCACTTCAGGTCTTTTTCAGTGTGCTTCTTTTCCCAAAAATGCACAGTGAGTTTGGTCATTGTTTTATGACATCTTACATTGCTCATGTGTTCCAATATTCTATCTTTGACCCGTCTTGTGGTCATACCTACATTTTGTAGACCACAGGGGCAGGTAATCAAGTAAATGACATTTTCTGTATTACAGGTTGTGTGATTCCTCAGTTCCCATGGGTATTTAAGTTCCATATCCACAAATTTCTTGTTTGAAGTTAGTGGACAACCTTTACACGACCCACAGCTGTGATGCCCAATCACAGAGGAAAGACCCCTCTCTGCATGGATTCTCTGATCTCTTTGTCTCTGTAGTTGCGGTCTCATATGTACTAACACATTTCTTATACTCACACTTTTTTTATGAGAGAACAATGGGCTCTTTAAATTTAGGCCATTTGTATTCAAAATATGCTAGTTTTTGGTTATGATTTTCTTAATACAATTCGATGCTGTGCAAAAAGTTATCACGCACATGTTCCTGTCTTCTTTAGGTTTCTCAGTTACTTCCAAGAGTGAGTCACTATTGTTATTTTTTGCTTTTTTCCTAGCTCTTTTAATTACTTGTTCTGGGTAATCCCGATTGTTTAGTTTCCCACTCAGCACTTCAGCCTCCTTATCAAAATCATGAATATCTGAGCAATTCCCCCTTAGATGGAGGAACTGTCCATATGGGAGATTTTCCATCAATGATTTGAGGTGGAAGCTATGAAACAATAATACATTGTTCTTGTCTGTAGGTTTGAGAAACACTTCACTACTCAGTTTTCCATTATGTGGTTTTATAATGAGATCAAAAAGGGGAGGGCCTCATAGAGCTACTCACACACCTACTCACTCACCTATTGAGTCAATCACACAGGCATTTGCTCACCTATACAGTTATACACACACCCACTCATGTATTCATACAGATACTAACATATTCTCACTCACCTATACAGTCACTGACACAAGCACACACTCACCCATATGGCCACTATTGCAATCACTCAGTCGCATATACACTCACTCATATACTCCAAAACTCACCTATACTGCCTTTCACATATGCAGTTACTCACCCAATTACCACTGACATATCCATTCATTCACTGACACAGCCATACACATACTCACTCACCCATACAGCCCCTTACACACACATTCACTAACCCACTGACTCACCCACTCACTCATCCATACAGGCAGTTGCACACACCCTCACCCACATAAACATTGAGAAACCCATACACGTACTCTGACAACCAGTCGTTCACCGATACAGAAACTCATGTGCCCATTCACACACCTATATAAGCACTTAGACACCAACTGAAAGACCGATACAGACATTCACAGAACAAGTCACTCACCCATATATTCACTGAGACACCTAATCACTCACTTATACTGTCAGTCATGCAACCACTGAATCATCCATACAGGCACTCATGCACTCACTGATTCACCAATACACCTTGGTATATATATTTAACACTCATAAACTTTTTAAAAGCACTCAATGTCTCTGTTTGATGTCATCTGTGATGTCATCAGTGATGTCATTTGAGATGTCATCAGTGAAGTCATCAGTGATGTCACTGACCATGTCATGAGTGATGTAATATGTGAGGTCATAAGCAGTGCATTGCAGGGGCGTGAGTTATAGTTAGGTCAGCTAACTATAACTGCTGAATTTCTCTGGTTTTGTACGAGTGAAATGTCAGCCTAACTATAAAGTTTCAGTAACCTTTGTTTTTTTCGGTGTATATATATATATATATATATATAAATATATATACATAAATATATATATATATTAAAAAAAAACTTTATGCTTAGGTCTCTCTTTCTGCCCATCCTCTGTGTTCAATTATACTGATACTAGAATTGATCTGTTTAGATATGTACGTAAATTGAAAGTGAAAAAGTGGCATAAACTTAAGAGATTGGGGCAGAATCACAAGATTGTGACAGGCACAAGCACGAATGACAGCAATTTAATGATTGGTGACATAGATACACTGATCACCATGGCTGAACTGGCACAGGACAGTGAGTCCAGGGAAGGACACATTGACACCACACAAATGCTGGAACAAATGGAGTTAGAATTAGGGGCAGCGGCCAAAACAGATTTCAAGGTCAAATCGACTTTTGTCCCCCTTCTTCCACACGACTGCATAGACACGTTCCATGAGTGCACCAACAAGGGACTCCTGGAACTTAGACACAGGAGCAATAAGCAGCGTAGAGATATTCGAGACAATCTATCGTTTAATCAAAGACAGGCACTCAAATCCCTACATGAGGACACAAACATTGTGATCCGTCCGGCTGACAAGGGGGGGAATGTAGTCATTTTGGATCGCGATGACTACATTAATGAGGCCTTACGCCAACTCAATGACACCAAATTTTACATACAGATCACATTAGCGATGTACAATCAGAGCATCACTGACATTTGGGACAAATTGATCACATGGAGGGACAAGGGGGTTTTAACATGGGAAGAATATTGTTATCTGAAAAAAGATCATCCTAAACTTCCCATATTGTATTTGATACCGAAATTGCATAAGGACAGCATGAAACCCCCTGGGCGCCCCATAGTGTCGTCGATTGGCAGTGTGAGTGAACATATTTCAAAATATGTTGATCACTTCTTAAGGGACTTTGTGACTACATTGCCTAGCTATTTGAGGGATACTAAGGATTTCCTATGCAGAATTGAAAACCTTGTTTGGAGCCCTGAGTATCTGTTTATTGTACTAGACGTGCACTCACTTTACACCATAATTGATCATCTACAGGGACTAGAAGCGTGTGAACACTTCCTCAAAAATAGGCCCTTACATTATCGTAACCATAGCCAGATGATCATAGACATGATCAAATTTTGTCTCAAAAATAATATCTTTGCTTTCAATGGCGCCCTCTACAGGCAGATCAACGGTACTGCAATGGGATCTTGCTTTGCTCCCAGTTTTGCTAATCTTTTTATGGGCTACTGGGAGCAAGAGATTTTCAGCAGCGACACCCTCAAGGGCGATCTCCAGAAAATCGTCATGTGGCTACGCTACATAGAAGATTTGTTTATCATCTGGAGGGGCTTGAGAAGTGACGCTGTTGATTTTGTCGAGAAACTCAACACTAACGCGTATAACATCGTGCTTACTGGTAACATCACGGCAGATAAAATTGAGTATCTCGATGTTTACTTAGAAATCAAACAGGGCAAAGTGTGTACCTCTCTCTTCCGGAAGGCTACTGCAGGTAACAGTGTCCTACATGCCCTCAGCAGCCACCCAGAGGCACTGAAATGGAGTATACCATTTGGCGAACTGCTGAGGGCCAAAAGGAACTGCAATAACACTGAGGCCTATACGGAGGAGAGAGATCGCATTATTGAGAGATTCCATAGTCGGGGATACCCCAACTGGGTCCTCAGAAAAGCTAAAGAACGGGCAGAAGTGGTCGATAGAAAACACACTTTAGAGGAAAAACCCTGTGAGACCGGGGAGGAGGACTGGGAAAACACACGTGTGATTCTCACCTTCAATTCTGAGGCACATAAAGTGAAACGCATCCTCACAAAAAATTGGGACATCTTAAAGTCCGATAATGTCTTGGGCACAAGCATAACAGACAGACCTAATGTGACATACAGACGGAACAGAAACATTCGCGATCTAGTGGTCAGAAATGACATCACACTGTATCCCACAACTACTACACATGGCCTCATAGGATTCTATCCTTGTGGCCACTGCAAGCGTGTAAACACAGCATGTTCAAAGCTGTGCTAGAATATGGAGGGATTTCCCAAAAATCACACAGTTTTTGACATGCAGCACCAGCTTTGTTGTCTATGCCATTGAATGTACCTGTAAGCTCTGGTACATTGGCAGTACGACCTGTACAGCCAAAAACGGGTCCTTGAACATTTCAGAGCTGTTACCAATAACGACCCGAAATATCCTGTGGCGCGCCACTGCCAGGAAAAACACTTTTCCAATGTTGCTGAATTGAGTTATTTGATCCTTGAACACATCCCCAAGAATCCCAGGGGTGGAGACAGGGTATTGGCCCTTAGGCAACGTGAATCCAGATACATTATCGATTTCCAAACCAAAAGTCCCGGGGGGTTAAACCTCGACGAGGAACTCTCCATTCACTTGAGAGAAGGGCCATAAATAATTATTTGTTTTTCCAATTTCATGTCTGTTATTATGTCCTTCCTCTTTCAACGAAGTGCGGCAGATTATACTTAATAGTATGTTTTTAAATTTCTATTTTATTGTTAGGTGTTGGACTGTTATGCTTACTTACAACATTGTTTTAACCTCCCTTTTTTTGTTTATGTTTTCTTGCAGGAGAAAAGGAAGGAGCCCTTTCACAGGGTATTATCTTCACGGGCATCCTACCCTTTTCCTCTAGATTCAGACGTCTCACCAGTCACATTATTTCGTATAATCACTTTTCACTAGCCAGTCACTGATGTATGCACGATCATCCACCTCTACCTTTTGCCTGATCATAGCACGGATGAACAAATATTTTTCGGACTGTATTTAACAGGAGATTCACTGTTCTACTAGTGGTAGCCCACAACAGTACATGATGTATGATAGCTCAGTGGGTATGTGATTCTTGTATCACGTTGCTTGGATGAGCCTTGTGTATTCTACACCAGAAAAGTTTCTTCTTTTTACTTGGCTCTTTACTTTAGTTTACGCTCAGGCATGCAATCAGAGGCAATGTACAATTCGTATTTTCTTTACTACTTCATACACCTTTAATTTTCTGACGGTCGCAGTGGCACCATGTCATCAAATATCATGCTTCAATATCGCAGAGTATTATGTGGCAGAGCATTTGTTAAATTGCCCGTTATTTCTAAGTTGCATTGTATTTATATAGACATTCTTTTGCTAGTTTAAGATGGCGGCCATGTAAAACGGTGGTAACTAAGTTTATGTTGTCCTTTGTTGATTTTGTTGATGATCGTGGTCAAAAAACTTTATCAGTAACGGCTTGTTTTTGTGCACTTTTCACACGTGATCAAGGCTTTCGCCGAAACGCGTTGTGTGGATTAAATCTTGGATACCTAGCTTGTGCTCTGTCTGTTTCTTCCTGAGAGTGTACTACACGGGACTTTATTTGGATATATATATATATATGTATATTACCTACTGACGGTTGCCAGTAGGTAGTTATAGTTAGGACCTATTTTCCATAGGAAAAGCATATTTTGACTTGCCTATAACTTCGGCATCGTTTGACCAATCTTCATGAAAGTATCCCAAAAAGAGTCAAGCTAGCTTCTCGTTGTCATGGTAAGTTTCGGGGTGATCCGTGCAGTGGGGACCGAGAATTTGCAGCTCAAAATAAGGGTGCGTTTGTACTGTTAATTCCCATATAAAATATAGCCACACCTACAGGCCGAACCGCTGAACGGACTTACATCAAATTTGGCAGGGAGGTAGATGTTGGTTCAAGGAAGTGCCTTTTGCCTATTTGGTGGAAATCTGTTCAGTAATTTTTGAGAAATTTAAGCTGAAATTTATTGTGAGATGTCTGGCAGTGGATATTTTGTGGTGGTTTTGCGATTAATCCCAAATGCACGCACCAAGGGGAATTCTCTGATTGGCTGGACGCAACCTGAACAGAAAGTTGCGGCCGTCATTTTATCTATCTGGAATGGTTCTCGGGGCTGAAACTTTGTGTGAAAGCCCACATAAAGGGTTAGGGTGGAGATACTCTGACCCCATGGTTGAGAAATGGGGGTGTTCGTAACACAAGTTATGTGTCCAAAATTGATTTTTTGAATCACGTGCGATATTCGTGATGACGCCATGACCACCAGCGCGGCACCCCATGTATCATCGCGGGGACATCACAACTATCAACGTCATCGTGAATATTGGTGGAAATATATTCTGATACATGTTTCTATAGAGTTATTTATATAGTGAGTTATCTACTGTGATGGTTAGAATTAATTATATAGTTATAATTTTTTTATGTGGTGGTGGCTATTGAATTCCTGCTTTTGTTTTCTGTTTTCGCAATGTGTCCGGGGAGGTCACGATTACCGACATCATCGCGGTCTCCGGAGTCACCACGAAAAGATAAAATAGGTTTTAGAGATGATTTTTATAGAAACTCTCTAGAAAAACATGACTGTAGAGAATACTGTAAGAAACCCCTAGTGTGTAAAATACTGTAGTATGTGTGGATATATGTATTTTAGACCTTATGGAAAAGGTGTGATCGTTGCATTTAACGACGTCATCGCGACATCCCAAATAACCGCGAAAACAGAAAATAGGTCTGAAAGACGTTTTTTAAAGATCCTTAGTACAAAAATATGAGTTCAAACATGCTTTGAAAGATGTATATATATAGTAATATGCGTAGTGCAATGTTCAGAATGGATTTTTTTACAGATTATTTTTGGATGTGTTGGTGGCCATTGAATGTCTGCTTTTGTTTTCCATTTTCGCAACGTGTCCGCGGGGATCGGGACGTCGTTGCGAAGATTGTCAAAATCTAAAAAAAAAAAACTTTAGAAAAAACTTCGCAATATTTCGGGTACTAGGGTGGCTCTGACAAGAGCCGTTGTGTTGGCTGCATGTATATGGCTGCTATGCATAAGACTGGATGCAGAGTTTCACGTTACTTAGAAACACCCTGTTGCCTTCATCTATAAAGTGCTCTCCATCATTTCTATAAATTCCATGTATGTCAAAACGCAGATTGCTGTTATAAATACAGCCCATGTGAGGGTCTCTAAGGAATGCAGAAACAGTTTTATTAACATGTTTCCTGTCTTTGTCCACTTCCATTTCTGTCTTTGGCATATATTAGAGTAAACCAAGACAGTGTGAGGGAAAAGCAACATCAGTTCTGCAAAGGTTTGTTTCATTAGGATTTCCAGCCCTACCCTAATCAATGTGCCTAGGTCATTGCCACCACAGTGCACAATCATGAGGTGAGGAGCTTGGGAATCCACAATGGATTTAACCAAAGCCAGCAGCTGATCAAACTTTAACCCTCTCTGGCCAAACCAAGTAATCTGCACATTTGGCAAACCCAAGTCCCTGTCAATACCTCTCTTTTTTGCAGTCTCTTTAGCCCAATAGATATAGCTGTGGCCTACAAACCATACTCTAAGCATTTTGAAGTGAAGGAGCAATAGTAGTCAGGAGAAGGCTGGAGCTCAATGAGGTAGTTTTACAAAGGAAAAACAGTTAAAATGGAGGTGTTTTAAAAAAAAAAAGATATATTTCATTGGATGCTGTCAGCATGAAAGTGAATAAAATTAGGTAATGTGTAGGATGCCTTAGCAAGAAGTCTTATTATTGGCTATTGTTTAAAAAAAGAAATGTAATACAGACATGGATATGCTTTTGAATCTGTGGAGTAAAGCACACCTGCTGTATTTTATTTGGAAGAAGCTAGTTCCTTCTAGAATGTGCTGTGAACTTATGACCTACTGGTTCCACTGAGTTGCTAGGTACACTGAGCTCAGAGTGTATTGGTGGAAGGGTGTTAAAGAGACAGAACATTTTTTTTAAAGTTGAGGAGTGATGACACAATTTAAGTAATTGCAAGTTTTAATTTCCAACTGAGGACTATGTAATAAACTGTTGTTCAGAAAAATGAACCTAGATATAGGCTTGAAGAGAGGGAAAGGGCTAACAGATGCTAATCATTCACAAGTGGAGATGCAGTAGTCTAAAATTAAAGACATGATTTCATTTACTGCCTTTCTCATGATGATAGAGTGGAAAGTTGGAGAGGTTGCAATTTTAGAGGTGCTTTATTTGAGAATGGTGTACCATTCTTGTGCTTAGTTTTTACAAATCCTAACAGTGTCAAAAGTATCGACAGAGAGCTAAAACAGCAATATAATCTACGAACTCAATTTACTGGTATGTACATAACTTTTTAATCCGTTACCAAAAACTACATTAGAAATTAATATTTGTGTGGGAGTTTGATAAAAAAGAGTATCACAGTGATGTGAAAAAAAATATGAGATGAACTGTATCTATTAGAGGGTATGGGTTTAAGAGGTTAGTGGTGAATGTTGTGTATTTTATTGAAAAATAACAGTATAGTCTTGTGGAAAGTTGCAATGAGGAACTAAGTATGTTTAAATGTCCAAATATCATGGGCAGAATAGATACATCTGTTATTTGCATTCTGGGAATTGTAGTACTTTTAGTAATATTAAGATGAGAACATGTTGTCCGGCTGTAAATTAATTAGAAAAAAGTAATACTTGTTAGGTATGTATTGGGAAGTGTTTGTCAATGTGGTTTTTAACTTATATGACCGCTTTGCATATGCTTAGATGGTGAGATATGGTTTTTGTGCTTGCACATAGCTATATAAACGGTGGGACTTTTGAGTTTACTTAAAGATGCAGAGAGGTATATATTTTTGGAAAGACGGCTTGAAGGTGTACATCTATTAAGAAATCCCATATATGTTTACATGATGATCTATGTTCAGTAAGGCAGATGAAAATTTCATGTATATGGTGAGGGAAGTGTTTTTTCCTAAACGTGGTTTGTTTAAAATTGAGGAGGATTAATAGTGCAGAATGCCTTGAGAGTTCTTGTGCTATCTCAATTTCAAGTGTAACTTTTGTTTGAGATATGCTGAATATATGTTTTAGAAGCAGAAGAAGTATTTGAGAAATGATGTAGGTATGCCATTCGCAAAAGGTTTTGTGCTTTGAAATTTTTTTAAATGTTGTTTTCCGTTTTGGAAACTTACTGATGCATGTGCATGCTCAGTAAGAAAGCAATGTATGTTTCTAGAGTGCCATGTATGCAAATATATATCAAGTGTGATACCTAGACTTCACTCACACATAGCTCAGAAGAAAATCATTTATACAGTAAAACAGGTAGTTTGATCCTGATAGAAGGAGATAACCAATGAGTCAGAGATATAGTGACAACTGTTATGTATCTAATAGCAATGAAGGTACTTTCACAGTCAGTCAGGCAGTATTCAGGCACTCACACAATCACCCAGCCACTAGTCAGGCAGCCATCAAATCAGTGATTCACTATCCATGGGGTTATTCCATTACCCAAGCACTACACATGCACTCTTGTAATCAGGCAGGCAGAAATTATGTAGTCATTGAACTATGCAGGCAATACCCATACATTCATCTAATCACCTAGGTACTAACTATTTACTTATGCAATTAACAAGGCTGTAACTATGCAATCATTATACCATTTGTGCAGAACCTATGCAGCCATCTAAACACCCACTTACAACCCATGCAGTCATTGAAATACCGAGGCACACACGTGCACTGATGAAACACTCAGGCTCTATTCATGCACTCATGTAATTACGTAGAGTACCATTGTGGTAAACCTATCACCCATCCATTACTTATGTAGTCATTTAATTACTGAGCCAATAGTCTTGCACTAATACAATCACCCCAGCAGTATACTAACTTTCTTCCAATCTCTCAGGCTTTAACAATGGAATCATGCAGTCACTCAGACACTAGTCATGCACTCATGTAATTGCCAGGCACTACTGATGCACATATTAAATTCTCCGGGCACTACCCATGTAGTCATATAAGCATCCTGGCACTAACTGTTCAGTCAACCAAAAAGAAATGGGCAGCATCCAATCGCTGAAACACTATTCATCCACTCATCCAATAGGCTAGGTGCTTACATGGGCTTAAACAATCATGTATGCACTATCCATGTACTGCATAAATTACCTATATACTATGTATGCACTCTTGCAATCATCCAGGCACTAGAGTTGCACTCATTTAATCATTCTACCAGTACCTATGCATGTATTGAATTATTGAAGCATTAGTCACGCACTTGTCTAATCATTCAGGCTCTACTCATGCACTCATACAAATACCCAGATACTAGTGGTATACTCATGCAAATGCGCAGGCAGTAAGTATGCAGATATGGAATGACTCATGGAGTTATGACATAGTCAAGGAATCATCTAGGCACTACCTGTATCCTCAGGGAATCACCTAGGCACTACCTATGCACTCATTTAATCATCTAGGGAGTATTGATGTATTCAACCACAAACCCATGCATTTACAGGTTTTACTTAGGAATATGAAGTCTTTTAGAACTGTGTGGGGAATTATATATGCAACCTGTCACACACTCTTTGCAAGTACTCTGAAGAATTAATAAGCTATATGGTTGGATATAGATTAATGTGCAGATTTTTATATGCAGCGTTTCCCAAAATTTAAATCTAAAAAAAAGCTCATCTCGGTGGGGAAGCAAGGGCCAAACTGGGGGTGGGAGAGCTAAACAAGGAGCATTTGGGGGCAATATGTAAATGGAAAGACACACACAGAAGAGAGGGGGAGAGAGCAAGATAACAGATGTACTTCCATGGAGTGCTAAAAGAAAAAAGAGTTCCTTGAATGTAAGCAGTTGAAGGGCATTAGTCACCCAGTCAGAAGATTGTAAAGAAGAAATGCTCTAGAGGCGGATAAACAAAGACTAAGGGCCCAATTCAGAAAGGGACGTATGACTCGTAAAGTTTACAAGTGTGGAGTCTCCTCATTCGTGGCGGAATCGCCGCACTGCAGTGCTCAGTGTGGAGACTCCACCTCAAGTGCGGGGATTTTGCCACGAGTGCGGAAACTCCGCACTCATAACTTTACGAGTCATAAGTCTCTTCGTAAATCAGGCCCTAAGATGGAAAGCCATGTTATAATGATCATGGAATGGTGATGGACAAGAAGGCCTTCCAATCAAGGGCAAGGGAGTGACCCAAAGCCGTTATGAGTGTATATTTTAATGTATAATAGACAACAGAACCTTCACAAGAGACAACTAAAGCTGTCTGTAGGCAAGACCTCAAAAGGTTATAAGATCAGCAAACTGTTTCCCAGACTGCTGGAAGAGTGTCATGCGGATAGGTGCTAGGGGGGCATTTAGCCGCAGGACTTATGACACCATTGCATTTTATCTTCTTGGTGCAAAGCGCATCAAAACTTGCCATGTTTACCTCCTGTATTTCCCATTGTTCATGAATTTCCTCTAATAAAAGTGCTAAGCATCAAGCCTTGCCGCTTTAGCCATTTTCATGCCAGTCCCATGCACTGCCACAGCTTTGTGAAAATATTGTAACAGTAAATAACACAAAAACATTAAACTTCAGGACCTCTCACATTGAGCCACCTGGCGTACACCAGGTGAGAAAATGAGAGTGAGGTTACAGTTCTACGTCCATCACAGACTCCCCCCTAAGGTATCTGCTTGAGCCCACCGAAGAACAGGCTTATTTTGCAACCCATGAAATTTCTTGGCATAAAATGGTACCCAGCAATTTGTCAAACTGAATTTTTCTACCACTTCGTTAGTAGCGAATCAGCATATGTTAAGCAGGGCCAATACAACTCCAGCTGCCCACTGGCCTTTCCTCACTTCCCTATCCCAACAACACAGGTTTAATCCGGTGTAGGCACTCTGCAATAATTCACTCTTTCTTAATAGTGTTATTGATTTTTTTTAATTGTTTGTCATGGTTTTGGTTTGACGCCTCAGCGCTCAGCTGTCTTTCACCTCGGCACGAACTATACAAACACTACATATATACATGTACATACAAGGACAACACGTGTAACGCTTGCTCTTCACTTCCCTGCACCATAAATATCACACCCTAAGTCAGTAGAGGGCCAGGGCAACATTAAGGTCACCTGAAAACTGCCTTAAAAAACCGACACAAATGTGCATGATGGCGTGATGTGAAAGGGACTCCTGATTCCAACAAATGACGTAGAAAAGGGCTTATAGCAAAGGGAAGGGTTGTACCCGACCAGAAATATACCATTTTGCTGAGGATTGAGAAAATCTCTGCACCAGAGCTGGCCGGCACATCTATCATTTCAACTGTGCTCTACAATGTACGGAAAGATTAGGTAGGTATGACTACCCCTACTTCCTATGGTTTAAAGAATGATTTTTCTGGCATTTATTCCGGTTAATCTGTGGGCGTGGTAGTAGAAGGAAATTGACCTGGCAGGTTATGCATGGAAATGCTTGGGGAAGGGCGCCCTGTTAGGGGTCGATGGCCTTGTAGAGTAGGTGGGATCTGAGAAGTGCTTTGAAGAGGGTTTATGAAGAAGGGAAAGGGAGACAAGGGGAGAAGGCAGCTTAAGATCTCAGAAAGCATGTACGGGAGCCTAAACTATGTCAATGAAGATATGCTGTGGGGGCTGCAGAGGAGAGAGTCTATGTAGGGGGTGCTAGCACTTTGTGTGCAAAACAACAAGAGCATTGGTGAAAGAGGCAGAGTTAATGCGAGGTTAGCAAGATTTGATGATAGATTAAGACAGACGTCTTCGGGAACAATTATACAAGATCCCATTAGGAGGCAGTTCTAATTTGTTTCCTTGCAATGAAGTACATCGTAAATGACTCCAGAAGACATGTGGAAAAACAAAATGTCCCACCCATCAGAGTACAAGTCACAAGACTAAAGATCAATTCGTTCTAAACTACTTGCTTCCTAGACATCAACAAAGCATTGCAAGCAGCTCATTTGTTGTGACTGTAACACTAGGACCTGTTTTCAGGTTTGGATTAAGAATGCCACCTGTGGTATACATATACCAAACACTTCTGGAGGTTTAAGAACAAGGGACAAAAGGTTTGGCAAGTGGAATTCCTTGTTTTGTGATTGATTGTAGTCCCAGCATTAAGCTTCAGGAATGAAGTTTGGCTTCTGCACTGTATTGTTCCAGTGGTGTGGGGTTTATTGAAAACCAGTTCTGTCTTGACAGCATGTGCTGCCTACAGGCATATAAATACACGTGCATGGCGAGTGATTCAGCTTTTCCAAGGCTTTTTTCCCTAACAAATATTTACTAAATAAGATATTTGTTTACAGGAATGTAAACAATGTCCAGGTTAAACCAAAAGGCTGTCTCAGCAGACTGAAATAATTCAAAACAATGCATATTTGTTAGGCAACACCTCTTTTCAATTATGTTTATGAAGTGCACACATAAACGTATTATTTAATTTTATTGTTTACATTTATTTAGTGCTACTTCCACCCTTTAAAAGGTTCTCTTGTTCCTGTTCCAAAAATCTGAGAAACAAGTGCCTGAACCAGTTTCTGTTCAAAAAGAGACCTAGATAGTGGGGAACAGCCAAGTTTTCAGCAGGTTCCGGAATCTAAAAAGGTGAGCTTCACTTCTCAGATGCAAACTGAGATCATGCTTACGTGTGGCAGCCCCGACCGTGAAAGCTCTACTAGCCCTTGTTTAGCGGCAAAATGTTGGCAGTATTAGTAGTTTCTGATTCGTTGATCTCAGTTGACAGAAGGGGAAATACCACTTACATCTGGACTCAAGCGAGAGCAATGTTGACTATACACCGTGTTGTGTACCAGTTACATTACTTTGAAAAGAATGTGTTGTTTCTCTGGGAACCAGTGTAGTGATGATAGCGCTGTCGATATATGTTCTCTTGGGTGGAGGTCCAGGGCAATCCTGGTTGCATTTTTCTGAATTTATTGGACTCTGTGGAACTGATAAAATGGGAGACTCAAGTAGATCAAATTGCAATACTCCTGCCTTGCTAATGCTAAAATTAATGTATTCAATATCTGTAAACTTTGGGGTACAGATAATAAGTATATGATGCATTTTAAGAAATTAAGCTGGAAAAGCAGGATTTCACCATAGGGCAATTTGATCTGCTAGAGTTAGTTGACTGCTACTCTTATGCCCTGGTTTTCACTATCGGAACAGGTGAGGGTGTAGAACCCAACACAGCAGGCCAAAAATGCAACTCCCAAAAAGGTGAAGGAATAATGAGACACAGGATCGCCGTCTTATCCGCATTTAATTTAAGATGGTTACCGGCATCCACTGAATACTTAAGTTAAACAACCCTCTGACTGGTTTTCGCTATTTTGTTCACCCCCAATAATTTGCACAATAAACTGGGTGTCATCTGGATATAAGAAGATGCCAAAACTACAAGATTCAATCAGGGAAGCAAGATGAATCATGTAAAGATTAAACAGCAGGGGTAAAAGAATGGATTCCTGAGCCACCCCCACTAGACACTGTCTTGTTTACGAATTATGTGGTGAAAGGGAGATTTTATGGGTGTTGTGTGATAGAAAGTCACCGAACCAATCAAGAGCTAGATCTTTTATTCCTGGTTCCTCCAGTATACCAATCAGAATCACGTGTTCCGTCCTATCATATTGCCACTGACAAATCAAGGAAAATCAAAGCAGCCGAAATATTCAAGTCAGAGCAGTGACACAGATTGTCCATTGCCGACAATATGGTAACTTAAATATCTGGAAAAATGAGTACTAACATATAATTACGATATGATGATTGCATGCTTACATTCTTCCTTCTTATTTTGAAATAACTGATGTTATTCTGTAAAAGCTGCACAGTAAAAGAAAAAAATCATGAATTTTTTGTTGTTGTTCGTGTAAAGATATGAAAAAAATAGGTCACGGTTTAACATCAACATGAGAGAAAGTATTTATTTTTGTATTTTCCATCCAACCATGTGCTAAGGGGCCTAGTGTCCTGTGTGATAAGTGACTCCTTTGGCCAGATGTGACATTTTAGCAATTTGCATTCTGGGACTTGTAGTTTTATATTTATAACTATGGTTTTATAAACATCAGCATGCAAACTGTTGGAGGTCAAATATCTAGGACTTGGTGAACGATTCCCATATGACATTGGGCATATCTACGTGTTTCCTCTATTTTACATCACCATATTCCACAATTGTACATCCACCAGGGCCCCCATTGCACATCACACTTTGCCCCCATAATGCACATAGGCGTGTGCCACAGGACCATCATCCAGTGCTTTCCTGTTGTACTACAGTCAATGCTCACCTGCTGCACAGCATCCAATGTTTCCCTGCGACACATCAGTCAGGGCTCCATTGTGGTGCATCAGTATTGCTGCCCTGATGCCCATGTCCCTGTGTCTCAAGATGCCCATCACCATGAGACCTTACTGTTGTCCATCACCAGGAGTCTCTATGCCTGTTTTTCTGTGTGCATGGGTGCCTGCATTTCTGATGGACTTTTGTGAAAATTAGTGTTGCCAAGTGAACATGCTATATTTGTTTATGTTCTATGTGTGCTGTGTGTATGAAAGTCTATTGTCTTAGTCACTACTTGTTTCTACTACCTGTAATTTAACTTTTCTTATTAGAATGTAGGGCAGTATCGATCAAAAAGGTAGATATAACACCAGGCTTAGAGCAAGATTTTCAGATATGCACTTGGACAAATGTTTGAAGTTTTGTTGTACTCATCGCCATCGCTAAGATCATAAAGACATCGCCAGATTTTCACTTTGGCCCTTCAATGCTACATGGGAAAGATGTGTACCTGTGGCTGGTATTATTGTCCCTGTGTGACAAGGTCTGACTATCCACTGCATATAGTTTGACAAGGAAGTGGCGGTACAAGAAGAAATAAGGGCAGTGTGACAATTCTTAGGTCTTGCGTGCGACGGTTCATGCGCTGCATGCGCTCACACTTGCGAGGGGTGTTGTTTACAATAAAATGTTTGGAGTCCGCCCATTTGCTTACCATTCATTCAATTTTTTGTCACTCTTCTTTGCTGACTCCTAGTTGGCCAGCGCCTGCCAGGTGTCACTTCCTTTTCTGTCAGTGGATCATGGACTAAGCACAGATTGCTTCCTCTTTGTTCAGTATATAGGGAATAGTGTGTGGAAGACATTGTGATGCTAGCTTAGGCAGTGTTGATGAATGAAAATGTATGCAGAAAACCCTACTATGTACCAACCTGTGATAGCAAATGATCTAATGATGCTTATTTTTGTCATTCCTAACAGAATAAACTATGTGTGCTGCCAAGGTGTTGTGCTTTTTGTACCAGGCCAAAGCATGCGGATCGGGGGAGACATACCATAAAGGTTATGCTGACCCAAATGAGCCTGGGATTTGCTTGAAGGTCCTGGGAGGATGACTGATTGGTACCAGTGAGAGAAAGGTGCAAAACTAAGCTAGTAGGAGGTGGGAGAATCCTGGGATAGTGAAAACACAGATAACCAGCGGGGGATCGTTCAGAACAGGGATTTTGGGGCTGGTGGGAATCGGGGGGAGGGGGATCAAACAAAAATAATAAATTAAAAACTTACCTTCTCCGCCGCATGTCTCTCCTCCGTCGTGGAAGGAAGGCTTGCTGGAGGCACCGGAAGCACCCAGGCATCTGTACTCTCCCAGCCAATCACAACGCTACAGGAGCAGCATCGTGATTGGTCTGAGAATCCTGTTTGGACGCTCAGGCAGTGCCTGGGAGCCTGGGCATGTTCTCCACAGGGCTGTGCAACACAGCCCAATGGTGAACATGACAAGTGCGCATGACGGTTTGGCAAGCCCTAGAGCACCGGTCAAACAGTCATGTGCACTTAGACGAGTGCAAACCACTGCTCCCCTACTCTGGTGTCAGGGAGCCAGCCCCTCCCGACTCTCGAAAGAAAAAGAAAATGAAAAAATGTCTTGTTACTATCATTTTCTTTTTCTTTTTTTCACTGCTACAATAGCAGTGGGGCGACGCTCTTCCGCCTTTGCGGAGGAGCCGCCACTGCTGATAACACCACGAGAATAACTGGACCTGGAAAGAAATATGTTGTGTGTTGGACCGGACCCTTTTTTCAGGGTTGTTGTGCACTTCTAAAGGTTTTGCGAAGTCACTCCCTACATAAAAGACATTTTGGAGTATAAGCACAGGGGCTCTGACCCCAAGTTTTAAGTTCACTTTGGGGTCCTGAGGAGACTCTGTATCTACGAGGAGGTGCACTACCAGGAGGGACTACCACTTTGCCATTTGCTTTACTGTGTTGGCCTGCTACATGCTGATCGGTGTATTGCCAGAAGGGACTAGCACTTTGCACTGAGATTTGCTGGGTTGACCTGCTGCCTGCTGCCTCTACAGTGGGGGAGGACCGAGCTTATCCTCTATAACCTCTGACAACCATCTGAAGTCACTCCAAGGGTTTGTTGGCTTGCCCCCCGTTGTAGAAGTCTCAGGGCCTTCAAAGACTTCAACTGCTGCATTTTTAGGCCAATATTGCCAACTCTGGGATAGAGCGTAACCTCTCTGGGTTACCCCAGCGCTCTACCGAGTCTCTGCAAGGTTGCTGCTTTTCAGCGCAGTGCGCTGACTTCAACAATCACCACGTACGGAGCCCCCTTTGGTTCCGTATATCACTGCCAAGGGAATCCAGCCAGCAGGGACTCCTGTATTGCGTGGCCACCAAGAGTGCCGTAATCCCTCATGAAGAAGGGAACTCCACTCAGGCGTGCTCTCAGCTCAATGGAGAGGCCACTCCATACTGAGCACGGCTGAGTCTCTGCCCCGTAACGCTGAGCTGCATGT
Source organism: Calotriton arnoldi (assembly GCA_963921515.1). NCBI lineage: Eukaryota > Metazoa > Chordata > Amphibia > Caudata > Salamandridae > Calotriton > Calotriton arnoldi. The sequence goes on from CAWUFW010011455.1 coordinate 345,026, forward strand.
CTCCCAGCTGGGAGCGCCATCAAGATTTCTTTGATGGCCCACAAAGCAGCATAATTGTCACCTCACGTACCCAGCTGTTTGCCATGTATGTGTCCCAGTGAAGGAAGGACCATTGGTAACATTGCGCACTGCTGAGGGCGCATCCTACAGGTACTGTGTGCTTTCTGTATCTCCGACGGAGCCCCGACTTCGCGCTCTGCCAAATGAGGGTGCCCTCAGTCGTCAGAAGTTCTCAGTGGCTAGGAAGCCTTTCCATATTGATTCCATGCACACTGCTGAGTGCAGGTGTTTTTTTGGGAACACATATTTCCATAAAACTCGCCGGTCCCGAGGGGACCCTAGTGAGTTAGAGTGCTGGGCTTCGCGCCGTACAAAGCCTTAGATCCATAGTGCTCATTCAGATTACCATAACTCCCCTAGTGGGAGCGCCTGCATCTTTGGCAACACTATTCTAATGGAAAACTGGAATGTAATTGCCAAAGGCACTGTTATAGGCATACAGGTGCTGCTATGCCTTATGTGTGGAGCCTGGTTACCGCCTAAAGCATAATAGGAGTGCAGATGAGCTGCACATTTATGTTTATGGTGCCATTGGGTGATTTATGTGTTTTTCTTTCAAAAGCTGCTGCATTTCATGCCCTAAGTATTCACTGAGGTTAGAATGTATGTTGTTTGGATTCTTGCACTGTCAGTATAACAAGTACTATTTCAGTAATTACATGATATGCACAGCACTTGTAATTCATGTCATTTTGGTCTATGTCTTATTTAGAATACGCACTATATATTTTTATATAATCCTGTGTGGAGTCTCTTTTGTGGTGTATTCATTGTGTCTCTGTATGAGGGTATTGCTCAAATGCTTTACACATTGCCTCTGATGATAAGCCTGCCTGCCTTGTGTCAAGCTACCAGAGGGTGAGCACCGGTTATCTTTGGTGTGTAACTTACTTGCCCGGACTCGAGTGGTGGGTTCTGCCTGGCTTAGGTGTCCACCCTAGCCAAACAGAAACCCTATTTCTAACATTGTGTAAGCCAGCTTTTAATGTATAAAAAGGAAGGTTGCAGATCCCTCAGGGAAGCTCACAGACTGAGTCGTGCAGATGTACTGTTGCACACAGCCGCTGCGCCTGTTGCAATATTCCCACAGCAAGAGAGTTTGGAGCGGGCTTCCCTGTGCTAGCTGCTAAAGCCAAGTCATCCAGGGATGAAGGGCTATTTTCTTCCACTTTATCTTGAGTCACAGAAATGTTATTGTGCTTTTGACTTACTGCATTGCAAATGATTTGATACTGTTTTGCTATCGTGATTTGAGTCTGTGTGCTACTGTTGTTCTAGCATTAATATATATATATATTCATGTATCCTACTGGCGGTCGCCAGTAGGTAGTTATAGGTCGAACCTTGTTTCTATTAAAAAAGCGTTTTTTCTTTTGCCAATATCTTTGGCACCGTTTGAGGAATCTTCGCGAAATTTTCAAAACTAATGGTTCCCTCAGGTCAGCTCCTGTTTTGAAAGTTTCGGGGTGATTCGTCAAGCGGGGGCCGAGAAAAAAGGGGGTCCCAAAACACGTTTTCCCCCATGTTAATTTCCATAGGAACTTTAGACAAAGCTACAGCCCGAACTGCTGAACAGAATTACACCAAATTTGGCAAAAAGGTAGGTCTTGGTCCAGAAAGCGTGCTTTTTTTAAAATGGTGTAAATCCGTTCAGTAGTTGCTGAGAAATTCAAGAAATAAAAATGTATATGTCTAAGCACTGAGGAGTATTCGCGAACCCTCCTGAGCACTAGCTTCATTCTGATTGGCTGCCAACACTCCAAACCAGAATGTGTTGGCAGCCATCTTGTGACTCGGTAAAACCGAGTCACAAGAAATCAGTTAAAAAAAGGGCAAAAAACAAGAAAAGGGGGCAGGGTAGAAACACCGTGACCCCCTAGGCCTGCTCAGGGGGTCCCACAAGGACCCCCAGAGCCAAAAAAAGCCTTTTTTTAAAAAAACAATCGCCCGAATTCACACTGGGTGCGCAAATTCGGCCGAACAAAATTTAAAAAACAAAGCGCAGGCTCCCGCGCTTCATTTTCCTTAAGCTCCCGGCTGGGCCAGGTCCCGGGGGCAATTTATTATTGGTAGGCAGGGGCCCCCGCATCCCCGGGGACCACCACCTCCCCGGGGCTTCAATAATAAAAAAAATAAGGGTGGGGCGGGGGCTCTACCTTCCCGGGGCACTAATTAAGATAATGCGGGGGTCTGCTGCAGACCCCGGCCGGGGACCACCACCTCCCGGGGGCTTTAATACTGAAGGGAGGGGGCCGTGCGGCCCCTCCTGGAGCCCTTCATTGCCCTGGGGACCACCACCCCCCAGGGCTGGCTCCGGCAATGTCCCGGGGTGCCCACCCCCGGGACACTGCAGTTTGCAATGGCAGGGCCATAGCAGTGCCCCCGCACTGCCATTGCAAACTCCTGCTTCGCTTCATGGAAGCGAGAGCAGAAAACCTGCTCTCGCTTCCATGAAGCGAAGCAGATTGCTTTTGGACAAGGGGAGATGCATGTCAGCACCTCCCCTTGTCCAAAAGCAATGCCGGCTCCCGTGGGAGTCGGCAGGGACCATGGGGGCATTGGGGCTCCCCCCACGGTCCACAATGCTGAGGCCAGGCCCTGGGGGTTTGGGTCCCCAGGGCCAGAAGTGGCCCGGGAGGGGTGCCACTCGGCCCCCCTCCCCTTTATTTAAAAAAAAAACCAGGAAGGCCGGCCCCGGGGGATGGGGTCTCCGGGGCCATAATTGGCCTCAGGAGGTGGGCCACGAGGCCCCCCTCCCAAAAAAAACAAGGCTGGCCAGGCCCCAGGGGATGGGGTCCCCGGGGCCAGAAGTGGCCCAGGGAAGGGCGGCTCCCTCCCACAATGAAAAAATATAATATATTTTTTTTTAAACGAGGCCAGGCCCTCGGGGATGGGGTCCCCGGGGCCAAAAGTGGCCCAGGGAAGGGGGGCCATGCTGCGCCCCTCCCCTATAAATCATTTTTTTTTTAAATGAGGCCAGGCCCCGGGGATGGGGTCCCCGGGGCTGAAATCGGCCTCAGGAGGGGGGCCGCGCAGCCCCCTTCCCGTTTTTTTTTTTAAAGTAAATGGATGGGGTCCCCATGGCCCAAAAATACTAAAAGAAGGGGGGCCACACAGCCCCCCTTCTAAAAATACAAAAAGAAAAGAAAAGCCGTCATCTCGCCAGAGGCCCCGCCCCCTCCCTGCACCACACTGCAAACATGCCTCCTGGCGTGTTGTGGGTTGGGGGATCAAGTCCCCTTGAATGCTAAGGGTCCTTAGGGGCCAACTAGCTCACCAGGTACCTCCAGTAAGCCCCTCACAGTGGGTTTGCTGACAAGTGGTCCGAGACCACGGCCCTTTTTACACCACTCTGCAAACGCGCCTGTTGGCACACTGCTGGTGGGGTGATGAGGTCCTCTTGTGTCCTGAGGACCTCAGGACTGAAGTGGACTTCATCCCTCGAGCAATAGTGCGCCAGGCGGTGCGTTTGCAGAGTGGTGTAAAAAGGGGGCGTGGCCTCGGACCACTGTGGAAGTGGTCCTTCTCCAACCTCCCACAGGTACACCTATAACAAGGAAGACCAGCAGTCGGAGGTAACTGTAACATAAAAAGATTTATTTCGCTCAAGCGGGTACACAACCTCACAGCTCCATGTGGCTATGAGAGAAGTGGACAACTTACACAGTCATAGACAGCCTTATATATCTTTCTGCTGGAACAAGTGTAGGTGGGAATGGGTATGAAAAATTAGCAGCTGCCTAGGATGATTAATAATCCCAGGATGATATCATGTACTAGTCAGGACCAGTACCTCTGGAAATATGTATACATGGCATGCAAAACATATATATATAAGGATTACTCATTAACTCCCACCACTCATCAGTAATCCCGTGGTCAACAGAAATAAAGCAGAACTGTACATAACTTGCGTCAGACATATAAACATAGATACGCCTGTGGTTACAGAGTCAGGCGCTCACTTGATTAATCATCTGGATATGGAACAAAAGGTCGCACGTCCTGTATCAACAATAATTTGTAGACATAAGCAATTTATGCAGCTGGCTGTAATACATGTGATATCAGTGAATAGGAATGTTAATCATTGACCGTTTGTTAAATGCATCCTGCCCTACTTGCGTGCTAGCAAGTAGAGAACAAACATATGCTCTGGGGTCTTTTGACGTATCCACTTTGTTCTGTGTAGCTGAAAGGAGCACATTAGTTTGTGCTAGGGAGACAAACTAAGAAAAGCTTACCACAAAATGGTGGCTACAATAATATAAAATGGTGGAGCTTACGTCCATTATAAAATCTGTATTTCCACAATCGACCCTTTGGACGCAAGGTCCAACATTGTTATCGACTCCTAATGTACGTGTTCATATATTGGCCGACTGTTACTATAGTGGGCCTCATGGCGTTCATTAACATAATCTACTGCATTTGGGAGGGAGGTGGCGTTGTCCGAAACATCAATATCCATCAATTGTTGAGTCACAATATCCCTCATTATAAGAACGTTAGTCAGTGTCACTGGAGGGACTGGGGGTGGTTTCAGCAGTCGCCCCAAACACTGGCAACATATGGGTAGGCAATTAATGAAAACACAGCACCCAATTACTACGAGGAATATGGTCACTAGGAACATCCCTATCTTCCAACCCCATGCCGATAGAGTGTTCCAAAAAGAGCCCGCCGGATCCCAAGAGCCAACATCACTATGGGCCTGGGCCCCTATATCATATAGTCTTTTGACAGCTTCCCTAACTGATGTGGAGGAGTCAGGTATATACACGCAGCAGGACACCCCGATCACCCTACAGACTCCACCCCGTTCTGCCAACATCATATCTAGAACCATCCGGTTCTGAAGGGAAACCAATCTGACAGCCTTGAGCTCCACTGTGATGTTCTCAATAATCCCTGCTGTCTCCTCTACAGTTGCTTCCAATAAACGGGATAACCTGCGAATATTTCTGGAATTTATGGCAGGGCCATACCAAGGAACAAAGGCCTTCAGCACATCACCAGCTATCTCTGATACTGTATCTCCTTGATCAACACTCCTCTTACCCCTTAGTGTCTTGGAGGCTCTATTTACCTCCTTTGTACTTTTGATAGACATCGCTGGTGTCACAAGACCTAGATGACAACAGCCACCCCAATTCACTGGTAGCCAAGTATAGGCCCTAGAACCACAAATGAAATAAACTGAGTCACCGATATAAAGTGGAACTGTCATTTCCTGAGCAGCCATCTCAAATGTCATATTACAATTGGTACTATTCCCCATGTCGGAAGTACCATTACTTCTGATACATATACTCCCAAGTACACTACGCTGCCTCATTTTCAAAAAGGGTATTTCTCTGGCATCTCTATGAAGCGGAGGTGTACTTTCATTGTGTACCAAAAATAGTGGGGTGAATATATTAGAAAAGGGGAACGTTGCATTAGGTAAGACAACTTCAGTGCAATTTCCTGCCTGGAGGATGTCATCTTGATATCGGTTGTATAGTGATACAGTTGATGTTCTGGTGGTAGAACGGGAGGTGACCAAGTTTCCAAGGACCCCTATTAGCTCAACCTTCAACATCACGGTATGTAACGCATAACAGGATGCTTCAAACGGCAGGGGTACTTGGAGGAGGGGTAGTCCTTCGTCTACATATGCCGGAAATTGCATGCATATCCAACAATTATTTTTTTCAATTACTTGATGAGTCTGATGAAGTAGGGTAAGAAAAGAATTATGACGCATTTCCTCCCTGTGATCCATATCCTCAGGTGCTACAGTAACTGAGGGGACCTTGTCAGAGGGAAGCGGGGCTGGTTTTGCTATAGGGTGATAAAGCTCTAAAAGATAGAGTAAGCCGATTACCAAAGACATTACACAAAATAACACACATAACATGCATAGTTTGGAGTACCAACGCCTCTTTTTGTTCATTGTAAGGGTGGAATAGGTATCTTCCATGTCTGACGAAAATACGGTCCCAGATAGCAATACGGTTAGAGATAATGCTTAAAAACTTCGAAATATACAATCTCACTTAGATGTGATAGTTCAACAGTGTTCGTTATAGGCCTCACTGTTACAGGCTCTACAGATCTTTGTCGGCAGTGTCCTTATTTTACTAACCTCACTGCACAAGTTAGTCCTTTAAAGTTGGCACTACCCAGTGCGTGGCAGTTGGTGCTTGCTCCGTCCTAAGCACTCTTCAGTTTCCTTGGGCGTAGATTATATCCTGATACAGTTCGTTGATCGTCGATGTGGGTAGGAGGGCAATCACCAGTTCTTCGGTCAGAACGGTCCTCTTCCGGGGGCAATTTTGGCCAGAATGGTGGTGCTCTTTTCACATTCGATAAATGAATCCAGTTTTTGTGTCCATCACATCGCACTGCTGTTTGTGTGACTAACAAAACTTGAGATGGTTCCTTCCATCTGGGTTGTAGGCTGTTTTTCCTTACAAAGTTCTTGGTCAGGACCCAGTCCCCGGGCCGGATGTCATGCACTTCTCCTTCCAAAGGCGGGGACCAAGTGTCTCTGACCTGTTGGCGAATGGTAGACAGAGCAGTAGTTAATTCTTTACAATAATCCAATAAAGCAGAATGTGTCAATTCTTGCAACTTTGATGGAGAGGCAAACCCATATACATTTGCGGGTCTCCCCATGACAAGCTCATATGGGGAGAGTCTGTTTTTGGATGTAACAGTTGTTCTCATAGAGAACAAGGCTATTGGCAAAGCATCTACCCAGCTGAGAGTACTTGATGCACATATTTTTTGCAGTTTATTTTTTAAGGTAGCATTGCAACGCTCTACAAGCCCTGCTGATTTTGCATGATAAATTGAATGGAATTTCTGTTTTAGCCCCAGTCCTTGACATACTAGATCCATTATTTTATTCGAAAAATGTACTCCGTTATCACTCCACAGACTTTTGGGCAAACCGTAGCGAGGGAAATACTCTTTCAGCAGCATTTTTGCTGTACTCAAGGCGGTATTATCTTTCAAAGGGAATGCTTCCACCCAATTGCTAAAACTGCATATGACAACTAAAACATATTGTTTTCCATTGGCAGGGGGCATCTCGATGAAGTCCATCTGAAGACATTCAAATGGATATTCTGGCAATCTGAAATGACCAGGTGGTACTTGTATCCCTTTTCCCACGTTATGAAGAGCACAGATCATACAATTTTTAGACAGTTTTACAGCTGTCTTTCTTATATTTTTGTTCTCCCATATTTTCTCAATTGTATTTGTCATCCCGTCAGCTCCCAAATGTGCAGGACCATGGACCATCTGAAGTATGGGCAAGAGAAAACTATCAGGCAGGACCCATTTCTGTCCAAGTGTATTCATCCAAGCCCCAAGATGTGTGTCAAAATAATAACCTTCCTTTACCCACTGCTTTCTTTCTTCTTCACTTGCAAAAGCTTGAATCTCCCTTATCTGCGTGTAAGGATCAACTTCTTTTCGTCTCCTCATCTGCACTCGACACTACATATGTTAACGTGTACTCATTTAATGCAGTATGCCTTGCTGTTTCATCGGCAAAGGCATTTCCTTGGCCTACATGGTCTGTGATTATCTTGTGTGCACTACACTTCATGATAGCCAACTTAGTTGGTAATGCAAGAGCATTTAATAATCTTGTAATCAAGGTGCCGTGCTGTATTTTAGCACCTCCAGATGTAATGTACCCTCTTTCGGCCCATAAGCGTCCAAAGTTATGAGCCACCCCCCAAGCGTACTGGCTGTCAGTGTAGATGTTTACCACTAACTTCTCTGAAAGTTCACATGCTCTAGTTAGAGCAATTAATTCAGCTGCCTGAGCAGACATCTGTTGTATTTTACATGTTTCAACAATTGTTTTATTGGTTGTTATTGCATAGGCTGCCGAGGTGGTTCCATCTGGTCTCTTTAGACAAGAGCCATCCACAAATAGCGTTCCATCGACCTTAGACAGAGGTACATCTACCAAATCTACTCGACCTTTCGTTTCAGTTTCAGTGACAATCACACAATCATGTTGTACTTCATCCTGCTCCGAAGGGAGAGGCATCAGAGTAGCTGGGTTTATAGTGTTGCACCGCTGCAAGGTCACATTAGTAGCCATTAATATTAGTTCATAATGAGTCAATCTAGCATTAGTTAAATGCTGCGTCTTGGTTTTGTTTAATAGTATGTCCACTGAATGAGGGACATAAACCATAACGGGATGTCCTAGTACAATAGAGTCTGCCTGTTTTACTGCAGCAGCCGCCGCAGCAATATTTCTTAGGCAGTTCGGTAGGCCTCTGGCTACCGGATCCAATGTTGAAGAAAAATAGGCACATGGTCTATTCTTCTCTCCATTTTTCTGTGTTAGTACAGCCATTGCGCACCCTTCTCTTTCATGTACGAACAATGCAAAGCTTTTAGTATAGTCTGGCGTACCTAAAGCAGGTGCATTGCATAGAGCAGATTTTAAAGCCATGAAGCTATCGTGATGTTCATTTTCCCAAGGGACGGGATCTTGCACATCCTTGTGAGTTAAGGACAATAATGGTTTGGCCAGAAAAGAAAAATTTGGTACCCATTGCCTACAAAAGGAGACCATTCCCAGAAATGCACGAACATCCTTTTGAGTTCTAGGTCTTGAAATGTTCTGAATGGACTGTATTCTGGCAGGTGAAAGCCTCCTCTCCCATTCGACAAGAGGTGACCCAAATAGGTTACCTCCTGTCGACAATACTGTAGTTTAGCTGGCGAAACCTTATGTCCATGCAAAGCGAGAAATGTTAAAACATCATGCGTAGCCTTCTTACAAATATCTTCTGTTTCAGCGGTGATTAATAAATCATCAACATATTGCAGTAATACCGTACCTGATGGCATAATACAGTTATCCAGTTGTCTTTTTAATGCCTGGCTATAAATGCTAGGGCTTTCTGTATACCCCTGTGGAGCTCGACAGAATTGATAGGATCTCCCTTGGAAACTAAAACTGAACAAATACTGACTATCTGGGTGTATGGGAATGCTAAAGAAGGCATTTTTTAGATCAATCACAGTGAACCACTGGGCTGAAGGTGGTACAGACGAAAACATTGCAGTAATGTCGGGTACAACAGGATATTGTGGTTCCACTATTTTATTAATGGCTCTCAAATCAACAACCATCCTATATTTGACCTGTTCTGTTCCATCATCTCGTTTAACTACAGGTAAAATGGGACTATTACATACGCTACTTGTGACTTCTCTTATTATTTGTCGTTGCAGCAAGTCTGATATCACTAATTTCAATCCTTCCTCTCCTTCTTTTGACATTTTGTATTGGGGAATGCGGGGTAATTTAACATTTTGTTTTACTTTAATATGTACTGGCTCAATATCCATTCTTCCTACATCGTTTGGTCCATGTGCCCACAACTTCGGATCAATATCCCGAAGTTCAGGTGGTAAGGTATTTTTGTCTGCAACAAGATACTGCTTAGATAGTGCTGATTTCTTGCAAGTCAGATAAACACCATCTGGTGTACAATATATGGTAGCATGCATCATTTTTAAAGCCTTTAAACCTAGTAAATTAAGTGAACATTTCTCTGTTAATACAAAGGGCATGCTCCCTGTTATGGGGCCTATAGTGAAGTCCAATGGTCGCGAAATGGGGCTTGTTACAACAGTATTAGAAAATCCCACCGACTTATCTAATTTTCCCGAGAGAGGAGCATGGGGGAGCAAGCGGTGGGAAATGGATGTGTTAGTGGCACCAGTATCTAGAAGGAACACCCTTTCTTCACCTCCAACCATCATTGTTACATATGGCCCTGAAGAATCTACTGGTATTTGCACTCGCTCCCTGTCCTCTCCTGGGCATCCCTATAGGGTCCAATCCTGATGATCATCATCCTGCGCATAATCCTGTGTAAAATACGCATTATTCCTTTGGTCGAAATAATTTGTCTGGTCGGTGTCATTATAATTTCTTTGTTGTCCTCTACCTCTTCCTCTGTCTGCGTGGGGAGTTGTGTTCCCTCTGTAAGTATTGGCATTATTTCTCATAGTCTGACCCTGGCCCTGTAACGAAGGGCACTCATTCTTCCAATGCCCCTCCTGATAACAATAGGCACATGTATTGTAGCCTAACCCTGCTCTCTGTTGCGCCGGAGCTGAAGCAGCTCGACCAACCCCTCGACTACGTCCACCTCCCCTCTGAAAGTTTGTACGTCCTCTTGTCCTTCCCCTATCAGGAAAAGCTTGCTGCATCAATGCTTTTGTTTTTAACTCCTTCATTTGCTTATCCTTTTTTCCCTTTTCTGCATTTCTCTTATTCTCATAGTAGCAGGCCATGGTCAATAATTCAGCTGGGTCTTTAGCAGTCCAGGTGCTTTCGTACGTCTTTATACTATCTGATAAGTCAGGTAGAAGATTATGAACAAACTGATTAGCAAAGATACGCTTCCCTTGTATAGTCTGTATATCTTGCCCACTGTATGCTTTAAAAACCTCCTCTATTCTACTAAAGAAATCGGTAACTTCCTCTCCCTCCTTCTGTCGACATGCCGTCATCTTATCCCAATCCACCTTTTCTCTGGGCAATATTTCCTGCATACGTGTTATAATATGCTTTGGTAAGGCTATTAAGGACGGTGGCACGGCTCCTCCTGCTAATCTGTCATTATCATCACCGACTATGGTTGCCCAGTTAATGGTTGCGCAGTTATTATCCCTAACTGGACGCCATATTTCTTGAGGTACCAAGAAATCAAACAAAAAATCAATATCTTTTAGTATCATGGGTGTTAAATTAATGGCAGATTCAAGTTGCTCATAAAAGAGCCTTGGATTTTTCTAGGATCAGGTAACTCCTTTCTCATGGCTAACAAATCAGCCCTAGTCCAAGGAGTATGAACATATTGTGGGATAGGGGGATGATTCCCTGGCCTTGGATCAGGAATTGGATGTACCTCTCTCATAGGGTAAGCTGAAGTATCACCACTAATTTCTGGGCCATAATGTTGGTGGATATGTTTTTGTGTGGCACCACATATAATGATATCTAGCTCCTTTTGGAACTGATAACAGTCATTAAATGCACTTTTGCATTGCGCGATAGTTAATGTAGAGTGCTCACTATCCCTCCATACTTTGTTTAACCATTCTGGTGACGTAAAAACAACGGTACTATCCTCTAATAAGAGGTAACAGTGATCAAACAATCGCGTTACCATACTATTAATGACAAAATTTTTGGCTCTTAATTCCTGCATCCCCTCAAATGTGTCCCAGGCTTCTCTTTTAGTTATTTCCCCTTGGTCCATCCACTTTTTGGTCATTTTCTTTATAGCGTTCTTTTCAGAAGGGCCTAATCGTGTGTGTCTAACCTGCGTGTCTGGTGTCAGTCTGTCCCTAATTGGTGACCTAGAGTGAGGGGAATCTATCCAGTGGTCCGGTCTCCGCATAGTTATTATAGGGGAGTGACTTTGTGTGCTAAATGGTGTTGTGAACATTGGGGGCGTGGTGCTGGAGGATAATGTTGCTGGAGCGGACGGTACTGTTGGGGTGTAACCTACCGCTCCCTGTGTACCCTGAAGATTAGTAACAGGGGTTATTTGCTGGGCTTGCGTAACAGGAGTGGCTACCTGCTGAGCCTGCACAACAGGAGGGGGCGCTTGCTGAGTAGCTGGTGGACCCCCAGCCCCGGGACCTGGGGCAGGAATCTGGACAATATTATACGGGGGAGGTTTATCTAACAAATCTTCTAATACTTCATCGATAGGAGGGCACTTTCTTTTTTCTTTTGCAACAAAACATTTTTCTGTTTTCATCCTAAACTCTCTGTCATGCTGTTCAATGTTTTCGTTTATTTTTATATTATTATATTCTGCTACTTTAGCCATGGTTGTTTTTCTATTCTCTCGTTCCCTATCTTGTTTTTGTTTCATATTCCGAGTTCTGGCAGATTTCTCCCATGTTTGAAATACTTCAAACATAGCGGGTCGGACCTTCCGTTCCATCATACATTGTTGTAAATACTGTAATTTAGCTAAATCAAAGGTACCATCAATAGGAAATTGTAATTCCTTATCTTTTTTTGTATACTGATGCCATATTCTATTGTATAAATTCACATTCACTCCTTTTTTTATCATTAATATCCAACCAGGACTGTCTTCAACAGGAGTGGGGACACTTTCGTCCAACCGGTGACCTGATTTTATACAACAGAACGTTTTAGAAATGCATTTCTTCATTGTTCCTAGTACTTCGTAGTTATAACTATTATTTTACCAAACTAATCAACAAACTTAAGTAACCAAACTTAATTAACAAAACATGCAACAGAACAATCTCACCAATCTGTGGTGTCCTCAAATCGTCCGACTGTTGGTCTTCGGACAACACGTCTGTTTCAAAAGGGATCAGCTCGTGGACCTCTGCCGGGGAATCCTGTGTCAAGAGGCCAGTTGGGACTTCAGATGGCAGCTGCGGAGAAACTCTGTCTCCTTAGTGCAGGGGCCCCTACGATCCTTCAGTCCTCAGTCGCACCTCTCAACCACGGACTCAGCTAGCCGTTGGATGTCCCACGGAGAGGTCCCACCAGAGTCGCCAATTTTGTGGAAGTGGTCCTTCTCCAACCTCCCACAGGTACACCTATAACAAGGAAGACCAGCAGTCGGAGGTAACTGTAACATAAAAAGATTTATTTCGCTCAAGCGGGTACACAACCTCACAGCTCCATGTGGCTATGAGAGAAGTGGACAACTTACACAGTCATAGACAGCCTTATATATCTTTCTGCTGGAACAAGTGTAGGTGGGAATGGGTATGAAAAATTAGCAGCTGCCTAGGATGATTAATAATCCCAGGATGATATCATGTACTAGTCAGGACCAGTACCTCTGGAAATATGTATACATGGCATGCAAAACATATATATATAAGGATTACTCATTAACTCCCACCACTCATCAGTAATCCCGTGGTCAACAGAAATAAAGCAGAACTGTACATAACTTGCGTCAGACATATAAACATAGATACGCCTGTGGTTACAGAGTCAGGCGCTCACTTGATTAATCATCTGGATATGGAACAAAAGGTCGCACGTCCTGTATCAACAATAATTTGTAGACATAAGCAATTTATGCAGCTGGCTGTAATACATGTGATATCAGTGAATAGGAATGTTAATCATTGACCGTTTGTTAAATGCATCCTGCCCTACTTGCGTGCTAGCAAGTAGAGAACAAACATATGCTCTGGGGTCTTTTGACGTATCCACTTTGTTCTGTGTAGCTGAAAGGAGCACATTAGTTTGTGCTAGGGAGACAAACTAAGAAAAGCTTACCACAAAATGGTGGCTACAATAATATAAAATGGTGGAGCTTACGTCCATTATAAAATCTGTATTTCCACACCACTCTCAGCAATCTAGCTGTGTGGGGCTTACTGGAGGTAACAGGAGTGCTAGTTGGCCCCCAGGGACCCTCAGGAGGCAAGGGGGCTTCATCCCCAACCAAGAGCGCACCAGGAGGTGCGTTTGCAGAGTGGTGGACAAAGGGGTCGTGGCCTGTGTCCAGCTCTCAGCAATCCCACTGTGTGGGGCTTACTGGAGGTAACAGGTAGGCTAGTTGACCCCTAACCACCCCAGCAGCGAAGGGACTTTAATCCCCATCGAAGAGCACGCCGGGGAGTGCGTTTGCAGACTGGTGGGCAAAGGGGGCGTGGTCTGCTATACAAATTTACTAATGCTGCTGTGTGGGACTTACTGGAGGTAATAGGAGGGATAGTTGGCCCCCAAGGTTGTCCTTGGGAGCCATTTACCCCTCCTGTTACCTCCAGGAAATCCCACACAGTGAGTTTGCTAAGAGGTCTTCGAAGGCCATGCCCCCCTTAATCCACTACTCTGCAAACGCGCCTCCTGGTACACTATGGGTTGGGGACTTTGGGGGCCAAGAAGCCCTCCTGGTACCGCCTGTAAGTCCTACGCAGTGGAATTCCTGAGCGGTGGTCGGAGGCCCAGCCCCCTTTCTCCACCTTTCTGCAAACGCGACTACTAGTTAAAGAAGCATTTGCAATGTAATAGGTTCCGCATTTGCGAGAGTTAGAGCTATTGGCGTTGTAAATGTAAAAGTGTTTTATTAATGTTTCTTGGAGTGGAGTGGATGTAGGTTGTGTGTAGTTGAATTATGTGGTATGTTGTGCAGTGAAATAAAGTGGATAGAAAGTATATGGTATTTAGTGTATAGGAATTATGTAGAGTGGGATTATGTGTTATGGAGAGTAATTGTGTGGTATGATAGTCTGTGTTGTGGAGTGGTAACCTCAGGTTTAGTCTTCCTCGTTGCCATAGAATCTAAACTATAAACTCAAACTTTCTGCACTGCTCTTGCTTCTTTCTGCACCTCTCTTGCACATTTCTGCACCCCTCTTCCCTCTTTCTGCACTTCTCTTGCGTCTGTCTCCACCCCTGTTCCCTCTTTCTGCACCTCTTTTGCCTGTTTCTGCAACACTCTTGTCTGTTTCTACAGTTCTCTTGCCTCTTTCTGTTCCTCTGTTGCCTCTTTCTTCACCCCTCTTGCCTCTTTCTGTACTCCTGTTGCTTAATTCTACACTTCTCTTGCTTCTTTCTGCACCTCTCTTGCTTCTTTCTGCACCCCTCTTGCCTCTTTCTGCACCCTTCTTCCCTCTTTTTGCATCTCTCTTGCCTCTTTTTGCACCTCTCTTGCCTCTTTCTGCACCCCTCTTGCCTCTTTCTTCAACTCTCTTGCTTCTTTCTGCACCCTTCTTCCCTTCTCCTGCACCTGTCTTGTCTCTTTCTGCACCTTTGTTGCCTCTTTCTGCAGTTCTCTTGCCTCCTTCTGCACCCCTGTTGCTTCATTCTGCACTTCCCATGCTTCTTTCTGCACCTGTCTTGCTTCTTTCTGCACCCCTGTTGTCTCTTTCTGCACTCGTCTTCCCTCTTTCTGCACCTCTCTTGACTCTTTCTGCACCTCACTTGCCTCTTTCTGCACTTCTCTTGCTTCTTTCTACACCTCTGTTGCTTCTTTCGGCACTGCTCTTGCCTCTATCTGCACTTCTCTTGCCTCTTTCTGCACCCCTCTTCCCTCTTTGTGCAACTCTCTTGCCTCTTTCTACACCTCTCTTCCCTCTTTCTGTACCTCTGTTGCTTCTTTCTGCATTTCTCTTGCCTCTTTCTGCACCCTTTGTGCCTCTTTCAGCACCTCTGTTGCTTCTTTCTGCACTTTTCTTCCTTCTTTCTGCACCCCTTGTACCTCTTTCTGTACCCTTCTTCCCTTTTCCTGCATGTCTCTTGGTTCTTTCTGCACTGCTCTTGCCTCTTTATGCACCCCTCTTGCCTCCTTCTGTACCTCTGTTATTTCTTACTGCACTGCTCTTGCTTCTTTCTGCACCTCTCTTGCAAATTTCTGCACCCCTCTTGCCTCTTTTTGCACACCTCTTGCCTCCTTCTGCACCTCTGTTGGTTCTTTCTGCACTGCTATTGCTTCTTTCTGCAGCTCTTTTGCCTGTTTCTGCAACTCTCTTGCCTCTTTCTGCACTTCTCTTGCCTCCTTCTGCACCTCTGTTGCTCATTTTTGCACTTCTCTTCCTCTTTCTGCACCCCTCTTGCCTCTTTCTGCACTTCTCTTGCTTCTTTCTGCACTTCTCTTGCTTCTTTCTGCACCCCTCTTGCTTCTTTCTGCACCCTTCTTCCCTCTTTCTGCACCTCTCTTCCCTCTTTCTGCACCTCTCTAGCCTCGTTCTGCACCCCTGTCCCTCTTTATGCACATCTCTTGCCTGTTTCTGCAACTCTCTTGCCTCTTTCTACAGTTCTACAGTTCTCGTCTCTTTCTGCACCTCAGTTACTTCTTTCTGCACTTCTCTTGCCTCTTTCTGCACCCCTCTTGCCTCTTTCTGCACCTCTCTTGGTTGTTTCTGTACTGCTCTCAGGGCCAGACTGGTAATTCCGGGCACTGGGCAATCCCCCGGTAGGCTGGATGGGGTGGAGGCCATTTTTTTGACAGGGGGCCGGTTTTTTTGCTGGGTCCGTGACCGTGAGTCAGAGTCAGTTCAGTAGTCTGACTGTCTGTCCTCCGCTGCGGAGGAGCGGAGGTCAGACAGACTACTACTCCGCGTCTTCTCGCTCCGCTCGTGCGGCGGTGCGGGGAAAAAGCACAACTATCTGCATAATGCATTGGGGTCTGTGGATTTAATCAGGCCTGGATTTAATCATTTAATAATCAGAGGTGCCGTGCGCAGTCTCCGCTGCCGCGTTGGCGCGGTCTCTTCAGTTCACCCTTAGGGTGGGGCTGGTGTCTGGTGATCATGCGCATTGGGGCTCGTGCAATAAAAAGTGTGCGTGACTGCTGGTGAGGCGAGGAGGCATCCAGAGAGACGACTGAGATAGAGAGAGGTACGCACCCCATAATGTAATTATTTCTAGCCCCCCTGTCTGCCGCCCGCAGGTGAGTCTAGTATCCGTTTGCAATCATCAAGCCCCACCTGTGCCTCATCCTGGGCCTGTTCCATGTCTGTGGGACATCTCCGCCACAGCCGTAAGTGTGCCCTACTTCCACCTTAACGTGACGCTCCTGTACGTCTCCTGCCCTAAGCCCACCCACCGCATTGTGCAGAACAGGCCGCTTTGCCCCCCTCAGCACTCGCCCCCCTTCTGCTGTTTACGGTTCTAAACCCCTCCCGCCCAAGCCGCAGCCGCTCATTGACCCATTCTGTCTCCGTGACTAGTCTCCTGCCGCAGGAACGCGGAACGCGGAGCCATAAACAAGAGTCCGTTTGTGGGGCGAGAGCTGGCCCTTGCTCCAACAGTGCCCTGGGAGAAAATGTGGCCCCTCGCTGCTGCTGGGGAATAAAAACAACGAGGCAGCAGGCCCTTCTCACAGGCCAGGCCTTGGCTTGATGCATCAAGGCAGCGACTTGCCTCAGAGCACACATCTCCCCACCCCTCCAGCTCTCCTTATCTCACCCCCCACAACTTAGCTCCATCAAATTGTTTCTAGGTTGTTTGTTGGGGAGGGGGTGTGGTGTCAGGAAGTGAGAGGTGGATGGGCAGGCAGAGCACGGGGCTGATGGGGTGCTAAAAACCAGTGACTGCATCACCTCAAAACTATTAAAAGTACTTCCAAAGGAATCACTGGCAGGATCCGGCCCACTTAAAACCCTGTGCAAAGGTGCCCTGGGAAAAGCAAAGGAAGCACTCTGCAAAAACCCAGAAACTTAGCCTAATGCGTGACACTGTTTTGCTCAACATCAATTTGAATGTTAGATTCATATATAGAATTGTATTGGCAGTTATAGCTCCTACTTGATTCATGGCACTGTCTCTGGGCGGGCGTCGCGACCGGGCTGGGATTAAAAGCATAAGGTGTATAGGCCCCGGCCTGGTTCTGCGCAGCACAGTGGATTTGTGAGCAGGGCAGAGCGAGGTGGTGGCTTGAGTTGCGCACCGTCGCGGGCCGTGGTGGTGGCTGGCTGCAGCCTGCAGGCAATAAATCAAAAAGTTTAATCATAATGATTGTCACCATCAGGGACCATGACAATCATCATAATTAAAAATTTTGATTTGGTGCGCGCAGGGCCGCAGGCGCAGCATTGTGTCCGCCCTAACAACAACCAGGGTGTTACTATTACGAAGATGGTTACTACGCTTTTATTTGGCTTTGTACCGGTGGGAGACGGAACAGATATGCCGGATTGTAAACCCGGGTTTTTTAATTGAATGCATTAACCCAATGAGTGCATAGGCCGTGCGATTATAATATATGATGGTGCACTGTTTGTTTTTTTGAACCTGCGAGGGCTTTATCTTAGATATACTGAAATGTTTCATATTAGTCTGGCGCCATCTGGTAATATGATGTCAAACTAAGCAGTGTCAATTTACACGGTGTTTTGAAGGTGCATTTCAGCTAGTCGTGGCTTTTTCAGCCAACAGTGCCATGCTTGCTGGGATCTGTGGCTTCATTGCTCCAAATGGGATAAAATCAAAGCCTGATTAATATTGCTGGCTGACAAATTAGGGCTGGCTTTAATTCACACTTATGATATGTGACAAGTTGTCAGGTTTGGGGATACCCTAGAAGCACACAACTGAAGTGCAGAGTATATTGTAGACTGTGCCTTGGTTTTAAAATTAGATAAGTAATTTTCAACATTTTAATAAATACCAAATGGCCCAATTGATATGTGACCTCTACAAACAAACCTTTGTTCTTCAACTTTGCATTCTGGGAGTTGCAGGTTTGTATTTCTCATTGCAATTATGGGCTCAGAAATGCCAGTAAGCAAAGTGCTGATGGAATTTCAGTTTATGCCAATATCATCCTTGTGTGTATTAAATGGACACCAAATTGGGGTTTGGTGGCATAATTACAATTGCTAATAGTAGGTGTGAAGACTTGGATGGGTATTATACAGGCGTAATTGAGCTGAATCCACAATTAATTGCTTAGGGCAAGTTTGCAGAGTTTACCCACTTTTCCCACACCTATGCACTCACATAGTTTCACATGCATATAGTGGGGGCTGGTCTTGCTTTTACTTTGTTCTCTCTGATTCACTACTCGTGTCTATTTTTGGTGCTCTCTGTAAGAATGTCTATGGGTACATATGACTGGATGGGTAACCTGGTGCTCTTTAAGGTCATCATCTACTATTTAGTGTGCTTTGAAAGTTGATACACTTGAATATGTAATGAAAAATGTGCTGTAAAATTCACCATTTTGGTCTGTCTGTTCCCAAACCGCCCTAGTAGTGGTCGGGCTCTCTCGCTACGCTCGCTTCGCGCCGGACGGGGGCTGGTCTGGCAAAATTTGCCAGGACTGCTTTCAGTTCCCAGTCTGGCCCTGACTGCTCTTGTTTCTTTCCGCACCTGTCTTTCAAATTTCTGCACCCCTCTTGCCTCTTTCTGTACCCCTCTTCCCTCTTTCTGCTCCTCTCTTGCCTCTTTCTGCACCCCGCTTGCCTCTTTCTGCACCTCTTTTTCTTTTTCTGCACTTCTCTTGCCTCTTTCTGCACCCCTCTTTCCTCTTTCTGCACCTCTGTTGGTTCTTTCTGCACTGCTCTTGCTTCTATCTGCTACTCTCTTGTACATTTCTGCACCCCTCTGGCCTCTTTCTGCACCTCTGTTGGTTCTTTCTGTACCTCTCTTGCCTCTGTGTGCATCCCTGTTTCCTCTTTGTGCACCTCTTTTGCCTGTTTCTAAAACACTCTTGCCTCTTTCTGCACTTTTCTTGCCTCTTTCTGCACCTCTGTTGCTTCCTTCTGCACATCTCTTGCCTCTTTCTGCACCCTTCTTACCTTTTCCTGCACGTCTCTTGGTTCTTTCTGCACTGCTCTTGCCTGTTTCTGCACCCCTCTTGCCTCTTTCTGCACCTCTTTTGCTTCTTTCTGTACTTCTCTTGCTTCTTTCTGCACCTCTCTTGCTTCTTTCTGCACTTCTCTTGCTTCTTTCTGCACCTCTCTTGCCTCTTTCTGCACACACAGGGTTACTTTTAAACTGACCTCAGACTCAGCAGTGCACACATGCAAGTGCAGAAAAGGGCTGCTGGCCTCTAAACTGCCATGCCCTATTATATGCTAGGGACTTAGAGGTAGTTTTAATCCCCTGCCCTATTATGTACTAGGGCCTTACAGGGGAGGTCATGCCAATCACAGGGGTACCCCAACCCATAGTGTACCCTAGTGTATGTAGGTGTTTTCACTGTATTCTAAGTGTCTTTCAGCATAACACTGGCTCCGGGCCTGGTTAGGCAGAGCCCAGGGTCAGTCAGAGTCAGTTACCACCAGTACCAGTCAGCAAAAAGTTGGGGGATGCCCAGGGCACAGGATGACTTTGGAACAAGGCCTCTTTCTGCACCTCTGTTGGTTCTTTCTGCACATCCCTTGCTTCTTTTTGTACCTTTCTTCCTCTTTCTGGACTTCTGTTGCCTCTTTATGCATTTCTCTTGCTTCTTTCTGCACCTTTCTTCCTCTTTCTGCACATGTCCTACCTATGTAGGCATAGTTAGAAATTAGCATTTAAAAAACCTTTGAAATTCACTGAAAAAACCATAGGTTTCAGGGACGTTATAGTTAGAAATTAGCATTTAAAATACCTTTGAAATTCACTGACAAAACCATAGGTTTCAGGGACGTTATAGTTAGAAATTAGCATTTAAAAAACATTTGAAATTCACTGAAAAAACCATAGGTTTCTGGGACATTATAGTTAGAAATTAGCATTAAAAAACCATAGAAATTCACTGAAAAAACCACAGGTTTCAGGGACGTTATAGTTAGTTGGACATTTCACCCGTCCAAAACCAGAGAAATTCAGCCGTTATTGTTAGCTGAGCTAACTATAACTCATGCCCCCTCAATGCACTGCTGATGACATCACATATTACATCACTCATGACATGGTCAGTGACATCACTGATGACATCACTGATGACATCTCAAATTATCACCGAAAATAAGAAACCTCGAGATACAGCTCATTGCCCTGAAGAAGTCGCGGGGTAATCCCATGTAACAGCGACAAAACACATGTTGGCTAAGAATCAGAAAAAGTGAAGTACAGAATGGACTTCGCTTACAGAAGAACCTGAATAAACAACCTTGAAATGCACAAGAAAAACGAATTGTGATTTATAAATATACCATTTATGTTTGTAATTACCATTCGTGTGCAGAGTATTCGCATTTACTGTACTAGTGGCCATCTTGACCACGCATTTGGGGATCTGGTGGTTTTTCCCTACCTTAATGCACCGTACTATATTTCATGTTATAACTTTCTATGTGACAAGACCTTAGAGCGCCAGTTTCCTATTTCCCACCACCAGCTCTGTATACAATATCAATAGATGTTTCTAATATGCATAAAACCTTCATAAAATCCTCTCTGCTGGATATTCATATTTACTGCTGAGTCTGATTCTATATTCAAGAATTATTGCCATGTTGTAAATATGCAAAAAAAACAGTTGATGGACAGAATGCAGAACAATGTCATACATTCACCCCAGTACAGAGATCTGGGCCTAAATCCATCGTTTTTTTGCTCACCATGCTATTCCAGTTTGAACCCAGCCATATGCAAATCAGTCTTGACCTGTGCCTCATGAGAACAGCCCAGCCCGAACTGCCAAGCCAGGTCCTCCCTGGACTGGAAAAAAGCATCCTAGGACCGGTTTCGGGGTTTCACCCCTCTTCAGCCAGGATAGCTTGATTTCAGTGGCATGGAGAGCACGGGACCCACGTCTGGGCATACCCGTCCCACTCGGGTGACAAATGCAAAAACAACAGTTGATGGACAGAATGCAGAACAATGTCATACATTCACCCCAGTACAGAGATCTGGCCTAAATCCATCGTTTTTTTGCTGACCATGCTATTCCAGTTTGAACCCAGCCATATGCAAATCAGTCTTGACCCTGTGCCTCATGGGAACAGTCCAGCCCGAACTGCCAAGCCAGGTCCTCCCTGGACTGGAAACAAGCATCCTAGGACCGGTTTCGGGTTTCACCCTCTTCAGCCAGGATAGCTTGATTCCAGTGGCATGGAGAGCACAGGACCCACGTCTGGGCATACCCGTCCCACTCGGGGTGACAAATGCAAAAACAACAGTTAATGGACAGAATGCAGAACAATGTCATACATTCACCCAAGTACAGAGATCTGGGCCTAAATCCATCGTTTTTTTGCTCACCATGCTATTCCAGTTTGAACCCAGCCATATGCAAATCAGTCTTGACCCTGTGCCTCATGGGAACAGTCCAGCCTGAACTGCCAAGCCAGGTCCTCCCTGGACTGGAAACAAGCATCCTAGGACCGGTTTCGGGGTTTCACCCCTTTTCAGCCAGGATAGCTTGATTCCAGTGGCATGGAGAGCACGGGACCCACGTCTGGGCATACCCGTCCCACTCGGGGTGACAAATGCAAAAACAACAGTTGATGGACAGAATGCAGAACAATGTCATACATTCACCCCAGTACAGAGATCTGGCCTAAATCCATCGTTTTTTTGCTGACCATGCTATTCCAGTTTGAACCCAGCCATATGCAAATCAGTCTTGACCCTATGCCTCATGGGAACAGTCCAGCCCGAACTGCCAAGCCAGGTCCTCCCTGGACTGGAAACAAGCATCCTAGGACCGGTTTCGGGGTTTCACCCCTCTTCAGCCAGGATAGCTTGATTCCAGTGGCATGGAGAGCACAGGACCCACGTCTGGGCATACCCGTCCCACTCGGGGTGACAAATGCAAAAACAACAGTTGATGGACAGAATGCAGAACAATGTCATACATTCACCCAAGTACAGAGATCTGGGCCTAAATCCATCGTTCTTTTGCTCACCAT
This sequence comes from Calotriton arnoldi, assembly GCA_963921515.1. NCBI lineage: Eukaryota > Metazoa > Chordata > Amphibia > Caudata > Salamandridae > Calotriton > Calotriton arnoldi. Next base: position 367,433 of record CAWUFW010011455.1, read on the forward strand.
GCTATTCCAGTTTGAACCCAGCCATATGCAAATCAGTCTTGACCCTGTGCCTCATGGGAACAGTCCAGCCCGAACTGCCAAGCCAGGTCCTCCCTGGACTGGAAACAAGCATCCTAGGACCGGTTTCGGGGTTTCACCCCTTTTCAGCCAGGATAGCTTGATTCCAGTGGCATGGAGAGCACGGGACCCACGTCTGGGCATACCCGTCCCACTCGGGGTGACAAATGCAAAAACAACAGTTGATGGACAGAATGCAGAACAATGTCATACATTCACCCCAGTACAGAGATCTGGGCCTAAATCCATCGTTTTTTTGCTCACCATGCTATTCCAGTTTAAACCCAGCCATATGCAAATCAGTCTTGACCCTATGCCTCATTTGAACAGTCCAGCTCGAACTGCCAAGGCAGGTCCTCCCTGGACTGGAAACAAGCATCCTAAGACCGGTTTCGGGGTTTCACCCCTCTTCAGCCAGGATAGCTTGATTCCAGTGGCATGGAGAGCACGGGACCCACGTCTGGGCATACCCGTCCCACTCGGGGTGACAAATGCAAAAACAACAGTTGATGGACAGAATGCAGAACAATGTCATACATTCACCCCAGTACAGAGATCTGGGCCTAAATCCATCGTTTTTTTGCTCACCACGCTATTCCAGTTTGAACCCAGCCATATGCAAATCAGTCTTGACCCTGTGCCTCATGGGAACAGTCCAGCCCGAACTGCCAAGCCAGGTCCTCCCTGGACTGGAAACAAGCATCCTAGGACCGGTTTCGGGGTTTCACCCCTCTTCAGCCAGGATAGCTTGATTCCAGTGGCATGGAGAGCACGGGACCCACGTCTGGGCATACCCGTCCCACTCGGGGTGACAAATGCAAAAACAACAGTTGATGGACAGAATGCAGAACAATGTCATACATTCACCCCAGTACAGAGATCTGGGCCTAAATCCATCGTTTTTTTGCTCACCATGCTATTCCAGTTTGAACCCAGCCATATGCAAATCAGTCTTGTCCCTGTGCCTCATGGGAACAGTCCAGCCCGAACTGCCAAGCCAGGTCCTCCCTGGACTGGAAACAAGCATCCTAGGACCGGTTTCGGGGTTTCACCCCTCTTCAGCCAGGATAGTTGATTCCAGTGGCATGGATAGCACGGGACCCACGTCTGGGCATACCCATCCCACTCGGGGTGACAAATGCAAAAACAACAGTTGATGGACAGAATGCAGAACAATGTCATACATTCACCCCAGTACAGAGATCTGGGCCTAAATCCATCGTTTTTTGCTCACCATGCTATTCCAGTTCGAACCCAGCCATATGCAAATCAGTCTTGACCCTGTGCCTCATGGGAACAGTCCAGTCCGAACTGCCAAGCCAGGTCCTCCCTGGACTGGAAACAAGCATCCTAGGACCGGTTTTGGGGTTTCACCCTCTTCAGCCAGGATAGCTTGATTCCAGTGGCATGGAGAGCACAGGACCCACGTCTGGGCATACCCGTCCCACTCGGGGTGACAAATGCAAAAACAACAGTTGATGGACAGAATACAGAACAATGTCATACATTCACCCCAGTACAGAGATCTGGGCCTAAATCCATCGTTTTTTTGCTCGCCATGCTATTCCAGTTTGAACCCAGCCATATGCAAATCAGTCTTGACCCTGTGCCTCATGGGAACAGTCCAGCCCGAACTGCCAAGCCAGGTCCTCCCTGGACTGGAAACAAGCATCCTAGGACCGGTTTCGGGGTTTCACCCCTCTTCAGCCAGGATAGCTTGATTCCAATGGCATGGAGAGCACGGGACCCACGTCTGGGCATACCCGTCCCACTCGGGGTGACAAATGCAAAAACAACAGTTGATGGACAGAATGCAGAACAATGTCATACATTCACCCCAGTACAGAGATCTGGGCCTAAATCCATCGTTTTTTTGCTCACCATGCTATTCCAGTTTAAACCCAGCCATATGCAAATCAGTCTTGACCCTGTGCCTCATGGGAACAGTCCAGCTCGAACTGCCAAGCCAGGTCCTCCCTGGACTGAAAACAAGCATCCTAAGACCGGTTTCGGGGTTTCACCCCTCTTCAGCCAGGATAGCTTGATTCCAGTGGCATGGAGAGCACGTGACCCACGTCTGGGCATACCTGTCCCACTCGGGGTGACAAATGCAAAAACAACAGTTGATGGACAGAATGCAGAACAATGTCATACATTCACCCCAGTACAGAGACCTGGGCCTAAATCCATCGTTTTTTTGCTCACCATGATATTCCAGTTTGAACCCAGCCATATGCAAATCATTCTTGACCCTGTGCCTCATGGGAACAGTCCAGCCCGAACTGCCAAGCCAGGTCCTCCCTGGACTGGAAACAAGCATCCTAGGACCGGTTTCGGGGTTTCACCCCTCTTCAGCCAGGATAGCTTGATTCCAGTGGCATGGATAGCACGGGACCCACGTCTGGGCATACCCGTCCCACTCTGGGTGACAAATGCAAAAACAACAGTTGATGGACAGAATGCAGAACAATGTCATACATTCACCCCAGTACAGAGATCTGGGCCTAAATCCATCGTTTTTTTGCTCACCATGCTATTCCAGTTGGAACCCAGCCATATGCAAATCAGTCTTGACCCTGTGCCTCATGGGAACAGTCCATCCTGAACTGCCAAGCCAGGTCCTCCCTGGACTGGAAACAAGCATCCTAGGACCGGTTTCGGGGTTTCACCCCTCTTCAGCCAGGATAGTTTGATTCCAGTGGCATGGAGAGCACGGGACCCACGTCTGGGCATACCCATCCCACTCGAGGTGACAAATGCAAAAACAACAGTTGATGGACAGAATGCAGAACAATGTCATACATTCACCCCAGTACAGAGATCTGGGCCTAAATCCATCGTTTTTTTGCTCACCATGCTATTCTAGTTTGAACCCAGCCATATGCAAATCAGTCTTGACCCTGTGCCTCATGGGAACAGTCCAGCCCGAACTGCCAAGCCAGGTCCTCCCTGGACTGGAAACAAGCATCCTAGGACCGGTTTCGGGGTTTCACCCCTCTTCAGCCAGGATAGCTTGATTCCAGTGGCATGGAGAGCACGGGACCCACGTCTGGGCATACCCGTCCCACTCGGGGTGACAAATGCAAAAACAACAGTTGATGGACAGAATGCAGAACAATGTCATACATTCACCACAGTACAGAGATCTGGGCCTAAATCCATCGTTTTTTTGCTCACCATGCTATTCCAGTTTGAACCCAGCCATATGCAAATCAGTCTTGACCCTGTGCCTCATGGGAACAGTCCAGCCCGAACTGCCAAACCAGGTCCTCCCTGGACTGGAAACAAGCATCCTAGGACCGGTTTCGGGGTTTCACCCCTCTTCAGCCAGGATAGCTTGATTCCAGTGGCATGGAGAGCACGGGACCCACGTCTGGGCATACCCGTCCCACTCGGGGTGACAAATGCAAAAACAACAGTTGATGGACAGAATGCAGAACAATGTCATACATTCACCCCAGTACAGAGATCTGGGCCTAAATCCATTGTTTTTTTGCTCACCATGCTATTCCAGTTTGAACCCAGCCATATGCAAATCAGTCTTGACCCTGTGCCTCATGGGAACAGTCCAGCCCGAACTGCCAAGCCAGGTCCTCCCTGGACTGGAAACAAGCATCCTAGGACCGGTTTCGGGGTTTCACCCCTCTTCAGCCAGGATAGCTTGATTCCAGTGGCATGGATAGCACGGGACCCACGTCTGGGCATACCCGTCCCACTCGGGGTGACAAATGCAAAAACAACAGTTGATGGACAGAATGCAGAACCATGTCATACATTCACCCTAGTACAGAGATCTGGGCCTAAATCCATCGTTTTTTTGCTCACCACGCTATTCCAGTTTGAACCCAGCCATATGCAAATCAGTCTTGACCCTGTGCCTCATGGGAACAGTCCAGCCCGAACTGCCAAGCCAGGTCCTCCCTGGACTGGAAACAAGCATCCTAGGACCGGTTTCGGGGTTTCACCCCTCTTCAGCCAGGATAGCTTGATTCCAGTGGCATGGAGAGCACGGGACCCACGTCTGGGCATACCCGTCCCACTCGGGGTGACAAATGCAAAAACAACAGTTGATGGACAGAATGCAGAACAATGTCATACATTCACCCCAGTACAGAGATCTGGGCCTAAATCCATCGTTTTTTTGCTCACCATGCTATTCCAGTTTGAACCCAGCCATATGCAAATCAGTCTTGTCCCTGTGCCTCATGGGAACAGTGCAGCCCGAACTGCCAAGCCAGGTCCTCCCTGGACTGGAAACAAGCATCCTAGGACCGGTTTCGGGGTTTCACCCCTCTTCAGCCAGGATAGTTGATTCCAGTGGCATGGATAGCACGGGACCCACGTCTGGGCATACCCATCCCACTCGGGGTGACAAATGCAAAAACAACAGTTGATGGACAGAATGCAGAACAATGTCATACATTCACCCCAGTACAGAGATCTGGGCCTAAATCCATCGTTTTTTTGCTCACCATGCTATTCCAGTTCGAACCCAGCCATATGCAAATCAGTCTTGACCCTGTGCCTCATGGGAACAGTCCAGTCCGAACTGCCAAGCCAGGTCCTCCCTGGACTGGAAACAAGCATCCTAGGACCGGTTTTGGGGTTTCACCCCTCTTCAGCCAGGATAGCTTGATTCCAGTGGCATGGAGAGCACAGGACCCACGTCTGGGCATACCCGTCCCACTCGGGGTGACAAATGCAAAAACAACAGTTGATGGACAGAATACAGAACAATGTCATACATTCACCCCAGTACAGAGATCTGGGCCTAAATCCATCGTTTTTTTGCTCGCCATGCTATTCCAGTTTGAACCCAGCCATATGCAAATCAGTCTTGACCCTGTGCCTCATGGGAACAGTCCAGCCCAAACTGCCAAGCCAGGTCCTCCCTGGACTGGAAACAAGCATCCTAGGACCGGTTTCGGGGTTTCACCCCTCTTCAGCCAGGATAGCTTGATTCCAATGGCATGGAGAGCACGGGACCCACGTCTGGGCATACCCGTCCCACTCGGGGTGACAAATGCAAAAACAACAGTTGATGGACAGAATGCAGAACAATGTCATACATTCACCCCAGTACAGAGATCTGGGCCTAAATCCATCGTTTTTTTGCTCACCATGCTATTCCAGTTTAAACCCAGCCATATGCAAATCAGTCTTGACCCTGTGCCTCATGGGAACAGTCCAGCTCGAACTGCCAAGCCAGGTCCTCCCTGGACTGGAAACAAGCATCCTAAGACCGGTTTCGGGGTTTCACCCCTCTTCAGCCAGGATAGCTTGATTCCAGTGGCATGGAGAGCACGTGACCCACGTCTGGGCATACCTGTCCCACTCGGGGTGACAAATGCAAAAACAACAGTTGATGGACAGAATGCAGAACAATGTCATACATTCACCCCAGTACAGAGACCTGGGCCTAAATCCATCGTTTTTTTGCTCACCATGCTATTCCAGTTTGAACCCAGCCATATGCAAATCATTCTTGACCCTGTGCCTCATGGGAACAGTCCAGCCCGAACTGCCAAGCCAGGTCCTCCCTGGACTGGAAACAAGCATCCTAGGACCGGTTTCGGGGTTTCACCCCTCTTCAGCCAGGATAGCTTGATTCCAGTGGCATGGATAGCACGGGACCCACGTCTGGGCATACCCGTCCCACTCTGGGTGACAAATGCAAAAACAACAGTTGATGGACAGAATGCAGAACAATGTCATACATTCACCCCAGTACAGAGATCTGGGCCTAAATCCATCGTTTTTTTGCTCACCATGCTATTCCAGTTTGAACCCAGCCATATGCAAATCAGTCTTGACCCTGTGCCTCATGGGAACAGTCCATCCCGAACTGCCAAGCCAGGTCCTCCCTGGACTGGAAACAAGCATCCTAGGACCGGTTTCGGGGTTTCACCCCTCTTCAGCCAGGATAGTTTGATTCCAGTGGCATGGAGAGCACGGGACCCACGTCTGGGCATACCCATCCCACTCGAGGTGACAAATGCAAAAACAACAGTTGATGGACAGAATGCAGAACAATGTCATACATTCACCCCAGTACAGAGATCTGGGCCTAAATCCATCGTTTTTTTGCTCACCATGCTATTCTAGTTTGAACCCAGCCATATGCAAATCAGTCTTGACCCTGTGCCTCATGGGAACAGTCCAGCCCGAACTGCCAAGCCAGGTCCTCCCTGGACTGGAAACAAGCATCCTAGGACCGGTTTCGGGGTTTCACCCCTCTTCAGCCAGGATAGCTTGATTCCAGTGGCATGGAGAGCACGGGACCCACGTCTGGGCATACCCGTCCCACTCGGGGTGACAAATGCAAAAACAACAGTTGATGGACAGAATGCAGAACAATGTCATACATTCACCCCAGTACAGAGATCTGGGCCTAAATCCATCGTTTTTGCTCACCATGCTATTCCAGTTTGAACCCAGCCATATGCAAATCAGTCTTGACCCTGTGCCTCATGGGAACAGTCCAGCCCGAACTGCCAAACCAGGTCCTCCCTGGACTGGAAACAAGCATCCTAGGACCGGTTTCGGGGTTTCACCCTCTTCAGCCAGGATAGCTTGATTCCAGTGGCATGGAGAGCACGGGACCCACGTCTGGGCATACCCGTCCCACTCGGGGTGACAAATGCAAAAACAACAGTTGATGGACAGAATGCAGAACAATGTCATACATTCACCCCAGTACAGAGATCTGGGCCTAAATCCATTGTTTTTTTGCTCACCATGCTATTCCAGTTTGAACCCAGCCATATGCAAATCAGTCTTGACCCTGTGCCTCATGGGAACAGTCCAGCCCGAACTGCCAAGCCAGGTCCTCCCTGGACTGGAAACAAGCATCCTAGGACCGGTTTCGGGGTTTCACCCCTCTTCAGCCAGGATAGCTTGATTCCAGTGGCATGGATAGCACGGGACCCACGTCTGGGCATACCCGTCCCACTCGGGGTGACAAATGCAAAAACAACAGTTGATGGACAGAATGCAGAACCATGTCATACATTCACCCTAGTACAGAGATCTGGGCCTAAATCCATCGTTCGGTCTGGACTGTTCCCATGGGGCACAGGGTCAAGACTGATTTGCATATGGCTGGGTCCACACTGGGGTGGCGTAGTGGGCAAAAAAACAATGGATGGATTTAACCCAGATCTTTTGACTGGGGGAGAATGTTTGCATTGTCAGCATTCCGTCCATCATTTGTTTGCTGTAACACTTTTCGCACTAAGTGGGATGGGTATGCCCAGACGTGGGTCCCTTGCTCACTGTGCCACTGGATTCAAGCTAGCCTGGCTGAAGAAGGGTGACATACCCTGAAACCGGTCCCAGGATGCTTGTTTCCGGTCCAGGGAGGACCTGGCCTGGCAGTTCGGTCTGGACTGTTCCCATGGGGCACAGGGTCAAGACTGATTTGCATATGGCTGGGTCCAAACTGGGGTGGCGTAGTGGGCAAAAGAACGATGGATTTAACCCAGATCTTTTGACTGGGGGAGAATGTTTGCATTGTCAGCATTCCGTCCATCATTTGTTTGCTGTAACACATGTTGTATCTATGGGCATAGGCGTCTGTGAATTGCTCATGATAAAACAATCTAATTCATCATCAGCAAAAAGAAGGCACGTGAAATACAATTGATTGTAAGATTATTGGTAATGTTCCGTATGATGCTATCGCAGGGCAGGTGCCCGTTCATGTACTTAAAGCGTGTGTATGAATTTTAACTATTGTAACCATGTCTCCTTATTTCTAAAGTGCAGTGCAAATTAAATGAAACTATATAGATAGGTAAAAATGTACTTGCAGGAGTGTTCTCAGGTGGATAAATCTCCTAATACAGTACACATTCATAATCATAACCAGATCAAAATACTAAAAGCTGACCAAATGCGTTATTACTAATGACAATATCATAGGTGGACATGTAAACCTTCCTCAGTGTTGAGGCCATTAGGGATCTTGGAATTAAAATGTAAAATGTACCTTGACTCCAACTATCTCAAAAATGTCTCTCTGTTGCCTCCCCTTAGTCTCTGTGGCACCTGATCTAACACGAAATTTTCTAACTCCTGTACTTTGTTCTCATGTGTCATAAGGTTTCTGCACATACAGAGCTATGCACAGGATAATGGGACCTCGGAATATAGTGGTGAGCCAACCATAAACCTTAGCACCCAAAACCCCAACCCAACTAGCCTTAGCGTCCCATTAGCACCAATGTACCAATGCTTAGACAACCCAGAACACGGTATCTCTCTCTCAGGACTCGCAGAGGCAAGAACACTCTTTCGTCACATTCGTACCTGTCCACAACATGCGTATGAAGAGACACTGTATAGGTTAAAATGTTTATTTCAACTTACGTGCTCTAAGGTACAGTACACGTATCAGTACTAGTAGCATAATACATAAGAACAATATAATCAGCATAGTTACTACTCCATAGAATACAAACGGGGAAAGCATCTCATAAAGCAGTGGAGATATGTCTAACTAACATTAGCACCCTCCCCGTGCTGGAAGCCAGTTTATTATAATAATAGAAGACCTTTGGGCTTTGACTAGCGAACCCCCATACCTCAGTCTCTTGACGCAAAACTACATCAGCAAACAATCACAGCTCTTCTCACTGGAAAGGTCGTCTCCAAGTGCTATCTTAGAGCAAGCAAGCGCATTATTAAAAGCACACTAATTTCTCAATGGCAGCTGTACAAGTGTTATGTCTAGGTGCGAGGGACGGGCCAAATCAGCATAAACCAGGGAGTTGTTATTCGACCTTGTAACTGTTGTTCAGACTGAGCCCAAAAGGTAACAGGAGAAAAGGTGAGTAACAGAATATGCAGACAGTTGTAGAATCACTTGGCAATAACAGAGGGCGAAAGAACAACATCCAATAATAACGTGCGCAATAGTCATCATGGCATCCAGGCCTGCGGAACATGGCCAGACCATCCAGGAGGCCATGAGCCACAAGACACCCTCCCCTGGACAGTCCATCGGCCGAAACAAAAACGAAGACAGAGTTCCAAACACCTGAGCAGAATTGAGGCTGTCTACTGAGAACTAATGGCAAGTCAATCAATCCAAAAATGTGAATGAGCAGAAAAACGCTATACCGTCCAACAGGACATCATTGGAATCGTCAAAAAATGTAGACGCCATCCAGTCCAACAGGTCAAAGCTGCAGGAATGTTCTTCAGAGTATGGAGCATCCAAAAGCAATGCGGGACAGCTTGCGTGATATTCAATGTAACTTTGTTGTAGGAGGTCCTGAGCAGCCGCCCAGATATCCCATTGTGCCAAAATCCCCAGTGCAGCCGCACGCATCATAAAACCAGCAGCGGAACAGTCCCGTTCATGGGCCTCTAAGGGACCCACCAACCGAACAAAATCCGGTACCGATAATGACGAATTGGAGAGGCAATAATCCATGGTCCATGTAAACGGACATCGGATGCAAGACATCACAGGTTGCACGCAAGTGAAATACGCAAAGCGAAAGGAAAGGGTGTAGGACACACTGATAGTTGCCAAGGGCAGAACATCGAAGCCAACCAGGAGTCGCTCACGGAGCAGCTGGAGGCGTTCGGGATCGAGAAGGGCCCAGTGGAGTGCAGCCATTGCGCAGAAAACAGACCAACAGCAAGACACCGGCCGCCAAAGCGAGGATTAATGGAAATCCACCAAAGACGCTAGAAAAAATGGAATGAATGAATGCCGGTATCACACCGAAAATAGTTTGAAAGGTGGACACGAGGCCAGACCCCACAACCTTAAAAAAGTGCACCAGACCCTCGGTGTTTGATGCGTTAAAAATACGATGAATTAACTCCCCAAAATGCTGGGGGAGGTCAGTGTTCAAAAGGGCCTGTATTTCACTGTGGGTGCTCGCCACCTGGAGAATGAATGTCTCCCGGGCGGATGTGAGCATAACCTCCTCAATCAATAATAGGGCCTTTATTCTGCTCAACTTATTGAAATCTGCCTCCATGGTAGGAATGGAAGGCCAAATAGAGCTATCAATGATGTCGTGAGGGGGAGGAAAAAGCACATTCTTGCAGCAGACAACTCTGTGCGAGACTGTAACAATATACGGAATGCCAGCCTGCAGGCCACAACAATTCTCGTTATTTAAAAGCAAATAGCTACCGTTGGTAAGCAAAGTAAAAGTAGGAGAAATAGCAGGAGCAGGAATACCCTTCAGGACACATGCAAGATTTGGAACTGAAACGCTACAAGCCCCGTGCAATTTAATATGTTTACAAATAAGCGAATGACCCACAGTTGAATCACAGGACTCCCCCGTGAGAAATACTTCCTTGCCATCTCTAAGGCATTTATACATGAAAGGCAAGGACCAAAGTTCATGCAGGAAAGCACCACCCAAAGGCTGGAAACGGCCCACAGGATAATGCTTCATACACGAACTGAACTCAAATAGGGAAAAAGGTAAAGCTATAACCCCATGAACTAGCCACACCGCAGAATCTAGTTCTGCTACTGAGAACGGTAAAGGATCCACTTTTTCAATATGTAACAAAGTGTAAGATGCATCTTTCATGGACATGAACTGCTGTTTGTCAGTCAAATTAAAAGGCAGAAAGAGGGCAGTGGTGTTTAACAAATTCCAAGGAACTTTACCCAACTTAAGAGTTTGCAAAGTCCATGCAAACTGCATCACTGAGCGCAACTGATTCTGACCATGATACAACATAGAGACATCATCTTGTACAATATCAACAACAGAGGATACAATATTGTCTAATGTGTAAATGCGGGAAGACAGGGTATTTATACTATTGTCAACAACAGCAAGCACCTTTTCCAAATTGGCTTGGTCTATTTCCCTAAGACGGGAAGCAGCTTCCATTTGTGACAATTTCCAGAGCTCATTATATGCCTCATAAATGAATCTCTTCGGTCGGGGACCACGAGGTCCCAAGATAAAGTCAGATAAGTCAATAGTGCCTGATAGGAGGGATAAATGGTTCTTAACAGAGTCTAAGGACGAATGTTGTAACCATTGTTTACATAATTTACCAACCGAATACGTGGTCACAGTACGAGTTTCAGTAAATCTTGGATCAGGCTTGTCCTGTATGTAGCCAGGAACTGTGCCATGAAAACGCAGTTGGCATGCATTAGATGATATGGGCCATGCCAACCAGGGTGACTGTATCAGTGCAGAAACGTTAAAGGAATTATTCTGAAACTGAGCCTGTAACGCCATAAGGGACATATTAAAATGCAAACTATCATTTGGAAGACTCGACAAGGATGGGATGTTTGGCGCATTTAGTTGTTTAACGGTAGCCAACCCCCAACACGTGGTCTGATAAATGGAAGCATTTAAAAATAGAATTTGGGCTGGGATAAGGCAAGCACGGTGCAGGGCCTCAGTGCCTTGCACCTGCCATGGCTTCGAACCCCAAATTGATTTTAAATCCACTGTGTCTTTCCAATATTCATAACCACCCACCGCCAAGGCGCTCAAAAAGGAACCCGAATATAATAATTTAGTATGGGTCAACATTATTTTCTGAGTCAATGGAGTTTTTAATTTAAAATAATATGACCCAGGGTTCGATCGATTAAAATCAGTAAAATAGGTGAATTTATTTCGAAGAGTTTGGGAACTACCTGGTACGGGGTTTGGGCAGTGTTCCCATTGGGTGTAAGTAACAGGGCTACGTAGTGCACTTGGCTTGTGGAGAAAATGATTTCCCCAATGTTGGTAACAATACAAATCGGCATAATTCGCAGAATTCATATACAAGTCTTCAGCATTAAAAGAGGCATAATATTTTAAATCAGCAAACAATGCTTCAACTGCATGCACATCCCAATCATCAGAATGAATATTACTTTTTACTACATCACCCATCGAGACTCGAAGGACATTTGGTACATTAATAATTTCTGTCGGGCCATGTATTTGAAAGTTTACCGCATCCCATACGATGCCATCAGCAACTGGAAACGCTGAAATGTTCACAAATGTGTGGTCACGCTTCATGATGTGTGAAGAGGAATGTGGAGCCAAAGTTCCAGCAACACTGTTCACAGCAGAGCGTTCAGGTAAATAGTGACCATTGATGAGTAGAAAAAACACTGTGACAAAGCCAATGGACATGAACAAAAAAACCAAGAATAGTACCATCCAAATGTATGTCCAAGGTGGAATCAAAAAATTGTCTCTAAACCACAATACAAAAAGACTAAACTTGGACGGGACTTGTGATGAGTTAGAGTCTGAATCAAAAGAATAACGTGTCGGGCTCAGTGGCGTTGTTGGTTGGTGTGCCACCGACTCTGTGGCGGGATAAGTATATTCGTCCTCGTCTATGCAGGGTGATGCAGGGGGTTCAAATATATTTTCAGGCAAATCAACCATCTCCATGGTAACATCAGTGACTGTTCGTGCAGGCGTACCTCGAACGCTTGTCCGATAAATGGCAGGACAAGAGACCGCTGGTGTGACACTATTTAAGATCGGCCAGATGTTGTAGCTTGACATTTTCCACTGAGATGTATCTGTTTTCCTTGCGACCGGGAAGCGGTGGTAGGATGACTGTACGTGTTCCCTTCAAGCCCAGTACTGGAACCGGTGCACGAAAAGAGGGGCCGAATTCTTTTTTGTTCTCCACCTTCTCTCGTACCAGGTCGCCAATCTTCGGAAGCCAGCCGGCAACCGGAATCTGCAAAGCAGGGTCTGTGGCTGAAGGCAAATGTGCAATTGCTAGTTTGTCTCGGGCTTCTTGTAAGTCCTGTAACATAGTAGAATGATTATCTACATCAAACTTGGCGGATTGCGCCGCCATGTCTAGACCATCAAGGTCAGGCACAAACATTCGTATGCCAAAGAGCATTTCGTAAGGGGTCCGCCCACCCAGAGGCCTTCTAGGGAGATTATTAAGTGCACGTTGAACAGTATACAAGTGGGCCAGCCAGTTCCTGCCAGTACCTATAACTCTAGCTGTCAAGGATTGCTTTAAGTCACGGTTCATTCGTTCAACGATAGAGTTGCCCTCAGGCCTATACGGAGACGAAAATTTCACCCGCACCCCTAAGGAGCCCATTGCGTCCTTGTAAGCCTTAGAGGCAAACGCCGGACCTTGGTCAGAATGGAAGGTGCTGCATGCAAAAATTCCCACAAAGACTCGCAAATCCCTAATGACATTTCGTGCGTCAGCACTCCGTTGTGGCCAGACCCAGATGAACCGTGTGCACGAGTCCACTGCCACTAAGATATATTTATAGGCAGTGTCTGAAGAAAATGGACCGCAGTGATCCAAGTAAACACACCCAAAGGGTCTGTTCGAAATCGCAAGCGAGGTCTGCGTTGGTCTTGTGACTGTTGAAGGCTTGATCTGTTGACAAACGTCACAGGAAAGCACATAAGTACGTGTATCTTTGTATAAACCACGCCACCAGTAACGCTGCTGCAAAATGGAAATTGTCGCAGACACACCAGCATGCGCCGAAGCCATGCCTTCGTGTGCTGCTGTCATCAAGGAAAGTCTGCGGTCCGCGTTGGGGATCAGCCGAACCCCAACGTTAGGTATTGTTACATAAGGAGCCTGATCGGGACCTATCTGGTAAGAATATTTAGAAGGGAAACCTCTAGGGTAATTAATTCCTTCTTTTGTTGCAGCAATAGCTGCCAAGATATCAGTGTCTATTTTAGACATGGATCTAGTAACTGCTGCTACTGAACACGTGAGTACTGCTGATCTGGCAGCTTCATCTGCTAGACTGTTACCAACAGCGTGTGCGCCCACTCGCTGATGGCCTAGGGTGTGAACCACCTGTGTGAGTGGCAGACGTCTTTGTAAATCTGCCACCCTAACCCAAAGCATTTTATGCTTGATTGTGTTGCCTTTAGCGTCTCTATAGTCGTTTTGCGACCAAAAGAACAGATTGTCATTGTATGATTGAACACAGTAGTAAGAATCGCACACGATTAAAGTGGTCACATCAGGATTTACGAACTCAAGTGCAAGCACTAAAGCACGCAACTCGGCCAATTGTGCGGTACTATCCCCGAGTGCCTGCGTATGCACCACAGTGGATTTGAACTTTCCATTCACAAACGTACCTGCAACAATAGCACATGCGGCTGAATAAGCATGCTTGGACCCAGTGGCAGGTTGTGCCGAGCCATCGGTGTAGATCACACAGTCGTAATCCTCAAGCGGCAATAAGGACAAAGGAGGAGGATGAATAAATTCATACTGTAAAAACTCCTGAGTCTGAAGAGAAGAGTCGAAAATGAAAGTGACATCCGGAGACGTCAATGATGTTGCCCATTGAATCCAACGGGGGTGCAAAGCTTTAGAGTTCGGAACACTTGCTTTAGTCACTGCCTCTAGGGCAGGATAGGGTGTCACCACCAGAATGCGTTTTCCCTGTGCCAGTGCGCGCTCCTTCAGGATCGCCATTTGCACTGCTGTTAGCACTTTCTCCACAGATGAGAACCGCATTTCTGCAGAGGTGTATAGATGTGACTTGTATGCGATAGGTACTGTGTCTCCTTCATTAAAGGTTAAATACGTGAAACCCACTGCCCCTGGAATGATTCTAATCACCAAGTTTGTGTGGTTATCACGCGTCAAAAGGTATTTAGACTCAAGAAGGTCTGTCTGCAGTGATTGCAGAATGGAGGTATGCTCCTGAAGCCAGCAAGACTTCGAAAAAGTAGGCTGTATCAAGGCATACAGTGGCTTGATACGCTGGGCATATTCGGGAATGTATGTACGTCCGAAATTCAGAAAACCCAGCAAAGACTGAAGCTTCTTCAGATTTGTAGGAGGGCACAGAAGTGCACATTTCTCCAGAAAATGGGGGGCTAAACCCTTACCTTCATTGTTGAGCTCATAGCCCAAGAACAAAACGGTAAACTCAGCAATATGGGATTTTGCAAAGTTAATTTTGTATCCCTGAACCGCAAATTCAAGAATAATGCGGTCCACTCGCGTCAGATGCGGAAACAATTCATCGTCTGTCAGATAAATGTCATCCACATACGAACAGGCGTCTGGATCTATGCCGTCTAATAAAGAGACAACACGAGCGGCAAACACTCCTGGACTATTTTTGTACCCCATAGGAAGACGCCTGAATTTGAACATTTTACCACCGGAAGTAAAGGCACACCATTGGCCACTCTCCGGGGCTAAGTTGTGCGTGTAGAATCCATTTGAAAGGTCAAGGGTCGTTTTGTATTTTTTACGAACAAGACTGTCTACAAGCGCAGAACTATGGGTATTTTGCACCGCAAAGGTCCGACAATGAGAGTTCAAATGCCGGTAATCCAATACTAAACGGTACGATCCATCGGGTTTAGAAACCGCAAAAGGGGATTGTTCATAGGTGATACACAGGGTTCAATTACTCCCTGATATTCCAACTGTGTCAGAATTTCGGAAACGGGGCCTTTGGCTTCACGTTTTATGGGATATTGGGGTTGTGGCTGCGGCAACGATCGCAAAGGTATTTCATGGGGGGGAGATTCTTCGTCCCAACCCACGTGATTGCGGAATAACGCTGGAGCCAGGGACACAGCCCATTCTGCTGCAAGAGCCTCTGCTTTGTCCTTTGGGACATGTCGAGAAAAGCTCGGAAGGATTACCTCCTCCCCTTTACGCGCAGTAATTACGAATGGGGGTGGCCAATCCGCTTCTGCCAATAAAATATCATATGAAGAGGTCAGATTTTCCCAAAAAATACCTTTAATTACTCGCTGTATATCACCTTCAATTTGGAGGACTATATTAAATAGTCTGTCAGGGGGTGCCATTCTGGTGTCTGCTGTTTCAACAGTAATGAATGTTTCAGTTGCTGTCGCCTCCATATGAGGACGTAGCGCCTCCCGCACTATGGTTACTTCCGCGGCGCTGTCTAGGAGGGTTACTGCCCACGTCCAATTCAGGAGTCTCGTTCTCACCGTCTGTGGCATATTTCGCTGTTACAGCGGCAACTTTTCTCTTCTGAAATTGGGGTCGAAAACGTTGAGCGTCTTCTTCTTTTCCTCTGACTTGTTGTCGAGGCTGGTCTCGTCCCTGTGGGGCCTCACGGGCCCTTCCTCTATCCTGGCGGTCTCCTCCACCTGTCTGTGACGAAGTCTGTGCCTGTAAAGAACGAGGAGAACGCGTATCAGGGATCTGAAACCTATCCGGAGACTTAATTCTCGGTCTATCGCGTAAATCATAAGTACGTTCAGAAGAAACTGAAACCGGTGATGCGCCTCGCGATCCCGGCTTTGTCTGTTGCTTACCCTGTTTTTTCAGCCTCCAGCTCTTTTTAGTGAAGACTGGTTTCTCATCCTTCTCAGATTGAGATTTGGTTTGTTGCTGTTGTGGTTGCGATTGTGTTTGCAGTTTAGCAAAAGGCTTGTTCCCCAGGCTGTTTCTACCAATAGTTTTGTAAGCCTGGGTAATAATTTTCGGTAATTCGCGAGGCTTGTCCAATTCTGGGACCAAAGCCAAGGCGTTCGCTACTTGAAAGTTCACTGCATCGCCCTTGACATTCGCAAGGATCAGTTCAGCTACTACTTCAAACACTCCCACTAGTCTCATCCCTAATTCCACCGCCGCTTCAGGGCCGTGTTCATCCTGTACCTTTTTAATTACAGAGGGGAGAACTGTCATGGAAGGCGTACCAAAACATTTAGAATATACTGCTGCGAATACTCTACCCCAGTTGTCACATGCTGTCAACTCGGGAATTAAGTCTTTTGGCAAACTAATCGTCAAAATACGATGTTTATCCACTGGAGATGTATGTGGAAAAACTGCCTCCAACTGATCAAATTTTTCTGCAAGCCAATAAGGGAAATCATCCTTATGTTGTGGACGCTTGCCCATCACAGAATTCACCATGACAGGACTTATGGTTACTCCGGCTGCACTAGCTGGATGGCCTGCAACTCCAGGAGGGGCTCCCTGGATGTTGCCAGTAACATATTGCACTAAGGCTCGATGCACTCGTACTAAAGCTGAATACATGGTGCGCAATTCCGCGACTGGTATCGTCATATATCGCGGATGTGGGGTGTACCCGGCCAAAACAGGCCAAGTGGCCCCATCAATAGATAAGGGGCCTAAACGAACCGTGGTAGTCGGTTGTGGGAGGGCGCCATTAAACCAAACACGGTGTTGCCAAGCCGTGAGCGGTACCTCAAGACAAGAATAAGGTATATAATTATTAGGAACTGCGGTGGCTGTATATTCATGGAACAAATCGTCAGTCCCATCCACTGCAGGAAAAGTTACCCATGAGTAGAACACTTCAAAGTGGTAAGCCGGATCGGCTTGTACCACAAAGATCAGTTCGACTCCAGCATCTGGCACTCCATACACCCGTAAGTGTGTCCGGAGTGCTCCGCGGCTATGCGCCGCAATTTGAACAGCCATTTACGGCTAAAATACTTCGACAAACTAACAGGAGGCAGCACAAGTAGGGTTTTAATCAAGAAAAACCTTTTCTAATAACTTGAAGCTTGAAAGAACCTACAGTAACTGTAATATAGGAGGTATCACCATCACACACGCTTCCGGAAGCGTACGTGAGGGTTGTGTGGACAAGCACAAGTACTACTCAAGCGTCTCGCAAGTAAGCTGCCCCACTCGTTGGTTGCGCCATGTCATAAGGTTTCTGCACATACAGAGCTATGCACAGGATAATGGGACCTCGGAATATAGTGGTGAGCCAACCATAAACCTTAGCACCCAAAACCCCAACCCAACTAGCCTTAGCGTCCCATTAGCACCAATGTACCAATGCTTAGACAACCCAGAACACGGTATCTCTCTCTCAGGACTCGCAGAGGCAAGAACACTCTTTCGTCACATTCGTACCTGTCCACAACATGCGTATGAAGAGACACTGTATAGGTTAAAATGTTTATTTCAACTTACGTGCTCTAAGGTACAGTACACGTATCAGTACTAGTAGCATAATACATAAGAACAATATAATCAGCATAGTTACTACTCCATAGAATACAAATGGGGAAAGCATCTCATAAAGCAGTGGAGATATGTCTAACTAACATTAGCACCCTCCCCGTGCTGGAAGCCAGTTTATTATAATAATAGAAGACCTTTGGGCTTTGACTAGCGAACTCCCATACCTCAGTCTCTTGAC
This sequence comes from Calotriton arnoldi, assembly GCA_963921515.1. Lineage (NCBI taxonomy): Eukaryota > Metazoa > Chordata > Amphibia > Caudata > Salamandridae > Calotriton > Calotriton arnoldi. The sequence goes on from CAWUFW010011455.1 coordinate 385,644, forward strand.
GCAAAACTACATCAGCAAACAATCACAGCTCTTCTCACTGGAAAGGTCGTCTCCAAGTGCTATCTTAGAGCAAGCAAGCGCATTATTAAAAGCACACTAATTTCTCAATGGCAGCTGTACAAGTGTTATGTCTAGGTGCGAGGGACGGGCCAAATCAGCATAAACCAGGGAGTTGTTATTCGACCTTGTAACTGTTGTTCAGACTGAGCCCAAAAGGGAACAGGAGAAAAGGTGAGTAACAGAATATGCAGACAGTTGTAGAATCACTTGGCAATAACAGAGGGCGAAAGAACAACATCCAATAATAACGTGCGCAATAGTCATCATGGCATCCAGGCCTGCGGAACATGGCCAGACCATCCAGGAGGCCATGAGCCACAAGACACATGTACCTGTTCAAAATGTCTGGCCACCAGATACGTTTGATCCTTATTTTTGATGGCTCTGATATCGTGTAAAATACCCTGATGCACAGGTAAAATAGTGCTGCCAATGTACAATTTGGAACATCTACATCTCAGGGCATACACAACAAATTGACTTTTACAGTTCAAGGGTTTCATAATCTTCCACTTCTTATCCGTGAAAGGTAAGGACACTTCCGTGATATTCACGCCAAATTTACACGCTTTACATGTATGGCACCATCTGAACCCCTTACTCTCTCTCAGCCATGTTTCCTGTTGTTGTATCCCTGGACTGTTAACCACAAGGTCCTGTCGCAATGATTTCGCTTTGCGAAAGGTGATGGAAGGACTGTTTTCTATCTTTGGCCCCAATATACATATGTAGCTGTTCTGCTCCTGTTTAGCCTACATTCCCAACATACATGATTATGCTGTTGTTTTTATTACATTCATACTGTATCAAATATGTGTGTTGCTCCTTGCTGAGTGTACTTATTGATTTGTACCTGATAAATATTGCTTGCGTAGGTTGCTAGCAACCGGTCCCACACACTCTTGATTACTGTTGGTCCGCTGATTGCACTGTGATTGAGGGACATATTTTAGGACACTTCCTCTGTTTCCAGTTAGTGCTGCTTAATCCATTCATTTTTGGACATTGTTTATTTACACCTGCATCTTTTGGCTTACTCGTACAACTAAAATAAAATTCCATTTTATGTGGGTTAAATTAAACCATTAAAATGCATAAATGCCACACTTCTAACAGATTTGCGCCTTCATGATGTTTGCCGCCACATGCCTATTTTCTTTGCCCTTCAGCCATTCATCCTCTTCATGGCTAATACCTTTGCGTTGATTTTAAGTTTGGTTCCATGTTTAAGTTATTTACACCCACAGCTGTACTACTCTACACCACTCTAATCTATGCTACTCCACTACAGTCCACTCTACACCACTTCATGCCACTCCACTCTATGCCCACTCCTCTCTACACCACTCCACTCCAAACCACTCCACTCCACGCCACTCCACTGTATGCCACAACACCCTACACCACTCCACTCCACTCCATGACACTCTACACCACTCCAGGCCACTCTACCCTATGCCACTCCATGCAACTCCACTTTACTTTACGCCACTGTACTCTATGCCACTCCTGTCTACTCTATGCCACTCCACTCTAGTCCACTCCACTCTACTCTATGCCACTCTAACTCACTGCACTGCACTCCACCCTATGCCACTCTTCTGAACACCACTCCATGCCACTCCATTCCACTCAACACAATGCCACTCTGTGGCACTGCATGCCACTCCACTCCACATAATGTCACTCAACTCTATGTCACCCTGATCTATGCCAATCCACTGTTTGCACTCCACACACCTCTTTGACACCCCACTCCACACCACTCTACGCCACTCCACTCTATGCCAATCCACACCACTAGACACCACTTCACTCTACACTACTTCACTCGACTCTACACCACTACACTCTATGCCACTCTACACTGCACCAGTACACTCTACTGTATGCCACTCCACTGTACTCTGTGCCACTCTACGCTATGCTATTCCACTGTATGCCACTCCACACTACATTCTATGCCACTTCACTCTACGCCACTCTACTCTTTGCCTCTCTACAACACTCCATTCCACTCTATGCTACTCTGCACCACTCAACACTGCTTTACCCCTCTCTACGCCAACCTATGCCAACCCACACCACTCTACGTCACTCTACACTTCTCTACACCACACTACTATATTCCACTCCACCCTATGCCACTCCACTATTCTCTATGCCACTACACTCTACTCTATGCCACTCTACTCTATGACACTCTACTGTATGACACTCTACTCTATGACACTCTACTCTACACAATGCTACTCTATGACACTCTACCCCAGTCTACTCTAGGCCACAAAATGCTACTTTGCTCCCCTCTACTTTGCACCTCCAGTACGCAATACACTCTGCATGTTTAAAATAAATGATAGAAAAAGACAGCGGCTCACTGCACATCAGACCCTCCGTCGCTCATTCTTGGGAACCAGCAGCATTTATTTTTTCTCAACAAGCTTTGTCCAGAGCAAGAGAGAGAAAAAAGCAAAAGGGGAAAGAAGGAGGAACAGAAAGACAGAAAAACAGTGACAAAGAGAGAACACAGACATGAAAAAGAACATGCACGAATGAGATAAAGAGGCAGGGAGAGTCTGGTGGTGGATAAAAGAGGAAAAAGGTAGAATCAAGACGGCGGAGCCTTGATATTGTTCACCCCAACCTTTGATAGCACCGGATGCAGGCTTCTGAGCAATACTTAGGGCCATAGTCTTAAGGCCTGATTTAGATGTTGGTGGACGGGTTACTCTGTCACAACGGTAATGGATATCCCGTCTGCCGAAATATAAATCCCATTATATCCTATGGGATTTATATTTCGGCGGATGGGATATCTGTCACCGTTGTGATGGAGTAACCCCTCCGCCAAGATCCAAATTAGGCCCTTAGTCTTTTACAAATAAGCACTGTTGCACACATGAAGGACACCATAAGAGGTGGCCCAAATGAGGTTTTCAGATGGAAGCTTACTTAAGAGGCTCATGTATGAGGGTGTACACCAAAAGTCAGCGTGACCAACCCGCATCCCTACTCTCCCAGTTTTGCACAAATGCACACTTGACCCCTAACCATGTGGATTTAGAGGGAGCTCCTCCCTAAACAAAGTTAACTTTTAGCACATCTATGCAAACAGGTGTTGGGCCAGATCAGCCATAACTTGCGCTGTAGGAGCTGTTGAATGTACATCACATGTTCTAAACATCTCTGAGAAACACTTGGTAAGTGTGGCACCTCTTGGCAGTCACTCTTTGTAAATATGGTGCTAATCCCAGCTTCTACTAGTAAAAAGGTGCAACAGCTGTTTGTTTCTCTGCTTTGCTTGCTGGCAAAATCGTGCATTGATTCTTGCATTAAATGAATGATATTTACATGTTTAGATCCATAACAGAATTCATTCTAACATAGATTAGCTGGAAGGTCGCAAGATATTCGTCACCATCCTGCAGAACAACACCATGGGGTAAACCGTCGCTTTACAACCATATCACCTAGGCCATGGGGAGATTAAATGAACCCTGCAGCCCTCTCCTGAACCACAGAAACCCTCCATAGGAAACCACACATGTCATAAACATGGGTCTTCTCCCAAGACAGCAAAGGGCCAAAAAGTCAAAGAATTGGTAAATGTTGTGCTATACAAACACCGAATAACATATCATAGCATACGGTAGCATAGCATGGCATTGCCATTACAAAACATAGCATACAATATAACTTAAGTATGACATTACATAACATAAGAATCGTGACATAAAACGTTAGCATCACAAAGCAATACACTTTTGTTCCCAGAACCCACCTACCTCTCCAATCACTTGTTGGTTTTATCTTTGCCTAGGACCTGGTACATCACTCTGCTACATTTTTGCTAGGTTTCTACTGTACAAATACCATACACATAGGTACATATGAGAGCATTAACATTAATATTAACATTGTCAACCATGGCTGGGGACCCCTGAGGGCAGACAGGGACTACTGGACCCCAACCATGCTGGTGGATGTTGTTTGCCACGGGTGTCCTTGGATTCATTCTACTATTGTCTGCATATTGGGCCAAATGTAACCGTTCCCACACTTGACTCTCGGGGTAGCGAGGGTGAGCAGTCAGAGGCTTCTCAGGGATATAGAGTGGGAAGCAAGAACTCAGAATGGAATAATCATTCACCAGACTCAATAAAGTTGTGAGCAGACCAGTGTAATCTTTTGAGTAAAAGAAAGTACTTTAATCATACAGTGTTACACAATAGTGCATGGGGCAATTAGGGGACTGCAATGCAAGGCTAAAATCCTGTTTGAGTCTAGGCCCAAGACTTTTCTGTACCCATCACTGCTAATGGAGTTTTCCAGCATATGTGATCCCTATCACTTAATCGGGGACACAGTGCTGGCTAGGCAGAGGTGCAGTCTCTCAATCACCCCCAAGGCTACGTGCATCAGCAGTTCAGTTTGCTTTTTCCTTCAGTGTGATATTATCATCGAAAAAATATAAGGGCCTGATTTTGAGTTTGGTGGTGGGGCTACTCCGTCACAAACGTGATGGATTTCCCACCCACCTTATTACAAGTGTCACAGGATTTAATGCACTTGTACTAAGATGGACAGGATATTCGTCAGAAATGTGCCAAACACTAAATCAGGTCCTAGGTTTGTGTAGTTGACTTCCACCCACTTCTCAGTCTTTCATTTGTAAATGCACTGCAGTCTCTTGATAACCTGCTTGTAGCAGTTGGTGACCTGGTGGGTGTGGAACAGATATGTGCAACAGTCCTGCTCTGACGACAACTTTGGAGCTGTTGGAGCAGAGCAACAGCAATGGCACTACTGGGGCCGAGGAGTCTTTGAAGATCTTGGTGCGGCAGCTCCCTCCAACAGCTTTCCCTCATCTGTATTGGCAGGCTCCCCAGGTCAGGGACTGGAGGGACACTGGTTCATAAGGAGTAGCCTCCGGGCTGATCTTGACTTTGCAGATGGTCTTGGCAGTTGCGAACTCGGAGTCGATCAGGCTGCATACCTCAGTGGTGCAGGAGCACATGGGCTCTGACGATAGCAGTGGCCCCAATCTTTCAGCCATGACAGATTGCCTATTACACTCAGTACTTGCTTTTCACAGAAGGTGTGATACGGTTCAAGATGTGTACCTTTTAAAAAGACTCGGAGACCTCTTCTACTCATGACTCACTCCTAGCTTGCTCCCTGGTAGTTGCTCACTTTCTCTCACTATTCCCACACTAGGAACATGCTGGGCTTTGCCTCGGACTATCTCCTCACCTGCAGGGCCTGGCACACCTCTTCCATCTCTCAGCAGGCAGGCCAGTTTCTATTTGAGACACTTAGCTACTCCAGCAGAAAGTAAAGATGTTAGATGATGTCATACAGCAGACCTTTGAGTACTCTGCTCTGGGCTACCCTACTTGGCCATGAAGAACGTGGATATGGATCAAAGTGGGGTGGCTTGGATCGCACTTTTACACACATCTTGTAGACAGGGGATGTGGACTCGGCCATATGCAAATCAGCCTTAACCCTGCTCCCCATGGGAACAGTCCAGCCCAAACTGCCAAACCAGGTTCTCCGTGAACCAGAAAAAAGCATCCTGGGGCTAGTTTCAGGGTTTCACCCCTCATCAGCCAGGCTAGCTTAAATCCAGTGGTGCAGCGAGCAAGGGACCCATGTCTGGGCAGACCCTTAGCCACTTAGGGCGCACATAGCAACATCACAAAATAAAATGCTGGACAGTGTTGAAACTTTTCAAACACTCTCTCCCAGTCACAGATCTGTGTTTAATCCATCGTTATTTTGCTCACCACGTCACCCCAGTTTGGACCAAGCCATATGTAAATCAGTCTTGACCCTGCTCCCCATGGGAGCAGTCCAGCCTGAACTGCCACGCCAGGTCCTCCCTGGACCGGAAACAAGCATCCTTGGACCGGTTTTGCGGTATCACCCCTCATCAGCCAGGCTAGCTTAAATTCAGTGGCACAGTGAGGTGGATTCAGCACTAACCTTATCAAACTTCGAGAAACTGTAGGTTAAATACAGTTCTCCACAGTAGGGGTTCAACTCACTGAGCTACCTTATCAGGCCTCAAATATACAGGTGCATACAGCACATTCATTGGTGGGGGGTATTGCGCGTGGGCAGACTGAGTGAGGAACTCAGCCTCAATTAATTGGAAACACATTAACTGGAGCAAAGCTTAATTGAATGTTCAAGTCTGCAATTAAAAGGTGCCTTTCTGGTGATTGTCTCATCCATCTCATCATTTCCTTTTTTTATTCCAGCTGGTTGCACTTGCTGGTACCCAGAAAAAGGTAGCTCTCAGGTGGCCCCAAGTCATTAGATTAATCTGGCTTTTCATCCTGGAGCGCTAAGCACCCTGGGAGTTTTAGTTTCACTTTCTCCATTATAAGTATGGTCCTATAAGTACTTGCATGCTTAGAGCGCCTGGCTAAAAACAAAAGGCTTTTTGAAGATCACCCCTCAAGACATAGTGCCAGATAACAACTATGATCACAGCAGATTTACATATTTATTGGTAAAATCTGCCTGAAATCAAAAGGTTCAAGGTTCAAGGTTCAAATCCCATTAGGCCTTTCATTCTTCTAGTGTCAATAAACTGAGCGCCGTTTTGGTATCGGAATACTAACACTGCCTCGTGTTAGGTACAACAACTAGCTTATTTAGCCTTTGCATTATGGAACTTGTAGTTTTGTTCTTCTATTTGCAAATATACGTGACAGCATACAAAGATGAACCAATAACTCCTAACGTATGTGAAAACAGTTCTGAGATAGGTCATTGTAAAACCTGTTACTGTTGTTTATAGTGAGTTTACTGTGTGACAGTAAGTGCCGTATACTAGATGTGGGCGAATTTTTAAAGAAGGCTGCCCCCCAACTTCGTGATTTTTTAAATGCTCTACCAGCATTGCAAGGCAGGCGAAGTATTAAAAAATGGGGCTACTATTGAGGTATTAGCCCCAATTGTTTGTAATACTCCCCGCGCAGCGACCACTTTCCCACTGCTGCACAGGGCTGTCAAAAGCAGCCGCCTACCGTCTTTGTCAGAAGCACCGGGCAGGACTTCTGGAGCAAGGAAAAGAGAAGCGACTGCCATTGTGTTTCCTCCTGACCCAAGGTTACAATATGCAAACACATCTCCGCTTCCTTCCATCAGCCACGAAGTAACGACCATCATGTCGCCGCCTATACCAGCCCTATCTGATTTGTCTGTGATTTTACTACTATAGGTCCCTCCGGTATTTCGAGTGAGGGGTCCCAGCGAGTGCCTGCACTTTTCCCGTGGCACCTACTTCGCCCGATTGGTGAACACTCGATTCTCTAGGCCAGGCGAGCCTTTCCCTGTTTTCAGCGTCCTATTGCTGCCTACCGAACATCGGACTGCAGATTCTGTTCATTACTCTTGCAAACTCCAGTTCACGCATTAATTCAGCACTACGGCGGTCGTTTTTCATCTCCATGTAGAATTTTGCCTGTTATCTGATTCTTATCGCCACTCCAGCTCAGGCGCCATTCCGTATCAGACTGTACCTAGATTATTTCATCGAGCTACCCCGTATGGCATCTTCTGGCTTGGTCAATCGGATAGTTGTTTGATCCACTGAAATTCTCCCACCACCTCACTGTTGTGGTATCCATGCCCTGATGAAGGTGTTTAGCCACATCCGGCTTGTACACCGAAACGCGCGTCGGCGCTTGTGATACTCCTACGATTGTTTGAATGTTGTGTTATTATATTTATGATATGTACTGAATATACTGGTATCTATTGCTTTGTTGTGTTGCTTTAGTCATTGTATGTATGTCGGTTGTTTGTATAAAAGAGGTATGACAGTATGTTTGCAGTTGTGAGTTGTCTGAATGAGTGGTGGGACTATGTATATGTATATTTATTTATTTAATAATTAGTTTTGTATCATATTTGAGTATTTTGTATCTTTATTAAAAAAATTAATTTATTTTGTGATACCTCTGTCTCTTCTATTCTCCAGCACTGTTCAGACTTCTATATTATATGACGTTTAGCATATTGTTAAATAAATAGGTAGGGGATTCTTGTTTGTTTGATTGCTCCTTTGTTTCCCCTATGATCCCACTACCTCCATTTGCTCAGATAGGGGCCCCCGTTGTTTGAGTGCCCATGTTGGGCAGGGCATCTGGCCGCAGAGATTTGGGAAGTTAAAATTACGTCAGCTTCGGGGAAGTACGTACTTTTTTGCGCAGTTCAAAAATGCATCCAACTAATTAACAACGTAATTAAAAACGACACTTAGCCCTAGTGAACGCAGTTACGTTATTAATATCATTTTTATTATAATCTGTACTAACCGTGCAATTTTGCTCCATGTCGGCCCAACACCAGGTTTCGAGTCATGGGAATTTGATTTAACAAATCAAAGCATTATGTGAGTAGTAGTCTTCGTTTGTTTCTACTGAATAAATCGCTCCAACACACCTAATAACAAAGATGTGTTAATGAAAAACAGAAGACTAAGAAGGCGGACGGCAGAAAAGGAGAGATCTGGGAAACTTATGCTGCCTTGGACCTTATAAGATAGGTGCGTCGCTCGTTCCCTTCACATCGCTCTGATGTTGGACGCACTCAGGTTATAGGTTCATGAATCCAGCGCTGTCATCTTTCTTTTCAATACATTGACAAGCGAGCGAGCCACATATACGTTTGCTTGTCCTGCTATAAACCAACACTTGCTGCGCCATCTTGGAGAATGAAGACCACCTGTCAGGGCTCGTGAGTGACTGGCCGTCGGGGGTGCGTCTCTGCAGGTGGGGATGCTGACAGTGATGGAAAGTGATGGATAGATGTGACTGGGGCCCGCCCCACCCACTTACCCATGTGCATGACACAGGCCCCTGCAGGCCGGGGCTGGCCCTTCTGACAATGCCCCCCGCCAGGCATTGAGATGTGTAAAAACACCACATTCGGCTCCAGCAGGGAGAGAGCTACAAATTTGTGGCCATTAGTGAGTTGCTAATGTGAAAATAATTTTCTTTTCTGACTAAGAATTGCACGGATGAAGACAGATGGAGGGGAGCCATAGAGCTGATAATGACATTGCCAAAGAATGAAAAGGGTGTCAGGAAATGTAAAACCGCGGACCCATTCCTGTCAGAAGCTGACAGGAGGCAACTGACATTTGATTTCCTGACTTCCTTCGTCCAGTCTCATCCTGAAGGTTTGAGGTTTACCCCATCACTTCCTGTAATCTGTACGAGGCACGTGATGACGTTCCCCTCTCAGGCTGTAAAGGGGACTTGTAATGGGAGGAGAACGGATCAGCATATTATCTCAATGCCAATGGCCTCAATCCAGGCTGAGAGGCTGCAAGTGCCCCTTGTTGGATGATCGCTTGTCACACTGCAGACCTAACAAGCCAGGAAACGCAGCAGCTTTTAAAGAGAGCAACAGGGCTGCGCCCGTCTAGAATGCCACGGGAGGTGTAAAGTTTGTTTTGGGCTGTTGCTTACGTAACATCAATAGGGCCAGGCGGAGCTGCTTTGACAACAATTGTTAGCATTGCAGAGGCGATATATATATATATATATATATAGTATCAACACTAATGACAATTGTGAAACATTATTTATTTAAAAAGAATCAAATCTAGTCATGTTTAATTTAATAGCTAACGGTGATCACATATAAACATAAGGGTATTAATACCGTGATGAGGAATTTCAAATAGAGCTGCCAAACTCAGATCAATAAAATTAGGATTATTGATGGTGACAGTAACACAAAGCAATGTTAAAATTCTGACATTAGGCTTGTAAACCAGAAGTTTATAAAAATGGTTTTATAGCATCAAGCACTTAGCACTATCCACAATAGTAGGGAGTACACAAGAGGTTAAAGAAAAATAGTGAGAAAATAAATAAAAAAACATAGGTAATGAGTATTCTCACATAAATCAGTCACTTGCACTTGCACTTTATTGAGACGAGCAATACATGGTCAACCTAGCAGTCCAAGTCCAACATATATTATCAGTGTTGTGCCATGGGTGGATTGGTGAAAGCAGGTTTTAGCGGGACAAGAAGGCATTTTACAAGGAATTTTAGAAATATTTTGATATCCATATTTATATTGATTTTATGTATAGTATTTATATGCATGATATTCATATATAAATCTGTTTTGCTATTTATGCTATATTTATCATCTTATTGCCTCCACCCCAGGTCCATCCTTCTTGTCTTCTCTCGGTTCAATATTTTGATGAGTATAGAAATCAATTGTTTATTTCAGGAAAGATGGTTTTAACAACTCCCATTTATACAATTTAAACAAGGATGTTCTCTTATGTGATGAATTGTACGGAGAAATTACATCCCGAGTATATTGCGAAGATATAGACATATGAAGACAGACTGAGAGGGACGATTTATAAAACTGGTTGTCCATGTCTATGATTGCGTAGCTTTGCATGTTTGTGATATGCACCTGTCACTTTAAAAGAAGCGATTCATGCCGTAGCGAATGCCATGTGATCAAGGCTCGTCAGAGCCGAAACGCGTAATGGCTGTGTAATCAATAAAAAATACCTGCACAGATATCGTGGTCCGTGCCCGTTTTGTGGAAAAATTCTGCAGTTTTTGACGGAATCCAAAGTATATATATATTCACTGAAAAAACCATAGGTTTTAGGGACAGTTATAGTTACTTGGACATTGCACTCGTACAAAACCCGTGAAATTCCCCCGTTATAGTTAGTTCAGCTAACTATAACTCGCGCCCCCGCAATGCACTGCTGCTGCACATATTACATCACTCATGACATGGTCAGTGACATCACTGATGACATCACTGATGACATCTCAAATGACATCACTGATGACATCATCCAGTGACTGTGTGTTTCTGTAAAGTTTAAATATTTTTAAAATATATAGGAAAAGACGTATTGAAGAATGAGTGGGTGTCTAAGTGTCTGTATGGATGATTTAGTAGGTGCGTGACTGACTCTATAAGTGAGTGATTTAACGTATCTTACTGAATGCATGGGTTAGTGACTAAACTGGGTGTATGTCTGTATCCGTCTGTCTGTTGCTGTGTAAGTGGCTGCATGTGTTTGTGAATAGCTAAATGATTTTCTATATGAGTTATTGAATGCTTGTCTGAGTATCTGTATGGGTGCCTGAGTGTTTGTGTGGGAGGGGTGTGTGCAACTCTGTGCATAGATGTGTGAGTGGGTGATTCACTGGGTGGATGGTTTCAAGAGTGCATCTGTGATAGACTGTATGGGTGGGTAAGTGTGTGTAAGAGTGTGTTAGTGAGTGAATGTATGTCCCAGTGGTACATGTGTGAGTAACTACATATGTGAAAGGCAGTATATATATGTGTGTTGGAGTATATAAATAGCTATAAGCAAGAGTGAGTGATTGTGATAGTGGCTGTATGGATGATTGTGTGCTTGTATCAGTGATTGTATAAGAGCGTAACAATGTGCTACTATTTGTATGAGTAAGTGAGCTGGTGTGTGTATAACTGTATAGGTGAGTAAATGGCAGTGTGTTTAATTATTTGCATGACTGACTAGGTGTGTGAGTATCTCTATGGATGAGTGGCGTTGTTTGAGTGTCTATATAGGAGTAAGAGTGCATATGATAGTCCTGTACTGAGTGACCGTAAGTATGAGTGACTGTACGGGTGAGTGAGTGGATGTGTGTGTGTAGACCTAAGAATCAGTGAGTGGGTATGTAGTTATTGGTGTTGGAGTGTCTATGGTTTTGCGAATGGCAGTCTGTAATTTAGAGTGGGTGTATCAAAGATTATATTAGGGTGTGAGGAGGTGCATCAGATTATCACGTGGATGATGTCATCAGTGATGTCATTTGAGATGTCATCAGTGATGTCATCAGTGATGTCACTGACCATGTCATGAGTGATGTAATATGTGACGTCATCAGCAGTGCATTGCGGGGGCGCGAGTTATAGTTAGCTGAACTAACTATAACGGGGAATTTCACGGGTTTTGTACGAGTGCAATGTCCAAGTAACTATAACTGTCCCTAAAACCTATGGTTTTTTCAGTGAATTTCAAAGGTTTTTTAAATGCTAATTTGTAACTATAACGTGTCTGAAACCTATGGTTTTTTCAGTGAATTTCAAAGGTTTTTTAAATGCTAATTTGTAACTATAACGTGTCTGAAACCTATGGTTTTTTCAGTGAATTTCAAAGGTTTTTTAAATGCTAATTTCTAACTATAACGTGCCTGAAACCTACGGTTTTTTCAGTGAATTTCAAAGGTTTTGTAAATGACAATTTTTAAATGTATTAATTGTTATATTAATTTTTTTCATACTGATTTACTACATTTTTAGAAACAATTTTTTTTACATATTTTATTTGTCAAATTACATTGTAATTACATTATACATTACATTACAAAAAATACTTTCTCAGAATGAATTACTTTAGTTTAAATACTTTGCAGATAGGCAATAGACTTTTAAGTACAGTAGTTACAGTTGTTGCAATGGGCAACACATTTTCAAACACAATGCAACATTCAGCTCAATGTGAATTTCTAGTTAAATGCAATTAGTTACTTTATGGATTACTTTTGTAACCACAGGACTGGATCCTAGATTCAGTCCTGGTACATCTCCTGTAAACAGTTGAGTAAAAGCGTTTTGGTTACAGTCGTGATTTTTAAGGAATATTATTGTATTTTAAAAGTTGACACTTTGAAACTTTTTCTCATAGAATCACCAATGTTATCCTATGGAAGGAAATTCACTTAGCAGGTAAAAACTGTTATCGTTACTTTTTCTTACTCAGTGTTGGATCCTGGATCCAGCACTGGTGCATCTCCTGTAAACAGTTGAAAGAATGCGTTTAAGTCATACAGGCGATTTTTAAGGAATATTTGTAGTTTGTGAAAATCAACACTTTGAAACTTTTTGCTGAAAACCAGTCAATGTTAGCCTATGAAGGAAATTCAAGTTACCGGTAAGTACGGTTAAAATTACTTTTGAGGATCAGTACTGGGCTGAAACATGCAGCACTGAGGTCTCTCCTGATAACAGGTGAGTAAATCGGAATTCGTATTTCGGCTGATTTTAGAGGAATATTTTAAAGTTCCAAAACTCCACACTTAGAAGAATTTCCAAGTGAAACCAGTCAATGTTAGCCTATGGAAGGAAATTCAAGTTACTGGTAAGTACGGTTAAAATTACTTTTCAGGACCAGTACTGGGCTGAAAGATGCAGCACTGAGGTCTCTCCTGATAACAGGTGAGTAAATCAGAATTCGGATTTCGGCTGATTTTAGAGGAATATTTGTATGTTTCAAAAATCAACACTTAGAAGAATTTCCAAGTGAAACCAGTCAATGTTAGCCTATGAAGGAAATTCAAGTTACCGGTAAGTATGGTTAAAATTACTTTTCAGGATCAGTACTGGGCTGAAAGATGCAGCACTGAGGTCTCTCCTGATAACAGGTGAGTAAATCGGAATTCGTATTTCGGCTGATTTTAGAGGAATATTTTAAAGTTCCAAAACTCCACACTTAGAAGAATTTCCAAGTGAAACCAGTCAATGTTAGCCTATGAAGGAAATTCAAGTTACCGGTAAGTACGGTTAAAATTACTTTTCAGGATCAGTACTGGGCTGAAAGATGCAGCACTGAGGTCTCTCCTGATAACAGGTGAGTAAATCGGAATTCGTATTTCGGCTGATTTTAGAGGAATATTTTAAAGTTCCAAAACTCCACACTTAGAAGAATTTCCAAGTGAAACCAGTCAATGTTAGCCTATGAAGGAAATTCAAGTTACCGGTAAGTACGGTTAAAATTACTTTTCAGGACCAGTACTGGGCTGAAAGATACAGCACTGAGGTCTCTCCTTATAACAGGTGAGTAAATCGGAATTCCTATTTCGGCTGATTTTAGAGGAATATTTGCACAATGGTGAAGGGAGGGGGCGGGGCCTGAGGTGACATCTTTGCAAACGCGCCCCGTGGCGCGTTTTAAGTTGGGGGATTAAGTTCCCTTGAATCCTGAGGGTCCCTAGGGGCCAACTAGACCACCAGGAACCTCCAATATGCGCCAGAGGCTGCGTTGCAGAGACGTGTAGAGAGGCCACACCCCTTTTACACCTCTCTGCAACGCAGCTCTGTGGCGCTTTCTGGATGTACCTGTTGGGCTAGTTGGCCCCAGGGACCCTCAGGATTGAAGGGGATTTAATTCCCCATCTTAAAACGCGCCACGGGGCCTGTTTGCACACATGTCACCTCAAGACCCGCCCCTCCCTTCACCACTGTGCAAACGCGCCCCGTGGCGCGTTTTAAGTTGGGGGATTAAGTCCCCTTGAATCCTGAGGGTCCCCGGAGTCCAACTAGCCCACCATATACCTCCAAAAGCGCCATAGAGCTGCGTTGCAGAGAGGTGTAAAAGGGCGTGGCCTCTGTACACCTCTCTGCAAGGCAGCCCCCTGGCGCATACTGGAGGTTCCTGGTGGGCTAGTTGGCCCCCAGGGACCCCCAGTATTCAAGGGGAATTCGTTCCCCTCTGCAAACGCGCCAGGGGCGCGTTTGCAGAGTGGTGAAGGAAGGGGGCGGGGCATGCGGGCCCGATCGTTTTTTTTTTTTTATTTTGTTTTTTTTGGGGAGGGGGGCCGCGTGGCCCCCCTCCCGGGCCACTACTTGCCCCGGGGACCCCATCCCCCGGGGCTGGCCCTCTCGTTGGGGACTGTGGGGGGTCCCCAATCCCCCCACAGTCCCGCCGGCTCCCCGTGTCCTACGGGAGCCGGCATTGCTACACATGGGGAGCTGCTAAGATGCAGCTCCCCATGTGGAAAGCAGTCGGCTTGGATATTGGAAGAGAGAGCAGGTTTCCTGCTCTCTCTTCCAATATCCAGCAAGTTTGCAATGACAGGACGGGAGCCGCGAGGCTCCGTCCTGTCATTGCAAACAGCAGTGTCCCGGGGGTAGGCACCCGGGACACTGCAGGAGCCGGCCCTGGGGTGGTGGTCCCCAGGGCCATCAAGGGCTCCAGGAGGGGGCCGCGCGGCCCCTCCCATTCAGTGCACAGCCCCGGGAGGTGGTGGTCCCTGGGCTCTGGGGGTCCAAAACGGACCCCCATTGTAATTTTTCTTAGTGCCCGGGAGGTGGTGGTCTCGGGCGTGTGGGGGCTGGAGCCCCCCACACAGGTTTTTAATAAAAAAGAAGCCCCGGGGAGGTGGTGGTCCCAGGGGCTGCGGGAGGCTCAGAGCCCTCCCGCACCATTGTACATAAAGCCCCGGGGGTGGTGGTCCCCGGGGCTTGGGGGCACTTAGAGGCCCCCACACATAAAATTAACCCCCCCTCAGCATGCCCCCGGGACTTGGGCCACCCGAGGCCAGTTAACATCGAAGCGCGGGAGACCGCGCTTCGATTTTTCTCGGCAGGATTCGCGCACCCTGAGCTCATCCTGCCGATTTTTTTAAAAAATTTTTTTTTTTGCCCAGGGGTCCTTGTGGGACCCCCTGAGCAAACCTAGGGGGTCAGGGTGTTTCTACCCTCCCCCTTTGTGCGCTTTGCGCACTTGTTTCTGTCCCTCGGTTCTACTGAGGGACAAAATGGCTGCCAACATTTCCTGAATCGGAATGTTGACAGCCAGCTGACAGCCAATTAACATGCAGCTCGTGATCGGGAGGGTGCGCGAATCCTCCGTGCCCATAGATATATATGTACTTTTACTTTTTGATTTTCTCAGCAACTACTGAACGGATTTACACCATTTAACAAAAGGGTTCTTTCTGAACCAAGAACTACCTCTTTGCCAAATTTGGTGTAATTCCGTTCAGCAGTTCGGGCTGTAGCCGTGTCTAAAGTTTCCTATGGGAAAATGCATGGGGAAAACGCGTTTTGGGACCCCCCTTTTTTCTCGGCCCCCGCTTGACGTATCACCCCGAGACTTTCAGGGTAGGAGCGGACCGGAGCGCCCCACGAAGTTTGAAAATTTCGCGAAGATACGTCAACCGGCAAGAGAGTTATTTCAAATAGAATGTCGCGGATTTCCTATGGATAATAGGTTGTAACTATAACTATCTACTGGCGACCGCCAGTAGATAATATGATGACTTTTACCGTTGTGGAATAAAGGAATTTTCGCCTGACTGCAGAGGAGTTCGTGCTTTTCATTTCCAGCGCTGCGAGTGGGAAGAAAGCCAAGCCATTGAGTGTGATATATATATATATATATATATATATATATATATATATATATATATATATATATATATATATATATATATATATATATTCCCACACTTACTCCACACAAATGCCCTTCGCTCTTGCCACATGATTTCCAGGGCGATAATGAAGCACGGCACTACCAGGAACTGGCTTCCGAAGGGCTTTATTAATTTTCGTCGTTACAGGAGGCCCCTCGCATTAGAAGCCTCTCACAGCAAAGTGCAGGGGTGCATACCAAACAGAAATGACCTACGCGTTTCGGCTTACGCCTTCTACTGGGTCAACATGTGCAAAACAAGATGTGCTATTTAAAGGGGAAGCATGGCTCATTTCCCCACCACCAATTAAAAACAAGGTCAGTTTCTTAAAGGAGACATATTCATGAATTGAATTCAAATGCATTATAACATTTAGACAAAATTACTTTTTCACTTTCTGTTTTCATTTTTTCCAATTTGCATGTCTCTATTCATAATATACACTTGTGAAGTACACATCTCAGCTCATTATATTTATGCTAGGCAGATCGCATGACAAAACAAAGGCTGTCAAATTCTTATTCAAATATTAAATAGATGAAGTACCAAGTTCAACTCTTTGTCTTTATCCCAACTGATTAACAAATAGACGGCCCTGGAGTAATAATCTGACATTCAGTCATTACTGTATGATGAATCCTCCCAAACATCTAGGTCCCCTATGACCAATTCTTTGGTCGTGTCTAGTAGTCTGTTTCTGATACAATTATTCATCTCTTATCCCTCCAGTACTAGACAATTAAAGTGACTCATGCTTCTAAAAAAGTGCATTGTGTTGTTTCTCCAAGATGTATATAAAAAGTCCGGAGACCAATATGTGAAAAATAGCAGAAGAAACCTCAAAGTGCATGTGCATATTAAAGTGCAGAGGTGCAGCTGCCATTGGTTCTAGAATATGGGGAATGGGTGCATAGGGACGAAATTGCTGGATATAGAGGAAAATTGATGTTTGTTATCCTGACAAACTCTCACTGATCCCCTCCCAGCTACTTTCCAACTTATACTAAAATGCTATACGTTTGTCCCTATATATTGCGCACTCCATATTAAAGTGCTGGGTGCCTATATGTTAAAAAAAAAACATATTATATATCATGGTCTAAATATGGCCACCTACATTAATCCCCAAGAGGTGGTCAAATTGCTTCCCAATCAGATAGCTGCTGTCCTATTTCGTGTTTACGTACATACCTAATCTGTATGGAAAGCGGTCCTCCATAATCTAAAATCACTACCGATAGAAATTCATCTATTCATGGCTACACTGCTTCAATGTTTCTGCTAAAAAGCCCACATAGATGAACAGTTTGTTTACCCCGATTCTAAAAATGGCCAATGCAAAAATTACACATAATCACAATAATTAAAAAGTCCTAAAAGGGATACAACAATACAATTCATGTAGACCAGACAGAGTTAAATAATCCACATTAGGCCCATTATTTGTAATCCTATACACATCACATGCTTAGCATAAAATGCAAATAAAATCCGGGAATTCAGTTATTAAGACGAGGAGAACCCGGAATATTCTTACAGAAAGGTGTATAATTCCGCATCAGCATTTAGTCCCCATGGTATCTCTGTTCCTAGATTAACAATCCATCTCGATTCTGCACGTCTCAGTGTCAACTCTCTATCTCCCCTCTGATATGAGCTGGTATTTGTTCAATACCAGAGTATGAGAGTTTATTCTTGTTTAAAATTCCTTCATGCTCTCTCCAGATATGTTTGGCCATTGCATAAGTAAAGTCCTTGTTTAATATGGCTCGCAGATGTTGGAGGATACGCAATTTAAGTTTGTTCACAGTACTGCCAATATATTTCTGGCCGCATATACACTCCAAGAGGTAGACCACATGGGTGGATTCACACGTGATCTTATCCTTAATGACTTTTTCAGGCCTTGAATTGTTGTAATTTCTGTCCTGTTGCGGCCATAGTTGCAGGCTTTACATTTTGTGCATTTCACAAAGCCCTTCTGTGATAGCCAAGTTGTTTTTTGCTGATGTACAGTTTTACTTGAGAAGTAGCTTTGTGTCAATAGGCCCCCCAGTGAGGGTACTTTTCTGTAGGTGATATTTGCTTTTTCTTTAATGAAGGAATTTAGCTCCTGATCTTTTTAAGCACACTCCAATGTTTATTGATCACCTGTCTGATCCTCTGATTCGAGTTGTTAAAATCCGTGATGAATCTCACTGGTTCCTCATTTGACACAGATTCTGTTTTGATGTTTTTCGGTAGCAGTAGATCCTCTCTTTTGGCATTCGATGCTCTTGTTCGCGCATCCTCTAGGACCATCAAGGGATATCCTCTTCTCTGGAAACGATCAGACATTATAGAGACCTGTTTGTTAAACTCCACCTCCTCCGAGCAGTTCCTGCGCACCCGCAGAAAACTCTCCGTAGGGGATACTCCATTTTAGGGCTTTTGGGTGTGCACTATTTGCTTGCAAAATGCTATTGCAAGATGTGGTCTTACGGAAGAGGGTGGTGCAGATTTTCTCGTTTTCAATATATATATACAATTATTGTTTATTTATGGGTATCTATCAATAATGGTTTTTACCCAGGGGTGCCAAATGACATCGAATAAACAACAAGAGCAAAGAATGAGGTGTTCATGATGTTACTCAGTGGAAATTCCAAATTATAGGCAGTTATTCGTCTAACGTTATGTATCGCCTTCCGAAAAACCACTTTGTGGGGAAGCCATTCACAACATGTCCTAACCTCCTTCAGCCCACTCCAAATTCACTTTCAAAATAACATTTTCGGGGGGGGCGTGGCTTGAGTCGCCACAAGATAGCCACGACTCTTTGAGGCTCTGCGCCTCGACCGGGACCGTTTCTTTCCCCGGAGCGGCTGCACTCGTTCTTGGGCAACATGCGGTGAAGGCTCCGGCGGTGCAGACGCAGGGGCACAGGTAGCTGACATTTTTTTGCCTCTATATGCCGTTTTTCAACCCTGTTTCCCCCGCGTCGCTCTTTCCTCAAGTTCTTTACTGCGGCCGCCATTTTGAATTCAGTGGGAGGCAGCGGTGAACCGCTGCCATTTCATCATTCTGGCAATGTATTTAACCCTACAAATAGGGGGTCCTGATTAATATTGGATACTTATCGATTATATTAGCCTTTTTACCACTAATTTAAAGCCCTCTGTCTGTACTGGAACACTGGCAACTTACCCTAGTGGCTTTTGTATGTTCCCCTCTGCCTCTCTCTTGTCTGTTCAGGAGATTGTGGGGAGGAGGTAAGGGAGAGGTTCAGTGTTTGGTTTTTTTGACTCCCAAGTTCTGGACTTTGCAGGCGCCAAACAAGTATTAACCTAGTGTCTTCTGAGGCTGCGTCATATAGTCTCTTGTCTATATATGGATCATCCTCCCCCCTCCAACCAGAAGGGTGCTGTGGCTACCATGTCTTCCCTCCGCAAAGATTCCACCACTGCCGATTCTAAAAGCCAGAAGAAGGACCCTGGTTCTCCCACAAAATCTCCTCTGCCCATAACTTTCGATGATCTCATGGAGGCAATAAAGCTTATGAAACCCTTTGTTATTGATACTAACGCTACTCTTCAGAGACTAGAGGAGAAATGGTCTAATTTGGAGTCAAGGGTTTCGATGGTGGAGCAGAGGATCAGTGATGCTCAGGATATGATCCCTAAAGTGGAAGCTATGTCAAAAGAAATAGCTCTTCTCAAACAACAAACGGAGGACTTGGAAAACCGCAACAGGTGCAACAACCTTAGAATGTATGGAATTCCGGAGGGGGAGGAGGGGCCTGACATGCTTTCCTTTCTTAAAATTCATATTCCTAAAATAGTTGGTCTCAAGGAAGGTACCATACTCAACCTACAACAAGCACATCGTATTGGGCCCAGGCCTGTGGGTTCCTCATCTACGTCGTCAGTCAGTCGCCCCACAGAGATAATTGTCCTTTTTGGGAAAATACTGACCTGTTAATGGTTTTGTCGGCTGCAAAGCAGAGGAAGCAAATGCTTTGGTCCGGCCAAAAAGTTTTTATTGCTCAGGATGTTGCTCGTGCCACTGCCGCTCGTCGTAAGGAGTTCCTTTCCTATCAACCTGCTCTTCGTTCTATGAATGCCAGATATGGTCTTGTACATCCCTGCTTCTTTAAAGTCACGTACAAGGAAAGGACTCATTCATTTGACTGCCCTGAGGATGTACGACAGTTTATTATTCGTCACAAAGGAGAAGAAATGGACTTTGGGAAAACATGAACAGTGTATTTTCCTTATTTAGAGACTCCGATGATTTTCTCCAGAATTGGGTTTTGTGAAAGCCAGAATATTGTTTTCTTCACATGGATTTTAGTTCCTTTTTGCCTTAACCTTTCTTAATTTTACAGGTTTTTGATGGCTTTGGCCTTTTTTTTGTTGTTGTTATCTATCTATTTCACTCGTGTTTGTTATATGTCTGCCTTCTCAGGAGGCTTTTCCCTATTAACTATGTGGTTTCTCTTCACAGATGTCTCTCGTCTGATACGGCAACCCTCCTAGATGTTTCCTTCTTCCCATTCCTCCCTTCCCACCCTCAGTGTTCACAGTTCTTCCTTAAGTGTGGTAAGTGTTACTCCCTCCAATAAGTATGCCCGTACTATGTGTTTGCTTGTCTTTACTTTTTATCTCTATAAGTCAAGTTTGTTTACTATACTTTCCTAGCTGCTGCTCCTTATTATATTCTCCTTTTTCTGCTCACTTATTTTGTGGTCCTTGTCGTTTCTCGTTGACCTCGTTGACTCTGTTGTCTGTCTTCCTTTCGCAGCTCCCCGCTTTCTCATGCTGTCTCTTTCAACCTGGAAATGTATTCTGCTCACCTTGGCTGAAGTCTCCTGGCTTCTTGCCAGCTTCTCTCTTTTTATCATTTATACCCTCCTCTCTTTCTTTTTTTTGATTTGTGGCAAACTTCTTTCTTCTTCTGTCCTCAATATATCATTTTTGATCATTTTCGTCTCTTCTTCTTTTCTTGTTTTTTACCTTTTCAACATCCTTTTTCTTTTTTTGTTCTTAGTGCACATTTTCTTATTTGTCGGTTCAAAAAGTTCTCATGTTGAATTCTCAGTTTTACCAAGTTTAGAAGGCTCATGGAGTTGCTTATTGTTTCTCCCTTCTCACTATGACTGATAATGTTCGCATAGTATCCTGGAATGTGAAGGGGTTGCGTAATCCCATCAAGAAGCAAAGGGTACTTACCCATTTATCCAGATTACATTGTAAAATTGCGATGCTACAGGAAACACATCTTACTGAAAAAGATATTAGCTCTCTTAAAAAGCAATGGGTGGGTCATGTGTATTGTTTGCCAGGTAAAGACAGGTAAAATGGAGTGGTGACATTATTTCATTAGTCCCTTTCCCTTACTATAGAAAAGGAGGAAAAGGATGCTGATGGCAGATGGCTTCTTCTTCATTTGGTTATTAATGGTTCCCCCATCTCTCTCCTTAACATCTATGGTCCCACTGGTATCAATTCACAGTTTTGGCAGTCCATGTCACATACCCTCCACTCTTGTTCTGAGTCTAACCTCTTAGTGGGTGGGGACTGCAATCAGGTTATGGATCCCTTCACTGACAGGAAATCCTCCTCCAGATATATCCCTAATAAAATGCAAAAAACCTTTACGAGCACTATTCGTTTGAGAGGTTTGGTAGATGCTTGGAGGATATATAATCCGGATAGTTTGGAATTCACTTTTTACTCATCCACACATAATTCCACATCTAGAATTGATTACATTTTTTTGAGTCCTCACCTTCTCCCTAATCTAATCCACGCTGAAATTGGATCCATACTTATCTCAGATCACGCTCTTGTCTTTATTAATTTAGATCTTCCTTCTGAACCCTCCAAACCTTGCAGATGGTGCTTTAATAACTATCTACTTAAAGATCCTACTTTTATTGGGCGCTTCAAGGATTTTTTGTCAGAATTTTTTCTTATTAATGTTGGCCCAGATATACCCTTTCACACCATTTGGTACTCTTTTAAGGCGACAGCTAGAGGATTTATCATCGATTACGTGGCTGTCAAGAAGAAACAACTTCTCAAGGAATCAGCTTCCATTAAACAACTTGAGCATACCTATTTTTCTTCTAATAATGACGATACTCTTAAGAATCTGATACAAGCAAAATTGAACTTTAATAGGAAATCGATGGAGAAAGCCTCTGGGACGTTGCTTAAACTTAACTCCAAATTCTATGGTGGTCGTAATAGAGCTGGTAAACTGCTAGCGAACTATTTGAAAGTTAAATCTCAAAGATCCAAAATAGTTAATATCATTAATGATAACGGTGTTAATCATTTCAAAGATGAGGAGTTATTAAAATGTTTTACGGATTTTTATAAGACCTTATACACTCCTGAATCTTCTCCATCGGATACTGCTTTGGAGGCATTTTTTGAGTCATTGCCTCCTTGTTCCTCCCCCTCCCCTTATTGCTCTTTCTTAGATAAAGACTTGTCCCTCTCAGAAATTAAGTTAGCCTTAGCCCAGTTACCTAAGGATAAGGCCCCCGGTCCTGATGGTTTTACCGCTGAATTCTATTCCTGTTTCTCACAGACTCTTCTCCTCTATCTTTTATCTCTTTTTCAGCACTTCATTTCTCACAATGAGGCTCGTGGCTCATTTCTTGAAGCCATGATCTGTTTAATTCCAAAGAAGGATAAAGATCCCTCATCCTGTGCTAACTATCGCCCTATTTCTTTAATCAATTTAGATTGCAAAGTTTTTGCTACGGTGTTGGCCCTTCGTATCAATCACGTAATTCCTGATTTAATTGGCTCTGAACAGACAGGGTTTGTTAAAGGAAGAACGCTGGCAGATAATTCAAGAACTTTTTTAAATATCATTCATCTCGCGTCTAAGAGTCCCTCCCCTGTTGCAGCCATTACCCTAGACCAGAGGTCTTCAAACTTTTTGATGCCGAGACCCCCTTGTCAAACTTTGTTAGTCGTAAGGACCCCTTCTGACAAAAACTTTTAGAACCTGGTACTTCTCGACAACCATAAACGCCCCAAATTCCCACAGCAAATAATTTTTACAGTGGGGAAATAATATCAAACGGTGTTTAGCAAACCAAAGGTCAGTGAGCGTGGGGGTGTAGTCAAATGTGTAGCTAAAAGCAAAGGGCCTCATTTATGAGGAATTGGCGTAGGGCAGCGCTTCAAGGCTTCTTGCTGCGCTGCCCTATGCCACTGTGAAAGGGTTGGAATGCACCTTTTTATGAAACACTGTGCATTCCTGTCCTTTTCCCTTGCGTTGGTGCACAAATTGCTGCATAGCACCAATATAGGTGGGATGTTTTTGTACAGGAAGGGGCACCTTCCTTCACAAAAACAATCCTGAGTGGTGTTTTCCTCTTTCTATGTGAGCTGCAGAATGCAGCACACATGGAAAGAGGAACAAACGAGGAGAAATTAAAACATTTCTCCTCGTTACACCTCCACTGGGGAGGCATCCGTTTTTGGAGCTGCCCCAGGATTACTTGATTTTGTAAATATGGCCCAGCATCAAAATCCATGGGTATTGCGTGGGAACCCCACGCAAAGCCCATGGAACACCTCCTTGACGCAGAGTAAGGCAATGCAGTGACTTGCGCTGTTATGTCTTACTCCATATCAACGAGGCCATGCAAAGCCATGCTGGGTGACTTTGCACCGCCTTATAAGTATGGTTGAGAATCTTGCGCCGCCGGAGCGTCAAAAAAAGTGATGCTCTGGCGATGCAAGCCTCTCATAAATAAGCCCCAAAATATTCTGTAAGTTTTTAGGTCTTTCACCATCAGGTATCTTCATATAAAATAATGGGCAGCGTAGTGAAAAATAAATTTACAAAGTTGTTGCTCAGTGAGAAATGCACTGTAGTACATTATGAAACCTCTATCAGTTAATACACTGCAGAGGTCTATGTGTAACCAGAGAGCCACAGAATTAAATCTTGATTGGTGCAGTGGAGAATAGTGAGGTGTATTTTTAGTGCTACAAGGTCACAGCCTATGACAGAAAGCACTGTGAATATGCAAGTCATTATTTTATACTTGCATTACACACAGTGTAGAAAGAGTCCTGCAAAACGTGCAAATAGTTTTACAATAAAATAGTGCTTCCAAAATGTAGATTTTAGTAATACCAGAGCGTATGTAATGCAATTTATTTTTACATAACTGTCCCTTCAAAATCTCTTTAGGGGTACTAGGGGCTGTGTAAATGCAGTTAAAATTAAAAGCAAGCACTTCACAGCCCAGATGTTAACTCTTTGCACTACCATTCAAAAAAACAAATCTTTGTCATCACAAAGCTTGGAGTGATTTAATCAATTAAAGCCAGAACTAGCTCCCAAGCACCCTTTACCCTTGCATATTAACTGATAGCCACATTTGCAATTCATTCAGGCAAGCAGGCACAAAAGCTTTTCACAGCACTAAAGACTCAGTGGATAAAACTTCAGCTGATAACGATCTAAAATAGCTGTCCCAGGACGGCTGTCTTTTTCCAAAACGAAAGCAAAGGTTTTGGATTGCAGGCACAAGTGAAGCTGGGGAATGCGCGACCCCCTTTCCAGGACTCCGTGGCCCCCCTGGGGGTCGCGCCCCACAGATTGAAGACCTCTACCCTAGACGCTGAGAAAGCTTTTGATCACATTCATTGGCTTTTTATGATGCGCGCACTTAAGTGGCATGGCTTTGGTCCCGTTATTTTGTCTCTTATAAGTTTGTTGTATTCTTGTCCAACCACTTCGGTTTTTGTTAATGGATTTCAATCTCCTTACTTTACCCTCCAAAGGGGCACTCGTCAAGGCTGCCCTCTTTCACCTTTGCTCTTTATCTTATCTCTTGAACCTTTTCTTCACTCTCTACGACATTCTTCCGCATTTCGGGGTTTTACTCACAAATCAATTGAAATCAAGTTCACTGCCTACGCAGATGATATTTTGTTATATATCTTCGATCCCCTTATCTCCTTGCCTGCTTTCACGGATCTTTTATCTTCATATGCCGCCCTGTCAGGTTATAAATTAAACTTTTCTAAATCTGAAGTGCTTCCACTGAACAAGCATTGCTTAAGAAGTATGTTCGAAGGAACGGATTTGAAATGGAACACTAACTATATTACATGCCTGGGGGTCAAATACTCCTCTCCAGTCGCTAGAACGGTTCAGCTTAATTTGGAAGATGTTTTATTAAAGGGTTCGGGCATGGCAGATGGTCTCCCTTATTTTTGTCTTGTTGGGGCAGATTGGACACAATTAAAATGATGATGCTCCCTGTTATTAATTTTTACCTGTCCATGTTACCAGTGAGGCTTCCGTAAAAAACCCTTAATGGTGTTGTTAGTAGATTTCTCTGGAACAACCGGAAAGCTCGAATATCTTTTTCCTCCCTATTTGCTCCTGAGGATCGGGGTGGTGTCAATTTTCCCAACTTTCGTCAGTACCACTCCTCTTTTTTAATTCGTCAAGTTTTACCCTATTTGAGACCTTCGGACAAACCCCCGTATCGGTATTTATTTTTTATTTTTTATTTATTTATTTAAGAGGTTTTATATAGCGCTGGCTACCCTTAGGTATCAGAGCGCTTTACATTGGGAAGACGATAGCACATGGGTTACAAAAACAAATGGCAAACGAAAAGAAACATAGAGATATGATAGGCCTAAGCAACAAAGTAAATAACATATCTTGATTATGATACAAAATGAAAGGATGAAGCTATTTACTAAGCAACATAGAAATACAAAATTACAAATTATTAAACAGTAAAAGGAACTAGTCTCGTTTTTGTCGATGCAAAGTGAAAGGATGGAGCTATTTACTAGGCAGTATATGGATAACATAGTTACAAATTATTAAGTAGTAAAAAGGAACTAAACTCATATTTTGAATGAAACGGAAGGGTTAGACGAGAGAGGAGGGAGGGGTGGCTAACTTTAAGGAGAGGGGTGCACCGAGGGGACGTAAGAGGTGTGGATGGGTAAGGTGGGGGGCTATTTGGCGTTGGTGGAGTGCAGGAGAGGTAGGAGAAAGGGGGGAAGGTTGGGGATTCAAGAAGGAAGAGACTGATCAGCAAGTATGGGCATAAAATGATTATGGACCCCAATATTTGTTGAGCAGGTGCAATTTAAGGTCTTTTTTGAAACTGACGTATGAAGGATTCAGTCGTAGGTCTTTTGGGAGGGTATTCCAGATGCTGGGGGCCTTACCAGAGAAGGAGCGGGATTGTGCGGCTTTCTTTTTTAGCAAAGGGGGGACGAGGAGGAGAGAGTTAGTGCTTCTCATCGAACGGGCACTGCCCGCTTTTTTGAGTTTGTTTGAAAGGTAGAGCGGGGTTTTTTGGTGGAGGGCTTTGTGGGTAATGCAGGCTAATTTAAAGGAGGATCTGCCTTCAATAGGGAGCCATTTAAGGGTCTTTAGGGCCGGCGAGATGTGGTCAGAGCGTTTGCCACCAGTTATAATCCTAACCGCTAGGTTTAGAACAGATTTGAGGGGGGCCAAGTGAGTTTTGGGAGAGCCGGTGAGAAGGGCATTACCATAGTCGATTGTCGAGAGGACTAGGGATTGTACAACTGATTTGAAACCTTCAGCTGGAATGGAGGGTTTGATTTTTTTTGAGATGTTGGAGCGTAAAAAGTGCACCTTTGGCGAGTTTTTTTACATGGGAGTTGAGCGTAAACTTACTGTCGAGGGTGATGCCGAGGGATTTAACCGATTCAGAGAGGGAGAGTGTACAGTTAAGGGCAGTAAGGTCAGTGATCCATGTATGGATGGGGAGAGGGTTGTTTTTAGAAGAGAAGAGATTGATTTCAATTTTGTTAGGGTTAAGTTTGAGATGATTGGAATGGAACCAGTTTTGGATGTTAGTAAGGGCGGTGTTAAGGTGCAGAACATCAGAGTGGGATTTAATTTTATAGTAGAGTTGGGTGTCGTCAGCATATAGGTGATAGTTAATGCCTGCTTGTTTGAGAATGAGAGTAAGGGGTTCCATGAAAAGGTTGAAAAGGGCAGGAGAGAGGATGGATCCTTGGGGGACACCAAGGGAGACTGGAGTGGGGCTAGATAGGCAGTTGTGGATTTTTACTTGTTGGGTTCTGTGTTGGAAATAGGATTTGAACCAATTGAGGACGGTGCCATTAAGACCAAATCGAGATTTAAGTGTAGATAGTAAGGTTGAATGGTTAACTGTGTCAAATGCTGCTGAGAGGTCAAGGAGAATGAGTAGACAGGTCTCG
Organism: Calotriton arnoldi; assembly: GCA_963921515.1. NCBI lineage: Eukaryota > Metazoa > Chordata > Amphibia > Caudata > Salamandridae > Calotriton > Calotriton arnoldi. The sequence continues at coordinate 413,194 of CAWUFW010011455.1, forward strand.
CTATTGTCCAGGGCAAGGTGGATGTCATCAACTATATTTAGCAATGCAGTTTCAGTGCTGCAGCCATTACGGAAGCCGGATTGTAGGGGGTCAAGTAGGTTGTAGGTGTCAATGTGTTTATCCAGTTGCTGAAGGGCACATTTTTCAAGGGCTTTAGAGAGAAAGGGGAGGTTTGAGATGGGGCGGAGGTTGTTAGGGTCATTTGGATCGGCCTTAGGGTTTTTTGGAATGGGTGTGATTTGTCCGAGTTGGAGGGAGACCGGTACGCACCCTGAGGAAAGGGAGGAGTTGATGATATTGGTCCAATACGGGACAATGACGTGCTTAAGTTCTTGGACGAGGGAAGATGGGAGAGGGTCTTTAGTGTGGGAAGATGGTTTTAGTTTGGACAGGATGTTACAGACTTCAAGTTCAGAGACGGAGTGGAAATTCAGCCAGGAGGTGTTGTTTTTGAGTTGAGTGTTGTCGGGGGGAAGTTCAGACGGGGTTGAAGAAGGTAGGGGTGGGGAGGACAGAGGGGGTGTGAGCAGAGGGGAAAGTGTTGAAGAGGTGTCAGGGGCACAGAGGGGATTTGGGTTAGGGTGAAAGATTGGTCAATTTTGGCAATTTTTTCAGAAAAAAAGTTAGCTATTTCTTCGCATTTGCTTGTGTGGCTGTCATGCTGGGTGGGGCAGGGGAGGTTTGATTTCTAATAATGTTGAACAGTTCTCTGGGTCTGTTTTTTGCCCGAGAGAGCTGAGATCGGAAGAAGGAAGCCTTTTCGGCGAAGATGTGTTTCTTGTACACGGATCTAGCGGTTCGAAGGAGGACCAGATTCGAGGGGGAAGGGTGTTGTCTCCAGGTTCTTTCTGCCAGTCTAAGTGCTCGTCTTTCATTATTGAGGTCTGGATTATACCAAGTTTTGGAAGGGATATTTTTAAGAGTTTTTGGTTTGGGTGGTGCAAGTTGATCTAGAACCTCAGAGACAGCTTTATTGTAATGCTCAGTGAGATTGTTTGTATTGAGAGAGGGAGGAGTGCGACTTAGTTGATCTTGGAGTTTAGCCTCCAGTAAACCTGGGGGGATACGTTTAAGGTTTCTGGATAATATTGTGGTTTTGTTGATTTTAGAAGGGGCAGGCTGGGCTAAGGGTGAGATCGAGAACAGTATGAGGTGGTGATCAGACAAGTCAATAGGGATAATGTTGGAAAGAGATGCCAGATTACTGTTAGCAATGATGGCGTCAAGAGTAGCCCCTTTGGAATGGGTTGGGGTAAGGCAGAGTTGCTGGAGGTCATTTATCTCAAGGAGGTTATTGAGAAGTTTGATGGTTGGGTTGTCTGGCAAGTTCCAGTGAAGGTTAAAGTCTCCTAGGAAGAGATTTTTAGAGTTCGAAAGGGACGATTGGGACAGAAGTTCAGATATTTCCTCAGCGAAGGGAAGAGGTTCACCTGGGGGGTGATAGATGTTGTGTAGTCGCATAGGGGGGGTGCCTTGCATTTTAAGTACTACTCCAAGGTATTCAAAAGTTTTGAAGTCAGTGTTTTTGGCTAGGGATAGTTGGAGTTCATTTTTAATGTATATAGTTTGGAGGGATCGGTGATTCACCCGTTTCCCTTCTCTTCGTTAGCTAATTTTACCCATCCTCCTCGCTCATTTAATTCCCCAACTATCTCACAATTTACATCGACCTTTAACCCAGTCCTTAACAAATCCCTTTCATCTCTGCAAATGTTCCTGGATTCCCCTATAAGGCACAACAAGTCCATTAAACTTTCAAATCGTACCATTTTTTAGAAAGATTGGGTGGCCAAAGGGATCATCCAGGTTAAACACCTAGTTCACGATTCGCATTTTTTATCTCCTCAAGAAATACAATCTAAATTCTGCCTGCCAGTCACTTCCCTTCTTAAGTACGACTCTTTAAGATTACTTTTAACCCAACAGTTTTCTCTTCTTTCCGGATCACCCTCTTCATCAGACCCCTCATTTGAACCGTTATCTACTTCCCCTTACGTTCGGGCCTCTCTTATCTACAAATATCTTCATTTTTCTCTTCCTGATCGCCCCAAGAGTAAAACTGAACTTTCACGGGAATTAGATTTGCAACGTACCATCTCTGTACACACATGGAACTCTAACTGGACACGAAAACATCACACTTCCTGTAATGCTAGCACCAGTCAAATTCTTTACTATTTTTATCAGAGGTTGTTTTTAACCCCATTATCTATCTCCAAATTTAGTTCCAACTTATCCCCTAACTGTTGGTCATGTAGAAAGACTCCTGTCACATATTTACACTCCTTTTTCCTTTGTCCTAGCATCCCCTTTTTTTGGACTAAGGTATGTAAATTAATCACCTCCATTTGCTCCCGCAATTTTCCTTTTGATATTTACTCCATATTTCTGGACAGTAACTCTGTACATTGGTTTGGTGCTCACAAAATGGGCACTTTTGTGGATTTGTTACTTGCTATTGCTTTTCAGGTTATTACTTCCAACTGGAAGGATGCCACGAAGGTCACCTTCTCTGCTTGGTGCTATCACCACAGGCTAGATAGAGCTCTGCCACTACTTCTCAGCAACTCCTTCGAAAAGAAGCCTTTTGGTCTCCACTCACTAATTATCTATCCTCTTCTGCATTACGTTACAAGGACAGTACCTTTGTCTTTCAACCGCCATGAGTATTATGATAAATTATTTCTTATATCGTTCATATATGATAATGTATTGTTATCACTTTGTTATTTGTAAATGTATAGTGCTCATTATTGGATGTTCCTACTTAGTATACTTGGTAAGGATGTTGATTTCCTGTTGATTTCTTTCTCTCTCTTTTTCTTTCTATCTATTTTTTCTTTCTTCCCCATAAAACTTAAAACGCTAATTTGCTATGGTACATAACTCTTCAATATTGCCCTTAGCCTTTGGTTTTGCTTTCTGACAATGGTAGTTGTATTAAATTTCCATTTTTCCATGCCTATATATAATATTTGACATCTTTTGTACTTCTTCTTTAATTGTTGATATAATATTGTACCTTTGTTCTTATTTGACTCAATAAAGCTCTCTAAACTAAAAAAAACAAAAAATAACATTTTCGAGGTGTGCCACCCCCATCTCCACTCACCCTCGTTAGAGCTCTTCGGCAGAGCCATCTTATGGATTTTTGGGTTTCCAGGCAAGAAATTTTTTGTAGCCCCAAGTTCTGAGCAACTTTGAATTTAGTATACATTTTCAGCAAATTCAAGACCTCATGATGTCAAACAACGCAGAACATTATGTTAACCCTTCACAAATGGGTTGCACTCAAAAATAGGCAAAAGCTCCGCTGCATAGCTTTCACCAGTCAAATAGTACAAAAAGAAAGTTTGAGCAAGCATTGATAAAGCCATTTCTTTTTGACTTGGATCTAAATAGTGTGTCTTGGAAAAACAGTCATTTATGTAGAATCAAATGTATAACCAGCCAGTCTGTCCCATTAGTGGACCAGAGCATGATGTTAAAATAAAATATATGCACAACGAGCTTCAAATTGTAGCTTTAATTGTCGGGTATCCACAATCACAAATACATCCCTGACACAGCACACATTCTCACAGAAATAGATAACATCAACGCACCACCCTGAGCATTTCCAGCATTTGTTTAAGAGAAATCTGATAATTCTCTTCCCCTGTAAAACATAAATATATATATATTTATCTATCAATCAATCAATCAATCAATCAATCAATCAATCAATCAGTCATTTATAAAGCGCAGCAAATCATCCATGAGGTTCTCCAGGTGCTAGTGTTGCCAGCTGCTTTGTGGTGCTCTGTTCATTCGAACAGCCAAGTCTTGAGTTCTTTCCTGACTTCCCAGAGCGAAGAGGCGGTCCTGAGGTGCAGGGGAAGGCCGTTCCAAGCTTTGGCTGCCACGTGTGAGAAGCTTGCTTTGGTGAATCCGTGGGGTGTCTGCAAGGAAAAGGGAGGCGGATCGTAGGTGTCTGGTCGGTTGGTGGAAGGTCATGTGTTTGCTCATGTATGCTGGTCCTTCATTGTGCAAGGCTTTGTATGCGTGGGTCAATGCCTTGAACTGTCATCGCTTCTGGATCGGGAGCCAGTGTAGCTTCTTGAGGTGCGGTGTGATATGGGTTCATCTGGGGAGGTCGAGTATGAGTCTTGCCGCTGAGTTTTCTATTGTCTGTAGTCTTTTCAGGAGGCTTGGGGTGATTCCTACATAGAGTGTGTTCCCGTAGTCCATCCTGCTGGTGACGAGGGCCTGAGTGACGGTCCTTCTGGTGTTGACTTGGAGCCACCTGAAGATCCTGCGGAGTATGCGTAGAGTGTGGAAGCAAACGGGTGAGACTGTGTTTACGTGCTTCTTCATATATAGCTTGCTGTCCAAGATGATGCTGAGGTTGAGGGCATGGTCTGTCAGGGCGGGGGATAAGTCTATGTCAGCAGGCTACCATGAGTCGTTCCATGGCGAGGTGTTGTTCCAGAAGATGAGGATTTCCATCTGGTTTGAGCTGAGCTTGAGACAGTTGTCCTTCATCCAGTCTGCGATGTTCATCATACATCTGTGGTAGTTAGTTCTGGTGGTGGAGGGGTCTTCTGACAGCAAGGAGATGATGTTGAGTCTGTGCGATCTGATGGTATCGGCCAGGGTGGTCATGTACATGTTGAAGAGGGTGGGGCTGAGGGATGATCCTTGGGGACGCCGCAGATGATCTTCTTGGGCTCCGAGGTGAACGGTCGGAGACGGATTCTCTGAGTTCTTCCAGTGAGGTATGAGGTGACCCATTTGAGGGCGTTTCCTTGGATTCCGATGTGGTGGAGTCTATTGATCAAGATGTGATGGGAGATGGTGTTGAAAGCAGATGACAGGTCCAGGAGAGTGAGGACTGCTGTTTTGCTGCGGTCCAGGAGAGCTCTGATGTCGTCAGTGGCTGCAATCAGGGCTGTCTCGGTGCTGTGGTTGGCTCGGAATCTCGATTGAGAGGGTCCTGGAGGTTGTTATGTTTCAGGTGTCCAGTGAGTTGCTGGTTGATTCCCTTCTCAGAAGCCTTCGCTGGAAAGGGGAGCAGGGAGATGGGCTGGTAGTTCTTCGGTTCTGTGGGGTAGGCGGATGGTTTCTTCAGGAGGGGCCTTACTTACTCATTTTTCCAGTCCTCAGGGAAGGAGGCAGAGGTGATGGAGGTGTTAAGGACTTTCTTGAGTGCATTGCCAATCGTCTTGCTCCCTAGGCTGAAGATGTGGTGGGGGCAGGGGTCCCTGTGTATTCCTGAGTGCACGGAGTTCATGATGGAGATTTTGACTTGAGTTGTGAAAGGGTCCCAATGGGTGAGCAGGTGTTCAGGGTTTTTGTTCTTGGGTTTGAGCAGGCTGATGCTATTAGCAGCGAGGGGTTAGGGTTCAAAGTTTTTGTAGATAACTGAGATCTTGTCATGGAAGAAGTCCACAAGGGTATCACACAGTTCTTGGGAGGGGTGATGTCGTTTGCGGCGGCTGCGGGTTTGGAGAACTCCTTCACGATGGCGAAGACCTTCTTGCTGTGTTTTGTGCTGGCTTTTATGTGGTCTGCTAGGGCATTCTTCTTTGTTTCTTTCAGGAGGTGGTGGTACTGGTTGAGTGCTGTCTTGAAGGTGGTGTGGTCTCCTGCCTCTTTATTGGTGTGCCACTTTCGTTCTAGTTGCCGGCAGTTGCCTTTGGTGGATTTCAGTTCCGCCGTGAACCAGCTGGCTCTTCTGGCAGGTCCTTTGTATTTACCTGGCTTGGCTGAGGAAATTGTGTTGGTGCATTCTATCATTTATTTGGCTAGACAGTCATTTCTGGCTCTGCAGAGTATGCTAAATAGGAGGACGTGGAAGACAGGAGAAGGACAAAAGTAATGGGAATGTCAAGAGAGGTGAAGTAGCGGTAGAAGGGAGGTAAAGTTAAAGATGACATAGAGCGATAAGTGAAATAGGCAGAGACGTAGAGTAAAGACGGAAAGCTCGAGTTGTGAGAAAAAAAAGAATGTGATTAGTGGCAATACGATTATATATATATATATATATATATATATATATATATATATATATATCAAATTACGCTCCCTTGTGCACTGAACGCACTATATATATAGTAATTACCTACTGGCGGTCGCCACTAGATAGTTATAGTTAGGTCTGCTTTTCCATAGCTGGAGCATTTTTTGGCTTGCTAATAACTTTGGCCCTGTTTGACGAATCTTCACAAAACCTTCCCAAAAGAAAAGTTCATCCACCTCAGCTCCTTAGTGGAAAGGCTTGGGGTGATCCGTCATGTGGGGACCGAGAAAAAAAGGGGGTCCTAAAACATAAAATCCCCATGCATTTTCCATAGACTTCTTTAAGATGGGCTACAGCAAAAACTGCTGAATGGAATAACACCAAATTCGGCAATAAGCTAGATCTTGGTCCACAGATTGTGCTTTTTGTGATTTGGTGTAAAGCCGTTCAGTAGTTTTTGAGATATTAAGGGTAAAAAAAAACCCAGATATTTGGACATTTGGCTCGCAAGAGTCTCTGAAACTCTTGCAGGAGCGCCATTTTAAAAAATAGAATGTTCTGATTGGTCCAAGGAGCTTTATTTCCCTTGGGCCATCTCGCACCCGCGGGAGTCAGACTCCCACGAGAGCGAGCTCTCTGACTGACGGCTAGCAACATGAGAAAAGTGTTGCTGGCAGCCATCAAAAGGACTCGGGGACTTAGTCCCCTGTCCTAAGTTATTAAAAAAATATATATAAGGGGGCTGGGTGGGGATACTCTAACTCTCTAGGCCTTATTGGAGGAGGACCCAGAGGGGCCCCTTTGGGGCCAAAAAAGAAAATAAATCGTCAAAAAATGCCACGAGCCAGCATAACTCGGGATCGAAATATATTAAAAAAAAAAAAAATGGTGGCCAGGCCTCATTTAATCACATTATGCCCAAGGCAGCCTACCCCCGGGGCTGATTTCAGATAGGGGAGGAGGGCTGCATGGCCTCCCTCCCCGAGATTCCAGAGGGCTCGGGGAGCCAACCCTCAGGGCCAAAAACAATTCGTATGGGAAAGGGGGATGCGTTACCCCCCTCCCCGAGCCTTTACTTGCCCTGGGGAGCCCAACCCCAGGGCCAATTTTATTATTAATGGTAGGGGGGCCACGCACCCCCCTTGGGGAGCCCACCTCCGGGGCCTACATAAATGTTTATGGGGAGGGGGTCAGGAGCATTTATAAATTCCATGCCAAGCGGTAGCAAACACCAAGTTAGCTCCCAGCCAACAGTGATGCAGGCAGGGAAACAGATCTAAATATTGCTCTCACCTGCAAAGAGCAGTATTATTAGCTTCTCCCTGCGGGCAGGAGCAATGCTGGTACCCGGTGGATGCTGGGAGACAGCTGGGCCCTTGGGGCCACCTTGTGGCCCAAACAAAAGTGTGGTGGGTGCCCTGCGTGGGCACCAGGGTACTCATCCTTTGTTGAGCCAGAGCTCAATCCTAGATTGAAAAAAATAAAAGGCAAATATACATGTAAAACCGTCTTTGCAGGCTATATACTGCAGTGCCCCTGTAAGTTAAATTATGTGGGCAGTACGAAATTAGAGGTACATAAGCGCATCTTACAGCATATCCGTGCTATTAAAAATGGGGACAAGACCTACCCCATAGCACGCCATTTCAAAGAACAACACAACCAGGATGCTAAGGGTCTAACGTATTTTGTTATTGACTCGGTGCCAGAAAGAGAAAGGGGAGGCAATCGGGAGAAAGCTCTACGAAAGTTAGAGTCAAGATACATAATTGAGCTGAATTCCAAAAGTCCTAGCGGTCTGAACACAGGAGAGGATATGCACACACATCTGTGATACATGAGTGTAGCAGCGGAATTTCTCTTCCCTTTAGCAATCAGTAACATTAGTGGAGCGAGTGACATTGCACACTAAGTTTTTAATAATAGGTTTTAATTTAAGTTCACATAAAACACTGGCACTTTAGTTTAATTTTATGCAACATGTACCCGTAACAAGCGTCTATTGAGTGGGCATGCACTCATAGCATCTGTTTTTCTATGCACTTGTTCATGTTAGTGCGCACAGGCCAACTTGGGCAAGACTATAGTTGGGAGAACGAGTGAAATGCATAAACACATGGTTGATAATTAAACTGTGTTTCGTAAATGCAAATATGGCTCGTTCACGAGTTAGCATGCGTCTTGAGTTTGGCAATGCTTCTCTAACCAGGCGTTTTATTGTAAAGAACAATAATGAACTGATATTTTGCAAATAATGCGGTGGCTTTGATTTACATGCCTAAATTATTGGTAATGCAAAAGTGAACATGAATTGTATATTAACATCGTTTTGATGCTTGTCAATGATGGATTTACCTGAACAAAACTAATGAAACTACGGGTCTGTTGTTTATGTCTATGCACTTGTAGTTTCACTGTTGAAAATGGTGCTGGTTAAAAGATTGCCGGAAACGCTACCTCGCCATTGGTGAGCAAGGCTGGGAGCAGCCTAAACGCGTCTGATGGCGGTTTGACGAATAAACAACTTAAATCGCACATGGCGTCGTCTTCCTTGTTCAAAGGACTGTTCTAAATATATCTATATATATCTATATATATATATATATATATATATATATATATATATATATATATATATATATATATATATATATATATATATATACATCTATATATATATATATATATATTCACTGAAAAAACCATAGGTTTTAGGGACAGTTATAGTTACTTGGACATTGCACTCGTACAAAACCCGTGAAATTCCCCCGTTATAGTTAGTTCAGCTAACTATAACTCGCGCCCCGCAATGCACTGCTGATGACGTCACATATTACATCACTCATGACATGGTCAGTGACATCACTGATGACATCACTGATGACATCTCAAATGACATCACTGATGACATCATCCAGTGACTGTGTGTTTCTGTAAAGTTTAAATATTTTTAAAATATATAGGAAAAGACGTATTGAAGAATGAGTGGGTGTCTAAGTGTCTGTATGGATGATTTAGTAGGTGCGTGACTGACTCTATAAGTGAGTGATTTAACGTATCTTACTGAATGCATGGGTTAGTGACTAAACTGGGTGTATGTCTGTATCCGTCTGTCTGTTGCTGTGTAAGTGGCTGCATGTGTTTGTGAATAGCTAAATGATTTTCTATATGAGTTATTGAATGCTTGTCTGAGTATCTGTATGGGTGCCTGAGTGTTTGTGTGGGAGGGGTGTGTGCAACTCTGTGCATAGATGTGTGAGTGGGTGATTCACTGGGTGGATGGTTTCAAGAGTGCATCTGTGATAGACTGTATGGGTGGGTAAGTGTGTGTAAGAGTGTGTTAGTGAGTGAATGTATGTCCCAGTGGTACATGTGTGAGTAACTACATATATGAAAGGCAGTATATATGTGTGTTGGAGTATATAAATAGCTATAAGCAAGAGTGAGTGATTGTGATAGTGGCTGTATGGATGATTGTGTGCTTGTATCAGTGATTGTATAAGAGCGTAACAATGTGCTACTATTTGTATGAGTAAGTGAGCTGGTGTGTGTATAACTGTATAGGTGAGTAAATGGCAGTGTGTTTAATTATTTGCATGACTGACTAGGTGTGTGAGTATCTCTATGGATGAGTGGCGTTGTTTGAGTGTCTATATAGGAGTAAGAGTGCATATGATAGTCCTAGTACTGAGTGACCGTAAGTATGAGTGACTGTACGGGTGAGTGAGTGGATGTGTGTGTGTAGACCTAAGAATCAGTGAGTGGGTATGTAGTTATTGGTGTTGGAGTGTCTATGGTTTTGCGAATGGCAGTCTGTAATTTAGAGTGGGTGTATCAAAGATTATATTAGGGTGTGAGGAGGTGCATCAGATTATCACGTGGATGATGTCATCAGTGATGTCATTTGAGATGTCATCAGTGATGTCATCAGTGATGTCACTGACCATGTCATGAGTGATGTAATATGTGACGTCATCAGCAGTGCATTGCGGGCGCGAGTTATAGTTAGCTGAACTAACTATAACGGGGAATTTCACGGGTTTTGTACGAGTGCAATGTCCAAGTAACTATAACTGTCCCTAAAACCTATGGTTTTTTCAGTGAATTTCAAAGGTTTTTTAAATGCTAATTTGTAACTATAACGTGTCTGAAACCTATGGTTTTTTCAGTGAATTTCAAAGGTTTTTAAATGCTAATTTGTAACTATAACGTGTCTGAAACCTATGGTTTTTTCAGTGAATTTCAAAGGTTTTTTAAATGCTAATTTCTAACTATAACGTGCCTGAAACCTACGGTTTTTTCAGTGAATTTCAAAGGTTTTGTAAATGACAATTTTTAAATGTATTAATTGTTATATTAATTTTTTTCATACTGATTTACTACATTTTTAGAAACAATTTTTTTACATATTTTATTTGTCAAATTACATTGTAATTACATTATACATTACATTACAAAAAATACTTTCTCACAATGAATTACTTTAGTTTAAATACTTTGCAGATAGGCAATAGACTTTTAAGTACAGTAGTTACAGTTGTTGCAATGGGCAACACATTTTCAAACACAATGCAACATTCAGCTCAATGTGAATTTCTAGTTAAATGCAATTAGTTACTTTATGGATTACTTTTGTAACCACAGGACTGGATCCTAGATTCAGTCCTGGTACATCTCCTGTAAACAGTTGAGTAAAAGCGTTTTGGTTACAGTCGTGATTTTTAAGGAATATTATTGTATTTTAAAAGTTGACACTGAAACTTTTTCTCATAGAATCACCAATGTTATCCTATGGAAGGAAATTCACTTAGCAGGTAAAAACTGTTATCGTTACTTTTTTCTTACTCAGTGTTGGATCCTGGATCCAGCACTGGTGCATCTCCTGTAAACAGTTGAAAGAATGCGTTTAAGTCATACAGGCGATTTTTAAGGAATATTTGTAGTTTGTGAAAATCAACACTTTGAAACTTTTTGCTGAAAACCAGTCAATGTTAGCCTACGAAGGAAATTCAAGTTACCGGTAAGTACGGTTAAAATTACTTTTCAGGACCAGTACTGGGCTGAAAGATGCAGCACTGAGGTCTCTCCTGATAACAGGTGAGTAAATCAGAATTCGGATTTCGGCTGATTTTAGAGGAATATTTGTATGTTTCAAAAATCAACACTTAGAAGAATTTCCAAGTGAAACCAGTCAATGTTAGCCTATGAAGGAAATTCAAGTTACCGGTAAGTACGGTTAAAATTACTTTTCAGGATCAGTACTGGGCTGAAAGATGCAGCACTGAGGTCTCTCCTGATAACAGGTGAGTAAATCGGAATTCGTATTTCGGCTGATTTTAGAGGAATATTTTAAAGTTCCAAAACTCCACACTTAGAAGAATTTCCAAGTGAAACCAGTCAATGTTAGCCTATGAAGGAAATTCAAGTTACCGGTAAGTACGGTTAAAATTACTTTTCAGGATCAGTACTGGGCTGAAAGATGCAGCACTGAGGTCTCTCCTGATAACAGGTGAGTAAATCGGAATTCGTATTTCGGCTGATTTTAGAGGAATATTTTAAAGTTCCAAAACTCCACACTTAGAAGAATTTCCAAGTGAAACCAGTCAATGTTAGCCTATGAAGGAAATTCAAGTTACCGGTAAGTACGGTTAAAATTACTTTTCAGGATCAGTACTGGGCTGAAAGATGCAGCACTGAGGTCTCTCCTGATAACAGGTGAGTAAATCGGAATTCGTATTTCGGCTGATTTTAGAGGAATATTTTAAAGTTCCAAAACTCCACACTTAGAAGAATTTCCAAGTGAAACCAGTCAATGTTAGCCTATGGAAGGAAATTCAAGTTACTGGTAAGTACGGTTAAAATTACTTTTCAGGACCAGTACTGGGCTGAAAGATGCAGCACTGAGGTCTCTCCTGATAACAGGTGAGTAAATCAGAATTCGGATTTCGGCTGATTTTAGAGGAATATTTGTATGTTTCAAAAATCAACACTTAGAAGAATTTCCAAGTGAAACCAGTCAATGTTAGCCTATGAAGGAAATTCAAGCTACCGGTAAGTACGGTTAAAATTACTTTTCAGGATCAGTACTGGGCTGAAAGATGCAGCACTGAGGTCTCTCCTGATAACAGGTGAGTAAATCGGAATTCGTATTTCGGCTGATTTTAGAGGAATATTTTAAAGTTCCAAAACTCCACACTTAGAAGAATTTCCAAGTGAAACCAGTCAATGTTAGCCTATGAAGGAAATTCAAGTTACCGGTAAGTACGGTTAAAATTACTTTTCAGGATCAGTACTGGGCTGAAAGATGCAGCACTGAGGTCTCTCCTGATAACAGGTGAGTAAATCGGAATTCGTATTTCGGCTGATTTTAGAGGAATATTTTAAAGTTCCAAAACTCCACACTTAGAAGAATTTCCAAGTGAAACCAGTCAATGTTAGCCTATGAAGGAAATTCAAGTTACCGGTAAGTACGGTTAAAATTACTTTTCAGGATCAGTACTGGGCTGAAAGATGCAGCACTGAGGTCTCTCCTGATAACAGGTGAGTAAATCGGAATTCGTATTTCGGCTGATTTTAGAGGAATATTTTAAAGTTCCAAAACTCCACACTTAGAAGAATTTCCAAGTGAAACCAGTCAATGTTAGCCTATGAAGGAAATTCAAATTACCGGTAAGTACGGTTAAAATTACTTTTGAGGATCAGTACTGGGCTGAAAGATGCAGCACTGAGGTCTCTCCTGATAACAGGTGAGTAAATCGGAATTCCTATTTCGGCTGATTTTAGAGGAATATTTTAAAGTTCCAAAACTCCACACTTAGAAGAATTTCCAAGTGAAACCAGTCAATGTTAGCCTATGAAGGAAATTCAAGTTACCGGTAAGTACGGTTAAAATTACTTTTCAGGACCAGTACTGGGCTGAAAGATACAGCACTGAGGTCTCTCCTTATAACAGGTGAGTAAATCGGAATTCCTATTTCGGCTGATTTTAGAGGAATATTTGCACAATGGTGAAGGGAGGGGGCGGGGCCTGAGGTGACATCTTTGCAAACGCGCCCGTGGCGCGTTTTAAGTTGGGGGATTAAGTTCCCTTGAATCCTGAGGGTCCCTAGGGGCCAACTAGACCACCAGGAACCTCCAATATGCGCCAGGGCTGCGTTGCAGAGACGTGTAGAGAGGCCACACCCCTTTACACCTCTCTGCAACGCAGCTCTGTGGCGCTTTCTGGATGTACCTGTTGGGCTAGTTGGCCCCCAGGGACCCTCAGGATTGAAGGGGATTTAATTCCCCATCTTAAAACGCGCCACGGGGCCTGTTTGCACACATGTCACCTCAAGCCCCGCCCTCCCTTCACCACTGTGCAAACGCGCCCGTGGCTTTTTAAGTTGGGGATTAAGTCCCCTTGAATCCTGAGGGTCCCCGGAGTCCAACTAGCCCACCATATACCTCCAAAAGCGCCATAGAGCTGCGTTGCAGAGAGGTGTAAAAGGGGCGTGGCCTCTGTACACCTCTCTGCAAGGCAGCCCTCTGACGCATACCGGAGGTTCCTGGTGGGCTAGTTGGCCCCCAGGGACCCCCAGTATTCAAGGGGATTGTTCTCTCTGCAAACGCGCCAGGGGCGCGTTTGCAGAGTGGTGAAGGAAGGGGGCGGGCCTGCGGGCCCGATCGTTTTTTTTTTTTGGGGAGGGGGCCGCGTGGCCTCTCCCGGGCCACTACTTGCCCGGGGACCCCATCCCCGGGCTGGCCCTCTCGTTGGGGACTGTGGGGGTCCCCAATCCCCCACAGTCCCGCGGCTCCCGCGTCCCTAGGGTGCCGGCATTGCTTTTCCACATGGGGAGCTGCTAAGATGCAGCTCCCCATGTGGAAAGCAATCGGCTTTGGATATTGGAAGAGAGAGCAGGTTTCCTGCTCTCTCTTCCAATATCCAAAGCAAGTTTGCAATGACAGGACGGGAGCCGCGAGGCTCCCGTCCTGTCATTGCAAACAGCAGTGTCCCGGGGTAGGCACCCCGGGACACTGCAGGAGCCGGCCCTGGGGGTGGTGGTCCCCAGGGCCATCAAGGGCTCCAGGAGGGGGCCGCGCGGCCCCCTCCCATTCAGTGCACAGCCCCGGGAGGTGGTGGTCCCTGGGCTCTGGGGTCCAAAACGGACCCCCATTGTAATTTTTCTTAGTGCCCCGGGAGGTGGTGGTCTCGGGCGTGTGGGGGCTGGAGCCCCCACACAGGTTTTTAATAAAAAAGAAGCCCCGGGAGGTGGTGGTCTCGGGGCTGCGGGAGGGCTCAGAGCCCTCCCGCACCATTGTACATAAAGCCCCGGGGTGGTGGTCCCCGGGCTTGGGAGCCTTAGAGGCCCCCCACACATAAAATTAACCCCCCCAGCATGCCCCCGGGACTTGGGCCACCCGGGGCCACTGACATCGAGCGCGGAGACCGCGCTCGATTTTTTTTTCGGCAGGGTTCGCGCTCCCTGAGCGCATCCTGCCGATTTTTAAAAAAAAATTTTTTTTTTGCCCAGGGGTCCTTGTGGGACCCCTGAGCAAACCTAGGGGGTCAGGGTGTTTCTACCCTCCCCTTTGTGCGCTTTGCGCACTTGTTTCTGTCCCTCGGTTCTACCGAGGACAAAATGGCTGCCAACATTTCCTGAATCGGAATGTTGACAGCCAGCTGACAGCCAATTAACATGCAGCTCGTGATCGGGAGGGTGCGCGAATCCTCCGTGCCCATAGATATATATGTACTTTTACTTTTTGATTTTCTCAGCAACTACTGAACGGATTTACACCATTTAACAAAAGGGTTCTTTCTGAACCAAGAACTACCTCTTTGCCAAATTTGGTGTAATTCCGCTCAGCAGTTCGGGCTGTAGCCGTGTCTAAAGTTTCCTATGGGAAAATGCATGGGGAAAACGCGTTTTGGGACCCCCTTTTTCTCGGCCCCCGCTTGACGTATCACCCCAAGACTTTCAGGGTAGGAGCGGACCGGAGCGCCCCACGAAGTTTGAAAATTTCGCGAAGATACGTCAACCGGCAAGAGAGTTATTTCAAATAGAATGTCGCGGATTTCCTATGGATAATAGGTTGTAACTATAACTATCTACTGGCGACCGCCAGTAGATAATATATATATATATATATATATATATATATATATATATATATATATCACCCAGTGGCGTTGTCACTTGGTAGTTATAATATAATTAGGTCTGCGCTTCCATTGGAAGAAATTTTTTGATTTGCTATGAACTTTGGCGCCAGTAGACAAATCTTCACGAAACTTAAAAAAATAAAAAAGAATGTTTAAGCACTGCAACTCCTTCCTGGGGTGATCCATCAAGAAGGGGCCAGAAAAAGGGGAACTCAAAACCAAATTTCCCAAGCATTTTCCATAGACGTTTTTTAGGCAATGCTACAGCAAAAACTGCTGAATACGATTACACCAAATTTGGCAGGAAATTTGATTTTGGTCCAGAAAGCATGCTTTTTGTGATTTGAGATAACTCTGTCCAGTACTTTTTAAGAAATTAAGGATGGAAAATATTTGCATATCTGGATAGTTGGGTTCGAAGGTCTCTAGCAAGAGTTACTTGAACACAATTAAAAAATTGAGCATTCTGATTGGCCACTGTCTTTTTTTCCCTTTGACCAACTCCCTCCCTCGAAATAAGACTCCTGTGGGAGCAAGCACTATGATTGGTTGCCTGCAACGTGAGAAAAAATGTTGCAGGCAGCCATTACAGGACTCAGAGACTTAGTCTCCTGTCCTGAGTTTGTTTGAAAAAAAACATATAAGGGGACAGGGTAGGAGCACCCTGCCCCCCTAGCCCTTGTGTCCTTCTAGGGCTAAAATGTAAAACAAATCAGGGGATTCTGCCATTATCTGGTGGGACTTCTGCAGGATTGCAGCAACAAAATACTCAAAATGGCGGACAGGACCCACCAAGTAAAACAAAGGGGAGGGGGTGCAAGGCCCCCATCCTTGAACCATTCTGAGGCCCGAGGGATCCTATCCTCCAGGGCCAAAATATAATAATGGGGCGGCTCCTCTCTCTGGGGTCATCACAGCCACAGGGACCCCCATCTTCCGGGGTTCGGCGCAACCTCAAAGGGGACATGGGCATGCAGCCTCCTCCCTGGTCTGATCATGGCCCTGGGGACCCCATCCACAGCAATTTAAAAGAGGATTTTTGGACATGGACTCCTTAGGGGAAATTACAGTGAAACTTTTAGCTTTTTCCTCCTAGTCTTTGCTGGCTCTGTTTGTATAACCTTAGGAAACTTAGCACCTTCCCCCTGTACGGCAGCGGGGAGGTGCGCAAGCTCGCCTTGCCCGCATTAGGCTGGGGGCACGTGTATGATGGGGGTTAGGTGCCGTACCTCCGTGTGCTCTGTAAACAGGTACACCACATACCCAGGGCGGGTGCGGCACTGGCTAGTAGTGGGACGTAGCACTGAGAGTACCACCCACGGGTTAGCCATCAACCCTAAGTGAGGTCAACCATGACAGGCCTGTGGGACGCCATTGTGCCCCTGCCTAGGCTGGCATCACTTACTCCTCAGCCAACCCTGAGTGGATGGTCCCATATCATGAGGTCGACCCCCCCAGGGAAGCCCGGACGGGCACCAGGGGGGGTGGTAGGTTGAAGGCTGAAGATCTCTTGTGAGAGACCTACCTGTGATATCTGGAGTGCGGTGCCCTCTCAAGTGCCCACATTGGCTACTGAATCCCAATGGGTAGCGTGGTGTGACCAAATTGTCTAGTGTGGAGCCCCAGAAATCTTACCCACATCTAAGGCATGTGGTTCCTGTACAACAGGGACCCTGACACTCATAAGCATCAAGTTGGTGAGCAGAATCACTGGTTGCGGGACCAAGCGTGGCCCATTTCGTCGATCATGCCGCATCTCTCTCGTTCGTCACACCCACTGCATGCTCATTGCATATGGTGTCTGAATCACAGGGTGTGACCCTCGGAGATGCGGATGTACCCATAGTAGTGCCTCATCCTACCTCATGTGACTCTGCTGAACTTGCGCCTGTGTGTGTGTGACCGGACTGGTCTGGTGCAACCTGTATCAATCAATCAATTAGTACTTGTAGAGCGCAGCAACTCACCCGCCGAGGGTCTCAAGGCGCTGTGGGGGGGCTGCAGGTGTGCATCGTGCAGCAGATGTTGTGCCTCACTTCCAGGAAGGTACAGAATTTGCAACTCTTCACTGTGTGTGACCGGAATTGCCTGGCGCAACTCAGCTCAACGTGCACTGGTCAATATGCCTCATTTCCAGGGAGGTACAGAATTTGCAACTCTTCATGTTTGAGACCTGAAGTGTCTGGTGCAACCCTTACAAATGCACACCAGGCACTGTGCCCGGATTGCCTTGGCATGACCCTGATCAATGTGTACTGGTTGGCATGCCTCCTCCTACCGAGAGGTTCCCCTGTGTTACTCCCCATTCATCGGTTGTTTTCCTTTGACCCTCATCACTGGGGACCAACTGCCCTCTCCACACCTGGCCGCTACCGAAGACATCTTGGTGCCAGGTAGTGGTGAGAGAGATTGACTGGGTTGAAGAAACACTTCGGAGACAGGTCGGAAGCGGGCACAGAGACTGTGTGACTCCATTGTGTTTTGAGACCTGTGGGTGACCTTCCCAAATGGCTGCAAAACTCCCCTTGTTTTCGTCTCCCTCCTAATTAAAATTGGCTACATATCCCCACCTGCTTCCCGATGTCCCAGACTAAATGTGACTTTGGCTGCATGCGGCCTAGTATCCGGGAGGAGGGGCTCGTGATCTTCCATCCGGTGGCATAGAACAGGCAGGGTGGACTAAAGGGTGGAGGGAGGCTAGGGCCACGGAGTCTGCAGGATATTATCCATTGACCTGCTGGGTACCAGTAGCACCGCATTAGGGTGCTGAGTGCATATGCATGCAAGAGCGTTCCATATGGACTAGGCTGATACCTGTCGCACCGTGTAGCAGTGTGGAGTAAGTGTGTGTAAGTTGGAGGGATAGTCTGTGGACCGCCTGTGATTCACGACACTGGCCGGTAGTGTGCTTTATATGTTAATTTCATGCCAAAAGCACAATACATTTGACAGGGGGTTTACCCCCGTGGCTCCGGCCCACGGTGCTGCCAAAAAGTGTTCTAGTTTTGTGGGTGTACCCTATAACTGCGTGGGATTGTTTTAGCAGGATTGCTAGGGTAGACCTGGGGTGGACAGCGTGTCACACCGCATAAGGGTGCTCTTTCTGTGTGGGGTGGGTTAGATTAGGAATTGTCCACAGTGTGCATACTATTCATATCATAACAATATGGGTGGGCCTAAACTGCTAGTAATATTTCCAAATTGGTTTTATGCCCAAAAGTATATGATGTTCATGTTATAAAGATTGAATATGTGTCTTGAATACAAATGTTGTTTACATACATCCTGTATGAAGTATCTTTTGTGACGCCCAGTGTATTTATCGTGAATGACGACTGTGCCTTTGCTTTACACATTGCCTCTGTGATAAGCCTGACTGCTCAGTGCCAAGCTACCCAAGGGTGAGCGCTGG
Organism: Calotriton arnoldi; assembly: GCA_963921515.1. NCBI lineage: Eukaryota > Metazoa > Chordata > Amphibia > Caudata > Salamandridae > Calotriton > Calotriton arnoldi. Next base: position 431,749 of record CAWUFW010011455.1, read on the forward strand.
TTATACAGGGAGTGTAATCACCCGACCTTGACGGGAGCAGTAGGTTCTGCCTGGCCGGGGGCATCCCATCAGCCAACCAGAAAGTGCTCTTTCCAACAGTATGCAACTGTCTTCCCGCCATTTCCCAGGCTGATAGACAGCTCACCCTGCCCAAGCATGTTTTCCCACCAACTTTGATGACGATTTAACGGAATAGAAGGAAATCTCCACCAAAGAGAGAAGCGCTTACTTTGCTTAATTAAGGTGAAATGCCCAAGTTTAGTTGAAATTCAGCTCTCTGTCTGTTATCTCATTGTTGTCTTACCTATACAAGGGTTAATTTTGTTATGCATTCTTGTTTAAAGACGCTTTTAAGGACCAAACTCCCTGCCAAAATTACATGTTCACTAGGTCACTGGAGACATTACCTCGTGGTCCTTCATGCAGCTGTAGTATAAAATATGCACTAGATATTCACCCAATGATGTAGCACTTACAAATCAACCCAATAGAAAGTACTCCAGTCAGATAGACATTTTATGCAAAACCATGGATTCTTCTTGACTAAATACACAGACAAGGTTCCACTCCATTCTGACACAGATTTTCAATTCACTTCTGTTGCATTTAGCACTATTTCTTAGAGCAAAATGCATCCTTGTGTCCATTTTGGATTAAGGGGCATTTTTGGTGCAAAGAAATAGCACTATATGCGCAGATACTCTTCTTAGATACTTTCGCATAATCTCATGGAATTCTCAGGAATTTCCACGTGATTCTGCTACATGGAATTGCGTGAGGTACACCCACCCCTACTTTAATTGAAGTTAGCCCCAGGGATGGGGTACCTAGGGACAGTGTTGGCTCAGGGAGGAGGTGGCATGACCCTTCCCCAGGCCCTCTGACCAACTCATGCACAGTATCGTAATAAAATATTACTTTACATTAAAAAAAGACTTAGAATTTCATCGAAAAAAACAAGAATGAAAGTAACGTTTTTCTTAGGGTTTGTAATCATATGTTTTTTTACTTATGAAAAAGCCCTAGAAATTCACTGGAAAAACAAAAGTTAATGTGACGTCATAGTTAGGTGAAAATTTCAGTGACAACATAATATTTTAAGGTAAAAAAAAACACTGAAATTCACCAGTTATAGATATGTCAAGTAACTCTAACTCATGCCCTGCCCATATACTGCTAATTACCCCGTATGTTCTATAACATCAATGATATTATCACTGCAACATTTGAAATGACAACATTGATGACAAAACTGTACAGGGAGGGGGCACGAGTTATAGTTACTTTACACCAGATGTAGCAGAAAATAGATCTATTAAAATTTTTTGGGGAATTTTTCACCTAACTATAACATCAACATCACTTGAACCTTTTTTTCAGTGAATTTCTAGAGTTTTTTCATGTAATGTAATATTTAATTACCACACGTAAAGTCAATCCCCTGCCGCACAGCGGGGTTCATCCCCCCAGGGCCATACACTAAATATAGGGGAGGGGGTGCGCATGACCTCTGTTCCCGAGCCTTAAGAGGCTCCGGGAACCCCATTCCTGGGGTCCAAAAACATTTATTTTAGGGAAGGGGACACTGAGCCCAAATGGGCCCGAGGACCACATCCTCCGGTGCCAAAGAATAATAATAGGGAAGGGGGCACATAGTACCCCTCTCTGAGCCTGAAAAGGCTCCAGGGTCCCCATCCCTGGGGCCAAGTACTAATAATAGGGGGGTGCGTAGCCCTCCACCCTGAGCCTTAAGAGACCCTGGGACCCCATCCTCTGGGGTCTTTTTCAACCTAAGTTGTGCCCCGATGCCCACCCCGGGCACCCACAAAACATATTGTTGGGGCCGTGGGTGAAGCCCCGGGGCCCCGCGGCCCCAGTCGGGAGCTGGCATTCTTCCCACCTACAGGAAGCAGCTATTTCTGCTTGCTCCTGACAGGTGGGAACAATCACAGTTTCCCTGCCCACAAGCATTTTCAAAGCTCCTGCCTAGTGGGAGCACACTTCTTTCCCTGCCCATAGTCCTGCTGGCAGGGAAAAGTAATGTGTCCCGGGGGTGTGCAACCCGGGACATGGGTTATGAGCTGGTTTGGAGGGCCAGGAAACAGCTGTTTCTGCTTGCTCCCACAGGCGGGAGCAATCACAGTTTCCCTGCCCACAAGCATTTTCAAAGTTCCCACCGGGTGGGAGCACACTTCTTTCCCTGCCCGTGGTCCTGCTGGCAGGGAAAAGTACTGTGTTCCGGACCACATGACCCTCTCCCTTATAGTTATTGTTTGGCCCTAGGGGATACGGTCCCCAGGGCCTATTTGGGCTCAAGGAGGGGGGCCCCACATCCTCTTCTCCGTAAACTAATGTGCTTGGCCCCGGGGGATAGGGTCCCCTTGGCCGCTAAAGCTTTGAGGTGGGGAACTGACCCCCCCCCCACTTATAATACATTTTCAGCCCCGGGGGATGGGGTCCCCAGGTCTCTTTATGCTTGGGAAGTGGGGCTGCATGCGCCCTCCCCTTATTGATTAATTTGGCCTCAGGGGATGGGGTCCCCGTGCCCATCTCTGGCTCAGGGATGAGGGCTGCATGACACATTCCCCTAAATATTTACATGTAAATACTGACAGGCATTTTTTCTTTTACTTAGACGAAATCCTGAGGGAGTCCCGCAAGTCTCGCGGGACTCCTGTGGAGTCTCATCTTTTTTTTTTGTTAAAAAAATTCTTTGGGCCCTAGGGAGGACCCCTCCACAGGGCCTGGGGGGGGGGGCAGGGAATCCCTACCCTTCACCCTTATACTATTTTTTCTGTAATATTGCAGGACAGGGGACTAAGACCCCGAGGCCTGGAATGGCTGCCAGTACCATTTTTCTTTATGTTGCTGGTAGCTAATCAGCGGGTAAATATGCCTACAAGGGATTTGCTAAATTGAATGTTTGTATAGTTATTCCAATTAATGTTTGACAAACTCTATCAAAGTAGTTTGAGATACACAGTTTCAAAATCAGATTCAACTTAACATATAATCAAAATTATCAAAGAAAGATTTATCACACGGGTGTATATATTCAAAAATAGACTTTTATATTAATCATATTTCATTTAAAAAGGGTACAAGATCACACAAAACACAGAGCAACAAGAAGTTACAATGAAATATATTCTTCTTTGTTACAATTGTGTACACCGTTTTTCAAGTATTTACATGGCAGTGTAACCAAATTTTACAGACAACTTTGCTTTTGATACAGTGATCTGTGTAATCGGTGTAAAATGTCGACGTTTCGGTCTATAACTGTTTACATCCACTAGACCATCTTCAGGACTTTATTAAAAATTGCCGATTGAATGACCCTTCAATACTATTGAGAGTAATTATGGTTATTTAGAATCCAAACTGGTATGTGGTGGCATAGACGCCTACGACTTATCCGGCAATCTAGGTTTCGTATTGCTTCACCAGAGGATTATCCACTCGTAAGCTGCTGAACACAAAGTCAATCTGTATCATCACAGCGTGGACCGCAGGGTAAATAACACTCGCTCAAGCAAGTCGGCGCCTCACTAATCAGAGCCTTGGTCGTGTAGGATGGCCCACAGGTAAAAAAGCGCCCTGGGCAATCAGAAGTCATTATTTTTTTTAACTGGGTTTTGAGAGACTCTCGTGAAAGTTCTTCAAACCCAACCGTCCAGCTAACAAAAATTTTTGTATCCTAATTTTTCAAAAACTACTGAATGGATTTACATGCTTTCTGGACCAGGATCTAGCTTCCTGCCAAATTTGGTGTAATTCAGTGTAGCAGTTTTTGTGGTAGCGCAGCTTAAAACAGTCTATGGAAAATGCGTGGGGAGATTTGGCTTTGGGACCATCGCTGTTTTATCAGCTCCTGCTTGACACATCAACCTGAAACTTTCCAGGTAGGAGCTGAGGTGGATGAACTTTTTTGGGGAAAGTTTGTGAAGATTCGTCAAACAGTGCCAAAGTTATGAGAAAACCAAAAAATGCTCTTACCTATGGAAAAGCTGACCAAACTATAACTACCCGGTGGCAATTGCCACTGGGAAATATATATAAATATATATATTAGATGTTTGCTAGGTTATTTATGCCTCAATAAACTATTATTGCTCTAGACCCTATTGAACAGCCAACCACCTCGTGAAGATGCAGCCGCTGGTCACGCACTTTGTTCTGCAGTACTAATCTCAGTACATTTTCTTCAATATACTCCTTAATACATTAATTCAACTTTAATGGGACATATCTGTGGTGACAGAGGAGGATGTCCTTCAATGCACCTGAGGTTTTATTTGTTCCTCATCTAATGCCACAGATATCTGCTTGAGAAAAATGCTTAAGAAGTCCACAAATGTGTGATATTATTTTGCCAGGCCGCAGACATAGATCGAGGACTGTGCGACGAGCCGCAGGCCATGCTAACACCTTTCAAGAAACCCACTCCCGCATACATTTAGGGGCATATTTACAAGGCCCCTGCGCCACTGGAGCATAACTATTTTTGACATTCCAGTGGCGCACAATGCTGAGCCATATTTACAAGGCCACGCAAAGCCACCCTGCATGGCTTTTCATGGCCTTGTAAATATGGCCCCCTTTCACGCATTACACTGCGTGAAAGAAGTATTCCATGGGTGTTGCTGTGGGTATTCCCATGCCACGCCTATGGATTCTGATGCATTCCCAGATTTACAAGGTGTTGTAAACCTGGGTATGAGTCAGATTCTTATGCCTCCCCAGGGAACACGTTAAAGTGGCACAAGGAGGAGAAATACCTTTATTTCGACTCGCTTTTAGCGCTTTCTATGTGTGCTGCATTCTGCAGCACACATAACATAACATGTGTATTTGTAAAGCACACGTTTACCCCGTCTGGGTCTCTTGGCGCTGAATAACAGATGTTTATTATTACCCAACTCAATGGTACTCATTTTATCAACCTCAGATGGATGAAAGGCTGAGTGGACCCGCCAGAATTTGAACCTGTGACCATGAGGTTGAACACAGGCCCCTGCAGTGGATGCATTAGTCCACTGAGCCACCAGACCCGACATAGAAGGAGGAAAACAATCATCTCTGCAACGCAGGCATCCTTGCACCAGGGTGCAAGGGTGCCTGCGTTGACACTAGGCAGCCAATTGTGCGACAGCGCAGAGGAAAGCACAGGGATGCGTCGTATTGCTGTAAATACGACGCATCCCTGTTCTTTCCCAATGACGCAGCTAGGTGCAGCAAGATGGCTTGCAGCGCTGCGTGCGTCATTTTCTAGTAAATATGCCCCTTAATTTTTCTGTAGCACAGTTCAGAACACACTCCTTAGACTAAAAGAGGAGGAAACGTACATGTACCAAGAATTATTGTGACAATCATATAAAAGACTTTCGAGGGTAGTTCCTGCTTCCAAACAAGAGTTGGATCTTCCACAGAGCCTGAGCTGGTACAATACCCCTCACGCAGGGGAATCAATAATGAGGCAGTGCGAAAGGATGGCACCAGTCATGAAGAAGCTAGACTTTTGCCCTGTAGTTCGTGTAGCATAAGCAGCCGAGCATGTATAAACCCACATGACCCTTTATGCCCACTGACCCCTGGCATCTGCCTCAACTCACTCTAGGCAGGGCCATTGCAGGGAATGCGTGTGACGCATCCTTCACTTGCTAAAACAGAAAGGCACAAACTAAGGGGGTGACAATATTGACAAAATGGTGCTTAGGAGAACATATATAACAATTCCGATGTAAGAACGGGTATATAACGTGCAGTTATGGTAGTGCTGCTTTGGCGGGACACCGACCCCCTCTCCCTTCGAAACCTCCTCCCCTGCTGTGCTCAAAATGGAGTGTAAAGTCAGCTTCCTACAGCGTTGTGATTGAAGCTCGCTTTCTGCCTCTAATACTACATCTGACGCCATCAGTCAAACGTTTAGGGATTATGCTTGGACACTGCAGGCAGCATCGTCATATCAATGGGCACGGGCGGAGCATGCCCCGTGACTGGCAGCTGCTCAGTGGGGGTGGGAGGGACCTACAGCAGGGCACAGGAAGGCCTAGCACACTCTAGCAAACTGCTGCAATGAAGGCACCATGAGGCAACGTGCAAAAACACAACTGTCAACAATGCGCAAGGTACAACAAAGCACGTCAAAAGCACGACTAGGGTGAGAGCCTCAAAGAAAGACTCCTGCTGCCAGCTTCCTCTGAGGAAGAGACCCCTTCCCGTGGCCCTCTGCCAGTGTCTGTCCTGCCAAGCTTGCCTGGTTTGACTTCTCATTCTTTCACCCCTAGGATCCGTGTGACGAACTTGCTACACGAACACGGCAGCTTGCAACACACCTCCATGTTGAGATCTGTTTCTTCTTTATACGCCTGCTTTTCATTATTTTTATCTTGATGTTTTTATGTAGTTGTCCAGCTTCAGACCCCCAAACATACACGGTACGAGCAATAAGAAATATATAAGTGCCAAATGGCTTAAACAGAGAATAAACACAAGTAACCAAAAATTCATCCCGCCATTTAGTACTTTTAAAAGAAGCATCGCCTGCCCTTATGAACAAATAAAGTTGCACTTAAAAGCTTTTATCTGGAGATTTCTTCCTCACTGCATGATATTGATGTAGGATGGTTAGGGCCACTGGAATTATGTGGCAGAGGAGCAACAAATTATGCTGCAGGGTCGAATAAATTTTGCAGCAAGACAAGGAAATTTGTGCGATATAATGTGGCAAATTTTTTGATACTATTACTTCATTCGTTTGTATTTTTACACTTGTTAATGCTGTCTGGGCAAAGATTTCATCTCATTAGTACCTGTTTATCAACCAAATACAGAAAAAAGGAACCAACCTTTGCAAATACCTTCCACTGTGCGCGAACCCATGTTGCCACTTTAATAGTAACTTTTAAGTGTTTAAGCTAGAAACAATATTTTTTGGTAAAATCTGCAGATTATGCAGCAGATGATGGATTATGTGGTAAATGCGGCAAATCCATAACTATGCAAAAAAAAAGGTGGTATCGCATAATTCCAGTGACTCTGAGTATAATCCTGCTACCTGTAGTTGCAAAAACAACAGACTAACCCACTCACCGATGACACTTCTTTATGAGATATAGTAATGCTATCTATCACCTTGTTTTTCAATACAGTGTTTGCTGTCTCTGTTTTGCTGGACTATAATTACAGTGTGTTACTATAAGCCAATTTGATTACTCTCAATTTGTTGATTCAGGAAGGATGAAGTGTTGAAAAAGGTCACTTGTGGTTCCGACCTCTGAACTGGAGTTTAAAAAACACACACACACACTGAGGAATCCATTATTAGGGGTTCCTTTCCACGCTGATGGTACTCAGCCTCATGTGGGATGACCATATAATTGATAATTCTGTTGTATTGGAGTGGCTTCAAATAGTAGCTGGCCTAGGGGTTGCGGCACTGATGTCGTCTTTGTCTTGGCTAATGTAGCTCTGGGCCTCTCACTGTAGACTGTTTATTTCTCCTTCTTTTTCCTCAAATTTGGGGTGCACGAATGTTCTTTCTATTTACTACTATTACTGAAGATCTACACCATCCAAAAGGGACATCAAACTCCACCACTACCATCTGTATGTCAGGGAACCCATGTATACATTTATGTACATGTAATTTCAATATCTGACAATATTGCTTTGAGCCAAGAAGTTCATTCGCTGCGAGTCCGAAGTAGCCAGTTGGATGCAACTAAACTGTCTCAAATTGATTGAAGAAAAAATGAAATTCTTATATTAGGCAACGACCATTCCATCTGTTCATCAGCATGGTGGCCAGCTGAACGTGGTACGCCTCCTCCCCATGCTCTTTCTGCTGGAAATATGGGAACCATTTTTAATCACAAGCTCTTTCTTTGGACCGATCAGCCAAGAAGCATCAGTCTGCTTCTCCCTGCTTGGAATGCTCTGCAAAGTCATTATTTTTCTTTCTATGGCGGCTTATAAAACAATAGTCCATGAGCTCATTCTCTTGCGCTTATTAGTAGCGGACGGTGATGTGGACGAGTGGCGGGGCAGGCGTGTGGGGATAGGGGGTAGCGGAACCGCAAAATAAAAAAAAAACATACTTCCAGGAAGCTACGTCGCGCTCTTCTGCTTCCTCTTCTCGCAGGCACAGGCTCCCAGGTTGCGCTGCGGCCAATCCTGAAGCTGCTCTCATGCATTAGAGCAGCCTCAGGATTGACCTGAGCACCCTCGATTTGCGCTCCCAGACAGACTGGGAGCTTGTGCCTGCTCTCTCCAACCCAGCAACGCAGCTGGATTGGACAGAGCTTCAATGTGCATGACTGTTTGGCCGGCCTGAGACGGCTGGCCAAACTGTCTTGCGCATTGAAGGCAGTGCAGTACCACGCTTCCTTCCATTGCCCTGGCCCCACTCCCAAGATTTGGCAGGAAAGGAAAAATAAAACAATAATATAATGTGTTTATCATTGTTTTATTTTTTCTTTCCTGATGGTTTTGGGTCGGCGACGCTCCTCCGCCATAACAGAGGGCGCTTAGACTATACAAACTTTCTAACTTGGACTAGTCCCTGCTCATTTTGTCAGACACACTTCTATCTGTGTGTCCCGACTACTACTTAGTCTACCTTCCCGCTGCCTTTATCACTTCATGGGATGCCAATTCAAAAACGGATCTTTGTCAAGGCACTCTATATTGTTCATAGAGCCATGTTTAGGTCTGGCTTGACAGTGCGGCTCTCGGTAGAGGTAATTTGATCAACATTAAAGGGACCCTGCATACTCTTGGCAGTGGTATTCCCAATCCCCTTGTGGACCCGGGTACTAGTCCAGCGGTCCGCCTCCTCAGCAAGCTTACTGGGATCAGTCAGCTTTCTATCCAATAGATGCTGGCGCAGCTCTGGAACACACAGACTACTCAAGTGCTCCCAACTGATTAAATTGCATAAGCCCTTAAAATCATTGACCTTGCTGCCCAACATCCAACCATCCAGTGTCCGTGTGTACTTATTCACACATTCTACCCAAGTTCGGGATTCTAGTTTCTTGGAGGTCCTGAACTTCTGCCGGTATTGTTCAGGGGTGAGCCCATACCGGAGGCATAAATCCTCCCTCATGTTGGCATAGGTCAGGGTTCCCGCCCTCTAAAGGTGATAGAACGTCCCTCCCCGAAGCCTCAAAGTGTTTCCATAGGCCTGCCCCCAATGCTTTTCAGGCACCTCATTCATCCTTAGTGCGATCTCATATGCCGTGAACCACGCATAAATGTCATCCCCCTCTGGTAGTCTCGCACTAAATCCTTGGGAATGTACACCTTCCCTACTGGCACTGGTGGTGCGCTGCAACCATTCGAACTGGGCTCGGCTTGTCTACCCCTAATGTCCAGTTCCCTCATGCTTAACTCATGAGCGAAGAGAATCTGTTTCTCTTCCAATGCGAGAGCGCTCCTGCTCTCCTCTGCTTGAGTTTTAAGTTTTAACACCTCCAACTCATGCAGTCTGACCCTTTGGTTTTCCTCCAACTCCTCTGGTGAAAAACTCCTCCCTGAATGGCTACTGCCAGCCCCTGGTCCCTCCACTGGCAAATCCTGTGGACCAAATCCATTCCCTGGGTCATCCTCATCCACCTCAACATCACCCGTCTCCTGAGCCCCTTTGGCTTCCCACCAGGCCTTCAAGGCCACTTGCAGCTCCTCCTTCTTGGCACTACCCTTCATGGGACATCCCAAGGCTCTGCAGAATTTCCTCAACTGATCAACCTTGTAGGTCAACAATGCCTCAATGTTAAACTCTAATTCTGCAGCCCCAGCCTCACTGGCTATCTGGCTCCCCTCCTGAGACATGATGTGTGGTTTAAAGGTTTCTCAACAATAGAACCAACAATTTGAAACAATATGTTGTTGCGTCGTGGTCTGCGATCAATTTATGATGTACACCAATTACTGTGAGTGGTTTTGCACACACGCGTTTGAATTACGTTAGGATCGTATCCCACTGCTCTGCCGCCAAATGTTGGAATCCAGAGTCCCCGTCACGCGTCACTGTCACAAATGCGCGACCCGGGACTCCCCACTCAACGTTAGGCCAAGTAAGGACACCATTTGGGATAGCCCTGCTCACCCCCTTAGTAGCTTGGCACGAGCAGCCAGGCCTATCTCCAAGGCATGAGTGTACAGTGTGTGCAATCACGCCTACAGCAACCCCCTGGTGACACCACAAATGGACTCCACACGAGTTTGATAAAACAAGTATAAACTTTATATAGAAAGATATACGATCAGACCACACGTTACAAAAGCCAACATATAATAAAGGGTAATATTCGTTCCGGCTGGTTGGTAGGTTCAAATCCCAACCACCGCTTTCCAAACGCTATGCTGGTCGTAATGCTAGAATCACACACGTTGCAATGGACAAACAATAGTGCTCTGCTTAACGATAAAATCCTGTGCTGGGCACAGGAGAAATAATACAATGCGTAACGATACAGTCATGTACTGCGCAATGAAGGAATAATGAAATGCGTCACACCCCAATCACGTACTTTGCAATGAAGAAACAATGCAATGCGCGCCGCCACAATCATGTACTTTGCAATTAAGGAATAATGCAATGCGTAGCTACAATCATGTACGTTGCAATGACAAAATAATGCAATGCGGGCCGCTACAATCCTGTACTTTGCAAGGGAGAAATAATGCAATGCGTAGCGCTACAATCGTGTACTTCGTTAGGCGGAAATAATGTCAGGCGTCATAAGACAGTCCGGCAGTTCGTTAGCAGCAATATTGGCAATGTGTATTACGACAGTCAGCCTCTTCGATAACAGTTGCCCTCCACACGTATTCACGATGAAATACAGTACAGCTTCCCACTCAGGCCCCAGTACCACCACTCCTTGGTCAGTAAGGGCCCCAATCAGAGCCGAAGCAAAGGCTCACGTCGTCAGAAGGACTGAGAGGCCGAGAGAGTGTCCTTGCGAGACCGCACCCCACCCAGGCAGTGAATCACGTTACCTGGGGGGCGCGACCCCACTCTCCTCTCCTCCTTCAATGAACTAGGCCTTTCGTGCAGAACTTCTCAATGGGCCTCAGCAGCTCGACCTGGCAGCTCAGCTCCTCCGGGGCTGCCGGTTCGGGCCGCGACTGTTAGGAAGGTCTCAGGCGGCCGCAGGGCACACGTACCCCATGCCCCTGAGATTACGTTACTCCGGGTGCACGTTCACCACCGCACCCTCCGGGTCTCTTCTGGCACGAAGCCACACACAAAACGCTGATGGGACTTCACGTCGACTCCGAGTGCACGTTCAACCAGCACTCCTTTCTGCGGTCTCAGTTGGCACCAAGACATGCACACCACGCTGCAGAGACTCACTTTCTTCCGGTGCACGCGATGATCAGCCGATCACCTCCACAGTCCCAGGTTGCACCAAAGCACGCACACTGCTTCACTGAGACTTACTCCAATTCCGGTGACCCGATATCCAGGCACTCCTCACCAACGCCTCCGGCCGCACTTCGACACGCTCACCGTGTCCGAGCCTCGCTTCTCCTCCGGTGCACTCGATCACCAGGTGCTCTTCACCAACGCCTCGGTGCACCCCGCCACGCACCCTGCGCGTCCGAGACTCACTCCACTTCTGATGCACGCGTTGACCAGGCGCTCCTCGCCAATGCCTCCAGTGCACCACGACACGCTCCCAGCACGTCCGAGACTCTCTTCACCTCCGATGCATCCGCTCACCAGGCCCTCTTCACCAGTGCCTGCGGTGCACCCCGACACGCACCCTGCGCATCCGAGTCTCGCTTCACCTCCGGTGCACACTTCACGGGGCGCCCCTCACCGACGCCTCCTGTGCACCACGACACGCACCCTGCGCGTCCGTGACTCACTCCTCCGTCGATGCACACGTTCACCAGGCGCTCTTCACCAATGCCTCCTGTGCACCACGACACGCACCCAGCGCGTCCGAGTCTCGCTTCTCCTCCGTGTGTCCAAGATCACAGGGCACACCTTCTGAGGGTCTCAAGCTGCCACAACACGCGCCCACCGCGTTGCTTGAAACGTTATCGGAAACTTTTATGTTCCTGTGTTTCCAAACAGGGAGCCAGCTCACCTCGGGCCCTTGGGGTTACAAGACACAGCACAAAGCACAGTCTTCTTCAAGCAGGGGGACCCACCGCCTCCAAGCACCGTCCCAACATCCTCTCCCTTAGTTAGAACAGCAAACTGCAGGCCAGCCCCAGATCACGAAGCAAAGATTGGTCTCCCCCAGCAGTCTCTTCAGTTGCTCCTTTTTTAGCAGAGGTTCCTCTTGACCACAGAATGGGTCCAAGCCTTTTCAGTCTCAATCCATTTCTGTTTCATTCCAATGTTCAGGGGTTTCAGCTCTCATAGATATACCCCTAAATGTCTTTGAAGTTCGTTGTGCTCAGGGGTCCCTGACCCCTGCCTAAATCAGTTCTGGGTGTCTCCCTCCCAGTGTCACCTTTCTCCCTTTGATACTGGGGGTCTGGATCCTTAATCACTCAGCAGGAGATGGGTCAATTGTTTTATAGCCGCAACCCAGGCCTCTTCACCTCCCGGGGCTTCTCCTTGCATACTCTCCAGCTGCAGGTCAGCCTGGTGCCATCTCACCCCCTCCCCTCTCAGATCCAGACAGTCAATCCACATTCAACAGAGACACACAGAAAAGCTTAAAGCACAAAACTCAGCCACTTTCTAAAAGAGCGGCTTCTGAACACACAGTGACAAAACCACTTTCATAGAAAGATGGGTTATGACGCTGTGAGTTCATACATACCAAACTTCACTTCTCCATTCTAAACTTATGATAAACTAGGCTAACAAACACAATACCCAGCCTCCCCCATTCTGTCCTATGGGCAGAATGGCCTTTCACCAGTGAAAAACGAAATGGAGTGTTTTTCACTGTCAGGACATAACACACACCTCAGTATATGTCCTGCCTTTTACTTACATGGCACCCTGCCCAAGGGGTTACCTGGGACCTACCACAGGGGTGCCCACGGTTCATGTAAAAGGGAAAGTAAGCCCTGACAAGTAGCTGTACTTGTCAGGACACATGCTAACTTAGCAAACTGCATGCAGGCCCTACACTGTAGGCCTGAGTTCCCTTCTCCGCGCGCCCTTGCATTACTAGCCCTGGCACACACAGTGCACATCACTAGGGACTTTACTAGTAAGGCAAACATACCAATCATGGCCAACCAATTACCATTACACTTTACACAGGGAACTACTGTACTTTGACACTGATCAGCAGTGGCAAAGTACCCAAAGCATCTAAAAGCAAAGGAGGTAGAGGCAAAAAGTCATGGGAAATCACGCCAAGATATGCCAGGTCTAACACCTATGCAGGAGCAATTGGCTTTGCCAATATGTTTTAGCAATGTTGTACAACAGAGTGGCTGCTGTTCAGCATGGCTAAACGTTACTGGGGTATTGGAGAGTGGCATGGAGTGGAGTGGAGTGTCGTAAAGTAGAGTAGAGTGGAGTGTTATGGAGTGACATAGAGTGGCGTGGAGTGGCATACAGTAGAGTTGAGTTTTGTGGAGAGGAGTGAAGTGGAGTGGAGTGCCATGCAGTAGCGTACAATGCTGTGGAGTGTTGTGGAAGGAGTAGAGTGTCGTAGGGGGGAAGGGAATAGAGTTGAGTGGCATAGAGAGGAGTACAGTGTCAGAGCTGAGTAGACTCTCGTAGAGTGGAGTGGCATAGAGTGTCTTGGAGTAGTGTAGAGAATAATGGAATTGTAAAGAGGGTACTGCATAGAGTGTAGTAGAGTGTTGCAGAGTAGAGTGGCGTAGAGTGGAGTAGATTGTCAGAGTGGAGTGGCATAGAGTGGAGTAGTGTGTCATAAAATAGAGTGGAGTAAAGTCGCATGGAGTGGCTTAGAGGGAGTTGTGTAGAGCGTTGAGTAGTATCATAGAATGCAATAGAGTATAGTAGAGTGCTGTAGAGTGGGGTGGCATACAGTGGAGCAGAGTGTCAGTGGAGCAGAGTTCAATGGAGTAGAACATAATAGAGTTGAGTATCATGGAGAGGAGTATTGTGGAGTGGACTGTAGTAGAGTTGAGTAAAGTGACCTAGAGTGAAGTGGCGTAAAGTACAGTGGTGCAGAGTAGACTGGCAAGGAGTGCAGTGGTGGAGTGCATTGGTTTTGAGTAAAGTGGTGTAAAGTGCATTGGTGTAGAGTGCAGTGGCATAGAGTAGAGCAGTGCAGAGTAGATTGCAGTGGCGTAGAGTGGAATGACATAGAGTGGAGTGGCACAGAGTGGAATAGAGTGGTATAGAATGAAGTGGCATAGAGTGGAGTAGTGCACGGTAGAGTGCAGAGTTGTAGAGTAGAGTGGCGTAGAGTGCAGTGACATAGAGTGGTGCGGAGTAGTGTGCAGTGGCGCAGAGTAAAGTGGTGGTGGGTAAAGTGGCACAGAGTAGAGTGGCACAGAGTAGAGTGGCATAGAGCAGAGTGGCGTGGAGTTCATTAGTGTAGAGAGCAGTGGCGCAGAGTGGTGCAGAGTAAAGTGGTAAAGTGCAATGGTGTAGAGTTGCGTAAAGTGCAGTGGCGTAGAGTGCAGTGGCATAGAGTACAGTGGCGTAGAGTGCAGTGGTGCAGAGTAGATTGGCATAGATTGCAGTGGTGTAAATTGTATTGGTTTTGAGTAAAGTGGTATTGAAATCATTGGTGTAGAGTGCAGTGGCATAGAGTGGGGAGGTGTAGAATAGAGTGGCATAATGTGCAGTGGTGTAGAGAAGAATAGAGTGGCATAGACCGCAGTGGCATAGAGCAGATTGTTTCAGAGTAGAGTGAAGTGGCGTAGAGTGCAATGGTATAGAGTAGAGCGTCATAGGGTGCAGCGCTACAGTGTAGATTAGAGTGGCTTAAAGTGGGTTAATGTAGAGTTCAGTGATGGAGAGAGCAGTGTGGCAGAGTAGAGTGACGTAGAGTGAAGTGGCATAGAGTGTAATGGTGTAAAGTGGAGTAGTGCAGTTTAGAGTGCAGTGACATAGAGTGGAGTGATGTAGAGTGGTATTGAGTGCATTGGCATAGAGTAGAGTGGTGCAGTGGCATAGAGTGCTGTTGCATAGAGTGCAGTGGCATAGAGTGCAGTCATGCAGAGTGCAGTGGCGCAAAGTGCAGTGGCATAGAGTTGTGCATAATAGAATGGGGCAGAGAGCAGTGACGTAGATTAAACTGGTGCTAAGCAGAATAGAGTGGCGTAGAGTGCAGTGACATAGAGCGCAATGGGATAGTTTGATATAGTGTGCAGTGGCGTAGAGAGCAGTGGCATAGAATAGAATGTTGTAGAGTATAGTGGCATAAAGTGCAGTGTTGCAAAGTAGTTGGCATTGGGTGCATTGGTTTTGAGTTAAGTGGTATAGAGTGAATTGGTGTACAGTGCAGTGGTTTAGAGTAGAGTGGCGTAGTGCAGAGTGCAGTGGCATAGAGTGAAGTGGTGCAGAGTAGAGTAAAGTGGCATAGAGCGCGAGTGCAGTGGCATAGAGTGCAATGGCATAGAGTCGATTGTTTCAGAATTGGACGAAGTGGAGTGGAGTGCTGCAGGGTATAGTATAGTGGTGCAGGGTAGAGAGTGGTGGCATAGAGTACAGTGGCATAGAGTAGAGTGGCGTAGAGTAGAGTGGCAGAGCATTGATTGCAGTGGCATAGAGTTAAGTGGCGTAGAGTAGATTGTTTCAGAGTAGAGTGGAGTGGTATAGAGTAGTCGTGTAGAGTGCATTGGTGTAGAGTGCAGTGTTGTAGAATAGAGTGCAGTGGTGCAGAGTTGAGTCACGACCTCGGAGTAGCAGGGACGCGGACCACGCAGCATGAACCCAATACGTCTGGACATCATTCTCGGACCCTATATTCTACCCATCATGGCCGCGGAAACTCTACTACCCATATAACCTTTATTTTTAGACCCTCTGAAAGTGTGGGCAATTTCGACACTGGGCTGGCGAATCTCAGCATTACTAGAACAAATAGACTAAAAGGACTATCTACAGACTTACACCCTCTCGATAAATAACATTGCCTGCCCTGCTGTGATCACTTTTTATTTTCGATACACTTATGGCACCACTTTTAGGACTGGGTTGAGGTTTTCTTCCCCCCTCTCCGAACCCCAGGTGCACCATCTTCATGAATTTTATACACTATATAAGATTACCTGGGGTATGATCTCTTTACGTGATGCCTCACTACCATCCTCAGCATTCTGGTTCCGCTTGGACCAGGAACTGCCTTGACAACACTTGACTTTCATTGTGCATAGCCCTGCTGTTTTATTATAATTGGACAAAGAACCATAATTACAGATGGCCTCTTTTGACCACTACCCGATAATGGTGAACCTTGCGCCCTGATGAAGGATTTCTAAGTACATGGCATTTCCGAAACGCGCGTCGGCGCACACACCCCTCTTTCCCGTTTTTTGTAATTCTTTGTACTTATTTTGTGATCTTTTTGTGTTACGTATATGTCTATTGTAGTTGTGTATTTTATTGTAGTGTTGCTTCACATGATTTGTATGTCTGTTATTTTGGATACATGTACAGCCATTGAATGTTCTTCTAGTATAGATTTAGGGCTCTTCTTCTCTGTAAACACTATTATGTGGATTGCTTATTATATGTATAAGTGTGTCTTTTAGAACAAACTTTGATAAAACAAATGAAAAATAAATAAGAAAGATATGTATATTTTTGATAGTAAATGATTGAAAATTAAAAGTGCTGTGGGGCATATATTTGTCTGGATATATTACCTATCTTTATAAATATTAAGTGGGGGACAGTGTTCACGTTGATTAATGTTGTGTTTTTCCCTGGCCAGTTCCCCCCAGAACCTGCTCTGTTTTCAGGGACCCTCTTTTGTCGCTTTAGGGCAGAGTTGAGTGGCCTAGACTGGAGTGGTGTAGACTGCAGTGGTGAAGAGTGCAGTGGTGCATAGTAGACTGGGGTAGAGTGTACTGGCATAGAGTAGAGTGGTGCATAGTAGAGTAGAGAGGCATTGAGTGAAGTGGGGTACAGTGCAGTGTCAGAATGCAGTGGTGCACAGTAGGTTAGAGGGCCATAGAGTGCCTTGGTGTAGAGTGCAGTAGAGTGGCAAAGAATGGTGCAGAGTAGAGTGCAGTGGCATAGAGTAGAGTGTTGCAGAGTAGAGTGACACAGTGTAGAGTGGTGCAGAGTAGAGTGGCATAGAGTAGAGTGGCGCAGAGTAAAGTGATGCAGTTTAGAGTTGCGCAGAGTAGAGTGGCATAGAATTTAGTGGCATAGAGTGCAGTGGCAGAGAGTGCGGTGCTGCAGAGTAGAGTGTTGTAGAGTGCAGTGGTGTAGAATAGAGTGGCATAGAGTGAATTGTTGTAATGTGCAGTGGCATACAGTGGTACAGCGTAAAGTGACGTAGAGTGCAATGGTGTACAGTAGAGTGGCATAGAGTGCAGTGGCATAGAGTAGAGTATAGTGGCATAGAGTGCAGTGGTGCAGAGTAGATTGGCATAGAGTGCAGTGGCATAGAATGTATTGGTTTTTAGCAAAGTGGCGCAGGGTGCAGTAGCATAGAGTGCAGTAGCATAGAGTGCAGTGGCGTAGAGTGCTGTGGTGTGGTGTGCAGTGGCGTAGAGTGGAGTGGAGTGGCACAGAGTGGAATAGAGTGGCACAGAGTGGAATAGAGTGGGACAGAGTGGAATAGAGTGGCATAGACTGCAGTGGCATAGAGTAGATTGTTTCAGAGTAGAGTGAAGTGGCGTAGAGTAGAGTGGTTCAGAGTAGAGTGGCGCAGAGTAGAGTGATGCAGTGTAGAGTGGCGCAGATTAGAGTGGCATATAGTGCAGTGGCAGAGAGTGCAGTGCTGCAGAGTGCAGTGCTGCAGAGTATAGTGTCATAGAGTACAGTGGTGTAAAATAGAGTGGCGTAGAGTGAATTGGTGTAGTGTGCAGTGGCATACAGTGGTACAGAGTAAAGTGGCGTAGAGTGCAATGGTGCAGAGTAGAGTGGCATAGAATGCAGTTGCATAGAGTAGAGTATAGTGGCATGCAGTGGTGCAGAGTAGATTGGCATAGCGTGCAGTGGCATACAGTGTATTGGTTTTGAGCAAAGTGGCGCAGAGTAGAGTGGCATAGAGTTCAGTGACATAGAGTGCAGTGGTGTGGAGAGGCGCAGAGTGGAAAAGAATTGCATAGACTGCAGTGGCATAGAGTAGATTGTTTCATAGTAGAGTGAAGTGGCCTAGAGTGCAGGGGTATTGAGTAGAGCGTAGTAGAGTGCAGTGATGCAGAGTAGATTAGAGTGGCTTAGATTGGATTTGCATAGAGTGCAGTGGCATAGAGTGGAACAATGCAGAGTTCAGCGACGTAGAGTTCAGTGGCATAAAGTAGAGATCAGTGGCATAGCGTGGCATAGAGTAGAGTGGCAGAGAGAGCAGTGTTGCAGAGTATACTGTCATAGAGTGCAGTGGTTTACAGTAGAGTGCATTGCATAGAGTGCAGTGGTGCAGAGCAGAGTGGCGTACAGTGCAGTGGCACAGAGTAGAGTGGTGCAGTGACACAGAGTAGAATAGAGTGGCATAGAGTGCAGTAACAGAGTACAGTGGCGTAGAGCGCAGTGGTGCAGAGTAGATTGGCCTAGAGTGCATTGGTTTTGAGTAAAGTGGTGTAGAGTGCATTGGCATAGAGTGCAGTGGTGTAAAGTGGTGCAAAGTAGAGTGGAATGGTTCTGAGTGCAGTGGCACCAAATGCAGTGGCGTAGAATAGATTGCTTCAGAGTAGAGTGCAGTGGTGCAGAGTAGAGTAGAGTGGTGTAGAGGATACTGGCATAGAGTGCACTGGCGTACAGTGGAGTGGTACAGAGTAGAGTGCATTGGCATAGAGTGCAATGTTGCAGAGTAGGGTGGCGTGGAGTGGGGCAGAGTAGTGGATAGTGCAATAGCGAAGAGTGCAGTGGTGCATAGTATAGTGTGGGGTAGATTGCATAGGCATGGAGTAGAGTATTGTAGAGTAGAGAGGTGTATAGTGGAGTGGGGCAGAGAAGAGTGCAGTGACGCAGTGTGGAGTGGAGTGGTGTGGAGTGGTGCAGAGTAGAGTGCAGTGGCATGGAGTTGTCCAGAGTAGAATGGAGTGGAGTATGCATGGTGAGGTAGCGTACGGCCATTACAAACAACACATCTTCAATTGAAATGGCCATTACAGTTGCACTCACATACAGTTTTACTGATAAAAGTATATAGTGCTCAAGCAATGATGGGGCTTATTTACAAGCCCATTGC
The DNA here is from genome assembly GCA_963921515.1 of Calotriton arnoldi. NCBI lineage: Eukaryota > Metazoa > Chordata > Amphibia > Caudata > Salamandridae > Calotriton > Calotriton arnoldi. The sequence goes on from CAWUFW010011455.1 coordinate 451,029, forward strand.
GCCGTCACTTTTATTGATGCACCAGAAGTGCAGTAGGCTTCCCCATATTTACAAAGCCATGTAAAGTCACCCTGCGTGACTTTTCATGGCCTTGTAAATATGTTTCCCTTTCACGCATCACTCTGCGTAAAAGGGGCGTTTTTTCCCCTGAGTTTTTATATAGCGCGAAATTGACCTGAAGGTATCAGAGTGCTTTACATGAGCAACAGTTATGTTACACAAGGGCACATTCATTTTTGTTAGGCACGGGGAGATTAAGTGATTTGCCCAGAATCACAGGATGTTGAGCGTCATTGCCGAAACTCGAACCTGGTTCCCAAGATTTGAGATCGACTGCCCTAGCCTGTTAGGCCACATCCTCTCCCTTGTGCGCCTGGGTATTCCCACGCAACATCCATGGAACTTGACGCATTCCCAGATTTACAACATTTATTTACAGCATTCTTCAGCATGCATAGAAAGAGGAAAATGCCTTAAATGATTGTTTTTGGGCAGGAAGGTGTCCCTTCCTGCACAAAAACAATCATCCCTTCAGTGCAGGCACCCTTGCAAAATAACACAAGGGTGTTTGCTCTGGCGCATGGCTGCTGTTTGTGCGTCAGCGCAATGGATAAGGACAGGAAGGAGGAAGACCTCTAACCCCTGGTCGGAGTCACTGCTCTCGCCCTGCGCAGCTCCACCGATAAGGCTCTGCCCTTAGCACCAGCTTGAGCCCTTCAGATAGGTGTTCGAAGCACTCCTCCACCTGCAGGCTCCTGCCTGCGCTTCATCCCTGGTGGTCTAGTGGAAGAGCACCCTGATCTTCTGCTCTTCCCCTCTGTTCTGTGCCTTTTTTCTGCTTTTTGTCTCTTTGCCTTTTTATTCTTTTTTTCTCTTTCCCTTTTTGATTCTTTTGCCTCTTTTCATTTATTGCTATTCTGCCCTCTTCCCTCCCCGCTCCTTCTTCCTGCTGCTGCTGCTCCCGCAGTGAGCGTTTTGCTCACGCTCCCGCATTCCAGCTGACCGCCCTCCCCCGACCCCTACTTAATGGTGGCCGCTGCTCGGCAAGGAGAGCAAGACCTCTGACACCTGGTCAGAATCACTGCTCTCCCCCCGCGCAGCTCCACTGTTAAGGCTCTGCCCTTAGCACCAGCTTGAGCCCTTCAGGTAAGTGTTTGAGGCCCTCCTCCACCCACAGGCTCCTGCTTGCGCCTCATCCCTGGTGGTCTAGTGGAAGAGCACCCTGCTCTTCTGCTATTCCACTCTGTTTTGTGCCTTTTTGTCTCTTTGCCTTATTTCTGCTTTTCGTCTCTTTGCCTTTTTATTCTTTTTTCTCTTTGCCTTTTTTATTCTTTTGCCTCTTTTCATTTATTTCTATTCTGCCTCTTTCTCATTCTGCCTCTTCCCTCCCAGGTCCCTCTTCCCGCACTCCCCGCCGCTGTTGCCCCCTCCCCCCAGTGTGTTGCTCATGCTCCTACCTCCCAGCTGACTGCCCTCCCCCGACCCCTACTTAATGACGGCTGCTGTGCGGCTGCCACTGGCGCGCCGAAGGTGCGCCAAAGGCAAGCCTGTCTACGCCCGTCCGGAACCTGACTGCGACCAGTGCCAGGGAGCCTGGCCCCCTGACCCCCGCCGCTACAACCACAGCACTCTCCACGCATTCAACCCTGGATGCAACAACAACTGCCAGCTCTCGATGCTGAGCAACACCCAGGGCCCAATCTCCTGCCGACACTGCCACCGCACCTTCACCCACCTCCGGACCCAGGAAGCCACCCCCAACTCACTGGATGCCACTGCACACAAGCCACTGAGCTGCATCCTCCTCAACGTACGCTCCTTGCATGCACACGCCATAGAAATCTGGGACCTCCTCAACACTCACTCGCCCGACGTTGCCTTTCTCACAGAGACCTGGACCAATGCCAGCTCCGCACCTGACACCGCAACCGCCACCCCCGACGGATACAAGATCTCAAGGAAAGACCGCCCCAACCGCCCAGGAGGAGGCCTCGCCATCGTCCACAAAAGCTCTCTCCGACTCACAACCACCAACTCGGATGACGCTTTGCCCCTCATGGAACACATCCACTTCCAGATCCAGCCCAACCCCAGAACGACACTCTGCGGAACACTCACCTCCAGACCTCCCGGACCCCGCACCCCCTTCACCAACGTCATCGCAGACCACATTGCACCCCACGCCCTCGGCTCTATGGACTACATACTTCTCGGAGACCTGAACTTCCACCTGGACAACCACAGCGATCCTAACACCACCATCTCCTGGAAAACCTCACCAACATAGGACTGAAGCAACATGTCTCTACTCCCACTCACACAGCAGGACACACACTCGACCCCATCTTCACCAGAGGAAACAACATTTGCTTCAGCCACATCACAGAACTGCTCTGGACAGACCACCACTGCATCCATTTCTCCTTCACAAAACCCACCGCACACAAGCGCACGCTCTGCCCCCACGCAGAAGCTGTAACAAAGTCTCTGAAGAACACCTCACCTCCGCCCTCACCTACACTCCTTCCCTAACTACGACAGAAGCCAACACAGCGGCAAGCAACCTCCACCAATGGATTGCCAACTGCGCCAACACTCTCGCCCCCCTCCAGAACACCATGAGACGACACAACAACAAAGCCAACTGGTTTATTACGGACCTCCGAGAATCCAAGCGCGCATGCCGACGACTGGAGAAGATGTGGAGAAACAGCAGAACCCCGGAAGCACACTCCGCCTAGAAAGCAGCCATCACGGCACACCACCAACTTATCAAATCAACAAAGAGAAACTTCATCCAAGACAAAATCCTCTCCAATGCCCACAATTTCAAGGAACTCTTCGCCATCATACAAGAATTTGCCAGACCCAGCAGCAAAGCAACCGACGTCCCCCCTCCCAAGACCTCTGCAAAAAACTCAGCTCCTTCTTTCACCTCAAGATCAAGACGTTCTACATCAACTTCGACGATCAAGACCATGGCACCGCCTCAACTCCCATCCCCAGCGACGCCATCCAAGAGACCCTTCTCACCTGGACCCCTCTCACCACAGAAGACACCTTAAAAACAATAAAGAGCATCCACTCTGGAGCACCTACTGACCCCTGCCCGCTGCACATCTTCCACAGGGCCGCCACTTCCATCACACCCGAGCTACACCGAACTATCAACTGCTCCCTCGAGACCACCACATTCACCGACGACTGGAAACGTGCAGAAGTCAACCCCCTCCTAAAGAAGCCCTCCGCAGACCCGACGGATCTCAAGAACTTCAGGCCCATCTCACTGCTCCCTTTTGCCGCCAAAGTCATCGTAAAGGCCGTCAACATCCAGCAAGCACACTTCATAGAGACCAACATCATCCTAGACACCTCTCAATACGGATTCCGCAGCAACCACAGCACCGAGACCGCCTTCATCACTGCCACCGATGACATCCGCACCCTCCTATACCAAGGCCACACGGCAGCCCTCATCCCCCTGGACCTATCAGCAGCTTTCGACGTCGTCTTCCACCGCACACTAGCCACCAGGTTCCACGACTCTGGCATCCGAGGAACAGCCTTAGACTGGATAAGATCTTTCCTCTCAGGCAGAACACAGAGAATAAGACTCCCACCCCTTCCTGTCAGAACCGACAGAGATCAGATGTGGAGTACCCCAAGGATCCTCCCTCAGCCCCACACTCTTCAACGTCTGCATAGTCTCCCTCACAACCATCGTCTGAAACCACGGACTCAACATCATCTCCTACGCCGATGACACCCAGCTCATCCTCTCCCTCACAAAGTAACCAACATCACCAGGAACAATTTCCAAGAAGGGTTGAAAGCCGTTGCAAACTGGATGAGCAACAGCTGCCTGAAGCTCAACTCGGAGAAAATAGAAGTCCTCATCCTAGGCTCCACCACCACCGCATGGGACAACACCTGGTGGCCCCCCGACCTCAGAAACCCACCCACTCCAATAGACCACGCACGCAACCTCGGCATCATACTCCACTCTTCACTTACCATGAATCCCCAGATCAACGCCGTATCCTCAAAATGCTTCAACACCCTCTGCATACTTGACAAGACTTTCAAGTGGATCCCCCTGACTCCAGGAAAACCGTCACCCACGCACTTATCACCAGCAGACTGGACTACGGAAACGCTCTCTATACCGGAATCAACAAAAAACTCCTCCGCAAACTCCAGACCATCCAGAACACCGCAGCCAGACTTATCCTTGACATCCCACGACATGACCACATCACTCAAGACCTCCGCGACCTCCACTGGCTCCCCGTCGAAAGAAGAATAACCTTCAAACTGCTCACACACACCTACAAAGCCCTCCACAACCAATGTTCCCTCTAATTTCTTTCCTCTGTGTGCGGCAGTGTAGGGTCTCTGTGCGCTGCAGCCATTGCTATGTGCGCCAGGAACCAGACTGCGCTTGTGCGAAGCGCCAAATATCACTCTAAACTTTTGCTTAAAAAAACTGAAAAGACGGTGCATTTCCACACATACAACCCACGTTAAGGGGCTTAAGGCAGATTTGCACCAACGTGGCGCATTTTCCATAAGCATAGATATCAAAGAATGTGGCCCTATCATGTTTATGCTGAAAAAGATTTTACATTTTTTTCCAGACTATCCATGATCAAATTTTACAAGAATATCGCAAAATTAAAAAGGTGAGTAGTAAAGATTTACAAAGGCATGTGGGCTTTTGTTTAAGTATTCATGTTAATCACAGCTCGTGAAGGGGCTGTGATTAACATGAATACTTAAACAAAAGCCCACAATTGCTCTCGCACCCGCGCTGTACAGCCCTGCCAAGTGTCACACAACTCGCGTTACACTAACACATTTTAAGTCACATTACCGCATGTAAAAAGATTGTCACGCAAATCAGCTTACTAAAAAGCTGAGTGTATTACCTGTTTTAATGCTTTGTAGAGTCGAATATTTTGTGAGGTTGAAGGCGGCGCACAGCAGTCAATGCGAGTGCTGTTATGCTTTGCTGGGACCAGGCTGGTTATTGGACTGCCTTTTGTTTGTGTTGCGTAGCGCAGGCTGACCTGGCTACCTCCCCCGGCACCAAAAGGTCAGTAGTAGTGCACACGTGCGTGCAGCCATGTGGCCTGCAAACACAACGAAGTTTACTATTGCCAGGCAGTCCGTCAGTGTCAGTGCAGCTAAAGGAAGAAGTTCAGCAGGTGCGTCGTGTGGACAGACAGGGACTGAAAGGCTCCAGTCGGCACAGGCAGGACGTTTTCAATTTCAAATTCCTGCTGCAGCCAGCCTGGGCCACCTAGAATTGCTGCTGCTGGAATTAAATTAAAGGAAAAGAAGTGTTCTTCTCGGCACGTGCTGCCTTCCCATGCTTGTGTGTGGGGGTGGTGTTCGCTGGGGGCTGTGTCCAGTCACGGTGAGAGGAGGTACGTATTCCATGTTTGATTTCTGATCACTTTTTTAGATTAAGTGCCAAAATTTAGCGCTATAATGCAGTGCGCAACATCACTTGTAAATTCTGCCTAAATAAAGAGACATTCGAGATTAAAATTGTCGATCCTGCATTGTTTTATTACAGCTTGTGCTAAAATGGGATTCTGGTTCAAACAAAGCAGTCGATGACGGAGATTCTCCTAAAGGATCAGAACATGTATTCCCAGTTAGCACCATCGCTTCCTGTTACAGGGCCTAAAGGAGCTGTAATTACCTACTGTTATAATTATTAGAAAGTGAGATCTGGTCGACTGAGATCCGAGGTTGTTCCGGTATGCAGATATAAAAAAAGTTGAACACTAGAAGAAATACAGCATGCATGGGGCAAAATAAGCTGTGAGGTAGTGTACCATTCTCCCTAATTAATCTGGTCCAAACAGGTAGAGTAATGCTTAACTGTGAATGTACTAGACATTGAAACAGATGTAGAAAATCCTGACCCTGCTCTGAAATAAAAAAACATGCTGTTCCTTCAAAGCTAGGTTTAAAAATTCACAATCTACCATTCAAATGGGTGCAATTTCTGATGTTTCCTTCGTCTTCATTGCTCCATTTTGCTCCTGAGAATGTGTCACTCATAGTCATTGAATGTCACTCATAATTTCACTGAAATTATAAAAATGTCACACATAGGCAACCTGAAACCTTGGCAGCTATGGCTTTACTAACAAAAGAGTAGAGCAAGTTTAAAAACACAGCGTGTACTTTCTGAAAGTACACGCTGTGTTTTAAACTTGCTCTACTCTTTTGTTAGTAAAGCGCGGCTGCGAGAGAGACAATCTGCCCCGCACCGCAAAATACAGCAAGTGCCCCAAGCCTGAAGCCCCAAGCCAGCCTTACCTGCACTCCTGACTCACGCTGGCAAAACCGCAGGAAGTGCCTGTTTTTCGCGCCGCTCGCTTTTTAAAGCGGCGGCGCGAACTCTCTCGCTGGATGTCCTGCGTGTGTGCGCGCTCCACACACGGGAGTGCGCGCTCACGGGAAGAGAGGTGCGCGCGCACCTTATTGGGAACAGTGTCCACAACACCAGACCCCAATACCTCAAAGAACAAATCTCCTTCTACGCCCCCAAGAGAAACCTCTGCTCAGCTGACCTCGCCCTGGCCACCGTCCCTCATTTCTGCAGGACCAGAGCAGGTGGTAGTTCCTTCTCCTACCTCGCAGCCAAGACCTGGAACGAACTCCCCCTTCACCTCCGACGAAGCCCGACACTGCACCAGTTCAGAAAGGACCTCAAGACCTGGCTCTTCGAATGACCCCAACGGAGCTGCTCACACCCGCTCCCTCAGCGCCTTGAGACCCTCACGGGTGAGTAGTGCGCTTTACAAACCTTGATTGATTGATTGATTGAGGAATGCACCGTATCTTGTAGATACTATGCATTCCTGCCCTTTTAATTTGACACGCAGCAGGAAGGCTTGCTGTGCTGCCGTGAATCAAAATATTGTTAATGAGGCCAAATGTGTGGAAATATCATCACCCAATGTACTGATTTGATCATCAGCACAGTTCATTTACAGACATTTAAATTTTGTTGTGTGCTAGAAAAAACAACAACATCTGTAGAGCCTTCCTCAAGCAGACCCCTACTAATCGGCATGATTGTCACATAAATCCTTTCACTTTGAAGTCAGAGAAAGAAAAATAAACACCAAGCTCCCTGGAAGACACAGCCTTACATTCGACCTCTGTCTTTCAATGCACAGCAAATGTGACAAGATAAGAGCAAGAGTTAAAGGCCTGTTTACAGAAAAAGAGTTTGTGGTATAATGCGGTAAATAAGAGTTGGGTAATGAGAGGGATGAACTCAAGTTGGACAGGCTAAAGCAAATATAGCCAGCAAATAGAAAGTCAGAAAATGTGAGTTACAAACCACAAAGCCAATGGTAGGCGATGGGCGGAATGCATTGCTAAGTCAACTTTCTGAATGTCCCCAAGTTGTCTTTAGCAAACCAGACCGCTGCGCTATCTGGTAGGCTGCAATCTAAAACGTCCTTCTCCTTCATTCAGCTGTGATCATTTTGTTTATTGATCCAGCTGCCTGAGTCAATGTCAAAATAGCTACCGGAGCATGAACTTTCAGTCGCACACAAATCGCACTGTAATTCTGCTAAAGTGTCATAGATAACTAGATAATTTACAATGTCTATTTTTCTCTGGTAGCAACACAGATTGGAGCACAGCAGTCATGAGGAATACATTGCAGTCCCAGCACCATCCCCTTCCATCATTTTATTTAGACTTCAGAGTGCAGTTTTCAGTTTGAGAGTAGTGTAGAATGCCTAGGGCTACACTAATCTACATGGATTTTTAGGTCTGACTTGAGAATGCATCTGTCGCTTGACCTTATGTGATCAGCAAAAAAGAACTTTCAGAGTCCTGCTGAGAGAGGGCCTAGGCTCCACCCTCATGTTTGTTCCCCCGAGTACAGGATCTGATTGGGCCAAATTTGTGTTTTTACACTAAGAAGACTGCTTGTATTGCACATTTTGGCTTGTGGCAAAGCCTACATATGATACAGCTGGATTGAGTTAGTTATGGTGGCAAACCAATGATCATGGCTATAGTCCTTATCTGTTCATTATGAAAAGTTATGAAATAGGCTCTAGGCCTGACTTATTTATTGTGAAAAGCTATATTAAAAACAATCGGTATGTATGTGTGGATTCTTATTACTCTATACTAAAATCCACAGTTAGGTATTATGTTACGTGAAATCTCACAGATTACCTTACTAGGCAAGGGTTTCACTGCTGGTTACCCCATGTGCCAAACTGTGGATATAGAATGTTTGCTCTGTGGGAATCCTTGTTAGTCCCTCTTAGGAGAGATTGCATTTTGCTTAGACAACTTATTTTATATAATTTTATAATTTTATGACTGTGTGTCTGATGGTTGCCTTTTGGAAAAGCTTTCGCTCAGTACAGTAGGCCTCAGTTGGTTATGGTGGCAATTCATTGATAAGAGCTAAAGGCTTGATTGATGTACAGGGAATTGTAATGCCAGATGCCATAGGTCTGGTCTGTTTTTTTTATGAAAAGTTATTACAAAGGCAGTAAACCTGGCTTATTTATTATGAAAGCATTTGGAAAAGCTAATATGCCTCTAACAGTGAATTGTTATCACATTATGCTACAGGCTGTAAAAAGGTATTTGGTTACATGTAATCTTGCAGATTACAGGTAGGGTTTGGTGTTGGTCACCTACTCTGACAAGATCTGGGAGTAGAGTTTTACTGTGATGATTCTTGTCAGGCCCCATTGGGAGGTGTTATATTTTGATTTACCAGCTGTACTTTTGAACATATTTGTAATTTTATAAACGTATTCCTGATGGTTGCCAGCTAATGCGCATTTCAGTGGGCCTATTTTGTATATAGCGTCAAGCCATTGCTAAAAGTTAGAGGCCTTATCGGTTCAGTGGAAAAAGTTATGTCATATTTCTTGGGTGTGATCTCTTAATAATGAAAAGGTATGACAAAGCAAGTAGGCCTCATTTACTTATTGAGAAAAACATGAATTAGAGGCAATAGGCTTTCAAGGTTGGAATGTTATTACACTGTGCTAAAGCCTGTAGACAAGTATTTGTCACATGGAATCTTGCACATTACCATATTAAGCAAGGGTTTTGCTGCTGGTGACCCTGAAGGAAGTGGCCCGATTAGGGTCACTCTGGTCACTCACGACCACCTCTCAGCCTTCCATACAAATGAAGAGTCGGTCAGACAGTAGAGAATACAAACCAATAATAGTTTATTCAAAGTACTCTCAGAGCGGAGCCCTGTCTGCCCAGTCGCTAGGAGTGCTGCAGAGGGACTGACATCAGCAAGCACAACGATACATTATGTCCACTTCGAGACCAATGAAAACACGCCCATCATGGAATTTTCCAAGAAGATGCAGCTGGACAGTAAATTACAAAGGAGGGTGGCAGCCTCTATTTAATCTTCGTGGATCTGAAGACGGCCTTTGATCTGGTGCCCATAGCTAAATTATGGGGGGTACTTAGAGACATGGGGATCCCTCGCTACCTTCTGAGCATGCTCAAGAGATTGCATGAAGGTAACTTTGCCCAAGTAAGGTGTGGGAAAGGAGGTGAACTAACTTCCCGATTCCCAGTTGACAGAGGAGTAAGGCAAGGGTGTGTGCTCGCACCTACCCTGTTTTGCCTCTTTGTCAACGCATTGGTTGCCCAACTTACTGAGGTAAAGGACAATGACTCCCCTAAGATAGCAAACATAAAGGTCCCAGCAATGATGTTTGCGGATGACACCCTTCTAATGTCAAAGTCGCCCATGGGCATCCAGAGGGTTCTAGATAGCTTTGTTACCTTCTGTAACAACAGGGGGCTGGAGATTAACACGCAGAAGACCAAGTTTATGGTCTTCAACCCAGCCAACACATCCCACTCTAACCCTTGTCTAGATGGCACTATGCTGGACAGGATGTCGGTATTTGAATATTTGGGTGTCACCCTGACAGAAAACATGGAGTGGGGGCCACAAATAGCCAAAGCTATGCTTAAGTTAGCCCAGACTACCGGGGGAATTGCAAAATTACTGAGAAACTCCTCCTCCAAACCTGCTGGGCCTATAGCAGAGATTTATAAGGTGCAAGCCAGGGGTGCGACAATGTATGGGGCTGAATTATGGGGTCACTGTTGGTGTAGTAACGTGAGTAAAGTAGAGAATAGTTTTATGAGGCAGATTTTGGGTCTCCCCTCCAGTACCCCCCTAATCCCCCTACGGCTGGATCTAGGAATTAGACCAATTGGGGATGAGATTGGTCTCAGACCCCTAACTTTTTGGCGTAGATTGTGGGTGACCCCGGAACTGGCAGTCTATCGATCAGAATTAAAAGAGCTATTGAGTTTCCCGGGTGTAGAAAAAATCCCTTGGTTTGCATACGTAAATGATGAATGCAGTAGGCTGGGTAAACCAAGTCTTTGGAGTAATCTAGAGGAAGCGTGTTTTGCAATCTCATGCCCAGAATTGGTAAAAACCTATCGAATGAACAAACTTGCAGCCATCCAAGGGAGTTCGGCCTTAGGATACTTGACAGCCAAATTTCTGATAACAAAAGATGAGTATATAATAGAGCCCTTCCTGGATGATATCCAACCAACCCTGGCTAGGAATTTATATGTCCAGTTTAGATTTGGTACCCTGCCGCTCTGTGGTTTTTCCTACAAATGGTCAAAAACTGCCTTGCAAGGGTGCCCTGTCTGTAACTGTGAGGAAGAGTCAGAGCTCCATGTTTTCTTCTTTTGCCCTGGCTATAAACCAGCAAGAGAGCGCTGGCTTAACCAGCTGTGCAGGAATTTAGGGTTCGTGCACTGTGAGGAGGCATTTAGAGTCCTGAAGTTTGACACCCGCAAGCCCATCGTTTTTGCTGTATCTCGATTTTTAATTTCAATGTGGCGCAGGCGCTGGACTTTTTAAAATTTGTTATCACAGTCGCAAGCACACACACTGTCTTTATCTGCTAATAGTTTAATCTAAATTTTTTAAATCTTTCACATATCCCAAATCCTAATTGGATTGATGAAATAAGTTTTTACTCTTTCTTCGTATGTGTAACTTTTTATCCCTAAAGGTGGCTTGTGATACGATTTGCCCGGATCCACCATTTTATGACCTCTGCAAAGCACCTTAACGCTGTTTAAAACTAACTACACTTGTGTAGCCACCAATGATTGGTCCTAATTTGTGCTTGCCTCTTTCAGTTATTGCTTTTTGTAATGCACATATATCACACACGCACTTTAATGAGGCCACTGGATTTGGATATGTGTCATTGTAGATTGTTTTTATGGAATATTAAGGTGATGCACATGCACTTTTCTAAGATGGATGGATTCCTTTTTATCATTTTACTTTTTAATGAAATGTTTTGTACTGTACACATACTTTTATGATCTTAACGACAGATATAAAGTTTTTCTGAACTTTAAGTTTTGATTCTGAGGCCGGGCACACCTTATCTACTAGACAAGGTCACTCTGCCTGTGCCCACCACTAGACAAGTGGGAGAAGGCTTATGTCTAAGGGAAAGGTATGTGCTAATGAGAACAGTGCATTCATTAGTGTAACAGAACTCAGCTCTGAAGAAACATAACCTAAAGAAGGCCGTTTTTCGGAAATGGCAAAGGATTAGTTTCGACCATGATACAAAATGGCGCCCTTACACAAAATGGTGCCGCGAATGCTTACTTACGTGAAACAATGCTAAAGCATATTTTTCTATTCTAACAGACCCTCCTTTTAGCATGAGCTAAACATTTTGTACAAAACAAAAAGAATAAACTGTTTTAGGAGCACTCCATATCTTCAGGTTCGGGAAGGGAAGCAGTAAGGAGGGAAGAAGTCTCAAAAATACCCTCATCTATTTGCATGAGATCTTCTACTCCTTTCTGAATCATAATTGTTGCATTAATATCATGAATTGACATTCTCTTAGGAGCAAGAAGGGTGGTGCAATATGAACAACATAAGGGGAGACACTGGACCAGAACACAGCAAGAAATCAGAATCACAATGAAGTAAATCACCTTCTCAAGGATCGAACTCCAACTACCAAAAAGTGTCCAACTCCAGTTCCCACTCTCCATTCCCTTAACATTTTTGTAGGATGTCTAAAATGTGTTGGGTAATGTTATTTTCCATATTAGTGATCCCGACTACACACTGGTCTCCTACTACAGCGCACACACCACCACTCTTAGCTATAATGAAATCAACAGCATATATAGTCTTCTCGGAATTTATCTGCATACTTTCCAATTGGGTGGTGATGTCATGTAAAGCTGCTACTGTAGAGTTAGACAATATCTGCAGTTCACATCCAAAATATTCTCTGTCTCTTTCACCCCTGGCCATTGCGGTACCACCAAAGGTAATAATGGAAGAAAGAATATACCCAAAGGTGATACCATTACTATAATTATTAACTTCCAAATCTGTCACTCCGTCGCAAAACTCTGCAATGTTCTTTTTACTCATCTTACACTAGTCTTACTATACTTACAGGGTACGCCTAGTGGGAGCACGATTCCTAAAGCAACATCATCTGTACCATTATGAACATTTGAGTAAGTGCCATTGGATAAAAAATAAAATCCTGGGTGTGCATAAAGTGGGCCTTGATAATCTACAGGAGCATATCTGGTATTCATTCCGAAGGTACTCGGATCCTTCTTTTTCACTAGAGACATTGTATCTTGAACAGTATTATTCCAGAACAATTGACATACAGAAATGCATCAGTACTATTAATTATCTGGCAACATGCGGGGTAATAACCAGCTTTTTGAGTAACCGTTAAATCTTGGTAATGCCAGCCCACTAAGGTGATGTTCTGCTCTCTCATGTACAAGTTATCACAATACTTGTTATTATCACACCCCGGATACCCCTTTCCTCGTGACTTTCGGTAATACAAACAAGGGCCAGGATACCCCATTCCAAACTCACCCCTTACCTCTATGAAGTGGGCTGGGCGAGTATACGTGTAATTGACAAGTGACAATGGGTAAGCAGTCTATAAACTTGTAACAGATTCGGTGGGATAAGAAGCTGTACCTGCCTCAAAAAATCTTTTATGTGTATCTAGAAATACATTACTTGGGGCTGTTCTTTTTGTGCGGTTTGGGAACAATCTTGTTCTCAACACTCGATGGTGCATTCTGATCACGTTCAAAAACCCAGGACACCCCAGCTAGAATTAATAGCAGTAAAATCACAAAAATAGTACATAGTATCTTTTTCTTAGTGGACCAAAATACATGTGTATGAACAAGGGGAATCACTGGCTGCTCTTCATCAGCAACCATTCTGCCAAAGGGATGCATAGCAAATGCAAGAAGCAAAGGGGCAAAATGCCAGCAAGAGGAATATACAAGTTCCCAGTGTCCATCAGAGCCTCACTGGTACAGGCTCCTATTGTCCATCAAAACGTTGGCGCTCTTGAGCACCGGCGGTGGAGCTTGCTCTGTCCTAAGCTCGGGTTCCCATGTTGACCAGAATAATGTACCCCCAAGGGAATACTTTCAACATATCCTGTCCAATGTTCAAACAGTGCACAAGTCTCACATCACCCTAAACTAGCTCCATTGGTACTATAACAGAGTACAGCCTAACTTACACAGTCCATCCCTACCTAATCTGACTTCTCCTTTGGTACACTGTTTCTCAGCCGAGGTCGCAGATTGTACCTAGTGAATCCAGGCACAGAGGAATCCACAAAAAGGGGCTCCTGGATTGCTCTTATTTCCGGAGGAACTGCTGCATTCAGCACTTCATCATTTTCCTCATCTGTTTTGGTCCAGGTTAGCCGGGCGTCACTGAAGGGGACAAATCGAGGCACCGTCTCACACTCGGAGTCCCCTACTCCGTCTTTCATACACTGGTATAGGGCAAAGACAGAGGGGCCTTGCGACAGTGAGTCGCATGGATCCAGTTCTTACGGCCGGCAACCTTGACTGCGGTGCGTGTTGATAGGAGGACCTGTTCCAGTCCCTTCCACTGCTGCTCCAAACTCTTCTTCCGCTGGAAGTTGCGCACCAGAACAAAATCCCCAGGCTGAACATCGTGTCCAGGCCCCTCTGGTGTAGCTGGCAGGGATTCCCGGACCTGTTGGTGAATAGAACGCAAGCATTCAGTTAACTGGCAAAGATAATCTATCAACAACGGATACTCAATATCAGAAAACCGCTGAGGGGCGGGACGCCCCAGGCATTTGCCGGGCGTCCAAACACGACCTCGTACAGTGACAATCCTGTCCTAGAATGTGCTGTAGTTCTTGTTGACAAAAGAGCCAATGGTAAAGCATCTGGCCACTGTAACCCTATGGTCTCCTGAATCTTTGCTAGTTTAAGCTTGAGAGTACCATTGTACTTCTCAACCAAACCTGCTGACTGTGGATGATTGGCAGCATGAAACTTCTGCCTAATACACAACCAATCACAAATCAATTGAATCATCTTAGCATTGAAATGACTTCCGTTATCACTCCAGATCAAACAGGGCAAGCCGAAACGAGGAAAGATCTCCTTTTGGAGTACCTTTGCAGTCGTAACGGCTGTATTGTCTTTAGTGGGATAAGCCTCAACCCATTTACTGAATCCACAGACAACTACCAAAACATACTTCAAATTATTGCACCTATCCAATTCAATATAATCCATCTGAAGGACCTCAAAAGGGAAAGTGGGTGGTGCAAAATTACCGGGTGGTGTAGGGGTACCCTTTCTAGGATTGTGCATCATGCACATGATGCAGTACTTCACCAAGTGTGCAGATGTTATCATTCAGCCATACAGGGTCTAACAACTTGCAAATACCCTTAGCACTGATATGGGCTGGGCCATGGGCCATCGTGACTAAAGGAAGAACATATGCATCTGGCAACATCCATCTCTGTTACCTGACTTATCAATCCAACATCCCTCATCGTTCAATTGTGCTGTACCTTCTTGCCATATTGCTAATTCTTCTATTGTGGCCTCACTTTGGATCTCTTTCACATTCTCAAGTGTATCCTCAAACATGGTAACTTCAAGCACCCACCTAGCGAGACCTGCTACAAACATCCTTTTCATTTTAGTCCGGGCTGTTTCCTTAGCTGTCTGATCTGCAAAAGCATTTCCCTTACCTACATCGTCAGTGACTTTCCGGTGGGCACTACACTTTACTATGGCCAATTTCTTAGGGAGTGTCGGAGCAGACAAAAGCCTCAATATAAGGTGCCCATGCTGAATCTTTGTGCCATGCGAAGTAAGGAACCCTCTCTCTGCCCAGAGTAGCCTAAAGTTATGTGCGACTCCAAAGGCGTACTGGCTGTCAGTATAAATATTGACAACCAGTCTCTCACTCATTTCATAAGCTCGTATTAAGGCAACAAGCTCAGCAGCTTGGGCCGACTGATAAGGAACTCGTGATGTCTCAACTATTGAACGCAGTGTTGTAATAGTATACGCAGCAGTTGTAGTGCCATCCGGTAATTTAAAACAAGAGCCATCGACATATAGTTCCCCTTGTGGGTCAGATAAGGGAACATCAGTCAAGTCTCTTCTTCTGTCTGGAAGATACAATCATGTTTATCATTCTCCTCACGCTCAGAAGGGAAGGGCAGTAACGTGGCTGGATTCAGAGTGGCACATCTTTTGATCGTGATATGTTTGGCAAACAATGATAATTCATATCCAGTCAGATATGCACTGCTCAGGTGCTGTGTCTTTGTCTTATTCAAAAGTGTATCCACAGCATGGAGTACCATGACTGTGAGGTCAGTATCAAGTATGAGTCCAGCCGATTGTCTTATCGAGACGGCCACAGCCGTGACCGCTCTTAGACAGCTCGGGAGGGCTCTTGCTACAGGGTCAAGAACAGCAGAGAAATAAGCACACAGCCGTTGCTTATCTCCAACTTTTTGTGTTAAAACAGGAAGCGTGCAACCAGCCATCTCATGGACGTACAACACAAACAATTTGTTGTAATCAGGGGTGCCAAGTACTGGAGCTGAACAAAGCGCAGTTTTCAATTGCTCAAAAGACTGCTGACATTCAGGCGTCCAGGGCAGGGGCTCATTCACGTCTTTAGTGGTTAGTGCAAGCAGGGGTTTGATTAATAAGGAGTAGTTAGGTATCCACTGCCGACAGTAGGAAGTGATACCTATAAAAGCGCGCACATCTTTCTGAGTCTGTGGGATGGGCATTTTAACAATGGTACTGATGCGCTCAGGGGTCAATCTCCTACCCTCCTTCGACAGTAGGTGACCTAAGTAGGTGATCTCCTGTCGACAATACTGAAATTTAGAAAGAGAAACTTTATGTCCATGTTGAGCCAAATGTAACAATAACTTAACTGTACTATCTTTACAACCTTGTTTAGTATCGGAAGCGATAAGTAAGTTGTCAACATACTGCATCAATACATTACCTGTGGGAAGCGAAAGGGAATCCAATTGACCTTTCAGGGCCTGACTATAAATGCTCGGACTTTCTGTATAGCCCTGAGGAGCTCGACAAAACCTAAAGCTCCTACCAGCTAGGTGAACCCAAACAGATATCTGCTATCTGGATGAATAGGAATACTGAAGAACGCATTTTTCAAATCGATGACAGAAAAGAATTTAGCAGAAGAAGGAATCATCGTTAAAAGAGTAGTAATGTCAGGGACCTCTGGAAACTGGGGAACCACTATTTTATTAACTTCGCGCAAATCAATCACAAAACGATAAACATCTTCATGCTCATTAATAGAACCTGAGGGCGTCCGTTTAAGAATTGGAAGAATAGGGCTATTACAAATATTAGCAGTTGTCTCCTCAACCACTCCCTTCTTAATCAAATCCTGTATAATTTGCAATAAGGCTCGCTCTCCTGCCTGTGGTATTTTATACTGAGGGATACGAGGCAAAATAGCACCATCCTTAACCTGTATCGAAACTGACGATATCTGCAACAGTCCCACGTCTGTGTCGCCTGTCGCCCACAGAGTGGGTGGCACATCAACAAATTCAACAGCAAGAAGCGCATCTTTGGATAAACGCTGTTTAGCGCGCACTACATCTGGACCCATTGTCATATAGACACCCGCCGGAAAACAATAAATCGTAGCATGCAATTTCTTCAACAAGTCTAAACCCATCAAATTTTCACCACAATTAGATGTCAGCAAGAATGGCGAATCCACAGTGAAAGGACCAATGGTCAACACAAGAGTTTTTGAAATGGGGCTTACAACCGGTACACCAGAAAAACCAACCAAAACATTATTATGGACAGACAGAGCCGCCCCAGGGACCATATTTCGAGAAACATAACTTTACGTCGCACCTGTGTCCACCAAAAATTCCATAGCCGAACCTTGTAGTTCCGCTGTTACATAAGGACCGCGCTGGTCTACAGGTATCGGAACTGGTACCCCACTCTGTCCCTGGCTGTCCTAGCTGTAAGACATTCCTGTCGCTTCATCCATATCATAGTCATCATGGTAGTACTGCCCCTCACGAGGGTCATCAAAGTAATTGTTATCAGAACGACTCTGTGGGGCTGCAGCGTTCTGAGCCCTATCAGCCCCACCAGCTCCACGACCCTGTCCACGAAAACCGCGTCCTCTAGGGACTGCCACCTTCTGAAAAAGCACAGGACACGCGCTACGCCAGTGACCCTCCTCCTTACAGTACGCGCACTGATTTGGCCCCAAAGGTGTAGTATTCGGCTGTCTACTAGTGCGTGGAAGCTGTCGGGCAGGACCACCACGTCCTCTGCCTTTCCCTCTAAAAGCCTGCTGCAACAACACCTTCGTCTTCAAATCCTTATGCTTTTTCTCTGTTCTCTCCTTTTCCTCGTTATCCTTTGCTCATAATACTGTGCCATATTCAAAATAACAGAAGGGGAAGAGGTGGACCAGGTGCTTTCGGAAGCCAGCAATCGAGTTGCAATCTCAGGAAGCAAATTGGAAACAAATCTATTAACAAACAACCGAATACCTCCCTCAATAGACAAATCCTGCCCACTGTAATCCAAAAACGTGTCTTCAAACCGGGTGAAAAAATCAGACACACTCTCATCTTTCTTTTGTCGACAAGCCAACAGTTTATCCCAATCTACTTTTCTTGGCGGAATAAGAGAATGCATATATGTAATAATGCGACCAGGTAACGCAAGTATCTCAGCTCGGGGTTTATCACCTGGCTTCCTTTCCTGATCCCATCCTTTAATCACATCCCATGTACCTCCCGACTTCGCAACATGATCCTGAGTGTGCACCTGCCTCCAAATATCAACCGGAACCAGCAGACCAAAAAACATCTCGATATCAGCAAGAGTCATTACAGTGGAAGAGGCAGCTTCAGTCAACTCTTTATAATATGCAGTAGGGTTTTTTCTAGGGTCGGGCAAATGAGTCTTAAGGGACAGAACCTCACTTCTTTTCCACAGAGTATAAACCCATTGTTCCTGAAAACGGGTCGCCTCCCTCACCCTAGTAACATTGCCACGGCCATCCGTTAACTCCGGTATTTCTGGATGATATATAGGATGAACCTCCTGCATCGGAAACTGAGACACTGACCTGGGACTTTTCTTATGTAATCTTCCCTATAAGCTATTATTGTCGCAACATTAGAAAAAACCTGTCCTGGCCCCAATTCACTAATATACACCCGATCTCTAATGTCATACAAAATTTGAGGCGCTTCCGCTTCAAAACACTGCTGCCAAAGACCAATTAAAGCTGCGCACATGTGTTTAAGGGCATGCTGTTGTATGAAGGGCTCGAAATCTCTCATAGTCGCCCAGACATCCTCTACACTATAAATAGGATTACGGGCCCACTGGGCAGCCTGATTGGCTATTACCTGTTTCTCATTATCTCCCACATTGGATCGCACTAACGGTCCCATGCGCTCCTTAAATTTCATCCAGTCCCTATCCTCAAATCCACATACCGGTGTCCTGCTACTTACTAATGTCGGAGGATGAAAAACCATAATAGGAGAAGCAACAGAAGTAACAGGCACTAATGTCGCTGATGGTTGTGTCGCAGGAGAAAGAGCTGGCGAAAGGGACGCTGAGACAATAGGTGTGGCAGGGGTACTAACAGTCACAGTTGCCACAGACGGCAAAGACACAGAAGAAAGAGGAGGAGGAGAAGCCGAAGCCACGGCCATTGAACTAACAGCAGTAGATATGGGGACTGAGACAGTAGACGCAACTGTAACGGGTGGCTGTGAGGGCACCGGAACAGTGGGATATATTCTTTGTGGGGCATATGGAGGCGGGGGTCGAGTATCCAACAATTCCTCTATAAAAGCATCATCTTCTTCCTGAACCACATACGATTTATCAATTTGTAATCGAAACCTTCTATCTTCACATTCAACACCCTTTTCCTGTTTTTCCCTGTCATATGCTACAGCCTTCTGAGTCAATGTCTGCATTCTCCCTTTCTGGGCCTCATTTTCTGCCTTCAACCGCTTCTGTCTAGCTGCTTTCTGCCATGTTCTGAGGGAATCAAACATAGACTGCCTACTTCGTCTCTTAAACAGCTGTTCTTGTAAATACTCAATCTTTTGTTCATCGAAAGTGCCGTCAACGGCCACTGCAACTCGGCATTGTCCCTCGTATATTTGTGCCATAATGTACTAAACATAATAGGGCCAAGACCATGCTTCACATACCTATCAAAATTCGGAGTGCCTTCTGGAAGCACCGGCTGACTTTCTTCCAATCGAGCATCAGCAGAAAAACAATGACAGCACAAGGAAAACAACTTACTGAATCTAGGCATGCTTCAAAAGAAAACAAATGCACTATTTATGCCTAGCAAAACAATTGCAAATACTCTTATACAAAAGACGGCCTTTAGACCATGTCCACAAAGAACCAAAACAAACTCACCTGATATATGCAGGCCAAACGAATTTATTCTCCACTGCCGACTCTTCAGACCAAACAGTCAGATCCAAGGGTTTCGCCGTTCAGGTTTCCAGTCGGGATGACCACTGGGCGAGGCACCGTCCGGCGGGACAGAAGGGGCAGCTGCGAGTACCAGGAACTCTTTCGTGCAGGGATCCCTTGATCCGTCCGTCCAACCCGACGATGGCCTCGACCTCCCCGCCGTCCGCGGAAGGGGGTGGGTCACTCACCCGAAGGAGTCCCTGTTCGGGCGCCAACAAAGGGTTAGGATTAGGGTCACTCTGGTCACTCACGACCACCTCTCAGCCTTCCATACAAATGAAGAGGTAGTCAGACAGTAGAGAATACAAACCAATAATAGTTTCTTCAAAGTACACTCAGAGTGGAGCCCTGTCTGCCCAGTCACTAGGAGTGCTGCAGAGGGACTGGCATCAGCAAGCACAACTATACATTATGTACACTTCGAGACCAATGAAAACACGCCCATCATGGAATTTTCCAAGAAGATGCAGCTGGACAGTAAATTACAAAGGAGTAAGTTTCGATTCTGAGGCCGGGCACACCTTATCTACTAGTCAAGGTCACTCTGCCTGTGCCCAACACTAGACAAGTGGGAGAAGGCTTACGTCTAAGGGAAAAGTATGCGCTAATAAGAACAGTGCATTCATTAGTGTAACAGAACTCAGCTCCGAAGAAACATAACCTAAAGAAGGCAGTTTCTCGGAAAAGGGAAAGGATTAGTTTCGATCATGATACAAAATGGCGCCCTTACACAAAATGGCGCTGCGAATGCTAACTTACGTGAAACAATGCTAAAGCATATTTTTCTATTCTAACAACCCACCCGAACAAACCACAGGGACAGACGATTTACTCTATGGCAATCCTTATTAGGCTCTATAAATAGGGATTTTATATTGTTTTGACAATCATATTTTGTACACATTTGTAATTTTATTACAGTTACATATTTGTTATTTTGTTACAGTAACTGTAATAAAATTACAAAATTAGAATGTTGTAACATCCCTAACGGTTTCTTTAACCTTTTCCTTCTTTCCCTCCCCCCCTTCCCCATTTTATCCCTTGTTGAGAGATGGTACATATATATAATTTTGTATTTTCCTGTTGTGGGATTAGGTGTAGAAAACTGCAACATGTACTTAGTTATAATTTTGTTTGGTAATTTCTTCTAACATGTTACATTGACATTAAGAGAATATTATTTATGTTTTTATATAACAGCCCTGAAGAAGCGATAAACTGGCGAAACACGTGTTGGCTTGGCTGTGAAATATACGTGCTTAAATGGAGAACTTTGAATAATATTTAAAGTGAACGAGTGTTCTAAAATAAAGACTTTATATAGACTTCGATATTGCTACGTGTATCCTTCTCAGAACATGAACTAAAGTGGACCATATGGATTATCCCCTGTAAGGGAAGCGGGGATCTGAGAAACAGCACCGGGCTAAAATTTATTTTCCCTGTGTGAATATATATATATATATATATATATATATATATATATATATATATATATATATATATATATATATATATATATGAAACCAGAATCCCAGTGAACGACCGCAGCGGGCCAAACAAGGGCACAGACTCCAGTTGAAAATACAATGAATCAGTTTAAACGCCTGGTGCACTCTCAGTCTCTGGATACCAACCACAGCCATATATCATATGTAAACTCTCAGAGTTCAGTAACCATAGAAAGTCCATAAGTGTCTCACGATGCTGTGCACGAATGATTAATCACACTTTCACTGTTGGCTTCACTTATGGATTTTGTATGGTTACTGAACTCTCAGAGTTTACATATGATATATGGTTCTGGTTGGTATCCAGAGATTGCGAATGCGCTGGGCATAAAACCTTCCTATCATTTAGCTATAACACAATATTGTTATTAAGGTGCTAGGAGACAGACCAGTGGGTAGACATATTATTTGCACTACCTTTTGTGATACGAGTAGACTACTATTCATTGAAGTATAAGCAAACACGTAGTTAAAAGGGAACCTTTAGCTAACAGAATCTTTGCAGAGAAGGGAAGTGGTTCCAAAGTACAGCATTCCCAATAGTCGAAAAGTTTAAAAGAACTGTTTATTTAGTAATGAAATATGTCCAAAAAAGAATCAGCAAAATGGGGGATGCCACCACATTGAGGAAATATTTGGAGGTGGATAGAGTTCCCAGAGGCTTACATATCAATATTTTCCCTACGGTGGAGGACTTAGATGAGGACAAAGCAGAAAGATAGGAAGCTAAGCTCATCTCAACATTTAAATATCTTATGATAATGGTAACTGAATTTGCAGAATTAAAAAGGGCACTTATTGAAAAAGAAATGTTGGGTGTTAAACGGCAATACAACTAAGAATTATGACATTTTAGATGGAGTCATGGAAAGGTATCAATAAGACATTCAGGAAAGGAAGAGAGTGAGAAGTTTGTAAGAGATGAGAGGGACTGTAGATTTGGGAGTATTTTCACATATGCCAACAAATTTGACAACACACTGAGAAAGGACAGGTATCAAAAAGTAGATACAGGGGACAATATTAGTTCAGCAAGCCTATCGAACCCTTGTCGCAGCTTGAGTGAATCTGACTTACAGAATGTAGAAACGGAAAGAACGAGCACCATGAAAAGATCTCCTACTTTTTTAATAGAACTCAAAAGAATAAAAATGTTAAAAATGCAAGCTCCAATATAAGACGCAATGAGGGCTGCCATACGGAGAAGAGAAATGGAGGAACAAGAGGGGGGAAGTCAAGACAGAACAGGAGACTCGAAAGACAAGGAGGAAGTGAGGACAAGGGCACAAATCTGAAAGGATGCAATGAAGTAGATAATTTAGTTACCAACATTTCGTCAAGAGCTCTATCTGAATTGGAAACTAGAATACTCAACAGGGGAATAGGTTTTGCACCCACACATTTGTTTAATGATCTTTCGCCCAAATCAGATTTATTGAGATTCACCCGAAAATTGACACTTAAAATGTTTTTTTTCTAGCAGACCACAACAAAAGGAACATACAGTCATCAGGAAGGATGTAAGCAGTACCACAGTTCAAGAGCTGAGGGACATCTCTTTATTTATGAGTTTGGAATAAGGTCAGGAGTCTGACATAGAAAACTTATCAAGACAGTTGGACATTGATTTAAGCATGGCGGAGAGTAGTGGTCTCAAGGAAAAATTGAAATTTGTACCACTTTCACAGGTAGAGAATGCTATTTATGTGTTCCAAAATGTGATGTTACCTTGTCTGGAGTGTTCAATTATGACGAATCATGTTTCAAATTTGAACAAAGATGAGATGTCAGCTCTGCAGAAATAGAAGTGTGATAAATCGATAATAATAAGACAGTCCAACAAAGGCGGTAACGTTGTGGTTATGGATTTTAAAGACTATGAATATGAGGCTAAGAGACAATAATTCGATAGATTTAACTATTTGCCAGTTGAGAAAGCTGAATGAATCCAATCATGTATGCAACTGAAAACAATGATAAAGAAGTTCTTTGATGAGAAACTGATTGATGAAGAGGAGTTAGATACTTGAATGTTGCTGATCCCCTGATTCCAATTATGTATTTTTTGCCAAAAGTGCATAAGGGGCGAAGGATACCTCAAAGTAGACAGATCATAATGGGAATAGGATACCATACTGAGCACATTTCTGAATTGTTGACTGTTTTCTGGCCCCAATATCCATGACTCTAGCATGCTTTATTCAGGATGCAAAAAATGTATTAAGACAATTGTATGAGATTCCGTGGGAGTCAGACTACATTCTGGCCACAATGGATGTAACCAGTCTGTACACTTTGATTGAGCACAACGGAGGGCTAGAGGAGGTCAGATCCTTTCTGTCTATGAAATCTGGCAGCTATATATACCATTCTCAGATGTTGCTTGAGTTCATAGAATTTATTTTGAGAAACAACTACTTTATGTACCAAGATGTGCTGTACCACCAAATGCGAGGACCGACAATGAATTCCAAGTATGCTCCTTCCTATGCGAACCCGTTCAGGGGCGCTTATGAGAGGGAGCATGTCTGGAATGGCCCCCTTCTATAATATCGAGAAGGTGACCTACTGGGGCCGATTTATAAATGATATGTTACTGATATGGAAGGGGAATATTGAAAAGCTGAAGGAGTATCGCGAATATCTTAATCTGAATGAATATAATGTCCAATTGAATTTGGAATATAGCAGGGAGAAGATCTGTTTTCTAGATTTGGAATTGTATGTGACAGATGGTACACCGGCATCAAGAGTATACTGAAAACCTACCAGTGTTAATGCAGTTTTACATGGGAAGTCTGGACATCTGAAACATCAGATCAACAATATTCCATTTGGAGAGTTTCTCCAGGCCAAAAAAACCTCTAGAATGGCAAGGGATTTTGTTAATGACTTGGTCTCCATTACAAACAGATTTGTGGCAAGAGGTTACAACCCCAAAATCATAGAGCAGGCGAGGTGAAACGAAGGAATGTGAAAGAACACAGAAGGGAAGATGTAGGTAGAATTATTACTCAATATAGTAATGGAAATCAGGATTTGTATGGGGGCCTTAGGAAACACTGTGGTATCTTGAAATTGGTTTCAGATTTAAAAGGGATTCTAACAGATAGAACAATGGTGACCTTCAGGAATGCACAGACACTGAGGTCAATATTGAGTCCCATTGATACGATTGCATATATGGAGCAGAGTAGTATTCTGAGCTCCTGGTTACCGAATTCACCATGTTAAAATTTCAAATGTGGATCACATGTGTGTTGCAGATATGTATAGAATGGCTATACAAGATTTGGAGACTGTAATGACGAGGAATTTTGAGATCACATCTTTAGTCAATTGTAACACTCAGAATTGGGTGTATATGGTTGTGTGTTTATGTCAAATGTAGTACATATTTTCCACAAGTAGAAAACTGAAGGAGAGGCGGAGAGAACATATTCAGGCTCTAAAGAACAGAGACCACAAGTACGCAGTGGCCGAGTACTTTATGGAAGCACATTCCCTAAAAGAGCTGGATAGGATCACTTTGATTGGACTGGAACAGGTTAAGATGGGGAGGAGAGGAGGAAACATTGAGAAGCAAGTACGCCTGAGGAAAACATTTTGGATAAATAAATTAAGGACAGTCACAATGAGGTTGACTCTTGATAGAGAATTACATACACTACTGTAACAAGATGTAACTGGAAAATAGGAGGAGAATGACTCCAAGGAATGGGGGCTCCCTGTAGTGAAAGAGGTTTGAAAGGTAGGAAACTGATGGCGAGTTTGTAAGTCATTATCTAATATTTGTGGGACCTGTACTGTGTTGGGAGAAAGTTGTATTGAATCTGTGTGTGCTTCCCAGGAAGAATGCAATGGCATTATAGATGGCGTGAAAAATGACATGAGGCACAATGTATATATGAATCAGAATGAAGTGTACGGACAAGGAAATGCTAAAAAGGGCAGAAGAAGTTTTTTAATAAATGAGTACAGGCAATTTGACGTGAACAGAGCATGTGTCGGAACAGTTGAATGTAGGGATATGGACATCTGGGGAATCAGAGTGAAGTGCATGCATCAGGTACTGTTGAAAAGGCCAGAGGAAGTTTCACACCAAATTAATACATGAAATTGGATGAGAATGGGGAATGTGTCCAGGGTCAGCTTTAGGTTGGTGCAACCGGTGTAGCCGCACCTGGCGCTGACTTTGGTGGGGGGCGCTGTGTCTTAAAATAACTTTTGGTTTAAAAGCATGTGAACCTCCTTGTGCATCCAGCAGTTTTTAGGCAACAATAACAATGTCAAGATAACTCTGGTGATTAATGTTTCTGCTGGTGCAAGATCAGAATTTTGTCTAGTGGCAGTTTTGGCTCATCATAAAGTAACGCAGTTGGTTACTGTGCCTACTGCAAAGAATGTGTAGCATGCAGATCACAGAACTGAGTGTGAGTGAATTAGGAGTAAAACTATAAAAAAAAATGGAATGTTTGTCAGAGAGAAGCTATGGAGAGCTGAGGTTCACTGTTGGAGAGTGGTAGTGAGGGATTCATGAAGAAGGATGTCATGAGGGGAGCCACAAAAGATTGTCGCATCCAGCGCCACCAGCGCTTAAGCTGGACCTGCGTGTGCCGGCGTAGTTGAATGCAGGGATGTTGACATCTGGAGATAATGAGGAAGGACGTCGAGCCCAGGACAAGTTAAGGATACCAACTTGGTTTTTCATACACAAGAGATAGACTTGTGCTTTTGGAGTGATGTAATAGTATACTTATTGGTCAAATGAAGAATGTGACCATTGGTTTATAGGAGTTTCAGCAAAGGGAAGCCCATCAGTACTGCTGAGTGTGTATTGAAGAGATGTAACTCAATTTGTGCGAGCCTTGAAGTGTTCCTGACACAATAGCACAGTGGGTCAGAGAGAGTGTGATATACGCATGTGCAAAGCAGGGTTTGATCCCGCATGGCGGAAATGTAGAACTGAGAGGGAGTTGGATTTTATTCTACTTGAGACTAAATTAGTAGCATGGAGTAGATGCTGGTGAATATATCCAGCTGTTGAGAATCTGTAATTTTGTAGCTTTATGATTAAAGAGCAGGTGTTTGCATTCAGGATTTTTTTAATGAGATTGGTAGCGGGCAGGCATGTATTTAAAGGCGGATCGGGAAGGAGCTCAGCTTGACAGACGGAAGCAAGACAGGGAAGTGAGAGAAGAACTTGTATCAGGTCAGTGTGTGCGTTTCCATTGTAATTGATACGCATATACATACAGTGACATGTAAGTTCATGAATATAATGGAGTGGAGAGAGGGGCCGTGAGTGGTAGAGTCTAATTGCGGGGCTTCACTTTTATAGAGATGACAAACACCTGAGAGGCAAAGGAGAATAGGAGGAAGAGACGGTTTAAAAGTACGTGACATTTAGATGGACGTCGATTCACCAAAATGCTAGAGGTAGCAGAAGTGACGCCAAGTGCTCCTCGACCCTCAGGTGACATCACATGCAGTGACATCAAATTACCTCTGACCCTGTAACATCACAGGAACTTATTTCATTTGACCTTTGACCATGTTGGAATTACCAGAAGTAGTTAAAAAGCTGACAATAAGTGATAATAAAAAAAGAATATTAAAGTATATAAAACAGCATTTTTTTTTATCAACCATGGAGTAGGTTGCTGACATGTTATGCCAAGTGTGCAACCACAAAAACAAGGAGTACAGCCATCTTGGACCAGAGAAAATCATTCATAGGTCAGCTACAGTCATCATATTCCTAAATATAACTTCAAATTCCCAGGCACAGCCGTAATTTGCTAAGCATAATCATTATTTGCCTCAGCATTGCCACAATATGCCTAGAAATAGCCTCCAATGCAGACAGCTACAAAAGCCCAAAGAGAATCTCCACAGGCAAAGACAAGCCCAATACATGCCAAAGCATCACCTCGTATGATCAGTGCTGTTCCAGATTAGCATAACACAGGCTAACCTTTATTTTTTTGCAGTTTTATATAGAGGGAACTCGACCTGAAGGTATTGGAGCGCTTTACAAGAGAACCAGTTACAATACACAAGAACACATTCATTTTCGGTAGCCACAGGGAGATTAAGTGATTTGCTCAGAATCACAGAATATTGAGCCGACGCCGAGACTCATACCTGGTTGCCCAGCTCCAAAGGCTCTGGCCGTTACGCCACATCTTCTCCTACCTTGGGTAGTAGATATGTGTAGGATCTGCTTATCAGACCCAGTCTGTACACAGATCCACAGGCCAATTCTGGGTACAGATATGTTCACCAAAAACATGCAAATACTAATTTCACATTCACTTTTCAATTCGCTGCCCTTCTTGTGTCACAACCACCTGCATGCACAGGGAACGTGGGTGCCTATTTTGTGAAGAACATGTTTAGTTTATTAACTGATTTGTGTGACATCTATCTAATCTATGAAAGCTATAAATAATTGTTTTATATATCCACTAGGATTATCCAACATAGGTCCTATGGGGTCTGATCTATACTATATATTTAGGATAACCATTGACTCTGTAAATTGGCTGCAATTAGATTAATTCCAAGCAAATGTGTTCTATTTAGCTGTTGTACAAATTTGGTTTAGATTCTGCATGCCTGGACCTGTGTTAAACTCTCTTGTTTGTTCTACATTAGTTTTACACTAATTTTGTTAGCCATGTATGGGAAGCAAGCCAAAAACTGAATTGGGACTTCATTAAATGATGTCAGACAAAAGCATAACTTTCTTTATTTTAAACCTGTGTGCACTTAGCCTCGGCTCACGTGTATGCACCTATACAATTTTCGCTTATGGGCACCTAGCCCTCTGGCAATTACATTCACTGTGCCAGATGTCATTGTAGCTTAGTGTAAATGTACTGCCCCGTTCTCATGTGTGTGCCCGTAGGTCATTCTGTCACCTGTGTGCACCTTGACTCATCTCACCTGTGTGTGCCTAGCTCTCTCTCACTTGTGTGTAATTACTTGTGTCACCTGCATCCATGTAACACTACTCTCCTGTCTGCACATAGAATTCCCTCTCCTGTACACACTTAGACCGTACCAATAAAACCTGCTTACTCTCCCCTGTGTGCCTAGCTGTCTCTCACTTGTGTGTAACTACTCATGTTGCCTGTATCCATCTAACAGTACTCATCCATCTGCACATAGAATTACCTCACCTAAACACATCTAGCCCTTACCAGTGTATCCTCCTTGATCTGAACTGTGAGCACCTTGCCTTTGTCACCTGTTTGCACAGAGCCACCCCCAACCAACCCAGACATAAATTGGAGTTTTTTGGGTCACCGACCCCACTCACCTAGCCCAGTCTATCCTTGGGCACCTAACCCCTTCTTACCTACATATAACTTCTGTTAATCTATAAGCACCAGTGACTCAGAGGCCCATTTGTGCTTAGCCTCCGTCACAAGTGTGCACCTACATAACATAATATGTGTATTTGTAAAGCACACGTTTACCCGGAGGTATCTTGGCACTGAATAACAGATGTTTGTTGTTACCAAACTCAATGGTACTCATTTTATCAAACACAGATGGATGAAAGGCTGAGTGGACCCGCCGGGATTTGAATCTGTGACCATGAGGTCGAACACAGGCCCCTGCAATGGACGCATTAGTACACTGAGCCACCAGACTCGGCTCCTTTTTTATGTGCAGCTATCCGCATCTCAATGAAGTCCAATTGTGCACTTAGTGCCCTTTCATCTCTGGGCACAAAGCCACTTATAAACTATTAACATAGATCCCTATAATCCCTGTATGTACTGATTGCTCAAGCACTCATATGTTCCGCCCCCTTACCTGTTTGTCTCTAGATACCTCTAACCCAAACCGCGCTACTGTAGATTATCTAAGAGGTTTCGTTTTGTGCATGTCTAAATTAGCAAAAGGGATTTACACGTGTGCAAAATGCAATGTTTGTGCACACAAATGGCAGAAAACTGCAATCATAGGGCAAGCCATGGTTGTGGCAATTGCAGGATCTAGGGCCACATGTACAAAAGGTTTTAGCGGTCACAAACGGAGAATCGAGCCATTTGCAACTGCTAAATAGCCTTTTGACATGTACTAACCCTATTTTGCGAGTTGATAACCTATTACTGACTCGCAAAATAGGGTTTTCGAGTCGGTATTAGGAAGGGGAAGGGGCGTGTCAAGGGTGTCCCTTCCTAATAGTGAGTTGCAGGGGGATGAATGAATGTTTTGCGACTGGAATGCGGTCTCAAAACATTTGCAGTTTACCGCCTACGTCAAGTAGGTGGTAAGCCAGCCGCAAACAGGTAGAGGTCTCCAGGGGACCCCTCCCCTTTGAGAATGGTTGCGAAAATGTTTTTTAAGAGCAGCCAGTGGTCCCACGGACCAATGCCTACTCTTAAAAAATTAAACTGAAAGTTAAAGGAAAACAGGTTGCATTTAAAAACAATGTTGCTTTATTGAAAAGCAAACACAGACATGGTGACCAGCTATCCCCAGTTGCCACCATCCCTGTATTTTTAGCAATTCCCGGTGGGCCGCAAATTGCGACCTACTTCATGAATATTGATGAGGTAGGTCAATTGCGAGCCCATTAGGAATCGCTAAATGTGTCTGAGATATATTAGTACATTACTTGGTAAAGGCATACGAGTGGTAAGAATTTGCGTTGTAAAAGGCTGCATGGTGAAGGCACTGCGTGGCTACAACTGCATTGTAAAGGATGTTTCCCCCGTCGCAGTTGTGTCAGAGGGTGAAATCAAAAATGGGTCAGTGAATAGATGAATGGATGCACAAATTCAAAGATGAGTGGCAGAGTGCATGTATGATTATTTTTCGAGTTGCTAAACCCATCAATGACACAAAAGGCCCCTTCATTCATAAGCCAGACATATTGGCATTGCCAAGTTTCAACTTCACTGACCTATGCAGCCGATCAGGTGGCAGATCTATTTCTTTTATGACTGCCAGGCTAAAGAACACTCTGCCAAAAAAAGGAACATTTACGTTCACATGCATTTCTGCCAAAAATGAACGACATGGCTTTTTACCTAATTTCACACATTTACCTGTTCTCCCTCATCACCAGGATGCCCGCCTGAGTATTTGTTGCACTTTATACATTCTGTTGATTCTTTCATTACATGTGCAAGGAGGGTGCATGAATGTTGACGTTTTTCAGTACTTTCTTTGGAGCAGTGGTTTTCAAATTATAAGGTGGGCTTAGGTATGGCTAGGGTGTCAGGAGACTGACAAGGAGGAATGAGTTTGCCCCAGCAACGTCTCTGAAACCCAACAGTGTTTTTCAATATAGTTGACAGTGGTCTGTGAACTAGCCGGGCAGAAGACTCTCCACTAACCCTGGGCAAAGCACTACGCTACGCTCGCGTAGTTTGCGAAGTTTGCGCTACTTCGCACAACGCAAATTGTACGTAGCACAGTGCAAACACGCGTAGCGTAGCGTAGTGCAGCGGTCATTTTTTGCTTGCTCGCGGTCCTCAACGTCAAGTTGGTGACCGCGAGCAAGCAAAATGACATCCCGGCGAGACTTTTTCCTCGTTCGTGATCAGCAACATCAAGTTGCCGATCGCGAGCGTGGAAAATAAACCTCCCGGCGAGATTCTCAACGCGGGGAGGTCAGGTTTCTCATTGCAAGTGGTCGCGTATGCTCGCGACCGCTCGCGATGAGAAACTACCAGTCCGCGTTGAGAAAGCTGCCGCTCGAATAAAACTCTACTCGAGCGGCAGTAAAAGACAGCTCACACTGTGCAAGATGCCGTTTTCAATGATTGCACAGTGCGGACAAGCATCCGGCACTGTGCAATCATCGCGAACAGCGCACTACGCAGTTCGCGTAGTGCTACGCGTAGCTCGCGTAGTGCGAACTGCACTTTGCGTAGCTTCGCGTAGCGCTACTTCGCGAACTACGCCCAGGGTTACTCTCCACCCTCCACCCCTGATGGAAACACACCCCAAAACAAACAAGATCTTGTGGTGAAAAATATTTTGACTTATTTATTATTTACCTAACACTGAACTTAGAACATTGGCAAAACATTAAAGAAATTGCAAACTGAACAATGTAACATAAGCATTTACACTGCAAATCCAAGAATCAATACATTCCAGTAAACACGTGATTACCATAACATTTCTGTACAGTATTTGCATAGTATTCCTCAGCGTGGACATTGCTCAAGCCCAGAACTAAATATCATAGTTGTCTTCCAAGAGTTTATGGCCACTAACCCATCCCACTTAGGTGAAACCAAAATATTAGTTCCCTGCTGAAGAAATATTATTAGAACATTGGAATGTTGGGAGGCCCTTTGAAGACCATGAAGTGGCTCAGGGTTTATAATGGCTGGTATAAGCCTTCTGCTTCAACATTCCAATGACTGACTTTCTATTTCTCCCTTTTTAATTTAGAACATTTTACCCTCAGTGGATAGAATGTTCTAATAGCCCTTCTGCCTCGGGCTATAGCGGTTGCTAAAGGCCCTCTCCCTTGATATAGGCCTCGCCAGTGCCTTGGGCCTATAACTAGGGTTCAGGGCCTTTAACAACTGATATAGACCTCAGCAGTTGGCAATAAGGCTATAATAATGTGGCCGAGTGGCTATACTACCCTCAAACAACTATTCTCTTGAGTTGAATTCTGCAGACGGTTCTTAGCGCGATCCCAGACCTGAATCCTCTGTCAGTCCTCCCTGTGGTGGGAATAGATGGGGTAAGGAGCATGTGCTTCATCCAGTGTACCAACATACTAACTATCCCTACCTGTGGTCCTCAACTAAGGCAAAAATAATTTCAGACAAGGCCTTATTGTGCCAACTGTGAGATGTCAGGATCTCCAAAAACCATGAATAAATAAAGTGGAGCAATGCCAATCCGACCACTACCCAATGACAAAAGATATCCCCTGAATTACTACTCCAAAATTGTCAATCATAAAAACAGGCAGTTCTGGGGGCCAACCAAAGGCCCCTTGATATTTAACTAAAGAGGTAGGCTGGCGGGTTACCTGACTTTCTGGTCATGGGGGACCGGAGGCATGAGAGGTCAGTAGGCAGGTGACTGCCCCCCCCTGGTTTTATAGCCCCTCGTTCACCTCCCTCACCCACGATAGTCAAGCCCAGTTTCAAAGACCTGCTGGTGTCTTTCCAGCCTACTCCTGACCAGTTCTCCTTTCATCTGGGTCAAAACGCTCTTCTAGAGAGATTGATAGCAGGAAGGAAGCAAGTACTCCCTGCTCTAAAGCCTCACTCCCCTTTTTGGCGCACTACCACGGGTGCAGTATCTGGTGTCCCCTCAGGGTCGGACTGGGAACACAAATCAGCCCTGAAAATTGAGCTGGACTGGCCCCAGAGGGGGGTGGTGCTAGTGAGAAGCAGTGCTGCTGCTTTAGCACTGCTGCTGGCCGCTTTAGCATCACTGCTCCCGCTTTTGTTACAGGGGGCCGATATTGCAGCACTGTGGCAAAACCAGCCCCCAGTAACAAAACCAGCCCCCAAGGCTCGAAAACCGGCCCCCACCTTTCCGGCCCACCGGGAAAAAGCCCGGTGCTCGCTAAGGTCAGTCCGGCCCTGTGTCCCCTGCCGCTTGCCCATCCAGAGCGCTCCGCCCATGACCTTGAGAGTAGAGTGGGCATGCTGCCAAACATGTAAGAAAAGGGAAAGTCAATGTCATTGCAGTGTTCGAAATGTTCATTTATTATTGTGAGAAAATAAAAGACAACAATAAACATACATGTTTGTCAGAACCGCTTGAAGGATATCCACCTCTGTAGCCCCAGAGATGCTTTGACTTGTTCTCTCAAAAAGTTTTAATTTTCACGAACTGGATACACTGTGAAAAATCAACATTACAATGCTTCAACTTGTGTCAGAATCTGTCCTCTTAATCTTCCTTTTAAAATTAGAATTTTCTGGCAATCTTTTAGATTGCTGCGATGTATTATGAGAAAATACACAACACTCCTGATGCCATCTTTGCCACCATATATAGGAGAAAGTGTTGCAAAGATACACGTCGACTAAACACGCTCTATGTAATTAACTTTTTACAAACTGATAGTGGGCTGTTTAGTCATTTCAGCCTCTCAAACCTGAATTTCTTTTTATCAAGGTGGGGTATTTCACAAAAGTTTGAAGACCACCTCTTTATCGCCTTCCCTGTGTGTGTGAGGATCACTGACACAATATCGAGGTAAACAATATCGTTTGACCCAAAAATCGTGTCAACAATATCGTTTTCCAAAATAATGTGTCTCTATACTTATAATGGTGAGTGCAAAAATATCAGGAAAAATATTGTTGACACTAATATCGTCCAAAAATGTGCAAAACTATCGATTTTAGTAATATAAATTGAGTTTAAACTAAGTAAATGTTAAATATTTTAATATATAAAGTTAATATGGTGTAATTTAAACAAATTCCACTAATATCAAATACTATATATAATTATATAAACACACACACACACACATATATATATATATATATATATATATATATATATATATATTATCTACTGGCGGTCGCCAGTAGATAGTTATAGTTAGGACCTATTTTCCATAGGAAATCCGCAACATTCTATTTGAAATAACGTTGGCGCCGGCTGACGAATCTTCGCAAAAGTTTCCAACTTGTTGGGGCGCTTCGGTCCGCTCCTATCCTGAAAGTCTCGGGGTGATTCGTCAAGCGGGGGCCGAGAAAAAAGGGGGGTCCCAAAACACATTTTCCCCATTCATTTTTCCATAGGAACCTTTAGTCGCAGCTACAGCCCGAACTGCTGAACGGAATTACACCAAATTTGGCAAATAGGTAGCCCTTGGTTCAGTGTCGTGCCTTTTGCTTAAATGGTGTAAATCCGTTCAGTAGTTCCTGAGAAAATCAAAAGTAAATTCACATATATATCTATGGCCGAGTAGGGTCCGCGTACCCTCCCGATCACGAGCTGCATGCAAATTGGCTGTCAACACTACAAACCAGGAAGTGTTGGCAGCCATTTTATGTCTCAGTAGAACCGAGGCACAGAAACAAGTGCGCAAAATGCACAAAGGGGGCAGGGTAGAAACACCCTGACCCCCTAGGTCTGCTCAGGGGGTCCCACAAGGACCCCCGGGGCAGAAAAAAGCATTTAAAAAAAAAAAAATCGGCTGGATGCGCTTAGGGTGCGCGGATCCCGCCGAAAAAAAAAAAATCGAAGCGCGGTCTCCCGCGCTCCGATTTAATTTTGTCCCCGGGTTGCCCAAGTCCCGGGGGCATGCGGGGGGGGTGGGTTTATATTTTATGTGGGGGGCCTCTAAGCCCCCCAAGCCCCGGGGACCGCCACCCCCGGGGCTTTAAAAAAATAATGGTGCGTGAGGGCTCTCGGCCCTCCCGCAGCCCCGGGGACCGCCACCCCCCGGGGCTTCTTTTAAAAAAATATAAAATGACCTGTGTGGGGGGGCTCGAGCCCCCCCACATGCCCCGGGGACCGCCACCTCCCCGGGGCACTAAATATTTCAATATGGGGGTCCGTTACAGACCCCCGAGCCCCGGGGACCACCACCTCCCCGGGGCTTTGCCAATGGAGGGAGGGGGGCCGTGCGGCCCCCCTCCTGGAGCCCTTGATGGCCCTGTGGACCACCACCCCCCAGGGCCAGCTCCTGCAGTGTCCCGGGGTGCCTACCCCCGGGACACTGTAGTTTGCTATGACAGGACGGGAGCCTCGAGGCTCCCGTCCTGTCATAGCAAACTGCTTTGGTTTTTGGAAACCTGCTCTCTCTTCCAAAAACCAAAGCACATTGCTTTTCCACATGGGGAGCTGCATGTTAGCAGCTCCCCATGTGGAAAAGCAATGCCGGCTCCTGAAGGACGCGGGGAGCCGGCGGGACCGTGGGGGGATTGGGGACCCCCCCACGGTCCCCAACGAGTGGCCAGGCCCTGGGGGATCGGGTCCCCGGGGCCATTAGTGGCCCGGGAGGGGGGCCACGCAGCCCCCCTCCCCAAAAAAAAAAAAAAAAAAAAGGGCAAGGCCGGCCCGGGGGTTGGGATCCCCGGGGCCTTAAATGGCCTGAGGAGGGGGGCCACGCAGCCCCCCTCCAAAGATTTTAATAAAAAAAAGAAAGAGGGCATGCCCCAGGGGATGGGGTCCCCGGGGCCAATAGAGGCCCAGGGAAGGGGGGCCACGCGGCCCCCTTCCCGTTTTTTTTTATTTAAAAAAAAAAGAAAATCCTCAGGCCCCGGGGGATGGGGTCCCCAGGTCCAAAAGTGGCCGAGGGAAGGGGGGCCATGCAGCCCCCCTCCCATACAAAAAAATATTAAAGAAAAAAAAAAAAAGACCGGCATCGTGCCGGAGGCCCCGCCCCCTCCCTGCAGCAGTCTGCAAACGCACCCCCTGGCACGTTTTAAGAAGGGGAAGTCAGTCCCCTTGAATACTAGGGGTCCCTGGGGGCCAACTAGCCCACCAGGAATCTCCAGTATGCGCCAGGGGGCTGCGTTGCAGAGAGGTGTACAGAGGCCACGCCCCTTTTTACACCTCTCTGCAACGCAGCTCTGTGGCGCTTTTTGGAGGTACATGGTGGGCTAGTTGGACTCCAGGGACCCTCAGGATTCAAGGGGACTTAATCCCCCAACTTAAAACGCGCCACAGGGCACATTTGCACAGTGGTGAAGGGAGGGCGGGGCTTCAGGTGACATGTGTGCAAACAGGCCCCGTGGCGCGTTTTAAGATGGGGAATTAAATCCCCTTCAATCCTGAGGGTCCCTGAGGGCCAACTAGCCCACCAGGTACCTCCAGTAAGCGCCACGGAGCTGCTTTGCAGAGTGTTGTAAAAAGGGCGTGGCCTCTGAACACCTCTCTGCAACGCAGCTCTCTGGCGCATACTGGAGGTATCTGGTGGGCTAGTTGGCCCCTAGGGACCCTCGGGATTGAGGAGGAATTAATTCTCCAACTTAAAACACGCCACAGGGCGTGTTTGCAGACATGTCACCTCAGGCCCCACCCCCTTCCTTCACCATTGTGCAAATATTCCTCTAAAATCAGCCGAACTACGAATTCCAATTTACTCACCTGTTATCAGGAGAAACCACAGTGCTGCATCTTTGAGCCCAGTACTGATCCTGAAAAGTAATTTTAACCGTACTTACCAGTAACTTGAATTTCCTTCCATAGGCTAACATTGACTGGTTTCACTTGGAAATTCTTCTAAGTGTGGAGTTTTGGAACTTTATAATATTCCTCTAAAATCAGCCGAACTACGAATTCCGATTTACTCACCAGTTATCAGGAGAAACCACAGTGCTGCATCTTTGAGCCCAGTACTGATCCTGAAAAGTAATTTTAACCGTACTTACCAGTAACTTGAATTTTCTTCCATAGGATATCATTGCCTGCTTTTTGCTGAAAAAGTTTCTAAGTGTCGATTTTTGTAACATACAAATATTCCTCTAAAATCAGCCGAACTACGAATTCCGATTTACTCACCTGTTATCAGGAGAGACCTCAGTGCTGCATCTTTGAGCCCAGTACTGATCCTCAAAAGTAATTTTAACCATACTTACCAGTAACTTGAATTGCCTTCCATAGGCTAACATTGACTGGTTTCACTTGGAAATTCTTCTAAGTGTGGAGTTTTGGAACTTTATAATATTCCTCTAAAATCAGCCGAACTACGAATTCTGATTTACTCACCTGTTATCAGGAGAGAACCCAGTGCTGCATCTTTTAGCCCAGCACTGACCTTGAAAAGTAATTCTAACCGTACTTACCAGTAACTTGAATTTCCTTCCATAGGCTAACATTGCCTGGTTTCACTTGGAAATTCTTCTAAGTGTGGAGTTTTGGAATTTTATAATATTCCTCTAAAATCAGCCGAACTATGAATTCCGATTTACTCACCTGTTATCAGGAGAAACCACAGTGCTGCATCTTTGAGCCCAGTACTGATCCTGAAAAGTAATTTTAACCGTACTTACCAGTAACTTGAATTTTCTTCCATAGAATATCATTGCCTGCTTTTTGCTGAAAAAGTTTCTAAGTGTCGATTTTTGTAACATACAAATATTCCTCTAAAATCAGCCGAACTACGAATTCCGATTTACTCACCTGTTATCAGGAGAGACCTCAGTGCTGCATCTTTGAGCCCAGTACTGATCCTCAAAAGTAATTTTAACCGTACTTACCAGTAACTTGAATTGCCTTCCGTAGGCTAACATTGACTGGTTTCACTTGGAAATTCTTCTAAGTGTGGAGTTTTGGAACTTTATAATATTCCTCTAAAATCAGCCGAACTACGAATTCTGATTTACTCACCTGTTATCAGGAGAGAACCCAGTGCTGCATCTTTTAGCCCAGCACTGACCTTGAAAAGTAATTCTAACCGTACTTACCAGTAACTTGAATTTCCTTCCATAGGCTAACATTGCCTGGTTTCACTTGGAAATTCTTCTAAGTGTGGAGTTTTGGAACTTTATAATATTCCTCTAAAATCAGCCGAATTATGAATTCCGATTTACTCACCTGTTATCAGGAGAAACCACAGTGCTGCATCTTTGAGCCCAGTACTGATCCTGAAAAGTAATTTTAACCGTACTTACCAGTAACTTGAACTTCCTTCCATAGGATATCATTGCCTGCTTTTTGCTGAAAAAGTTTCTAAGTGTCGATTTTTGTAACATACAAATATTCCTCTAAAGTCAGCCGAACTACGAATTCCGATTTACTCACCTGTTATCAGGAGAGACCTCAGTGCTGCATCTTTGAGCCCAGTACTGATCCTGAAAAGTAATTCTAACCGTACTTACCAGTAACTTGAATTTCCTTCCGTAGGCTAACATTGACTGGTTTCACTTGGAAATTCTTCTAAGTGTGGAGTTTTGGAACTTTATAATATTCCTCTAAAATCAGCCGAACTACGAATTCCGATTTACTCACCTGTTATCAGGAGAGAACCCAGTGCTGCATCTTTTAGCCCAGCACTGACCCTGAAAAGTAATTCTAACCGT
This sequence comes from Calotriton arnoldi, assembly GCA_963921515.1. Taxonomy (NCBI): domain Eukaryota; kingdom Metazoa; phylum Chordata; class Amphibia; order Caudata; family Salamandridae; genus Calotriton; species Calotriton arnoldi. The sequence goes on from CAWUFW010011455.1 coordinate 489,499, forward strand.
ATTTACCAGTAACTTGTATTTCCTTCCATAGGAATCCATTGTCTGGTTATCAGCGGAAAAGTTTCAAAGTGTCGATTTTCACAAACTACAAATATTCCTTAAAAATCGCCTGTATGACTTAAACGCATTCTTTCAACTGTTTACAGGAGATGCACCAGTGCTGGATCCAGGATCCACCACTGAGTAAGAAAAAGTAACGATAACACTACTTACCTGCTAAGTGAATTTCCTCCCGTAGGATAACATTGGTGATTCTATGTGAAAAAGTTTCTAAGTGTCAACTTTTAAAATACAATAATATTCCTTAAAAATCACTACTGTAACCAAAACGCTTTTACTCAACTGTTTACAGGAGATGTCCCTGGACTGAATCTAGGATCCAGTCCTGTGGTTAGAAAAAGTAATCCATAAAGTAACTAATTGCATTTAACTTGAAATTCACATTGAGCTCAATGTTGCATTGTGTTTGAAATTGTGTTACCCATTGCAACAACTGTAACTACTGTACTTAAAAGTCTATTGCCTATGTGCAAAGTATTTAAACTAAAGTAATTCATTCTGAGAAAGTATATTTTGTAATGTAATGTATAATGTAATTACAATGTATTTAAAAAAATAAAATATCTAAAAATAAATAGTTTAAAAAAATGTAGTAAATCAGTATCAAAAAAATAAATATAACAATTAATACATTTAAAAATTGTCATTTACAAAACCCTTGAAATTCACAGAAAAAAACCATAGGTTTCAGACATGTTATAGTTAGGAATTAGCATTTAAAAAACCTTTGAAATTCACTGAAAAAACCATAGGTTTCAGGCACGTTATAGTTAGAAATTAGCATTTAAAAAACCTTACAAATTCACTGAAAAATCCATAGGTTTTAGGGACAGTTATAGTTAGTTGGACATTGCACTCGTACAAAACCCGTGAAATTCCCCGTTATAGTTAGTTCAGGTAATTATAACTCGCGCCCCGCAATGCACTGCTGATGACGTCACATATTACATCACTCATGACATGGTCAGTGACATCACTGATGACATCACTGATGACATCTCAAATGACATCACTGATGACATCATCCATGTGATAATTTGATGCATCTTCTCACACCCTAATATAACTTTTGATCCACCCACTGTAAATTACAGACTGCCATTGTCAAAACCATAGACACTCCAACACCAATTACTATATACACACTCACTGATTCTTAGGTCTACACACACACATCTACTCACTCACCCGAACAGTCACTCATACTTATACTCACTCAGTACAGGAATATTATATGCACTCTTACACCTATATAAACACTCACACACCGCCACTCATCCATAGAGGTACTCACACACCTAGTCAGTCATGCAAAATATTAAGCACACACCCATTTACTCACCTATACAGTTATACACACACCAGCTCACTTACTCATACAAATACTAGCACATTCTTACGCTCTTATACAATCTCTGAGACAAGCACACACTCATCCATACAGTCACTCTCACAATCACACACTCTTGCTTATAGCTATTTATATACTCCAACACACATATATACTGCCTTTCACATATGTAGTTACTCACACATGTACCACTGGGACATACATTCACTCACTAACACACTCTTACACACACTTACCCACCCATACAGTCTATCACAGATGCACTCTTGAAACCATCCACCCAGTGAATCACCCACTCACACATCTATGCACAGAGTCGCACACACCCCACCCACACAAACACTCAGGCACCCATACAGATACTCAGACAACCAATGAATAACTCATATAGACACTCATGTAGCTATTCACAAACCCATGCAGCCACTTACACAGCAACAGACAGACGGATACAGACATTCACCCAGTTTAGTCACTAACCCATGCATTCAGTAAGATACGTTTAATCACTCACTTATAGAGTTAGTCACGCAGCTACTAAATCATCCATTCAGACACTTATACACCCACTCATTCTTCAATACGCCTTTCCCTATATATATTAAACATATTTAAACTTTACAGAAACACACAGTCACTGGATGATGTCATCAGTGATGTCATTTGAGATGTCATCAGTGATGTCATCAGTGATGTCACTGACCATGTCATGAGTGATGTAATATGTGACGTCATCAGCAGTGCATTGCGGGGCGTGAGTTATAGTTACCTGAACTAACTATAACGGGGAATTTCACGGGTTTTATACGAGTGAAATGTCCAACTAACTATAACTGTCCCTAAAACCTATGGTTTTTTCAGTGAATTTGTAAGGTTTTTTAAATGCTAATTTCTAACTATAACGTGCCTGAAACCTATGGTTTTTTCAGTGAATATATATATATATATATATATATATATATATATATATATGCATGGCTGGGTTTATATAAATCTATATATATAGTGTAACATAATGAATACAAGTATTTATTTTACATTATATATTTCTTTAATATTTAAAATGTATTACTATGAAAGTAAAACATATATTTAAATATATATATATATATATATATATATATATATATATATATATATATATATATATATATATATATATATATATATATATATATATATATATATATATATATATATATATATATATATATACTCCAAAAGAAAAGCAACGCTTGGGAGGCCCTGCCATGCGGGTAGGGGCTTGTTGGGGTGCGTCATCACCCTTAATATTCCAAAAGAACCATGTGCTCCTCTTCTAGAAACACAAACACAAGCCCACCAGCCGATCATTAGTATTGGGTTTATTTGATCCTGGCAAAATGTGCAGCATAACGCGTTTCGACTCCTCATGAGTCTTAATCATATGCAGATGTGAGAGGCCACACTCCTTGAGTCTTTATAGGTGTAGCTACATCAACAGTGAAGAAGGACCCACAGATACATAAAAATTAAAGACATCTTTAAAGTGGAAGGGTGTCAATCAAACCGATGTTATAATACACTCCTTTATTTCAGGCTCAGTGATGCTTATTTTCTAAGATTTCAATATGCTGGTGAGTACCAAGTTAGAATGTTTTACATCCACATTTTAGTGTCACTGAACTTAGTTTCCTGATTCTTCAAATTTCTAAAACACAACTCCCATTATGCTTTGTTATTGCAAGTATACCGTTTTGATGTCCTTCATAACCACTGTTTTAGTTCTTTTTTGCCTCTGATTTCCACAATAAATCAGTGCCCTTCTCAATCCTTCAAAGGATCAAATTCCGAGTGTGGCAAGGTCACATAATATCACTGTAGTGTTCAAAGGCATGTCTCTCCCCTTACAATCACGTTCCCTTGTGATATTAAGCACACATGCCTGAAATAAAGTTTCCATCATCACGGCTTGCAGGGGTACATCCCCCGCAAACCCTGGCTGTTCCAAAAGGTTTCGCAAGTGTATTACAGGCGGTCCTCTTGAAGTGGCCCTGCCACCTTCACTCAATCCACTTTTTGAAGTACAGCCAGCCGGCCTCCTATACCCATAGCATTCCAAAAGAAAAGCGATGCTCGGGAGGCCCTGCCATGCGGGTCGGGGCTTGTTGGGGTGCATCATCACCCTTAATATTCCAAAAGAACCATCTGCTCCTCTTCTAGAAACACAAATACAAGCCCACCAGCCGATCATTAGTAATGGGTTTATTTGATCCTGGCAAAATGTGCAGCATAACGCGTTTCGACTCCTCATGAGTCTTAATCATATGCAGATGTGAGAGGCCACACTCCTTGAGTCTTTATAGGTGTAGCTACATCAACAGTGAAGAAGGACACACAGATACATAAACATTAAAGACGTCTTTAAAGTGGAAGGGTGTCAATCAAACCGATGTTATAATACACTCCTTTATTTCAGGATCAGTGATGCTTATTTTCTAAGATTTCAATATGCTGGTGAGTACCAAGTTAGAATGTTTTACATCCACATTTTAGTGTCACTGAACTTAGTTTCCTGATTCTTCAAATTTCTAAAACACAACTCCCATAATGCTTTGTTATTGCAAGTATACCATTTTGATGTCCTTCATAACCACTGTTTTAGTTCTTTTTTGCCTCTGATTTCCACAATAAATCAGTGCCCTTCTCAATCCTTCAAAGGATCAAATTCCGAGTGTGGCAAGGTCACATAATATCACTGTAGTGTTCAAAGGCATGTCTCTCCCCTTACAATCACGTTCCCTTGTGATATTAAGCACACTTGCCTGAAATAAAGTTTCCATCATCACGGCGTGCAGGGGTACATCCCCCGCAAACCCTGGCTGTTCCAAAAGGTTTCACAAGTGTATTACAGGCGGTCCTCTTGAAGTGGCCCTGCCACCTTCACTCAATCCACTTTTTGAAGTACAGCCGGCCGGCCTCCCATACCCATAGCATTCCAAAAGAAAAGCGATGCTCGGGAGGCCCTGCCATGCGGGTCGGGGCTTGTTGGGGTGCATCATCACCCTTAATATTCCAAAAGAACCATCTGCTCCTCTTCTAGAAACACAAATACAAGCCCACCAGTCGATCATTAGTAATGGGTTTATTTGATCCTGGCAAAATGTGCAGCATAACGCGTTTCGACTCCTCATGAGTCTTAATCATATGCAGATGTGAGAGGCCACACTCCTTGAGTCTTTATAGGTGTAGCTACATCAACAGTGAAGAAGGACACACAGATACATAAACATTAAAGACGTCTTTAAAGTGGAAGGGTGTCAATCAAACCGATGTTATAATACACTCCTTTATTTCAGGCTCAGTGATGCTTATTTTCTAAGATTTCAATATGCTGGTGAGTACCAAGTTAGAATGTTTTACATCCACATTTTAGTGTCACTGAACTTAGTTTCCTGATTCTTCAAATTTCTAAAACACAACTCCCATAATGCTTTGTTATTGCAAGTATACCGTTTTGATGTCCTTCATAACCACTGTTTTAGTTCTTTTTGCCTCTGATTTCCACAATAAATCAGTGCCCTTCTCAATCCTTCAAAGGATCAAATTCCGAGTGTGGCAAGGTCACATAATATCACTGTAGTGTTCAAAGGCATGTCTCTCCCCTTACAATCACGTTCCCTTGTGATATTAAGCACACTTGCCTGAAATAAAGTTTCCATCATCACGGCGTGCAGGGGTACATCCCCGCAAACCCTGGCTGTTCCAAAAGGTTTCGCAAGTGTATTACAGGCGGTCCTCTTGAAGTGGCCCTGCCACCTTCACTCAATCCACTTTTGAAGTACAGCCGGCCGGCCTCCCATACCCATAGCATTCCAAAAGAAAAGCGATGCTCGGTAGGCCCTGCCATGCGGGTCGGGGCTTGTTGGTGTGCATCATCACCCTTAATATTCCAAAAGAACCATCTGCTCCTCTTCTAGAAACACAAATACAAGCCCACCAGCTGATCATTAGTAATGGGTTTATTTGATCCTGGCAAAATGTGCAGCATAACGCGTTTCGACTCCTCATGAGTCTTAATCATATGCAGATGTGAGAGGCCACACTCCTTGAGTCTTTATAGGTGTAGCTACATCAACAGTGAAGAAGGACACACAGATACATAAACATTAAAGACGTCTTTAAAGTGGAAGGGTGTCAATCAAACCGATGTTATAATACACTCCTTTATTTCAGGATCAGTGATGCTTATTTTCTAAGATTTCAATATTTTCTAAGATTTCAATATGCCGGTGAGTACCAAGTTAGAATGTTTGAGAAGGGCACTGATTTATTGTGGAAATCGGAGGCAAAAAATGAACTAAAACAGTGGTTATGAAGGACATCGAAACAGTATACTTGCAATAACAAAGCATTATGGGAGTTGTGGTTTAGAAATTTGAAGAATCAGGATACTAAGTTCAGTGACACTAAAATGTGGATGTAAAACATTCTAACTTGGTACTCACCAGCATATTGAAATCTTAGAAAATAAGCATCACTGATCCTGAAATAAAGGAGTGTATTATAACATCGGTTTGATTAAGACTCATGAGGAGTCGAAACGCGTTATGCTGCACATTTTGTCAGGATCAAATAAACCCATTACTAATGATCGGCTGGTGGGCTTGTATTTGAGTTTCTAGAAGAGGAGCACATGGTTCTTTTGGAATATATTTATATATACATTATATTATATTACAGAGGGAGTCAATAAAAGATCTTACCTGCCATATGTATCTGGGTCCGCTCTCTCTGTTCGCCAGCAAGGAGCATGGAGGTTCGGAGAGTGTGCTTGGATGATGTATGTATATATGTATGTATATATATATATATATCAGATTCAACCAAGCGCGCCCTTTCACTTCCTTTCGGCGTGAAAAGAGAGCACGAACTCCACTTGTAGTAGTGCGATTTTCTTTATTTTCTCACAGTTTCCTGGTCATAACGCGTTTCGGTCACCAAGTGACCTTGATCGCATAACGGAACACTTTACGGTAATAATTTTTGTACGACCCCCTAGTGTCATGTGATCACAATAGACAAAGCGAAAAGACTCTATTTTTTGCTTAGGTCGTCATTCATCTCAACAACTTTACCTGCCGGTAATGCTCGTAAGGCTTCATGATACATGTAAACATTCATTAGATTCACAATCTTTAACACATACAAATGTTAAAAGTCAATAAATACATAAATAAATAAATAGGTGAATATATACAATGAGATAATTTGATTATCTAATTTACATTGTATGGTCATTAAGGACCTTATCCACCGGATGGCTGTATCATCATTATATGAATACAGGGGAGATGTGGTGACAGTTATTTTATATCCTAAATGCATTTTAAACAAAATACCTCATCCCCTGTTTTTACTCCACCGTATTTATGTTTTCAACATTATTTGTATGTATAACACAGAAATATCTTCCTGAATTCTAAAATCAGTATCTTTACGCCATCAGATGTGCAAATTGAGCCTGTTGATCTCATTAAAGTGCTTATGTGCATAGTAGCTGCCTAATGTGCATAGTAGCTGCCTAATTAGTGCAAAGTGCTTAAAGTGCTTGGTGCATCACAGTACATACATATTCTAGGTGCAAATTATTAATTTATTAATTTGTTACAATGTAACACATCTATTAAAATCTTTTTTGGGTTTTGTTTTTGTTTTTTTGAACACTTAAATTAGATGTTATTACTGGGCAGCAGCCTTAGATTATTGTATTTGTACATCTTTAGCATTTCAACCATCCATGTGTTAGTCCTGTCATAGTTCTAACCAAATCTAAGTGGATTTTAGGCGTAGTTAAAGAGACTGTCTAGCATATATTTTACTTGTTAGTTTGCGCTTAGACCACAGCTTAAGTGTAGAACCTCACGGGCTATTATTCACAGTTGCATAAATTATAAGATTCCTCTTGGTTTCACAAGAAATTGTGAAGATCCTCAGTGTTGTTGAGCCCTGTCGGTGTTTTGCAGTCAAATTCTAAAATCATGCGTGACTCGAGCTGTCTCAACATCCGTTCTCTTGCCTCCACGGCGGAGATTGGGGACAGCGTCCACTACATAATATTTGAGGCAGCTGAGGTCATTGTTATGTTTGGTTTTAAAATGATGAGCCACTGGGTATGTGGCATCATTGTTAACGATGGCCCGTAAGTGCTGTAAAATTCTCACATGTACCTGTAGCTTGGTACTCCCCACGTATTTCAAGCCACAGGTACATGTCAGCACATACACCTCATACTCTGTCAGGCAGTTAAAGTTACCTTTAATAGCTATCTTTTTAGGCCTGAAGGGTATTACATAGTGTGTTGTATTCTCACCAAACTTACAAGCCCTACAAGAGGAGCATTTAAGGAATCCCTGCTTAGGTTTAAGCCACACTGTGCTCAAGCCGATCTCTGGGCTGCTTTTGACTAGCTGGGATCTCCTAGATAATGCCCGTCTAAAGGTAACTGTTGGTGTAGCCGATAGCCTGGGTGCCAGTACTCCATCTGTGAATATTATGGGCCAATTCTTATTAACTATTGACCTCAACTGTCTTTCTTGATGACTGTACGTGGTAATTAATCGAGGTGTGCTATCGTCTTTTGTACTGCATGGGGCTTGTGATGTGGATGCAGGTTCCAATTCCGTGTGAAGTTGCCTCTGTTGTAATAAGGACTCCCTAGCTCTACCATTGGCTTTTTTAGTGGCTTCATAGAGGATTTTCTCGTCATACCCCCTCAACCTAAATCTTATCTTGGCTTCTTGTGTGCACCTTTGTAATTCTTCCTCAGTGCTGCATATTCTTTTGAGCCTAAGGAGTTCACCATAAGGAATACTTTTGATTAGATGCCTCGGGTGTGAGCTTTTGGCATGCAACATAGAGTTGCCCGCCGTTGTTTTGTGGTGCAGTGTGGTTTCCAGTTTGTTACCGGCTACATACACCTTCGTATCCAAGAAATCCACACTAAGAGTGCTAATGTGTAATGTGAATTTCAAATTTGCAGGGTTGTTGTTAATTTCCTGGATACATTTTTCTGCACTCTCCTGATCACCCTTCCACAACATAAAAACATCATCGATAAATCGCAACCAGTGCATGTATATATATATATTACCTACTGGCGGTCGCCAGTAGGTAGTTATAGTTAGGACCTAGTTTCCATAGGAAAAACGTTTTTTGATTTGCCAATATCTTTGGCACTGTTTGACGAATCTTCGCGAAATTTTCAAAACTAATGGCCCGCTCTGGTCAGCTCCTGTCTTGAAAGTTTCGGGGTGATTCGTCAAGCAGGGGCCGACAAAAAAGGGGGGTCCCAAAACACGTTTTCTCCATGTTAATTTCCATAGGAACTTTTGTCGCGGCTACAGCCCGAACTGCTGAACAGAATTACACCAATTTGGCAGAGAGGTAGCTCTTGGTCCAGAGTGCACTCTTTGCTTTAAATGGTGTAAATCATCCGTTCAGTAGTTCCTGAGAAATTTAAAAAAAAATATATCGATATCTGGTGACCGAGGAGGATTCGCGAACCCTCCCGATCACGAGCTTTAATTTAAAAAAAGGATAAAAATCAAGAAAAGGGGGCAGGGTAGAAACACCCTGACTGGTAGGCCTACAGAAAAGGGAGAAGTCTTAGAGACATTCTAGTGAGAGGTGATATCACTACACAGCAGAGGGAACATTATCAAAATCTACAGGGATTTTTTCCCTGTGGACATTGCAAAGCGTGTAAGTCCAGTTGTATGGTCAAAACATATGATACACCTAGTACTACCAAAACCATTAACCAATTTCTTACCTGTAGTAAAACTTATGTCATCTACGTGTTGGAATGCCCCTGCAAGATGAGAAACGTAGGTAGCACCACTTTTGCAGCAAAAAAACGAATACTGGAACACCTGCGGGCCATACACAACAAAGACAAACACTATCCAGTGGCACGCCATTTTGAGGAATATCATCTCTCCAACAGTTCGCTACTGAGATACTTTATCATTGAACAAATCCAATCCAACAAAAGAGGGGGTAACAGAACCCTCCTCCTCAGGAAATGTGAATCATGGCACATAATTGATTTACAGACAAAGAGCCCATGGGGCCATAACCAGGATGAGGAAATGATTATACATTTACAGGATGAGTAAGGGCAACAGAATCTTTTAGCAGCCTCTTAACATTAACGTCTAGACACTGCTGTAACTTAGAAATAGGTGATTTTTACACTGTATCTTTACTTCCTTGCATGTTTTATTGGAGGACTTTGACCATGTGTAGGTTCCCATTTTAACCTTTTTTTTCTTTTCTGTCTATTTTCCTACAGGAGGAAAGGAAGGGACCAACACTTACCTGTATGTAGCAGTAGCGGTCACCTACCCTTTTCTTCGAGAGCCTGAGGAATCGGCACAGGGCATGTTAAAAGATAAGATTATAACTTCACAATCCTTTTTAATATATGATATTTTCTGCACCTTTTTTTTCACTGTATCAAATTATCTTGATCTCTGCACATAATACACGGTTAGTGATAGGGTTTATTAATATATATCCAAATGTTGACGAATGGTACACCACCCTACGTTGGTATACAATTGTACATAGGAAGCATCCGCCCAGAGACCTTTCGATAATACAGATCGAATGACGTAATCTCAATTTGGAAACTTAGGAAAGACTAGGGGTCCCCCCCTCCGGGTAAGACATTAACTCAGAGACTATTTTTCTAGCCACTTGGCGCTTGAAATGAGTAATACCATAAGTTCATTAACAACCTTTAGATTTGTAAGAGAATGTATAAATACTGATTAACTTTAACAACTTCTTCATCTGGTTTTTACCCGTTCAAACACGTAACAGAGAGAATCCAATAGGATGCATACGCCACTAGAGCAAACACACCTCCTCTCTTTCCTAAACCCTTAATCTGACTGACATGGTATGTTCTCTCATTCTACATGGTGAAATCCACAAAAACTAGTCATCAGAACATGTATTGCACAACTGGTTAATGCAATTTATGTTTAAATGCAATATATTATGAAGTAATAATATGTTAACATGCAAATGCAATTTATGTTTAAATGCAATACATTATGAAGTAATAATATGTTAAACATGCAAATGCATTGGGTATCCATATACACTGTGAATTAAGCCATTACAAAATGGATGCCATTTTACCATGAGAATTCTCCCATCTGGAGAAGCGGATTGTCCTTTGTCGCTGTTGATGTACTATATGTGTGGTGTTGTAACCTATTACCCAGTGTGTGAGCAAGTGGACGGTGTTCCCCGAAACGTGTAACTGGTAATAAAATCTTTTGCATTGGATTGTTCTGAGAGAGCGTAATTACTTGGACTCTGACAAAAAACAAATTTCCGGTGAGCTTTGCCGGAGTACGCTCCATCTACCACTGGCCAAGTGGGGCGGGAGAAGTAGCCCGAACAAAATGTATATATTGAATTGCCCTACGGAGCACCGTGTCGGAGGACCGGAGCAGTAACTGATCAATCGTGAAGGTAGGGACGCTTCTGAGAGTCTAGTTGAGGAGTGTGTGTGACACAGCGATTGATATTTATTCAAGTAGCTGGTGTTGCAAGATTTATACGAGCCCGTGAATCAAGCGCCATGTCCGCCGACGCGCTGCGAAGCCGTGAGGAGGCAGCAAATGGACTGTTTGACAATTCCCCGGCCGGGGAAACAACAGTAACAGAGCGAACGAGTAGTGTTCAAACGGGGCAACCAAATGTGAAAGAGCTTTTTAAAAAATCAGAAAAGCTCATGTGTGCCGAGCAGTCAAAGTGGTGAGAACGTAAATCCCTAGCGCGTTACTTGGAAGTGGGACGTATTCCAAGGGGATTGCGGATCATGTTGGCGCCCAGCTACGAGCACCCAGATCCCAACATGTTGGCAGAGTGGGCCACCTGCAATTTGGAATCTTCGCGGAAACTCGTGGAAATACTTGTGAAATACGCAGCAAGTGATCGCGCTGCATTGCAATTACAAATTGATGAAGTAGAAAATGAGATCATCGAATTGGGAAGTATGGACAATTTTAAAAAACAGCGAGATGATATGTTGGCACGTCTACATAAAGATGAGGAGGTTATCAAAAAACATAAGGCTTACAAATTTCAGAGGGACAAAATCGATTATCAAAATGGCCAAGTTTTTACCTTTGCACGAAAATATGACACAGTTAAAGGAAAGAACAAGGAAGGCATCCCATTAATGAAATCAACAAATATGGGGAATATGACACCGGTCTCTACCTCAGCATCCGAACTAAGTTCGGCACTGGAAAGTGAATCCGACAATGAACAAGCAAGAAGCAGTTCGGAGTTGGGGTTTATCAAAATGTCATTGGCCCAGGAGGTCGATTGCCTCCGCCAAGATCGGAGACAAACACTGCGCCCTCGTGTTCAAAGGAAACAAAATGCCAAAGAAACAACCAAAAACGCCGAGAAAGACAGCAGTGTTGCAACAGGCGGAAAGCAGCCATACAACAAAAAACCAGCAAATGTGAGATGGAAACGCAACTAAATGCACGTAGCGTCACCACAGAATCCAATACAGTGATAAATCTAACTGACATTAATTTAAATATGGCTGAGAAACAAATTTTGGCACTTGGTCTTTCGTATAGTCCCGAGAGCAACTTCAATTATGCAGAAACCCTCATGGATGTTTTTAGATTTATTCGCAAATTGAAATTACGTAAACATCACTTGCTACAGACCAAGCATAACAAAGATCCTCCGGTACTAGCAACAACTAGTACTCAAAGTCCAACATTGCTGGTGGCAGGGGACGTTGATTTATTACTTGATTTACATCATTTACAAAGTGAACAGAACAATGGTGAAAATACAAGTGGTTATGAAAGAATCAGTGACTCCATGCGAACACCGTTTAAACCCAAATCAACTTTTCTACCTGTAATGATTCACGACAATTTGGATGTTTTCCATGAACAAGTAACAGCGGATCTGAAGAAACTCTATAAAACCACATTGTGCGCCCAACGCAGCATTAGTCGGAAAACACCTCCTATACACAACTGATGAGAAAATTGCAAGCCAGGGACAATGTCATCATACGGCAATCAGACAAAGGGGGCAATGTGGTTTTGTGGCCAAGGGATATGTACATGGAAGAAGCCCTAACCCAGCTTTACGACAAAGACTGTTACAAGAGAAGCAGTATGCAATGCGTCAGACAGGCACAAAACCACTATTATGCCAAACTTTTAGCCTGGAAGAGCGGAGGTCTTTTAAGCTCGGATGAGTTTAAAAAAATTTAAAACGACTACCCTGTAATTCTGGCTTTATATTTTATTCCAAAGATACATAAAAGTATGGTAAAACCGCCTGGCAGACCCATCATTTCTGCGTGTAACAGTCTCATGGAAAATACTTCTAAATATGTCGATTATTTTGTAAAAAATTTTGTGCGAACTTTACCATCATACTTGCAAGACACAAGTGACTTTTTAAGAAAGTTAAGGGAGGTTAACTGGGATTCAGAGTGCATTTTAATTACGCTAGACGTCACGTCACTATATACAAGCATAAGACATCAGGATGGGATTAAAGCTATCGAACATTTTTTGAATAAGAGACCAATGAGCTTGTATATGCATAATAAGATGCTGGTTGACATGATAGTGACGTGTTTGGAGAACAACTTCTTCCTATTTAACAACCAGATATTCCAGCAAATCAGAGGTGTTGCGATGGGGGCCTGCTTCTCCCCTAGCTATGCTTGTTTGCATATGGGTCTATGGGAGGAGCAGGTCTTAAACAACACCTATGCTGAAATCATGGGCCAACACATATGTCACTGGTACAGATATATAGATGATCTGTTCTTGATCTGGAGGGGCCCTGAAGATCTGGCACTCCATTTCATAGAGCAGATCAATTCTAATAATCTCAACCTACATTTCACTGCTGCTTTGAGCAGGGAAAGAGTATATTTTTTAGATGTTGAGGTTTTTATCAGTGAAGGAAGAGTTGAATCTAAATTGCACAGAAAACCAATGGGTGGGAATACAGTATTGCATGCAACCAGCCATCACCCCAGACACCTCATCCAAAGTATACCTCATGGAGAGATGTTGCGTATTAAACGCATTTGCAGCACCTCACATGAGTGTCAGTTGGCCCAACAGGAGAGCAGATAGGTTCCTTGCCAGGGGCTATTCCACTAAAATTGTAGATGCAGCAATTGCCAAGACAAACAATATTGAGAGGGTGGACACCCTTACAGTAAAGCCCAATATTCAGATCGATGGCACTGAGTCTACTGATCCAGTGACGCGAATGATCCTTACTTATAACACACAGCACCGGCACATTCGTAAAATACTAAATAAGAACTGGGTGTTGGTGCGCAATGACCCGACATTAGGGGATCAAATACCCAAAACCCCAGATATAACATTCAGAAAGGCAAGATCAATGAGTAACATGCTAGTTAAAAGTAGCCCAGAGGTGGTAACGGTCAAAACTTGGTTATCTTCCCGTAAGGGATTTGTGAAATGTTTATCGTGCAAGGCATGTAGGTACGCGACGAGTACAACATCATATACTAGTCCTTTTAAAACAGAGGTGATACCCATAACCAAAGTACTTACATGCAAAACGGAGTACGCAATTTATGTGCTGCAGTGTCCCTGTGGCCTGCGATATGTGGGAAGCACTAAGTTGCAGGTCCACAAGAGGATACTCCAGCACATTGGGGCAATCAATAACTGTGATCCCTCTTACCCCATCGCGAGACATTTCAATGATGTACATGGTAAAAATCCAGCATTTAAAAATATTATGTGGTGGATACCATCCTACCATTAAGAAGGGGAGGTAACCGCGAGGCACTTCTCCGTTTATTAGAGACCAGGTACATTTTAGAACTTGATACTAAGGCACCATCTGGTATGAACTCTAGCGAGGATCTTTATACTTGCCTATAACCTATTCATATTCTTGTTTTAGCTCTATGTCTGAATGAATAACTGTCAAACTGTTTACATTTTCTATTATGCTTCTTCAACTTTTTAGCCTTTGAATATTTTCACTTTGCACTTTAGTATCATTAGCGTGGCACTGTAAGGTAGTATAAATTAGCACCAGCACTTTATATGAGTGCATAGAGGATTTAGGTCGATGCCCACTTAGGGCTATATCAGCATGCAGCTACATGACATAAATGTAAACGGATGACCAACATTGAAAGGCAACATCAAGCAGAATTCAGCTTAAATCTTATTACAGATTAAGTTTTGAAAGGTTTACAATTAGCATCATTGTTTTAACATGGTATTAATGGTTTTTACTGTTCTGCCAGATGCGTTATTACTAGCCGAGTTCTCTTAAAAATACGCAATATGAGGCGATTTTTAAATGATATTTTAGGCATATCCTTGTTTACATATTTAAATGTTTTTAAGGACATTTTACTAATTTATGCCCAATGTTTATGTATCCAATGTAAATATCGAGTTTAAGCTGCTATGAGAATGACCATGACCGTGCAACACCTTTTCTATGTCTATGTACCATGTGACAGGTCACGAGTGATTGCACAAGCACTTTTAAGGAATGGCACTTCACATGCGCGTTATGTGAACAAGACCTCTGGAAGGTCGACACGCGTCGTGTCGGAGGTGCAGGGCATATAAAATAAAATAAAATCCTAAGCACCGAATTGAGGGTCCGTTTTCGTCATTTCCGTACGAATTGGATGTTGGTTGGCGAACTCCTTCGATATATATATATATATACATATATCCGTCTTTCAATGAACTCTACCTTTCCCCGCACCTCGCGTCCTGGGTGCCACTCCAGCGGTGGTGAACCACAAAACAGTAACAAACTTCAATGGCCACAATGGTGTAGCCAGTAACGGGTGCACACGCGTGTTAATATCAGCAAAATATTTTATTGGCTTAGTCAAAAAGCACTGACAGATGCGTTTCAAAACGACGCCTACTTCAATGTCAGTTTTAAAAACAATTCATGCACAGTTTAAACCAAGGAGGAATATGACACGCGTACCATTTTATCAAAAGCGATAACGTTCTATGCACCCTACGCAGTGTGTTGTTAATGTTGCGGCCATCTTGGAATTGTACTTATTGCTTAGTAAATGTGAGCTCTTATTGCGATGTGTTTCACTTATCGTCCACCCCATGTAGCGCAATATAGCTTAATTCAATTACAATCACAGCAGGAGGTGCTGTGCTCAAGAACAATTCAAGCATATTACAAAAAACATAATAAATCATAAATAAAACCTCAATGGTGCGAAGTGGAGTATCAGGGTGGAAACCCATTATTTTGATGACAGAAATCATTACATAATGTGTGCCGCAATGAAAATATTAGGGTGCCATCATCCCAATACATAATCACATGACCACCCTGGCAGCAATCCGTTTCGCCACAAACCAGCCCTGAATGGGCCAAGAAGCGGAAGGCCCTTCCTAAATTCATAATACTGTATCAGAATTGTATCAAAAAGGGGAGAGAGAGAGAATTAAGTGTGTATATCCACCCACGTCAATTATCGTCAGATAATAACAGAATAAATATTTCACCGAAGAAAAAGGAAGACTCAGATGTCAAGAATGTGATACCTCACTGGACTATGTGGGCCCACAGTTCTTCTTCAGTGTTTTGGCCCTGCGGAACCTTTGTTTGTAATTCAATTATGTATTTGGACTCTAAACTACATAGCTTTTTAACTCTATCACCTCCCCTTTCTTCCTTCTGTACCTGATCTATACAAAAGAATTTAAGTAAGTCTCGATTGCTGTTATGTTTCAGTTCGAAATGGCGGGCGACAGGATAACTTTGATCTTTTTGGGTGATTGCTCGCATATATTCCAAAAGTCTCTTTTTCGTAGGATGGATAGTAATCCCTATATATTGTTTCAGACATGGGCACTCTAAACAATAAACGGTGAACTCTGAATTGCAGTTCAATAGTTTCTTTATCTTCTTGGATTCATTGAATCCCTGTCCCTCAACTTTGTACTCACTGACTTTATTGCTATATTTGCAGGCTTTACACCTAAGACATGGAAAGAAGCCTGTAATCAGATCTTTCTTAACAGGCATGGCTCTATAGTGACTGTGTACTAAGTGATCCCTAATGGATAAACTCCGTCTATAGGTATGGGGTTGTGATGTAATGGCTCCTCTAATAGTGTTGTCTGTATGAAGGATATGCCAATTTTGTCTAAAGATCTGCATTACTTTGTGCGAGCTCTCATTAAAGTTGGTGATCATTCTGACAGTTCCTTCTTGTGTGTTCTTACTAGATTGTATCTGAGACTTTGTGGCTAAGAGCCGTGATCTATCCACTGACTCTGCCCTTTTGGCTTCCTCTTGTAGGATACCTTTTGTATATCCCCTTTTTCAAAATCTTTCTATGGCATTCATTTTAGCTTTTTGGTACTCCTCTTCATTAGTACAATTCTGCTTGATGCATAAGAGTTCACCATAAGGGATATTCTTGATTAAACTCCTGGGATGATAACTACCTGCGTATAATATCGAATTCCCAGCAGTAGGTTTGCGGTATAATCTGGTTAGTAGCTTATTCTCATCCACGTACACCTCCAGATCTAAATAAAAGACACTGGAGGTACTAATGTTGGCAGAGAATACAAGATTCAAATCATTATGATTAAGCGCAGCTATGTATGTTTCAGCTGACGAGTAAGTTCCTCACCAGACGATAAATAAATCGTCTATATATCGGGCCCAAAGGGCCACATTTTTGACCCATTGCTCAGGTCCTCTCAACCAGGCCACGTGCTTCTCCCACCAGTCTACGAACAAGTTTGCATAGCTGGGGCGAAGAACGTGCCCATCGCGGTCCCGCATTGTTGTTGATACAGTTGCCCTGCAAATATAAAGATGTTATTCTCTGGATAAAACCTTGTCATCTCTAATAGCATGGTGTTGTGTTCCTGATATTTTAGTGGTCTCCTATTTAAAAACCATTTCCCAGCATTTAAACCAATTTCTTGTACTATGCAAGTGTAGAGACTGGTAATGTCAAGGGTTATTAATAACATTTCGTCTTCCCACTCAATGCCATCAATTAATCTTAAAAAATCTTGCATATCCTTGACATAAGAACTCAGATCTTTCACCAGGTGAAATAGAAAGGAATCAATGTAAACAGATGCATTCTCCAATAGGTTACCCTGGGATGCAACTATTGGTCTGCCTGTGGGATTGGACATATTCTTATGCACTTTCGGTAGATGGTAAAAAGTGGGAAGAACAGGATGCTCGCAATGTAAAAATCGATATTCATCTTGGTCTAACACCCCATGATCTCGCCACAATGTCAGATGTTGATGAAAACTTCTCACACACTTGTCATAGTCAGTTCTCTGTATGGGTAGGTAAAATTGTTTGTCACTGAGTTGCCTCATAGCTTCCTGGTAGTATTATTCCTTCTTAAATAGAATAATGTTACCCCCCCTTATCCGAAGGTTTAATAACCAAAGTCTCATCGTTCTTCAAATCTTGTATTGCCTGACATTGCTTAACAGGGATGTTGTGTTTTCTCTGATGTTGTCATTGGGTATTCAATCTCATAACATCCTGTATAGTAGCTTCATGAAAAACATCTATAGCACCGTGAGGAGTCTGTGGAATGAATTTAGACTTTGTTCTCAGTTCACTTTTGCCACTCGATTGTGTAATTCCTGCTCTCAATAGGCAGGCTGTGATATTACCATCTTCCTAGTTTATTTCACTTTCTTGGGAATCCTCAAAGGCCGGAAACTGACATCGAAGAAGGCATCATGCCCAAACGTGTCTGTCAGTGCTTTTTGACTAAGCCAATAAAATATTAAAATATTTTGCTGATATTAACCTGTGAAGGCACCCGTTACTGGCTACACCATATATATATGTGGTGACCACCAGTAGGTGATTTTATATATATATATATTCACTGAACAAGCCATAGGTTTAAGGGACGTTATAGTTAGTTGGACATTTCACTCGTACAAAACCAAATATATTCGTCTGTTATAGTTAGTAGAGCTAACTATAACTCGCGCCCCCGCAATGCAGTGCTGATGACGTCACATATGACATCACTGATGACATGCTCAGTGACATCACTGATGACATCTCAAATGACATCACTGATGACATCACTGATGACATCATCCACGTGACTGAGTGTTTCTAAAAATTTCAAGAATGTTATATCTATATATGCCAAGGTATATTGAAGAATGATTGGTTGTCTGAGAACCTGTATGGGTGCCTGAGTGTATGTGTGGGTGGGGGGGTGTGTGACTCCATGCATGGATGTGTGAGTGGGTGATTCACTGGGTGTATGCGTTTATGAGTGCGTGTGTTAGGGAGTGTATGGGTGAGTGAGTGTACGTATAGCTGTGTTGGTGAGTGAATGGATGTGTTAGTGGTATATGTGTAAGTAACTACATATGTGAAAGGCAGTATTTGTGAGTGTTGGAGTATATAAGTGAGTATATGTGACAGTGAGTGATTGTGACAATGGCTGCATGGATAAGTGTGTGCTTATGTCAGTAATTGTTGAAGACAGTACGTATCTGTATGAATAAGTGACGTGATGTGTGTATAACTGTATAGGTGAGTAAATGGCAGTGTAATTAATTTTTTGGGTGGCTGACTAGGTTTTTGAGTAACTCTTTGGGTGAGTGGCAGTGTGTGAGTGTCTATATGGGTGTATGAGTGGATATATCAGTGGCTGTATTGATGAATGATTGCATGTATGAGTGACTGTATGGGTTAGTGGGTGGATGTGTGTGTAGACGTATGAATCACTGAGCGTGTATGTACTAACTGCTATTGGTGTGTCTATGGTTTCGATATTGGTAGTCTGTATTTTAGAGTGGGTGTATGAAAGGTTTTATTAGGGTGTGAGGAGGTGCATCAGATGATCACGTGGATGATGTCATCAGTGATGTCATCAGTGATTTCACTGAGCATGTCATGAGTGATGTAATATGTGATGTCATCAGCAGTGCATTGCGGTGGCGCGAGTTATAGTTAGCTCTACTAACTATAACAGCTGAATTTCTCTGGTTTTGTACGAGTGAAATGTCCAACTAACTATAACGTCCCTGAAACCTAGGGTTTTTTCAGTGAATTTCTAAGATTTTTTAAATGCTAATTTCTAACTATAACGTCCCTGAAACCTATGGATTTTTCAGTGAATTTCTAAGGTTTTTTAAATGCTAATTTCTAACTTTAACGTCCCTAAAACCTATGTTTTTTTCAGTGAATTTCTAAGGTTTTTTAAATGCTAATTTCTAACTATAACCTAGCAGTCGCGTTTGCAGAGTGGTGGAGAAAGGTGAGCGTGGCCTCCGAACACCTCTTAGCAGTCCCACTGTGTGGGATTTACTGGAGGTTACAGGAGGGGTAGTTAGCCCCCAACGTCAACCTTGGGGGCCAACTACCCCTCCTATTACCTCCAGTAAGTCCCACACAGCAGGATTGCTAACTTCTCATACCAGGCCACGCCCCCTTTCTCCACCACTCTGCAGACGCACCTCCTGGGGTGTTCTGGGTTGGGGGATTAAGTCCCCTTGAATACTGAGGGTCCCTGGGGGCAAACTAGCCTACCAGGTACCTCCAGTAAGCGCCACAGAGCTGGATTGCAGAGAGGTGGTCCGAGGCCACGCCCTTTTTACACCACTCTGCAAACGCGCCTCTTGGCGCACTGCTGGTGGGGCGATGAGGTCCTCTTGTGTCCTGAGGACCTCAGGACACAAGTGGACTTCATCCTCTGGGCAGCAGTGCGCCAGGACCCACGTTTGCAGAGTGGTGGCGGCGGAATCCATTAGAAGGAAGACATGGAAGAACTCGAGGAGGAGCGAAGTGTCAGAGAGGGGAACGACGCAGGTGTCGTTGATAGAGAGGTCACCTGTCCTGAACCTGGTCCGGAGGTCTTTGGTCTTCATCCTTCCTGGGACCAATCTTTTCCAACTCCTTGGCCAAGGGGTTTGGTTTCTCGCACCTTTAGGTAAATATAAATGCAACCTTTAGCTGTGCTGCTGTCTCTATCTTCTTCTTTCTGAGGAACCGTCATTGATCGATAATTGATTATTATGCTTCATCCTTGATATACGATTAAGTATAATGTGGTTCTGTATTTTACTCTGCTAAAACTTTAGATAAACATTTTTAAAAAAACTTCCTGACTCAGTGATTATTTAGAAATTATGAATTGTAATGAATCAGAAAAGTAATTGGTAACAGGGATATTGATAAATAGAACAACTGACCCACCAGCGGAAATTGCTAGCGTAGTATGAATGAATGGGCCCAGGTGAGTATACGGTGTATGAATGCTTGTTGCTAGTAACCCGCTGGATCACCCCCCACCCTATAATACTAAAGCCCCGTGGAGGTGGCAGTCCCTGGGGCTTGGGGGGGCCCACGAGGCCCCCCACCCTATAATTATAAAGCCCCAGGGAGGTGGTGGTCCCCGGGGCTGCGGGGGCCCCCGCGGGCTCCTGCTACACAATTAAGGAATGCCCCCGGGACCTGGCCCACCCGGGGGCTTTAAAAAACGAAGCGCGAGAGCCCGCGCTTCATTTTTTTTTGTCATTTTTAACGGGGTTCGCGCACCTAGCGCAACCCGGCCGAAAATGGCAAAAAAAATAAATCTTTTTTTGGGCCTGGGGCTCCCTGTGGGACCCCCTGAGCAGGCCTGGGGGGTCAGGGTGTTCCTACCCTGCCCCCTTTTTTGTTTTTTAAGGTTTCTCTTACCTTTTTCCCCTCTCACTCGGTCCGAGGCACAAGATGGCTGCCAACACTTCCTGGTTTGAAGTGTTGGCAGCCAATCAGAGCCAAGCTCGTGCTCTGGAGGGCTCAGCCAATCAGATCTCACAATTCTCAAATATATATATCTGTAAATATTTAAATAACTCAGAAACTACTGAACAGATTTACACCATTTTAAAAAAGCGTGCTTTCTGGACCAAGAGCTATCTCTGTGCCAAATTTGGTGTAATTCCGTTCAGCAGTTCAGGCTGTAGCCGTGTCTAAAGTTTCCTATGGAAATTAAGATAGAGAAAACCGGTTTTGGGACCCCCCTTTTTTCTCGGCCTCCCCTTGATGAATCACCCCAAAACTTTCAAGACAGGAGCTGACCTGAGTGAACAATTAGTTTTGAAAATTTTGTGAAAATTCGTCAAACGGCGCCAAAGTTATTGGCAAATCAAAAAACGCTTTTCCTATGGAAACTAGGTTCTAACTATAACTACCTACTGGCGACCGCCAGTAGGTAATATATATATATATTGGAAAAGCTAAATCGATGCAGGGAGAGTTGGTTCAGAATTGCCCCCAGGCCAGGAGTGGCATAGAGTGGCTTAAGGTCAACCGAGGATTTCAGAAATTCTCAAAATGCAAAGCTTGCCGCTATGGCCAGAATGTGAAAACCATACAGACACCATTCAGAGTCACACCTTTTGAGATTAGAGGTACATATAGCTGCAAGAGTGAGTTTGCAGTATATGTACTGGAATGTACATGTAAAAAGAGGTATGTGGGCAGTACCATCCACAAAGTCCATGTCAGGATATTGCAACACCTCAGGGCAATAGCTAATGACGATCAAAGCTATCCAGTAGCCAGGCACATAAACCATTTTCATCAAGGTAATGTCAAGGATTTGACATATTTTGTCATTGACACTGTCCCTAAAAGACCATGGGGTGGTAATAGACAGTTACTACTGAGAAGGTTGGAGTCAAGGTACATACTTATGTTGGACACAAAAATTCCTAATGGGCTTAACTCGGACGAGGAATTATCAGTACATCTTTAGCAGTAGAGTGTTGTTCTCTCACGTTCCCAAAGTTTGGGTGATAGGTATGATTTGTATATAATGTTTCACACTCGTTTTATTTAAATTTTGTTTATATTAAGTTGAATTGTTTATGAAAGCAATATCACGGTGATATGATATGTTTTCGTGACAACAAGTTAATTTTACTCCATCTAGAGTGGCTGTTAATCTTCGGCACCCGATGGTTGTCAAATAAATAAATAAATAAATATTTACAGTAAGGGGTATGATAGCCCGCTTGGGCTAAATTGTTAGTTTGAACAAGCATAGTAGGGTTTTGAGTGCATTCAATGATGTTACGGCCGCTCATTAGGAGCGTTACCCATCAAGCCCTATGTAAAACAGACTTATAAACCAAACCCTAGTTCCCACTATGGGTAAATAATCTGATTCAATAATGATGACAAGATGCCGATTTGCACTTAAAAATTATCGCGCGTAGGGTGCACTTGTGATATATCAGACCGTCAGGAATATAATTCTACTTTCGGCACACCAATGGCTTTTAGAAATACATATTAAGGGGTATGATAGCCCACATGGGCTAAATGTTTGCAATACATAAATGTAATACATTAGTATAATAGGACACTGTGTCATAATCTATATACCTACCCCTGTTTCCCACCAAGGGTACGTATTCTGACTTTAGCCAAGATAATTAGATGCCGATATGCGTTTGAAAATATTGTCCCATGGTTGTGGTTGTGATTCACCTAGACACCAGGAGTATGTTTTCATTTCATTTTGTTTCAATTTTAATTTGAATTGTGTCACAGAAACAATATTACTTTACAATTAAGTTAAAATGCTTTTAAGACTGAGTTAAGTCTTTATACAATGTATTTCTTTACATAACTTAGAAGTACTTTTACTTACCGATGTTTCTTTATGTCTATGATGCTTCTCAGGTTGCCGTGACAACCTCTGTGAGTGATGTAACATAAAATGAGCTTTTCCAATGGCGCCTGAGGTTGTGAGCAAGGCGGTGTTGTCCGCCAAAACGCGTCAGGGCCTCCTTGTACAATACATTTTGGGGTTTCTACAATCCATGGTGTTGGCGCCTGCTTCGACGTTTGGTAGCGGGACTGGTAGCTATATATCACCTCTGATATCGATCTTCAGGTAAAGGATATACCCAATTTGCAGGTACTGCAATCTCTGTCAAATGATGATGACAGTACTAATGAATCAACACAACAAGCTATGATTGCAATGGGTATTAAGATCAATAAAGCAGCAACAAGTCGGTTCCGCCCTGCATCGACATTTTTTCCACTGATGCCAAAAGATGCGGTGGACATTTTTAACGATAGAGTTGTAGAAGAACTTAAACGTCTTAATAATACCATGATGTCAAGTCAATATCGCAGGAAATTTAAGAATGCCCAATACCACACTTTGATCAAAAAATTGAAAAGTAATCACGATATTATCATAAATAAATCCGACAAGGGCGGGAACGTAGTATTGTGGCCTAAAACCCAATATTTGACAGAAGCTAACCGCCATTTGTCGGATGCTTTGTGTTATAGGAAGTCTTCGAAACAGGAAATACGGTTGGTCCAAGAAAAAGTGGGAAAATGCCTCTCACAATGGAAGAGGCAGGGCCTTTTAACCAAAGATGAATTTAACTTTTTGAAAGTGGAGCATCCTGTCATCCCCATTCTTTATTTCCTCCCTAAAGTTCATAAAAAGACAGTGACGATTCCAGGACGGCCCATTATTTCGGCCCAAAAGAGCATGTTGGAAAGGGAGTCAAAATATGTGGATTATTTTCTACAGCCTCATGTCATCTCCTTGCCATCTTATGTGAAGGACACCTCTGACTTCCTTAGAAAGATCAATGATGTGATATGGCAACCGAGTTACTTGCTTGTAGTTATGGACATAGAATCATTGTACGCAAGCATTAATCATTCTGATGGATTAGCTGCAGCAAAATATTTTCTGGATAATAGAGATATTAGTATGAAGGAACACAACTGTATGCTAATTGATATGATAGAACTTTGCCTTTGTAACAACTATTTTTTATTCAATCAGGATGCATATCAACAGCTCAGAGGTGTGGCTATGGGGGCATGCTTCTCCCCTAGCTACTCATGTCTCCATGTTGGCTGGTGGGAGGAGGGTGTCCTCATGACCAAGCATGGGGATTGGTATACGCATGTTAAGCATTATTGGCGGTACATTGTTGACATTTGTTTAATCTGGGATGGAGGTAGAGAAGCAGCAAATGAGTTTGTTGCAGCCATCAACTCCAATGAGCAAAATCTTAAATTCACTGCCACCATTGATAATCATAGTGTGGAATTTCTAGATGTTCTTCTTTACATTAGCGAAGGCAGGATTCACACGAAGCTGCACCGCAAACAAACTGCGGGCAACTCGATCTTGCATGCTGAGAGCTCGCATCCCCGCCACTTGATTAGGAGTATACCATACGGCAAGTTTGTGCGTATTCGCCGTATTTGCAGTTTGGATACTGATTCACATGAGTGTCAACAGGAGGCATTATGTCGGTTTTTAGACCGGGGCTACAAGAAGTCCTTGCTGGTTCAAGCTTTGAACAAAGCAAATGATCTTTCTAGAGAGGAGTTACTTAAACCTAAACGAGACCGTGTTTCAGCTGCGGTCCTTCCTTCTGGTTATAATGATAAAGACAAGTGCAATATCAGACTTATTACTACCTTTAGTCAACAGGAGCATAGAATTCGTAAAATAATCTATTCTCAATGGCCCATAGTACTAACAGACATAACATTAGGACCCATATTACCTACTTTGCCAGCCATCACATTCAGGAGGGCTCCCTCTATGAGGGATGCCCTAGTTAAATCGAGTCCAGAGATTACACCTAAAGCTACATGGCTTACTAAAATGGGTTTTCACAAATGTAACTCGTGTCGTGCGTGCACTTTTGCGACCAATGCAACACATTATGTAACTGCATTTGGCGATAAAAGAATTCAAATCAAGGAACACCTAACTTGCCGCACCGAATATGCAATCTATAAGTTACGCTGTACTTGTGGCCTTGAATACATAGGGAGCACTAAGCTCCCTGTGCACAAACGTATTCTACAGCACATTAGGGCAATTGTCAACTCCGACCCTAACTACCCTGTCGCCAGACATTTTAAATTGGTCCATCAGAATAAACTCAAAGATCTGGAGTATTCTGTGCTAGGGGCTGTTCCCATTTCCAGACGGGGTGGGAACCGAGAAAAAAGCTTGCGCCAACTAGAAACCCACTTTATTCTGGCTCTCGATACGAAAATGCCCAACGGTCTGAACACTAGCGAGGATTTGTATAACTTCCTCTAGCCTACTATATTTTGCACTCGAATCAGTATAGATAGGCATCAGTATAATCATTCATTTTTTTCTAGTTTTTCTTATGTCCATGAATTTACCTGTACGATTCTCTTTTTTGTAAATAGTAAGTCTGTATTATCTTTCTGTGAACTTTTATCATATTTAAGTAGCACTTGCACTTTAGTATTATTCAGGCCTGGATAATCAGTATATGCTGCTACTAAATTTATAAGTTGCACAGCACTTTTTTGCACGGGTTATTTGCTTTTTTTTGTACATAATCACATCAGTTCAATTTTACAGACTGTTTTGAATTAGTGTACAAGTCTTGACCCTCGCAGTGATGGAATTGGTTTAAATAAGTTTGTCCATGTGCATAATTATATTTACAATGTGCATTGATGCAGTCAATTTTCGGCACGGTATGACTATGTCACTTTACTGTCTATAATTTTCTGACAGATTAAGTAAGCCATGGTATGTTGCATTTGCTTTTTTACATTTGTTTTTAGTGTAATATGGATGGAATATTAGAAATTAGCACTTGCATTTTATATTATGGTTTTATCTTCTACTTATTGTCATGTTTAGATTTTATTGGCCTGTGATGCCCTATGAGATCAAAATAACAGTACTAATTATGTAAATTTTGATAAATTCTAATGAGGGTTCGTAATACTGCACTAGCAATTTATTTCTGAACTATTTGACAATTTGTGACTTACTGCCAAACCTTGCATGTTCTTGTCCGTGTTGCACATCAATGCTCATATGATATTGGAATAATTCAGCATTTTGTGCCAAGTTTCACTGTTTTTGCGTATTTGCACATTTACAGTATATTTGCACATTCATGGTTTTATTGTTATAAGCACATGGCCTTCATAATTTGAATTGTATTTTAAGTTTTAACACTTAAGTGTTAATATGTGATGGTAATTCAGGTACTGATTCGATACTACCTTCCAGTCTGTTTTTTAGCTTCACAAACGTGGCGTAATTGTTTTTAAAGCCATTAGTGCACACTTTGTATTTCTTTTGTTCCCTGTCATGTGGTGCGCCATGTGATCAAGCTCGCGTGAGGCGAGCGAAACGCGTCATGGCGGGCACTATGCCTGAACAATATTGGATTAATTTGGAATAAACTTGACACTGCATCCGCACAACATCGGAGTTGACTGAACTCATTGGAGGTGTCGTTGAGGTCCGTGCCAGGGTGTTCTGCCGAAGGATTGGCAGACCAGGAGTTGGAGTGAATATATATATATATATATATATATATATATCCAACAGATTCCGTTTGTTTGTTCAGGATGCTCGCCACACACGGACATGGACCGCCAAATCAGTGCATCAAATTCCGTTTATTGCTGCGCCGCCATTACGCGTTTCGGCTCGAAACGAGTCTTGATCACATGACATGGCTTTACTGCTACAACCAATGCTTTTAAAGTGACAAGTGCAAGTGCAACGTATTTTGTGCAAATTACAATCATAGACATAAACGAAATACATAATACATATGTTCAACATGAAGTTCATATTAAAATATCATAAAATGAACCTTTGTTAAAACGTAATTGTCCTGTATAAAATACATATATTTAATTTATGTTATTTTATATTGCATTTAAACAGTAAGCATGCTAACTCATTTGTCTATCTTCACTTTTTGACCCTGGTTAAAAGCATGGCTTGCTGTATATGGACATTGATATCAACATGTGTCAATACACGGGTGTTATTGTATAGTACATTGTATCGTATAACATGTTGATACTTCCCCAACTGTTAATTGTATGTCTGATTGGTTGTCTTCGTCTATGTTTTGATTGCCCCTAAAAGTGCTGATGTGAAATATACTAAAGTGCTTAAAGTGTTAAAGTGATTGTGCTTTGTTTGGACCTATAATGTATGCTATAGCCTTATTTCAGGTATGTTCATGGAATAGCTTACTGTGGTCCTCATTTTAGTCACTCCTTGATTATACTAGTTGCTCAATTACCAAGAATGAATTCTTTAGCTGCGGCTATTTGTTTGTTTACAAAATCATAAACCGATCCCGGTTTGAGTACCTTTTGGGAGTTTTCACTCTTTTTGTTCGTATTGCTCCTCATTCGGTCTGAACCGCTTACTTATATTGACAGGTAGGTGTAAGATAGTTTCCAATATAGATATGAAACATTGAACATTAAATATTAAATACTGCATATAAAATGTTAAATATTATATACTAAATATTGGATACAATATTAAAAATGCTGTATTTCTAAAACTATTGCCTTATTGTAAACAGATATATTCAACCCCCCAGGGTGCTTGGAGTCCATCTCTACAATATATCGCGTCTCCAATTTTCTAAGTTTGATCTTTCTGTACCCACCTCTTCTGCTAGGGGGTACTTCTTCAATTAAATAATATCTGAGATCTTGACTATTGGAGTTGTGATACTCCTTAAAATGCCGTGCCACTGGGTACGTGTTGTCCTGAATTTATTATTGCCCTCATGTGCTGGAGCACCCTTTTGTGGGCTTGAAGCTTTGTGCTCCCTATATATTGAAGACCACATGGGCAAAGTAAAACATACACTGCATGATCAGTTTTGCATGTCAGTAATTTATTGATCTTGTGTTCCCTTTTACTGAATGGCGTCTGATATGTGCTTTTGTTAATACCTTGTTGGCATGCCTTACAGGTTTTGCATTTATAAAAACCTTTGTGAGTCTGTAGCCAGCTAGTCCCTTCTATGACTTCTGGACTGGTTTTAACCAGGCTGTCCCTCATTGATTGTCCCCTACTATGTGTGATCGACACCGTCTGGGGTAGCAGCGGTCCAATTATGGGGTCATTAAGTACTAAAGGCCAATTGTGTTTGATTATTGACCTCAAGTTCTTATCTTGCCTGCTGTACCCCATAATTATTCTGAACTCTTCAGCTTTCTGTTTGGGTTCAACAGTTGGTACCTTAAGGTCTACCTTAACCAACGTTGGTTTGGTACTTATTTAACAGTAGAATCTGAGTAGTTCAGTAGTGCTTATTCTCAGAGACCCCTACTCACAAAAACCAGAGACGTCTGGAGTGGGTGGACACAAACTCCGCCACAGCTGAGTAGGCAAGATATCCTATTTATTGGCTGTTGGTTAATCAAGCTTGAAGGACATTTAGTTCCCAAAATTGTGCAAAACACCTTATCTTAATTTCCTTGGACAGTTATTCCGTGTTCTTAACACAATGACTACCGAAAACGGAGAATTAGACCCGCTGGCACAAATAGGTCAGTCAGATTCTGAGGAAGATGCCAATGCAATACATATTGCACCCAATGTAAGACACACACTCACAGTTAAACTCCTCAAAAAGGGTGTACCATCCAGAGGAGGTGTAGTAATATTCGTGATAGCGGCACACGAAGATTTCCAAACAGAGGGGTTCTATTCCTGGGTTACATTCCCAGCAGCAAATGCTATAACAAAAACTTTTCATTATTTTACACATGAAGAAGTCCCCTCGGTCTACACTCCGTTTGAGGAGATTGAAATTCCGCTTACCTACCAGGAACATAATTTCTGGTTTAATGGCGCCCTACCCCACTCAAGAAGAAGAGCAAGACTTGGCCCATTAGGAAGACCAGGAGCAAAATGGCCGATATTAGCGACCTATGCACCACATCCTGACATTGACACAATGCCAAATGATGAATTGCTTTTTCAACACTAAGAGTTGATAAAACTTTACAGAAACATGACACAATTCGTCATGAGGACACTTGCGGTCCAACCAACAGTAATTGCACCAAATACAGCTCCTACACAGAGCACAGCTACTAAAATTACTCCACAAACATTACACGCGGTAATGAGTAAATTGCCCACAAAACGTGAACAAATTCCTTTCTGGGTAGCTCAGAAAATAACCCAGTTAGAAGCAGTATTCCCAAATACCACAACATTTGAAAAACACAGAATGTTAACAATCTGCTTGCCCATGGGGATTACACCACAGTTAGAGGATTGTACCTCTTGGGGTACAGTCATTGCTGCCATATATACCAGAACTCATGGTATTCCTTCATTAGCAGTGATACCAGATGTATTAAGACAAATACAAAATGAGTACGGAGCAGAGCCTGCCCTGAACTTAGGGATGAAGTTATTAAATAACTACGACCAGGTATCAGCCATAAACTAGCGAACATTAAAGGGGAAGCAGCATCAGTGGCAATCCGCCAACGCCTACGGGAGTTTTCTCCATTAGAACAGAACTACCCAAAATAATTGAAACTGTGTATGCGGAGTTAGTAAGGGATAGTTTGGGGGGAAAGGCTGTAAAACCTCAACTAATGGGCAGTCCCGAAAAGGACACTTCTAAGCCGATACCGACTTCTTCTAAAAAGAAGTGGGATAATAAAAAACAACAAAAGTTTAAAGACAACAGATCTCAGTCCTGAGGTAGGTCTCCTCCACAGGAGCCCTCTGAAAAGAGGTACAACCTAAGGAATAGGGATAATATTAGGAAACCTGACAGGTATCAGGCTACTGATACACGTTCCTCTCGTTCCTTTCAGGACTAGAAGAAAAACTCAGAGAGAGAAGGACGGTCAGAACACAGAGAGGAGCGCACAAAGTCCAGAGACAAGCAACGCGCTCAAGACTTTACTTCTAAAAAAGAAGATAAGCAAAAATCAAAACCTCAATTTAAGAAAAAGAAAGTTGCTGGTCTGAAAATCAGACATGCCCAGAATTATGAGGACACAATTTCTGAACGGGGAATGGGCTCTGACGATGCTAGATAGTGCAGCAGAATTAACAATAGCTTGCAAGAACCTGAAGGAATTTCTGGTGACAGCAGACTTGAATGATTACATCATGGTGGAAACACCAGACAAAAGGGTGAGCGTCCCACATAAGTTACATGAAATAACACTCCGGATGGAGGGGGACAAGCCCAGGAAAATAAAAGGTCTCTTTTGGAAGAACTTATCGTCTGGGTATGACATCCTGTTAGCCAAACAAGATTGGCCGCCAGCATTCATAATGGAGTGCCCCAGGGAAGAAAGTATAATAATTTTTCCTGCATTTTCCGACCATATTCCCGTTCACCTTAAACATACATATGCACGGGAGTGGGCAGCCCAAGCTCCAGCATTATACAAAAATCACGCTGGGCGGGATGAGGATTCAACCTACCACGTGATCCCATTAAAAGTTTCACCTAATGCTCAGAGACAATACCCAATAAAGCAAGAAGCTAAAAAACAGGTCAGGGAGAACTTAGATCAACTTGAATACCAGGGGTCATTGAAAAATTTACCTCTCCAATGAACAATCCTTTGTTTCCCGTCTCTAAACCCGACAATACATATCGTCTAGTTTTAGATTACAGACATTTAAACTCATGCACAAAGACATTTGCTGTCCAAAATGCACATAGTGCCGCATTAATGAATAACATTGTGCGGAAAAAATACAAAACAACACTTGATATCTCAAATGGATTTTTCTGCCAAAATATAGCGCCTGAAAGCAGGTATTTGACCGCATTCTCAGCGTTAGGGTCCCAGCGACAATTTTGTCGACTCCCTCAAGGGTATAAGAATAGCCCCGGGGTATTTTCAGGAAGGGTAACAGAGTTGCTTCAAAAATTTGATGAAGAAGCATTGTCCTATGTTGATGATATTTATCTTTCGGACAATGACTTAGAGAAGCACTTGACCAGGATATGCACCATTATTATGGGATTTGCCACTGAGGGCTACAAATTTAACTTTAAAAAATCAAAAATAGCCCACCTCAATGTCCTATTTTTGGGATATGAGCTGTCAAGTGAAGGGAAAAGTCTAGCAGCAAACTTTTTAGAAAAATGTGCGCTGCTCCAGCCTCCAAAATCATTAAAATATTTACAATCAATACTGGGATTCCTAAATTTCGGCAGAACATACATTTTAGATTACGTACAAAGGGTAAAACCCTTCTACGACCTAATAAAACCTGACTTTTCAGTCAGAAATTGGACACAAGAACATACTAATATTCATCGTTCACTCCAGGAAGACATGATAGCTTCCTAGCAATGGCAAACATGCGTAAACGTATGCCACTTGGTGATCCGTATAATTGCGGGTCAATGCGGGTACACTTACTTAACCTTCAATGAAGGAGAAACAGTACCAATCGCATACAAATCACACCTGTACACAAATGCAGAAATGCGTTTCACTTCAACAGAGAAAATACTGACAGCTGTTCAGACCGCTGTAGCAAGAGAAAGAGCACTGGCTCAGGGGAAACGCATTATTGTCGTAACCCCGGTACCGGCTTTAGAAGCTGTTACAAAGGCTAGCATTCCAAATGCGAAAGCCTTACATCCAAGATGGATACAATGGGCTAATTCTCTTACTGCAACGGACGTTGAATACAGATTTGATCCAAGTTTAAAAACACAGGCATTCCTGCAATATGAACACGAATATCCTCTACCAAATGAAATCTTGCCTCTCGATCAGTATAAATATATTATTTATACTGACGGATCTGCACAACCGGCCATAGGAAGTAAGCAGCAATACAGCGCAGGGTGTGCTATTGTTAAAGGGCACATGCAGGATGGAAAGTTCTATCCGAGTTGCACAAAAACGCAATCGCTAGGAGACTGCACGGCACAGTAGGCAGAGTTAAAAGCACTGATACTGGCACTGGTAAATATGGATCATGAATTCCCCACACTAATCGTGTGTGATTCATTTTACTGTGTTCAGTCATATAATGAATACCTAGATCATTGGGAGCAAAACGGGTTTAAAGATGCGAAAGGTGGCACAATTAAGCATAAGATGGGAACAGGTAGCAGAGTTGAAAAACGAGCTACGAAGGACTCACGTGATCCATACACTGAGTCATCAACGTGATGGCGTTCACGTTGAAGGGAATTCATTGGCTGATGAAGCCGCAAAGGGGGCTGTTCGCACGGCTTCCGTAGCTGCAATCACTCATTCCAAAACGAGAATAGATGGTGAGATTATGGTAGCTGTCATTGCTTCACGCAAAGGCAGCACAGCAGTACCTAAAAAATTTCCACTCAAATACTCCTACAAGTTAGATGCAAGTAACATTCCATATGCTCAGATTCCAGGACTTGGGGTTAGGGTAATACCAAATATGGATCACAGGTTAGGTTTAATTGTGGCAACACACGAAGGGATAGGTTCTGTACATACGGCACTTAGGGAGACTGTTTCTTTGTTGAAACAATGCTACTGGTGGCCTGCGATGAGCAGGCAGATTAGAGACAATGTCTGGAACTGCGACATCTGCAAGCAGATGAAAGGGTCCACCACAACACGTCCAGTACAGATACCATTATTAGACAGCATTAGGTTGTCCGTTCGTGTGCGTCCAGCTCAAGTTTCCTCAAGGTCTGGCCTCAGCGCTCGGCTGACGCTCTAACTGTTATAAAAGATTTGCGAGTCTTTATCGGCACATACTCAGTTAGCACGTTACATTCTGACTGCGGCCATGCGTTTAGCTCTCGGGCTTACAAAGAGGCCATGGAAGGATTGGGCGTAGCATTGCAGTACTCCTCTCCTTACCATCCCGAGGGAAATTCGGTCGTGGAGAGGAAAAAACAGGACTTAAAGCAATCTTTAACAGCTAGGGTATTAGGCAAGGGCGGTAGTTGGGTCAAACACCTTTATGGGGTACAGCGGGCGATAAACAACCAGCCAAGAAACTCTCTAGGGGGTGTCATTCCATATGAAGTCCTCTTTGAGACACGAATGTGGGTACCTGATCTTGATTGTGAAGGCGCAGTGGCGGATGAAAAACCATTTGATATCCATGATCGTTTGGCTGTTTTACAGGATCAAAATGAATCCAGGACAAAACAAAGCAATGTCCGACTAAAGCAGACCACCACTGGGGAAGTCAAGGCAGACACGGCAAGACCTGTCTGGATCCCAAAAGTCGGGGATCTGGTCAGAGAGAAAATTGCGGACAAAAAGGAATTTGGACCTTCATACAGAAAACCTGTACCAGTCCTTGCGGCACAAGGAACAAGAACTGTACTTTTGCAGCCTCTTGCCGGGAAAAAGGAGAAAAGATTTGTCTCAATCGACTTAATCAAACCACACTATGTGGCCAATAATAAGCAGTAGGCCTCGTGGTCTCCACAGTAGCAGACGCCCTCCTCTAGCTACAATCCAAGAAGTTCAAACAGAAAGACTCATCACGTTTGAAGAGCCACCTGTAAGGAATGAAGGACTAAGCAACAATGCTATGGAACTTGTTCCACTTGAACCAAACATTCAAAATCAAAATGAACATCAGATTAATTCACAAGTTGCAATTAGACCTAATACAGAAGTCTACGTCAACATGCCTCGTCAAGAGCAAAATAACATTTCAACTAATCCCAATGCAATTCCTACAATTGATCGAACTGCTTCTGGCTATTTCATGAACTTTGATACGTTTTCTCTGGTTCCAAGCGAGCCGGAAACTACGCCAGCCAAAACACCATTCAAGCAACAAATAAAGAACTTTCTTCACTTTCTAAAAAGACATACCTGGTATCGCCTTGGATTGAACTCTGGGTAATTTCTGGGATATTGTTTTTTCTTTTCTGGCTTGGCTTAGTACTAACTTTTAGCATGCTTATTAATGGACGCTATCTTCAACAAAGCTCCACAGCCCAAAAGGTCAACATACTACTGAAGCCACATCCATCATCACATCGTGAGCAAAGAGACTTGTCATCAGTGAACATTACAGCAGTTCCTATACCGGATGGTATAGTTTGGGACAAGGTTGATTTTAACATATTCAGTCCGACTGAACTTTTAAAAATTAATCATATATTTAAAATTTCATTAAGTGATATCATTACCTCAAGTACATTTTCTGATGATTGGGACTACGAAACAGTTGATAATATGTTGTTTGATTTAGAGAAAACTGCTACATTTTCTAATAATTAAATGTTAGAGGGTTCTTCAGCATATGACACATTGTACTGTTACCAACATTATGGTCATCATTTTCTTGCACAAATCCATTTCACCTAGGAATGTTGTTGAGTACCATCAGTGGGAACATTGCCCAACACCACCAAAAAGTAGTTCACAAACGTTTGCACAGAACATTTCAGACATTGCAGGGTTTAACACCACAGATCCAGCCTCATTTTATTACAAGGTTGCACCAACATCAGCACTGAAAATTATGTTGACAAACACTAAACAGATTTACTCTGCTTCCTTTTTGACCCAGTTGTCTGAACAGGGTTTTGACCTATGGAAAGGCGAAATTGACTTAAAATAAGTTTGGGGTTCAAGGGACTGGCAAGTCCAGGGTACAGAGGCACTATTTAGAGCATGCCTCATTCCACAGCAGATGATCTTTTTAAATGATACTGTGCAACAGACATCCTGTCTTGGACTAGCCAAGAACAAGGACCTGAACACCCCTAGGTTTCCAACACCGACATATGGGGGGGTGGCAGAATTCAACTACAAAAGAAGGGGCAAAAGTAGATGACATCTTAGAGTACAACAGAACAGACCCAAATTGGAAACAGTGGGTTGTTTGGCCCTTAGACACGAATAGCTGTCATAAGCGATTCCTGAACATCACCGAGGGACTCAGCATCCATAGGCCAGACCCACGTTATGTACAGAGAGAACATCCAGGGGTAGTGACATCCTATAGTGTTGGGAAGTTGTGACTCGGTTGGCTAGAAACCACAACACTTGCAGAAGTGAAACAACACTTATGTTTACTCTCACTTGACATGGATCTTAGGGACTTTTTACTAGGACCCAGGAAAACACGTCAAAAACGTTTCATATATGCAGGCATATATGCTGCCTA
The DNA here is from genome assembly GCA_963921515.1 of Calotriton arnoldi. Lineage (NCBI taxonomy): Eukaryota > Metazoa > Chordata > Amphibia > Caudata > Salamandridae > Calotriton > Calotriton arnoldi. The sequence goes on from CAWUFW010011455.1 coordinate 524,988, forward strand.
TAATGAAAACTGGAAGATTTCCCAACAAGAGGCCGCAGAGAGAATTACGGGAAATAGACCGTATATACTTAGAAAAAGCTTTAGCTGTGGTAGATAATGGGTTAACAACTTTGACCTCCAGGATATATTCATTGGGCAACATTGTATCTTCTGCTATCAACATACTGGAACAGGATTTAGCCATATTACAACACGGCCAATCTCAGTTACGTTCTATTATGTCATTAAGCTGGACGCTGCAATCTTTGCGTGCAGGCTTTGTGCCTTGGCGTTTTATAAACAGTACGTCTCTGTTTTCTGAATACAATCTAACAGATACACAGATAGAAATGGCACAAAGGGGAGCTAAATATACAATGCTGCGTATTGAAAAACCGGACAGACTACCATTCACAGTGGCGGAATCACCATCAACAGAATGGCTAATCCACGGCCATATCACTCTCCTGGTCACGACCTTTCAGTTTCAGTATTGCCTTGAGCAAAAGCAGGCAGGCAGATATGAAAAATTGGGTAAAGAATACTTTAAGCAATCCTGGGAATTACCATATAGATTTCGGTGCCAGAATGGGGATCGTGAAGTATTCCTGAGTGGTGCAAACTGCAGGAACGCTTTAAGCGGCTCTCTCATGTGCCAGGACATTATTTTACACAGAGCTTGTAATGGTTCGGTGGCGAATCTGTCTTGCCACATGAAAGGAACTCCAGCTGCCGTGATCATGCCAGTTTTCGAGTTACTCTCAAATGGGAGCTACTTGATGCTGAATGATAAAGGTTGCTGTGGCATGCTTCCAGACATCGCCTATCTGGTCACCGTGAACACCAGGGTTACTTGCTGTATGCAAGTATTGTTTCCCCCAACAAGTACAGTCAGGGAGGCGCCTTTGTGGCCTTCGCTAGAGATATCTTTTATAAAATTTGACACTTTGAGCAGAATGAAAGCCATGCTTTTACAGCGAACTGTACCCTTAACCTCCGCTCGAGAGACCTTTGATCTTCAAGTTGCAAGGACCTCGACCGAGATACTGGCACTTATTCGTACAAACTGCCCCTTTCATTTTGTAGAAATGGTGGGTCGAATCTTTAACATGTTTGATACGAGTGGTATTGTACATTTATTGAAGACCATGGGTCAGGTTTTCTAAGCACCTTCCAAACAGTTCTCGGAGTTATCCCAAATTTTATACACTCTGTATTTGGAAGCATCTTTGGAGGTTTTCCTCTGATATTGCTTTTAATAGCTGGAATCCTGATCGTTATTTTCCTGATACGCAATGGACGGCCCAATCACGAACGAAATGGCGAAAGCTCTTCTGGAACGTAGATACCGTGAGCGCATGGTACAACATCTGGGCGCGCCTCGCCTACGAGAACTGAGTGCTTCTTGGTTCTTATCGGTTAGACCAGTCTGGATGGACTGCATCTTACCTGTTCTTCGATGCCTGTTTTGCAGTGAAGAATGCGTGTTGGACATCTGTCTGACACTCGAGTCAGAAACACCTGCAGACTTGAACACGAGGCTGGAACCGCTGAGGTCCCATGCTCGGCTATGTCCCCAGTGTATTCCTATCCTGATGACTGCATTCCTTGAAAACCCGCAGGTGCCTTTAACAACCGGGGTGAGCATCAGCTCAGCCACCACTAACGCTGACACCAGCACAAGCGCTACAACTAGCACTACGGGCACTGCGGTATCGACTACAGCACCGGCTGCCGATATGCCAACTATGGGCAGTACTGAATTTCATTTGTGCTCCATCGACGTACTGTGTGAAATATTACAGTTCCCGTCCCCTACTGCAAGTGACTGTGATGCTGCGTCTCCCAGCCAGGACACTTAATCTTCAATTGGCTCATAATGTACTGGGAAAGAATTCAGAGTTTCCTTTTTCATTTCAACTCTGATTTAATTTGGAACATTTTCTACTAAATTGACACTATCGCTAGAGAAAGCATGGCCTTCTAAACAGCTTGTAAAGTTTTAAATTCTATGAAGGGACTAAGCTAGACCTTTAGCTTGAATACAAATTCAAAAACTGACTCTACACATTTTTCCCCTTTTAGAAATGTTTTTAATATGCTTTTAAAGTTTAAAAAAATGTTTTTATGTGCCTCACTGCCAATTATATGCGCTACCGCCTAGTCATTATTTATTATTGTTGACTATTAAGAGGAGTGGGTGTTATGTTTCTGATAGATGTCCTAATATAGGCTTAGTTTGAGATGTCCTAATATAGGCATAATCTTTCACCTACATTAGTTCCCTATTCTCCACAATAACAGGCACTGAGGGCTGAACCTTATCTAGACTGTGGTTTGGGTACAGAAGGAGGGTTTTTCCCGAACAATGGCCTCCTATACCATCTTTGATGTGCTCATCCAGTATGATTAAATATTCATAAGAGTTCTAGGAAACCAGGCAGGGGCTAGGATCCACCTGGATAAACATCTACGTAACCGGTTCATCCCATACGTCATCTTCATACCCAACAATGGCTAACACAAGACACAAGGGACAAAGGGACTCTATACTTTTCTGTATAAATACAGCACCTCTTGCTATCAGTAGTTAGAGGGAACCGAGACTTCCAGGCCGACACACTGACCAGAGATGCAATAGTCATGAACATATACATGAATATAAAATGCATTTATAAAATAAAGCGCATACTCCTACGATGCCTGTCTAGATGTACCTAAGTGTACCTAGCATGTGAGTAGGTGCAAAAGAAGCCAATAATCCTGCTAAGATTTAGTCAAACCCCATTACCTGAATAATGAGAGTGTGGGACCTCGTCCTGGTCTCGAGTTTGACACCCAGCAAGGGATGATTAGACCACTGTCAGCTGGAGCGACTGCATGCAGGAGCCTCAGCGTCTCTGGTCAGTGTGTCGGCCTGGAAGTCTCAGTTCCCTCTAACTACTGATAGCAAGAGGTGCTGTATTTATACAGAAAAGTATAGAGTCCCTTTGTCCCTTGTGTCTTGTGTTAGCCATTGTTGGGTATGAAGATGACGTATGGGATGAACCGGTTACGTAGATGTTTATGCAGGTGGATCCTAGCCCCTGCCTGGTTTCCTAGAACTTTTATGAATATTTAATCATACTGGCTGAGCACATTGAAGATGGTATAGGAGGCCATTGTTCGGAATAGGGAACTAATGTAGGTGAAAGATTATGCCTATATTAGGGCATCTCAAACTATGCCTATATTAGGGCATCTATAAGAAACATAACACCCACTCCTCTTAATAGTCAACAATAATAAATAATGACTAGGCGGTAGCGCATATAATTGGCAGTGAGGCACATAAAAACATTTTTTTAAACTTTAAAAGCATATTAAAAAACATTTCTAAAAGGGGAAAAAATGTGTAGAGTCAGTTTTTTAATTTGTATTCAAGCTAAAGGTCTAGCTTAGTCCCTTCATAGAATTTAAAACTTTACAAGCTGTTTAGAAGGCCATGCTTTCTCTAGCGATAGTGTCAATTTAGTAGAAAATGTTCCAAATTGAATCAGAGTTGAAATGAAAAAGGAAACTCCGAATTCTTTCCCAGCACATTATGAGCCAATTGAAGATTAAGTGTCCTGGCTGGGAGACGCAACATCACAGTCACTTGCTGTAGGGGACGGGAACTGTAATATTTCACACAGTACGTCGATGGAGCACAGATGAAATTCAGTACTGCCCATAGTTGGCATATCGGCAGCCGGTGCTGTAGTCGATACCTCAGTGCCCGTAGTGCTAGTTGTAGCGCTTGTGCTGGTGTCAGCACTAGTGGTGGCTGAGCTGATGCTCACCCCGGTTGTTAAAGGCACCTGCGGGTTTTCAAGGAATGCAGTCGTCAGGATAGGAATACGCTGGGGACACAGCCGAGCATGGGACCTCAGCGGTTCCAGCCTCGTGTTCAAGTCTGCAGGCGTTTCTGACTCGAGTGTCAGACAGATGTCCAACACTCATTCTTCACCGCAAAACAGGCCTCGAAGAACAGGTAAGATGCAGTCCATCCAGACTGGTCTAAACGATAAGAACCAAGAAGCACTCAGTTCTCGTAGGCGAGGCGCACCCAGATGTTCTACCATGCGCTCACGGTATCTACGTTCCAGAAGAGCTTTCGCCATTTCGTTCGTGATTGGGCCGTCCATTGCGTATCAGGAAAATAACGATCAGGATTCCAGCTATTAAAAGCAATATCAGAGGAAAACCTCCAAAGATGCTTCCAAATACGGAGTGTATAAAATTTGGGATCACTCCGAGAACTGTTTGGAAGGTGCTTAGAAAACCTGACCCTATGGTCTTAAATAAGTGTACAATACCACTCGTATCAGACATGTTAAAGATACGACCCACCATTTCTACAAAATGAAAGGGGCAGTTTGTACGAATTAGTGCCTGTATCTCGGTCGAGGTCCTTGCAACTTGAAGATTAAAGGTCTCTCGAGCAGAGGTTAAGGGTACAGTTCGCTGTAAAAGCATGGCTTTCATTCTGCTCAAAGCGTCAAATTTTATAAAAGATATCTCTAGCGAAGGCCACAAAGGCGCCTGCCTGACTGTACTTGTTGGGGGAAACAATACTTGCATACTGCAAGTAACCCTGGTGTTCACGGTGACCAGATAGGCGGTGCCTGGAAGCATGCCATAGCAACCTTGACCATTCAGCATCAAGTAGCTCCCATTTGAGAGTAACTCGAAAACTGGCATGATCACGGCAGCTGCAGTTCCTTTCATGTGGCAAGACAGATTCGCCACCGAACCATTACAAGCTCCATGTAAAATAATGTCCTGACACATGAGAGAGTCGCTTAAAGCGTTCCTGCAGTTTGTACCACTCAGGAATACTTCACGATCCCCACTCCGGCATCGAAATCGATATGGTAATTCCCAGGATTCCTTAATGTGTCCTTTACCCAATTTTTCATATCTGCCTGCCTGCCTTTGCTCAAGGCAATACTGAAACTGAAAGGTCGTGACCGGGAGAGTGATATGGCCGTGGATTAGCCATTCTGTTGATGGTGATTCCGCCACTGTAAATGGTAGCCTGTCCAGTTTTTCAATACGTAGCATTGTATATTTAGCTCCCCTTTGTGCCATTTCTATCTGTGTATCTGTTAGATTGTATTCAGAAAACAGAGACGTACTGTTTATAAAATGCCAAGGCACAAAGCCTGCACGCAAAGATTGCAGCGTCCAGTTTAATAACATGATAGAACGTAACTGAGATTGGCCGTGTTGTAATATGGTTAAATACTGTTCCAGTATGTCGATAGCAGAAGATACAATGTTGCCCAATGAATATATCCTGGAGGTCAAAGTTGTTAACCCATTATCTACCACAGCTAAAGCTTTTTCTAAGTTTATACGGTCTATTTCCCGTATTCTCTCTGCGGCCTCTTGATGGGAAATCTTCCAGTTTTCATTATAAGCAGCATATATGAAACGTTTTTGACGTGTTTTCCTGGGTCCTAGTAAAAAGTCCCTAAGATCCATGTCAAGTGAGAGTAAAGATAAGTGTTGTTTCAGAGTCCCAATCATCAGAAAATGTACTTGAGGTAATGATATCACTTAATGAAATTTTAAATATATGATTAATTTTTAAAAGTTCAGTCGGACCGAATATGTTAAAATCAACCTTGTCCCATACTATACCATCCGGTATAGGAACTGCTGTAATGTTCACTGATGACAAATGTCTTTGCTCACGATGTGATGATGGATGTGGCTTCAGTAGTATGTTGACCTTTTGGGCTGTGGAGCTTTGTTGAAGATAGCGTCCATTAATAAGCATGCTAAAAGTTAGTACTAAGCCAAGCCGGAAAAGAAAAAACAATATCCCAGAAATTACCCAGAGTTCAATCCAAGGCGATACCAGGTATGTCTTTTTTAGAAAGTGAAGAAAGTTCTTTATTTGTTGCTTGAATGGTGTTTTGGCTGGCGTAGTTTCCGGCTCGCTTGGAACCAGAGAAAACGTATCAAAGTTCATGAAATAGCCAGAAGCAGTTCGATCAATTGTAGGAATTGCATTGGGATTAGTTGAAATGTTATTTTGCTCTTGACGAGGCATGTTGACGTAGACTTCTGTATTAGGTCTAATTGCAACTTGTGAATTAATCTGATGTTCATTTTGATTTTGAATGTTTGGTTCAAGTGGAACAAGTTCCATAGCATTGTTGCTTAGTCCTTCATTCCTTACAGGTGGCTCTTCAAACGTGATGAGTCTCTCTGTTTGAACTTCTTGGATTGTAGCTAGAGGAGGCCGTCTGCTACCGTGGAAACCACGAGGCCTACTGCTTATTATTGGCCACATAGTGTGGTTTGATTAAGTCGATTGAGACAAATCTTTTCTCCATTTTCCCGGCAAGAGGCGGCAAAAGTACAGTTCTTGTTCCTTGTACCGCAAGGACTGGTACAGGTGTTCAGTATGAAGGTCCAAATTCCTTTTTGGCTGCAATTTTCTCTCTGACCGGAACCCCGACTTTTGGGATCCAGACAGGTCTTGCCGTGTCTGCCTTGACTTCCCCAGTGGCGGTCTGCTTTAGTCGGACATTGCTTTGTTTTGTCCTGGATTCATTTAGATCCTGTAAAACAGTCAAACGATTATGGATATCAAATGGTTTTTCATCCGCCACTGTGCCTTCACAATCAAGATCAGGTACCCACATTCGTGTCCCAAAGAGGACTTCATATGGAGTGACACCCCCTAGAGAGTTTCTTGGTTGGTTGTTTAACGCCCGCTGTACCCCATAAAGGTGTTTGACCCAACTACCGCCCTTGCCTAATACCCTAGCTGTTAAAGATTGCTTTAAGTCCCGGTTTTTCCACTCCACAACCGAATTTCCCACGGGATGGCACGGAGAGGAGTACCGCAATGCTACGCCCATTCCTTCCATGGCCTCTTTGTAAGCCAGAGAGCTAAACGCACGGCCGCGGTCAGAATGTAACGTGCTAACTGCATATGTGCCGATAAAGACTTGCAAATCATTTATAACAGTTCGAGCGTCAGCCGAGCGCTGAGGCCAGACTTTGAGGAAACTTAAGCTGGACGCACACGAACGGACAACCTAATGCTGTCTAATTATGGTATCTGTACTGGATGTGTTGTACCCTTTCATCTGCTTGCAGATGTCGCAGTTCCAGACATAGTCTCTAATCTGCCTTCTCATCGCAGGCCACCAGTAGCGTTGTTTCAACAAAGAAACAGTCTCCCTAAGTCCCGTATGTACAGAACCTATCCCTTCGTGTGTTGCCACAATTAAACCTAACCTGTGATCCATATTTGGTATTACCCTATCCCCCACTCCAGGAATCTGAGCATATGGAATGTTACTTGCATCTAACTTGTAGGAGTATTTGAGTGGAAATGTTTTAGGTACTGCTGTGCTGCCTTTGCGTGAAGCAATGACAGCTACCATAATCTCACTGTCTATTCTCGTTTTAGAACGAGTGATTGCAGCTACGGAAGACGTGCGAACAGCCCCCTTTGCGGCTTCATCAGCCAATTAATTCTCTTCAATGTGAAAGCCATCATGTTGATGACTCAGTGTATGGCTCACGTGAGTCCTTGGTAGCTCATTTTTCAACTCTGCTACCTGTTCCCATAGCAGCTTAGGCTTAATTGTGCCACCTTTCGCATCTTTAAACCCGTTTTGCTCCCAATGATCTAGGTATTCATTATATGACTGAACACAGTAAATCGAATCACACACGATTAGTGTGGGGAATTCATGCGAGGAATTTACCAGTGCCAGTATCAGTGCTTTTAACTCTGCCAACTGTGCCGTGCAGTCTCCTAGCGATTGTGTTTTTGTGCAACTCAGATAGAACTTTCCATCCTGTATGTGCCCTTTAATGATATCACACGCTGCGCTGTATTGCTGCTTACTTCCTATGGCCGGTTGCGCAGATACGTCAGTATAAATAATATATTCATACTGATCGAAAGGCAAGATTTCATTTGGTAGAGGATATTCGTGTTCATATTGCAGGAATGCCTGTGTTTTTAAACTTGGATCAAATCTGTATTCAACGTCCGTTGCAGTAAGAGAATTAGCCCATTGTATCCATCTTGGATGTAAGGCTTTCGCATTTGGAATGCTAGCCTTTGTAACAGCTTCTAAAGCCGGTACCGGGGTTACGACAATAATGCGTTTCCCCTGAGCCAGTGCTCTTTCTCTTGCTACAGCGGTCTGAACAGCTGTCAGTATTTTCTCTGTTGAAGTGAAACGCATTTCTGCATTTGTGTACAGGTGTGATTTGTATGGGATTGGTACTGTTTCTCCTTCATTGAAGGTTAAGTAAGTGTACCCGCATTGACCCGCTATTATACGGATCACCAAGTGGCGTACGTTTACGCGTGTTTGCAAATGTTAGGAAGCTATCATGTCTTCCTGGAGTGAACGAAGAATATTAGTATGTTCTTGTGTCCAATTTCTGACTGAAAAGTCGGTTTTATTAGGTCGTAGAAGGGTTTTACCCTTTGTGCTTAATCTAAAATGTATGTTGTGCCGAAACTTAGGAATCCCAGTATTGATTGTAAATTTTTTAATGATTTTGGAGGCTGGAGCACTGCACGTTTTTCTAAAACGTTTGCTGCTAGACTTTTCCCTTCACTTGACAGCTCATATCCCAAAAATAGGACATTGAGGTGGGCTATTTTTGATTTTTTAAAGTTAAATTTGTAGCCCTCAGTGGCAAATCCCATAATAATAGTGCTTACCCTGGTCAAGTGCCTCTCTAAGACATCGTCCGTTAGATAAATATCATCAACATAGGACAATGCTTCTTCATCAATTTTTTTAAGTAACTCTGTTACCCTTCCTGAAAATACCCGGGGCTATTCTTATACCCTTGGGGAGTCGACAAAATTGTCGCTGGGACCCTAACGCTGAGAATGCGGTCAAATACCTGCTTTCAGGCGCTATATTTTGGCAGAAAAATCCATTTGAGATATCAAGTGTTGTTTTGTATTTTTCCGCACAATGTTATTCATTAATGTGGCACTATGTGCATTTTGGACAGCAAATGTCTTTGTGCATGAGTTTAAATGTCTGTAATCTAAAACTAGACGATATGTATTGTCGGGTTTAGAGACGGGAAACAAAGGATTGTTCATTGGAGAGGTACATTTTTCAATGACCCCCTGGTATTCAAGTTGATCTAAGATCTCCCTGACCTGTTCTTTAGCTTCTTGCTTTATTGGGTATTGCCTCTGAGCATTAGGTGAAACTTTTAATGGGATCACGTGGTAGGTTGAATCCTCATCCCACCCAGCGTGATTTTTGTATAATGCTGGAGCTTGGGCTACTGCCCACTTCTGCGCATATGGATGTTTAAGGTTCCTTCATTAGCAGTGATACCATTAGCGGGAATATGGTCGGAAAATGCAGGAAAAATTATACTTTCTCCCCTGGGGCACTCCATTACGAATGCTGGCGGCCAATCTTGTTCGGCTAACAGGATGTCATACCCAGATGATAAGTTCTTCCAAAAGAGACCTTTTATTTTCCTGGGCTTGTCCCCCTCCATCCGGAGTGTTATTTCATGTAACTTATGTGGGACGCTCACCCTTTTGTCTGGTGTTTCCACCGTGATGTAATCATTCAAGTCTGCTGTCACCAGAAATTCCTTCAGGTTTTGGCGAGCTATTGTTACTTCTGCTGCACTGTCTAGCATCGTCAGAGCCCATTCCCCGTTCAGAAGTTGTGTCCTCAGAATTCTGGGCATGTCTGATTTTCAGACCAGCAACTTTCTTTTTCTTAAATTGAGGTTTTTATTTTTGCTTATCTTCTTTTTTGGAAGTAAAGTCTGGAGCGCGCTGCTTGTCTCTGGACTGTGTGCGCTCCTCTCTATGTTCTGACCGTCCTTCTCTCTCGGAGTTTTTCTTCGAGCCCTTAAAGGAACGAGAGGAACATGTATCAGTATCTTGATACCTGTCAGGTTTCCTAATATTATCCCTATTCCTAAGGTTGTACCTCTTTTCAGAGGGCTCCTGTGGAGGAGACCTACCTCAAGACTGAGATCTGTTGTCTTTAAACTTTTGTTGTTTTTTATTATCCCACTTCTTTTTAGAAGAAGTCGGTGTCTGCTTAGAAGTGTCCTTTTCGGGACTGCCCATTAGTTGAGGTTTTACAGCCTTTCCCCCCAAACTATCCCTGCCTAACTCTTCATACGCAGTTTCAATTATTTTGGGTAGTTCCTTCTCCTGTTCTAATGGAGAAAACTCCCGTAGGCGTTGGCGGATTGCCACTGATGCTGCTTCCCCTTTAATGTTAGCTAGTATTATGGCTGATACCTGGTCGAAGTTATTTAATAACTTCATCCCTAAGTTCAAGGCAGGCTCTGCTCCGTACTCATTTTGTATTTATCTTAATACATCTGGTATCACTGCTAATGAAGGAATACCATGAGTTCTGGTATATATGGCAGCAAAGACTGTACCCCAAGAGGTACAATCCTCTAACTGTGGTGTAATCCCCATGGGCAAGCAGATTGTTAACATTCTGTGTTTTTCAAATGGTGTGGTATTTGGGAATACTGCTTCTAACTGGATTATTTTCTGAGCTACCCAGAAAGGAATTTGTTCACGTTTTGTGGGCAATTTACCCATTACCGTGTGTAATGTTTGTGGAGTAATTTTAGTAGCTGTGCTCTGTGTAGGAGCTGTATTTGGTGTAAATACTGTTGGTTGGACCGCAAGTGTCCTCATGACGAATTGTGTCATGTTTCTGTAAAGTTTTATCAACTCTTAGTGTTGAAAAAGCAATTCATCATTTGGCAATGTGTCAATGTCAGGATATGGTGCATAGGTCGCTAATATCGGCCATGTTGCTCCTGGTCTTCCTAATGGACCAAGTCTTGCTCTTCTTCTTGAGTGGTGTAGGGCACCATTAAACCAGAAATGATGTTCCTGGTAGGTAAGCGGAATCTCAATCTCCTCAAACGGAGTGTAGACCGCTGTGACCTCTTCATGTGTATAACAATGAAAAGTTTTTGTTATAGCATTTGCTGCTGGGAATGTAACCCATGAATAGAACACCTCTGTTTGGAAATCTTCGTGTGCCTCTATCACGAATATTACTACACCTCCTCTGGATGGTACACCATTTTTGAGGAGTTTAACTGTGAGTGTGTGTCTTACATTGGGTGCAATACGTATTGCATTGGCATCTTCCTCAGAATCTGACTGACCTATTTGTGCCAGCGGGTCTAATTCTCCGTTTTTGGTAGTCATTGTGTTAAGAACACAGAATAAATGTCCAAGGAAATTAAGATAAGGTGTTTTGCACAATTTTGGGAACTAAATGTCCTTCAAGCTTGATTAACCAACAGCCAATAAATAGGATATCTCGCAAACTCAGCTGTGGCAGAGTTTGTGCCCACCCACTCCAGACGTCTCTGGTGTTTGTGAGTAGGGGTCTGTGAGAATAAGCACGACTAAACTACTCAGATTCTACTGTTAAATAAGTACCAAACTAACATTGGTGGCACCATGTAGTGTAGTTCCTTTGGTAACCCTGCAGGACCTGTGCTTTTGGATAACATACACTGTGGGCCTGGTGGTAAACTGATTCTGTGCACTCCCACCGCGTATGTGAACCTGTTTGCATTAGTTAGCTCACAGTGCACTAGAATCTCCTTTTTATCAGAGAGATTAGTTTCTGGCAACCTCAGAACACGACAACCCTGATTCCTCAGACTCGTGGAAACAATGTACTACTTTTCGCTCAGTCACTCATGCTTGCTCATTTGGTCTCAGAGAGTTACACAGAAGAAACAGTCAAGCGTGTTTACAATAAGAATTTATTGCACAGTTGTTCTTGTAGTATAAAATATATGTGCTGCGACAACTGTTAAACAGTAGCAGAGATATATGATCAGCAGTACAGTGAATAAGAAAGGATAGTACAGTTCTACCATTTTGCAATAGTCCTGAACATATACATGAATATAAAATGCATTTATAAAATAAAGCGCATACTCCTACGATGCCTGTCTAGATGTACCTAAGTATACCTAGCATGTGAGTAGGTGCAAAAGAAGCCAAGAATCCCGCTAGGATTTAGTCAAACCCCATTACCTGAATAATGAGAGTGTGGGACCTCGTCCTGGTCTTGAGTTGGACACCCCGCAAGGGATGATTAGACCACTGTCAGCTGGAGCGACTGCATGCAGGAGCCTCAGCGTCTCTGGTCAGTGTGTCGGCCTGGAAGTCTCGGTTCCCTCTAACTACTGATAGCAAGAGGTGCTGTATTTATACAGAAAAGTATAGAGTCCCTTTGTCCCTTGTGTCTTGTGTTAGCCATTGTTGGGTATGAAGATGACGTATGGGATGAACCGGTTACGTAGATGTTTATGCAGGTGGATCCTAGCTCCTGCCTGGTTTCCTAGAACTCTTATGAATATTTAATCATACTGGATGAGCACATCGAAGATGGTATAGGAGGCCATTGTTCGGGAAAAACCCTCCTTCTGTTCCCAAACCACAGTCTATTTATTTGAAAAGTTTTATATAGCGCTGGCTAGACCCGGAGGTATCAGAGCCCTTTACATGAGGATCAGCGAGTTACAGGTAACAAAATTACATCAGTTACAGGAGCCAAGTATAGACATAGGAGGAAAACATGAGATTACACAGAAATGTGAGTTAATAGCGCGTAGCATAGCCAAGACAAACGTCTTGTGGAGAGTGACAGGTAGAGGGGGAATGGTAGACAGGTGTAAGGGATGCAGGTAGGAAACATAACGGGGAGACGAGGAAAACAATGTCCGATGTCCGGCTGGGTAGGTGACGGCCGAGGGGTGAACCAGAGCCAAACTCCTCTATAGCTGCATAGGATAGCTCCACCGGGCATCAGCCAAGGTTGCTCGGGTAAAACAGGGGTAAGGAGTGCAGGTAGGAAACACAACGGGGAGACGAGGAAAACAATGTCCGATGTCCGGCTGGGTAGGTGGCGGCCGAGGGGTGAACCAGAGCCAAACTCCTCTATAGCTGCATAGGACAGCTCCACAGGGCATCGGCCAACGTTGCTCGGGCACCGAGGTGAGTATATTTGAAAAGTTTTATATAGCGCTGGCTAGACCCGGGGGTATCAGAGCGCTTAACATGAGGAAGGCGTACAGTGGGTTACAGGGTTACATAAGTTACTGGAGCATAAACATAGCATAGAGAACAACTGTGATTTCAAAATTACATCAGTTACTAGTACATTAAATAACAATAGAGAACAAGTTCTAAGGAGCATGGAGGGAGGTGGGGAAAAGTAACGGGGTTAGAAAGCAGATCAGGTCTGGCAGACCTGCCATGGAGGAAAGTACTTCACGAGACACCAAAAAGTCAGAGTATGCAAGTCTACAAACCACTAAAGGTCCAGTGATAGAGCAACATCTAGTACCAGATACCATCATTGCGTCGGGTCGAAAAAGAAAAGGCATGGGTCCGAAACGAGTCACAAGGGTGCCTTACTGTGACCAAAACAAGAAGTGAAGGGTGTAGGAGTCATAAGAGGGGGTTGACTAAGTCAAACTGGCGGCAAAGGCGGTGACCAGCGGCATGAGTCGATCATGAGATTCTGTCGTAGCCGCAAGATGTCTAGATAAGTCTAGATAAGGTTCAGCCCTCAGCGCCCGTTATTGTGGAGAATAGGGAACTAATGTAGGTGAAAGATTATGCCTATATTAGGGCATCTCAAACTATGCCTATAATAGGGCATCTATATGAAACATAACAATATTGAGGTGAACTTTTTATCCCTCAGTAATTCTTCTCTTTCCTGAGTCAAAGATTTCAAAATTGCCCTATTGATGATTTTACGGGAATAGCCTCACTCTAAAAATCTGATTTTACTGGCTGCCTGTGCTTCTTTAAGGTCTGTACTATTGCTACTGACTCGTCTAAGTCTCAGCATTTCCCCATAGGGGATGCTGTTGATTAGGTGTCGAGGATGGGAACTGTTAGCATGCAATACCGAATTCCCGGCCGTCTTCTTACGATAAAGCTGAGTCTCAATTTTGTTATTTAATATATACACTTGTGTGTCTAAAAAATTCACTGTGACATCACTGATGGTGGCAGTGAAATGTAAGTTAATTTCATTCTCGTTAATAGCATTCACAAATTCAGTTGCTTGATTATGTGTACCCTCCCAGACCACGAACAAATCATCTATAAAGCGAAGCCATAGTCTAATGTTGCTCTGTACATATTGGCTATGTCTGGCTCCCTGGACCAGCTCCTCCCACCAGCCCATGTGAAGACATGCGTAGCTGGGGGAGAAGCTGGCTCCCATCGCGACACCTCTTGTCTGTTGGTAGAGTACATTATTGAACATAAATGTATTGTTTTCCAAACAGAATAAAACCATTTCCACCAACATTTTGCTTTGTTGACATTGCCTTTTGTTAAGATAAAACTCTAATGCCTTGACTCCATCCTTGTGTTTAATACTTGTATATAAAGAAGTCACGTCAAGTGCCATAAGGAGGTATTCACTTTTCCATTCAAAATTCATTAGTTTATTCAGGAAATCACTGGTGTCTCTTATGTACGAAGGCAAAGATTTCACGTGTTCCTGCAGGAAATAGTCCACGTACTGAGACGTATGTTCAAGCAAACTGTCCCTGGCCGAAATAATTGGCCTCCATGGTGTTTTTTTGGGGTCTTATGCACTTTCGGAATGAAATAGATAGTTGGTATAGTCGGGCTCTCTTTTTTGAGGAATTTGAATTCCTGCATGTTGATTAACCCCTTTGTTTTCCAGGCCAATAGTTTAGAATAAAAGTCATTGTACATCATTTTTAAATTGGAAACATTGCTCCTAATATAGCAAGTTCTGTCATTCAACTGGGAAAGTGCTTCCTTGGTATACTCTTCTTTCGACCAAATAACAATGTTTCCTCCTTTGTCGGAGTTCCGAATTATTATTCGATTGTCATTGTGCAATTTTTTCATGAGTTCATGGTATTGGTGATTGCGCCAATTATATTTGATTTTGGTATTCTGAACTTTTCTGTTCAGTTGTTTCATTTGAGATGTGACTTGTTCATGGAAGATATCTATTGAATCTCTCTCTATATATATATATATAAAATCACCAACTGGTGGTCACCAGTGGGTAGTTGTAGTTAAGACCTAGTTTCCATAGAGAAAGCATTTTTTGTTTTGCTAATAACTTTGGCTCCGTTTGACGAATCTTAACAACATTATCAAAACTAACTAATACACCAATCACTTCAGCTGCTGTCTGAAATGTTTCGGGGGTGATTTATCAAGCGGGCCGAGAGAAAAGGGGGGTCCCAAAAATCATTCTCCCCATGCAATTTCCAATACGGATCTTATACACAAATACAGCCCAAACCGCTGAACGGAATGACACCAAATTTGGCAGAAAGCTAGATTTTGTTCCAGAAAGATCTCTTTTTGTGGTTTAGTGTAAATTCGTTCAGTAGTTTTGGAGTTATTAAAGAAAAAAGAGTTATATATATCTAGGGACGCAAATCCTCCGTGGTTCTGACAGATCTCAGGGTGAGATCTGATTGGCTGCCAAAACTTAAACCAGGAAGTATTGGCAGCCATCTTGGGACTCTGGATTGAACCAGAGTCCACAAAAAAACTCAACAAAGAACAGAAGGGGGCAGGGCAGGAATACCCTGACTCCCTCGGCCTGGTGGTGAGGTCCCACAGTGACCCCGCGGAGGGGCCAAAAACATATTTAAAAAATGTTTGCTGTGAAATTACAGTGGATTCATGAATTCATAGCAAAAATGAAAAAGACCACACTTGCTTTTTCTAAAGCCCCCCAGGTGGTCCGGGTCCTGGGGTGAAATACCTTTTATATTAAGGGGGGCACACATTCCCCCTCCCCAGACCAATTTTGGCCGGGGGACCCCATCCCTGGGGCCCAGTCAATTTCACAAACACGTACCCCCTCCCCTAACAAAATCATCCCTGTAACCTTTAGATTTTGTGAGAAAAAACAAATATATATATATATATATATATATATATATATATATTCATGAAAAACAAAGGTTAAAGTGATGTTATAGTTAGGTGAAATTTTCAGGGACAGCGTAACATTTTTAGTAAAAAAAAAACAAATTCACTAGCTATAGTTATCTCTGGTATCCATAACTCATGCCCTAAGGTAACTCTAACTCACACTTCGCCATGCTCAGGCTTGTCATAAATGAAGTCATTTCAGATGTTGCAGTGATATAATCAATTATGTCATGAGTAATGTAAGAGGTGGGATAATAAGCTGTACAAGGTGAAAACCCGAGTTATAGTTACCTTGTGTTGGAACTGGAACGTTCTGGTTGACTGAGGCCCTAGCTAGGCAGAACCTACCACTCCTATCAGGGGTAGGTGATTACACTCACTTTAAAACCTGTGCTCACCCTTGGGTAGCTTGGCACTGAGAAGTCAGGCTTATCACAGAGGCAATGCGTAAAGCATTGTCACAGCACTCTCACACAATAAAAACACCGAGCGTCACAAAAGAGACTTCACACATGGTGTATGTAAATAAAGTTTGTATTTAACACACACATTAACTAATACAACATGAACATCATGTATTTCTGGGCATAAATCACATTTGGAAATATCACTTGCAGTACAAGGCCCAACTGTGTTAAAATGACATCAGTAATATGTACACTTGGGAAAGAGCCTACTTTATCCCCCAGTACCCTTATACGGTGCAAAACGTTGTCAGAGCAAGGCCCACCCTGGCAATTATTATAATTCAATACTACACAGTTATAGGGTGCACCCCAGATCACAATGATTTCAGAAACGTATACATACAGATAAGTACAATACTTTTAAGCAGCACCGTAGGCCAAGTCCGCACTGGTAAAACTGAATGTCAAACATATTATGCTTTTGGCAAGGAATGCATGCGTAAAGCAACACCACTTTGCGGTATAATTAATAACAGGCAGTCACTCCCACACACTCACTCCACATTGATAAGCGGTGCACGGATATCAGTATGGTCCGTATGGAGCGCTCTCACACACACACACAGAACTGTGATATCCGGCAGGTCAGTTGATAATGCATATGCATACCTCATGGCCCAAACCCTCCTCCACTATTCAGCTAACCCCGACTACAATACACCCATGGGCTGGAGATAAAGAAAACATTCCCCCCTGATTCCAGGCCGATCGTGGCCGGAGTCACACTTAGGGTCCCTGGAAAGAAGGTGGGGGAGATAGGAGAGCAAATTAGATGGCAATCGACAAATGGAGGTTTGGCCACTACCTGGGAAGTTCACCCACTGTATGCGGAGCAGAAGCGGGCTGAGGGGGTTGGACGTTCAATCAAAGGATTCCACACTGTGCCCTCCAGCATTAACCCAGTTCTGCGAAGCTCGGGGGTCACGCAGTTTCTTGACCCGCTTCCGATTGCTCTTGGAAGCATACCTTAGCCTTGTCATGAAAATGAAGTAGTCGGGCTGGGTGAGGAGAGGTTAGTTGGTCTGCCACACTGAGGGCAAAAAAAGGAACAATCGATGAATGGGGGATGACGCAGGGGAGCCTCTCGTAAGAAGGAGGCACCCTGTCAGACACACGTCAATCAAAGTATCATCCAGGCAATCCGGGCACCACGGAGCACGAATACACTCCTCCACACCTCCCTGAAAATGGGGCACAACATCTGGTGCGCATTGATACAAGTCGCACCAGACAGTTCCGGTCACACACACGGTGAAGAGTCTCAAACTCAGTACCTCCCTGGAAATGAGGCACAACGTTTGATGCGCGTTGATCTGAGTCCCCCAGACAATTCCAGTCACACACAACCACGAGTTGCAAAATCTGTACCTCCCTGGAAATGAGGCATAACGTCTGGTGCGCATTGATACAGGTCAGACCAGACAATTCCAGTCACATACAATGAAAAGTTGCGCAATCTGTACCTCCCCGGAAATGAGGCACAACATCTCGTGTGCATTGATACTGGGCGCACCAGACAATTCCGGTCACATACACAGGCGCAAGTTAAGCAGTGCCGCACGAGGTAGAATGAGGCACTGCTATAGGTATGCCCTCAACTCTGAGGGTCACAATCTGTGAATCGGACACCACACACAATGAACATGCAGTCGGTGTCTCACACAAGAGAGATGCAGCACGATTGATGAAGCAGGCCATGGGGTCCCACACCCAGTGAATCTGCTCACCACCAACAAGACTCTTATGTGCTTTGAGGCCCCATGATGCAGATGCCACACTCCTTAAATGCGGGCAGTACTTTTGGGCTCCGCATAAGGCAATCCAATTTCCAGGCACAATACTTAGTTCCACGCTCACGCCACACCACCAGTAGGGAACCAGCAGATGATGTGGGCACATGAGAGGGCACCGCTCTCCAGGTGTCACTGGACGATGTGGGTCCCTCATGGGAGGTCTTTGATCTCCCTGTGACCTCCACAAGCGAACAGGGAGCAAACGAATAAGCCCTTGGAGAGCACACTTTAGGGTGCCACACAGCAGCAGGTAGCCAGCCCAGGCCAGCTATTATTCAGGAAGGGTGCAATGGCAGTACAACACGACAGTCCTTGTGCACAACAGATTCCTCTGGCAGTGTGCACCATGCAGTTCCAGGGTCTCCGGTCCCATGTCCCCACAAGTGCATCTCTCCCTTGCTGAAGTATGGCACCAGTAGTTATACTGTAGTGTGCCATTGAAGTTGGGGTGGTTTAGAAGGTTTCCCTTTTGAACCACAGATGTCTCCCCTAAATTTCAGCCCTGACTGCCATGAAGCCATGGAATACAGATCTTAATATTTTATGGGGTCATGATGTGGCCACAAGGGGCCAAGTGTCAAAACCTCTTCCTCCAATCTGTCCAGCCAGGGCCTCACATTGTCGTGTAGTTCCTATAGCACCCCTGCAGGACCTGCGCATTTGGATAACATATACTGTGGGCTTGGTGTTAGACTGACTCTGTGCACCCCCACAGCGTATGTTAGCCGGATTTGCATTAGCTAGCTCACAGTGCCACTAGAATCTCCTCTTATCGGGGAGAGATTAGTTCCTGGCAACCTTAGATCATGACAACCCTAATTCCTCAGAATTGTGGAAACAATATACTACTTTTCGCTCAGTCACTCGTGCTTACTTATCCGGTTTGTCTCAGAGAGTTACACAGAAAAAACAGTCTGGGCGTTTCAATAAGTATTTATTGAACAATTGTTATTCTAGTGTAAAATATATGTGCTGCAGTAACCTGCAGACAATAGCAGAGATATATTATCAGCAGTACTATCAGAGTGAAAGGATAGAACAGTTCTACCATATTGCAATGATCATGAATACATACATGAATATAAAATGCGTTATGAAAAAGGCGCGTACTCCTACGATGCCTAACTATATGTACCTGAGTGTACCTAGCATATGTGTAAGTCTAAAAGCCTAAGAGCCAAGAATCCCTCTAGGATTTAGTCGAACCCCCATACCTGAATAGAGAGAGAGTGGGACACCGTCCTGGTCTCGAGTTGGACACCCCGCAAGGGCTGTGGTAGACCGCTGTCAGCTGGAGCGACTGCATGCAGGAGCCTCAGCGTCTCTGGTCAGTGTGTCAGCATGGAAGTCTCGGTTCCCTCTATCTTATTGTGGCAAGATGTGGTGTATTTATACCCTAAAGTGTCTCGTCCCTCAGTATGGTTTGTATTGGTCTTTGTTAGACATGAGGAAGACGTCAGGGGTGAACTTTGTTCATACATATTATGCGGGAGATGTAGCTGGTGAATGCTCATGCATAATTTATGCGTACATTGTAGGCCTGTGTTCGGGAAAGACCTTGCAGTGTTCTAACCACAGACTAAATAACGTTCAACCCTCAGAGCTCGTTGTGTACTGTAGGGAACTAATGTAGGTGAAAGATCATGCCTATATTAGGAGCCATGACTATAATAGGGCATGTACGGGTATGACCATAATAGGGCATATACGAGTACGACCATAAAAGGGCATATATGAGTATTTCTACATTATGGCGTATATGAACGTGTCTACATTAGGGCCTATATACGAAACATAACACCCACTCCACTTTCGAATTGGATGACAATGGCCATACTTAAACTCTGAACAATTTAAAAATATTTACTTAAAAACAGCTAAAACATGTTGTTGTTTTTTTTTGTTTTTTTTAAGAGACGTTAAAAAAATGGTGTTAAAAATGTTAAAAATTAGCTATTCTTAGTTGCCACTTGAAAAAGTCAATACTGTCCCACTTATAAAAGTTGCACCACTATAAGCTGAAGAAGGCCATGCTTTTTCAAGCGAAAAGTGTCAATTTAGGAAATGTTCCAAATTTTTGTTCGTTTATTTATGAAACAAAGCGGAGAAGCCGAATTCTTTCCCAGGACGCGATGAGCCAATTCAAGATTAAGTGTCCTGGCTGGGAGATACAGCATTATCTGTAATAGCTACTGCAGACGACAAATCCAACGCTTCACAGAGAACGTCAATCGCACATAGATGGAATTTGGTACTGCCAACAGTCGTTGCTGCGGCAGCTTGTGCGGCAGTTGTTACCTCGGTGCCTGTGGAGGAGCCACCTAACCCAGCAGGAGCAAACGGCACCTGTGGATTCTCAAGGAATGCATTCATCAGAATTGGAAGACGCAGTGGACAACGCAGAGCATGGGCCTTTAGGGGGTCCAGCATAGCATCCAGGTCCAGTGGCGTATCCGATGGAAACGTTAGACATAAATCCAAAGTGCATTCTTCTCTGCAGAACAGGCATCGAAGAACAGGTAAGATGCAGTCCACCCAGACTGGTCTAAATGATAGAAACCAAGAGGCATTCAGTTCTCTTAGGCAAGGTATGCCCAAAAGCTGCACAATGCGTTCACGATATGTCCGTTCCATGAGCGTGTTCGCCATTTCCTCGGAAATTGGGCCGTCCATTGCATAGCAGTAATATTACAATCAGGACTCCTGCAATAAGGAACAGGATAAGCGGGAGACCTCCAAAGATGCTTCCCAATACGGAGTGTATAAAATTTGGGATAACTCCGAGGACTGTCTGAAAGGTGCTTAATAGTCCTGACCCTATGGTCTTAAATAGGTGTACAATACCACTCGTATCAGACATGTTAAAGATACGACCCACCATTTCTGCTAAATGAAAGGGGCAGTTTGTACGTATAAGCGCTTGTATCTCAGTCGAGGTCCTTGCAACTTGAAGTTCAAAGATTTCTCGAGCGGAGGTTGAGGGCACGGGTTGCTGTAAAAGCATGGCTTTCAGTCTGCTCAAAGTATCAAATTGTATAAATGAAACATTCAACGAAGGCCATAACGGCACCTCCCTGACTGTGTTCAGTGGCGGAAACAATACTTGCATACAGCAAGTAACCCTGGAGTTAACAGTGACCAGATAGGCGACGCCCGGAAGCATCCCACAGCAACCTTGATCATTTAGCATTAAGTAACTCCCATTCGAGAGCAGCTGGAAACCGGCGTGATCATGGCCGCTGGGGTCCCTGACATGTGACAAGATAAGTTCGCTACCGAACCACTACATGCTCCGTGTAGAGAAATATCCTGACACATGAGAGAACCGCTCAAAGCGTTCTTGCAGTTTGTACCACTCAGATACACTTCTCGATCCCCGCTCCGGCATCGATATCTATAGGGTAACTCTCAAGTTTCCTTGATGTATCCCTTACCCATCTTTTCATATTTTCCTGCCTGCCTTTGCTCAAGGCAATATTGAAACTGAAACGTAGTGACCGGCAGAGTGATTTGGCCATGAATTAGCCATTCGGTTGATGGTGATTCGGCTACAGTGAATGGTAACCTTTCAAGTTTCTCAATACGCAGCATTGTGTATTTGGCTCCCCTTTGTGCCACTTCTGTCTGTTTATCAGTTAGATCGTATTCTGAAAACAGAGACGTGGTGTTTATAAAACGCCAGGGCACATAGCCTGCACGCAGAGATTGTAGCGTCCAGCTTAACATCATAATAGAACGTAGCTGAGATTGCCCGTGTTGTAACAAGGCCAAATCTTGTTCTAATATGTCGATTGCTGAAGACACAATGTTGCCTAAGGAGTAAATCCTGAAGGTCAAAGTTGTTAACCCATTGTCCACTACAGCTAATGCCTTCTCTAAGTTAATACGGTCTATTTCCCGTATTCTTTCTGCGGCCTCCTGTTGGGATATTTTCCAGTTTTCATTATAGTAGGCATAAATGACAGCATATATGAAACGTTTATGACGTGTTTTCCTTGGGCCTAACAAGAAATCCCTAAGGTCCACATCAGGTGTGAGTAAGGTCAAGTGATGTTTCACTTCTGTGAGTGTTGAGGTTTCTACCAATCAAGGCACAACTTCCCAACACTATAGGATGTCACTACCCCTGGGTGTTGTCTCTGTACATAGCGTGGATCTGGCCTATGGATGCTAAATCCCTCGGGTGTACCTAGGAATCTCTGTTGACATGTGTTTGTGTCAATGGGCCAAATCAGCCATCCTGTCCAATTGGGATCTGACCTGTTGTACTGGAGAATGTCATCTAACCTTACCCCATGTGTAGTTGAATTCTGCCCCCCACCCATCTGTGATGGTATTGGAAACCCAGGTGTGTTCATTTCCTTGTTCTTGGCTAGTCCAAGACAGGATGTCTGTTGCACAGTTTCATTCAGAAATATTATCTGCTGTGGAATGAGGCATGCTCTAAAAAGCGCTTCTGTTCCCTGGACTTGCCAGTCCCTAGAACCCCAGATCGATTTTAAATCTATAGTGTCCTTCCATAGGTCGAAACCCTGTGTAGACAACTGGGCCATGAAGGAAGCAGAGTAAATCTGTTTGGTATTCGTCAACATAATTTTCTGTGCTGATGCTGTTGCCACTTTGTAATAAAATGACTTCGGGTCAGATGTGTTGAACCCTGAAAAGTATGTGAATTTCTGTGCAAAAGTTTGCGAACTACCTTTTGAAGGAGTTGGGCAGTGTTCCCACTGGTGGTATTCAAATACATTTCTAGGTGTTATAGATTTGTGCAAGAAATGATGACCATAATGTTGGTAACAGTACAATGTATCATAGTCTGAAGTACCTTCTAACATTTCATTGTTCGGAAATGCTGCAGTTTTTTCTAAATCAGACATTATATTTTTTACAGTTTCAGTGTCCCAATAATCAGAAAATGTACTGGAGGTAATGATATCACTTAAAGAAATGTTAAATACATGTTTAAGCTTTAAAAGTTCAGTCGGACCAAAAATATCGAAATCAATCTTGTCCCATACTATACCGTCCGGTATAGGAACTGCTGTGATGTTCACTGAAGACAAGTCTCTTGGTTCACGATGTGAAGACTGGTGTGGTTTTAAAATCAAATTGACTCTTTGGGCTGTAGAGCTCTGCTGGAGGTATCGTCCATTAATAAGCATACTAAAAGTTATTATTAAACCTAGCCAGAAAAGAAAAAATAAAATCCCAGTGATATACCATAGTTCTATCCAAGGTGACACCAGGTAAGTCTTTCTAAAAAAGTTTAAAAAGTCAGTGAGTTTCTGTTTGTTTGATTTTTTGGCTGGCGTCGTTTTCGGCTCACTTGGATCTTGTGAAAACATATCAAAGTTCATGAAATAGCCAGAAGCAGTTCGATCAATTGTTGGAATTGCATCGGGATTTGTTGAAATTGGATTTTGCTCTTGACGAGGCATGTTGACATAGACGTCTGTAGTCGGTCTGATTGCAACTTGGGTGTTAAGTTCATTTTCTTCTTGTTGAAGTGGAACGAGTTCCATAGCATTGTTGCTTAGTCCTTCATTCCATACAGGTGGCTCTTCAAACGTGATGAGTCTTTCTGTTTGAACTTCTTGGATTGTAGCAAGAGGAGGGCGTCTGCTACTGTGGAGTCCACGTGGCCTACTGTTTAGTATCGGCCACATAGTGTGGTTTGATTAAGTCAATCAAGACAAATCTTTTCTCCTTTTTCCCGGCAAGAGGCGGCAGAAGTACAGTTCTCGTGCCTTGGATTGCTAGGACCGGTACAGGTGTTCTGTAGGATGGTCCGAATTCTTTCTTGTCTGCAATCATTTCTCTGACCAGATCTTGCCGTTACTGCCTTGACTTCCTCAGTGGTGGTCTGTTTTAAGTGGACGTTGCTTTGTTGTGTCCTGGATTCATTTAGATCCTGTAAAACAGCCAAACAATCATGGATATCAAATGGTTTTTCATCCGCCACTGTGCCTTCACAATCAAGATCAGGTACCCACATTCTTGTCCCAGATAGGACCTCGTAAAGAGTGATACCCCCTAGAGAGCTTCTTGGATGATTGTTTATTGCTCGTTGGACGCCATAAAGGTGATCGACCCATCTACCGCCTTTGCCTATTACCCTAGCTGTTAAAGATTGCTTTAAGTCCTGGTTTTTCCTCTCCACAACAGAATTTCCCTCAGGATGGTACGGAGAGGAGTACCGCAATGCTACGCCCATTCCTTCCATGGCCTCTTTGTAAGCCCGAGAGCTAAACGCCGGGCCATGGTCAGAATGTAACGTGCCAACTGCGTATGTGCCGATAAAGACTCGCAAATCTTTTATAACAGTTCGAGCGTCAGCCGAGCGCTGAGGCCAGACCCATAGGAATCTAGAGCAGGAATCCACTGCAACCATGATATATTTCTTGGCCCCATCCGATTGTAGGGGTCCGCAGTGGTCCAAATATACATGCACCACTGCAAGAGGTTTGTCTGATTTTAGTAAAGGTGTCTGCGCTGGGCGTGTTACGGTGGAGCCTTTCATTTGCTGGCAGATGTCACACTTTAAGACTTAGGGGCCAATTCCGATCTCGGCCGGTAGGGCACCGAATCGGATTCGGCTTTACCGGATCCGATTCGGAGCCCTCTTTCCCGACCGATTCGAACGTGCGTCCAGGCGAGCGAGTACGATGCGAGCGCTCGCGAAATCGCCGACCGATTCATTCGCGGGACCCAACCACTCCGACCGACTCGCACGGACACGACTCGCACCGCGCAATGGAGACGTTCCCCGGCCGGGTAAGTACGATGCGTGCCTCGAGCAGTCCGACCGACTCGCACAGTCCAGCTCCAAAGAGCAGTCGGAGCCGCACTTTGGGGGTCCGTGTCGGACCCCCCTGTAGGGAACGCAGGATATTTGTATGTTCCTGTGTCCACTGTCTGACCGAAAAATCAGGTTTTATTAAGTCGTAGAAAGGTTTTACTCTTTCTGCGTAATCCAAAATGTATGTTCGACCAAAATTTAGGAATCCGAGAATTGATTGTAAATTCTTTAATGATTTTGGAGCTTGGAGCATCGCACATTTTTCTAAAAAGTTAGCTGCTAGGCTTTTTCCTTCACTTGACAGCTCATACCCTAAAAATAGGACTTTGAGATGGGCAATTTTTGATTTTTTTAAATTACATTTATAGCCCTCAGAGGCGAATCCCATAATAATGGTGCTCACCCTGGTCAAGTGCCTCGGTAAGTCATCGTCCGTCAGATAAATATCATCCACATAGGACAATGCTTCTTCATCCAAATTTTGGAGTAACTCTGTAACCCTTGCTGAAAACAACCCGGGCTTTTCTTATACCCTTGGGGGAGTCGACAAAATTGCCGCTGGGACCCTAGCGCTGAAAATGCAGTCAGATACCTGCTTTTAGGCGCTATATTTTGGCAGAAAAATCCATTTGAGATATCAAGTGTTGGTTCGTATTTTTGTCGCACAATGTTATTCATTAATGCAGCACTGTGTGCATTTTGTACTGCAAATGTCTTTGTGCAGGTGTTTAAATGCCTGTAATCTAAAACTAGATGATATGTGTTGTCAGGTTTTGATACGGGGAACAAAGGATTGTTCATAGGTGAAGTGCAATTTTCTATCACCCCCTGGTATTCAAGTTGTTCTAGGATCTCCCTGACTTGTTTTTTAGCTTCCTGCTTTATAGGGTATTGCTTTTGGGCATTTGGTGAAACTTTTAATGGGATCACGTGGTGGGTTGAATCCTCATCCCAACCAGCATGATTTTTGTACAATGCTGGAGCTTGGGCAACCGCCCACTCCTGCGCATATGCATGTTTTAAATGTATGGGAACGAGGTCGGAAAATGCTGGAAAAATTAACTTTTCTCCTTTGGGCACTCCATGACGAATGCTGGCGGCCAGTCTTGCTCTGCTAATAGGATGTCATATCCAGATGACAAATTTTTCCAAAATAGACCTTTAACTTTCCTGGGCTTGTCCCCCTCCATCCGGAGTGTTATCTCATGTAACTTATGTGGGACACTTACCCGAGTATCAGGTGTTTCCACTGTGATATACTCACTCAACTCGGCTGTCACCAGAAATTCCTTCAGGTTCTGGCGAGCTATCGTTACTTCTGCCGCGCTGTCTAGCATCGTCAGAGCCCATTCCCCATTCAGAAGCTGTGTCCTCAGAATTCTGGGCATGTCTGATCTTGAGACCTGCTACCTTCTTCTTTTTGAACTGAGGTTTCTGTTTTTGTTTATCTTCTTTTTTAGGTGCGTAGTCCGCAGCGCGTTGCGTGTCTCTGGACTTTGTACGCTCCTCTGACCGTCCTTCCCTCTCGGAGTTTTTTGATGAACCCTGAAAGGAACGAGAGGAACGTGTATCAGTATCCTGATACCTGTCAGGTTTTTTAATATTATCCCTATTCCTGAGGTGATACCTCCTTTCAGAGGGCTCCTGTTGAGGAGACCTGCCTCTGTATTGAGATCTGTTGTCTTTAGACTTTTGTTGTTTTTTATTTTCCCACTTCTTTTTAGAAGAAGTAGGTGTCTGCCCTGTGGTGTCCTTTTCAGAACTGCCCACTAGTTGTGGTTTTAATGCTTTCCCACCTAGACTGTCTCTGCCTAATTCTGCATATGCAGTTTCAATGATTTTGGGTAGTTCGTGTTGTTGATCTATTGGACTGAACTTCCTTAGGCGTTGGCGGATCGCCACTGAAGCTGCTTCCCCCTTAATGTTAGCTAGTATTATGGCTGATACCTGATCAAAGTTGTTTAGTAACTTCATCCCTAAGTTTAGGGCAGGCTCTGCTCCGTACTCATTTTGTATCTGTCTCAATACATCAGGTACTACTGCTAATGACGGGATACCATGTGTTCTGGTATATATGGCAGCAAAGACTGAACCCCAAGAGGTGCAATCCTCTACTTGTGGTGTGATTCCCCATGGGCAAGCAGATTGTTAAAATTCTGTGTTTATCATAGGTGGTAGTATTCGGGAATACTGCCTCAAGCTGAGTTATTTTCTGAGCTATCCAGAATGGTATTTGTTCGTGTTTTGCGGGCATTTTGCCCATTACCGCGTGTAATGTTTGAGGAGTAATTTTAGTTGCTGTACCCTGGTATTGGGTCCCGTTTGTTGCAACTGCTGTTGGTTGAACTGTGAGAGTCCTCATGATGAATTGTGTCAGGTTTCTGTAGATTTTAATTAAATCTCTGTGTTGTATGAGTAATTCTGGCTGTGTCATTGTGCCAATGTCAGGATGCGGCGTGTAAGCCGCTAGTATTGGCCATGTGGCCCCGTCTCCTCCGAGCAGGTCTAACCTTACTCTGTTTCTTATGTGGGGTAGGGCGCCTTTAAACCAGTATAAGTGTTCCTGGTACGTGAGTTGAATCTCTATGTCATCGAATGGACAGTATTCCTCTGGTGCATCTCCTTCTAGGTAGTAGTGAATATTCTTTGTTACAGCATCTGCTGCTGGGAATGAAACCCATGAATAGAATACCTCTGTTTTATTTGATTCGTGTGCCTCAATCACCTTGGTGGTAAACCATTTTTTAATAGTTTCATGGTAAGCGTATGTCTGAATTTTGGTGCAATTTAAATTGCATTTTCGGGTGGTTCTCCGGCTGAGACCTGCAGATTTACTCTTTCTTCATCGCTCTCAGTCATTTTGAAAAGAAAAGCTTTTCCAAGAGAACTTAGTTAAAGGTTTTATGCACAATTTAGGAGCTAAATGTCCTTCAAGCTTGATTAACCAACAGCCGATAAATAGGATATCTCGCAAACTCAGCTGTGGCGGAGTTTGTGCCCACCCACTCCAGACGTCTCAGGCGTTTTGTGAGTAGGTTCTCTGAGAATAGTACGACTGAACTACTCACATTCTACTGTTAACCCCTTGCGTGCGCGGCGAATTTTCGCGCTGTGCGGGCGTTTTTATTAGTGGGCGGGATTCGGACGGCCCCCGGCCGTCCTCCACACACGCCTACTGTGAGGCATGACTGCCGGGGGCCGTCATGAGCATGCAAGGGGTTAAATAAGTACCCAACCCACGTTGGGCGCCATGTCATGTAGTTCCTATAGTACCCCTGCAGGACCTGCGCGTTTGGATAACATATACTGTGGGCTTGGTGTTAGACTGACTCTGTGCACCCCCACCGCGTATGTTAGCCGGATTTGCATTAGCTAGCTCACAGTGCCAGTAGAATCTCCTCTTATCGGGGAGAGATTCGTTCCTGGCAACCTTAGATCATGACAACCCTAATTCCTCAGAATCGTGGAAACAATATACTACTTTTCGCTCAGTCACTCGTGCTTACTTATCCGGTTTGTCTCAGAAAGTTACACAGAATAAAGTCTGGGCGTTTCAATAAGTATTTATTGAACAGTTGTTATTCTAGTGTAAAATATATGTGCTGCAGTAACCAGCAGACAATAGCAGAGCTATATTATCAGCAGTACGATCAGAGTGAAAGGATAGAACAGTTCTACCATATTGCAATAATCATGAATACATACATAAATATAAAATGCGTTATGAAAAAGGCGCGTACTCCTACGATGCCTAACTATATGTACCTGAGTGTACCTAGCATATGTGTAGGTCTAAAAGCCTAAGAGCCAAGAATCCCTCTAAGATTTAGTCGAACCCCCATACCTGAATAGAGAGAGAGTGGGACACCGTCCTGGTCTCGAGTTGGACACCCCGCAAGGGCTGTGGTAGACCGCTGTCAGCTGGAGCGACTGCATGCAGGAGCCTCAGCGTCTCTGGGCAGTGTGTCAGCATGGAAGTCTCGGTTTCCCTCTATCTTACTGTGGCAAGATGTGGTGTATTTATACCCTAAAGTGTCTCGTCCCTCAGTATGGTTTGTATTGGTCTTTGTTAGACATGAAGAAGACGTCAGGGGTGAACTTTGTTCATACATATTATGCGGGAGATGTAGCTGGTGAATGCTCATGCATAATTTATGCGTACATTGTAGGCCTGTGTTCGGGAAAGACCTTGCAGTGTTCTAACCACAGACTAGATAACGTTCAACCCTCAGAGCTCGTTGTGTACTGTAGGGAACTAATGTAGGTGAAAGATCATGCCTATATTAGGAGCCATGACTATAATAGGGCATGTACGGGTATGACCATAATAGGGCATATACGAGTACGACCATAATAGGGCATATACGTGTATGACCATAATAGGGCATATACGAGTATGACCATAATAGGGCATATATGAGTATTTCTACATTATGGCGTATATGAACGGGTCTACATTAGGGCCTATATATCCGAAACATAACAACATAGCAGAGGTCTGTCATTCCAGTTGCATGCCCAATGTTTATAGCTGTCTCTAGGGAATGCACAGATGTGCTCCCCAGCCTCCAGTGTAGACTGCAGTCAAACAAAAAGGCACACACACAGTGAGTTTGAGGGCAGAGAAATTCCCACTTTCTAGAAGTGGCATTTCTAAGCTGTTAATGACATATCCCTCTTTACCACAGGAGATGGTTTGTCATTGTGAATCCAATGAAAGGAAACATTATGAGGCTGCTCTACTGTAAGCCACTATTGCAACTTGGAGTAATTTCAACAATTCCCCCAAGTTAACCCAGGGGAAGAGCAAAACTCATAGGTATTGAAGACACACATGGGTATTCTTCACTACCGGGGCAGGGAACACACATGTGTACCTGCTCTGCCTTTAACCTACCACTTGCTCCACCCCTTAAGACTTACCCCAGCGGTAGCCTAGTGGTGATGAAAGGTCCCCTCAGGATTGGCTAGTGTTTTAGAAAGGCCAACCTGAGCACAAGTGCAATTGTGCACACACAGGCCTGCAATGGCAGGCTTGACATATGTTTAAAAATCTCATAGGTGCAAGTGCGCACCCACAGGCCTGCAGTGGCAGGCTTGAGGCATGTTTAAAAACATCAGGTAAGCACCACTTCCTAACATGTGTAGGAAGGGCGCACGCACTTTCACACTGCACTGACAGTGGGAAAGTGCCCAGAGCCCTAAGGCTACTAAAAGAGAATCACCAAGACCCATGAGGAAAAAGCAAAATGTTTAGGGAAGCACTACCAAAAGCTTGTCAGGTCTAACACCTTAGGGCACAAGTTATAGTTACTAGAGCTAACCATGAATTTCAGTGGTTTTTTTTTGTTTAAAATGTTATGTTGTCACTGAAATATTCACCTAAGTATTACTTCACTTTAACCTTTGTTTTTTCTGTGAATTTCTAGGTTTTTTTAAATATAAAGTAATATTTTCTTTATCTAAGTATAGCCAACCACCCGCTGTGCATGGTCTTCGGGGGCCTGTGGCCAGGCCCTGCATCCAACTCCCCACGGGAACCCAACCCAAGGCCATGCATGCCTTTTGCCCAGGTTTAGCAGAGGGTTGGCTGCCTGTGGCCAACCCCTGCTGGCAGCCAACTCCCTGCTGTGTATTGCCTTTGGCCGTGCATGGCATGGGGTTGGTACAGGGGCTGGCTTCAGCTAACCCCCGCCATGCATGGCTTTTGGCCATGTATGCCATGTGGTTGGCCGCAAGGCCCATTGTAAGCAGCCAACTCCATGCCACGCACTGCCTTCCAGAATGCGCAGCATGTAGTTGGTCTTGCAGGTGTAGGCCCCACTCACACAGACCCCCTCCCCCAGGGCCAATTTGCAGGCCCCAGGGACCCCACCCTCCGAAGCCTTAAATTTTGTAACAGGTGGAAGAGGTATGTGCCCCCCCTCCACAAGCCATTTCAGGCCTCTAGGACCCTATCCCCTGGGACCTTTCTTATTTTTTAAGGAGAGGGGGCATGCTCCACTCCGGGCCACTCTGGGCCCCAGGGTCCCCATTCCCCTGGGGCTGAATTAATAATAAAGGGTAGGGGAACATGCCTCTAATGGGCCCGAGGGACCCCAATACCTGGGACCTTTGTTTTTGATAAGGGGAGGAGGCATGCTGTCCCCCACCTCAAGCCACTTTTAGCCCTGCATACCCTATCCCCTGGAGCCTCTGGTGGGTGGCCTGGTGCCCACACGGGACACCCACAAAACACTTCACTGGGGGCTGCAGGAGAAGCCTCAGGGCTTCAGCGGCCACAGCCGGCTACCCACCCTGCACCATACTGGTTGCTGGCAGGAGCCGGCACCCATCTTCTGCTCCTGACTGGGAGGGAGAACCTTTGTCTATTGCTCCCATCGGAGGGAGCAAAGTGGAGTATGCCCACACTCTCCTGGGCAGAGAACTACAGTGTGCTGGGCTCTCTGGGACACTTTAGTATCACGCCCTGGGGGGTTGAGGTCCCCAAGGTGTATACCAGCAAAGGGAGGGGGCGCACGGGGCTCCCTCCCCTCTATTTAGAATTCCACCCCTGGGATAGGGTCCCTCAGGGCCCAATAGAGGCTCAGGAGAGGGCGGCATACGCCCCTTATAAAGGACATTTTGGCCTGGGGGATAGGGTCCCCGGGGCCCAACAGAGGCTTGGGGTGGAGGGGCCACATGCCCCCTCCCCTTTAATGTCCTGGCCCAACCTGGGGATCAAATTATGAAAATCTTGCACACTGGTGGGTGATATTTAAAATCCCACGGGATTGCATCTTTAAAAAAAAAGTTTCATTTATTTTGGCCCCAGAGGGTTCCCTCCCGGACCCCCCCATTAGGCCTAGAGGGGGAATGGTATCCCTACCCTGCCCCTTATATCTTATTTATTCATTAAACTCAGGACAGAGTACTACTTCCCCGAGTCCTGTAATGGCTGACTGCAACATTTTTCCTCATGTTGCAGGCAGCCAATCAGAGGGCTTGCTCCCGTGGGAGCATTATTCCCGTGGGAACGAGTTGGCCGGAGCAAAGAAAAACCCTGGGCAATTAGAACAACCTGTTTTTAAAATTTGGGTTTGAGGCACTCTCGAGAAAGACCCTCAAACCCAACCTTCCAGATATACAAATATTTTTGATCCTTAATTCTTCAAAAACTACTGAATGGATTTACACCAAATCACAAAAAGCACGCTTTCTGAATCAACATCTAGCTTCCTGCCAAATTTGGTGCAATTCCGTTCAGCGGTTTGGCTGAATGTGTGCACTGGAAAGATAAAGTCAGCCAATCAAAAAGATGGTAAAGAGGCTACTATACTCCTGGGGCGGGGCAAACACAAGAAGAGGAGGGCATGTAATCGAATAAGAAGTGAGCAAATGAAATTGACAATAAAACCTACCAATGGTGAGCAATAGACAGTCTCTAAGCCCACTGTAACTTTGTGATGTGGTCCAAAATAGCCTTCGCCTACAGAGAGCTTACATTTGTGTGTTAACTTATACCTAAAAATCACCAAAGAACTTTGAGAGGCAAAAGGGAAAATGGCAGAGCTGATTTCTGCACAACTTGTCAGAACTTTGTCCTTACACAATCTTCCAACCATGCATGAGTAACCTGACAGTAGCAGGCAGCACTTTGGGGTCAGACCAGCAGTTTGAACATGTTATATAAGTGACACAATGCAATATAGTATAATAAGAGGCAGAAATCCTAGGAGTATGTGCTCTTTGTCACTATTAACAATTTTGTCTTCCTGCTTAGAACCTTTCTGCTCCTACTGATTTCACCACTGAATATCACTAGCATATTACTCGGATATAGTCCAATTGAACAGATCCGTGGCACACTTTTAGGGTAACCACTAACTATTCCAGATAGTACCTTGGAGGTTCGTTGTATGTAAATTTACGTAATTCGGATATTGTGAAATTCTGGCCTGAATTCAGCCCTCCTTGCCCTACCTAGGACAACTCTGCTCTAACAAAGCGCATTACTGATGACTATGGTCCTTACAAAAGTAAATTATGTTTGGCAGCACTTTTTACATCTGGTCATTGTGATCACTTACACACTTTTACAGGATACACATCCTCGAAATGTTTACAAATTGCTTTCTGCTTTCTCAGCCGTTTTTCCTAAATCTGCGCCAAAATCTTGATACTCTTTGGGCCACATGCATCATTCAAAATACCGGTCGCAAAGGGGCAGATTCGCAGAATCTGCCGCTTTGCGACCAGTATTTTTGCATTTGGGATGCATCATCCCAAATGCAAAAATCGCAATTTAAGTAATCGCCAAATTTGCAATTACTTAAATTGCGATTGCATTTAGGGAATCGCAAATTGCGATTCCCTGAATGCAATGCATTAACCCCCAAAAGTTTGCGATTTCGCAATTAAGAAACGCAAATTACCATCAATTCAAAGTTGATGGTAATTTGCGAGAACTTTGAAAAATGCACAAAAGTGCATTTTTCACAGTTCCATGTTGCACACATGCATGCCCTTGGGGCTAGTGTGTGTGCAACATGTGGTAACATGGCAATTTCAGGGGTGTATCAGGGTGTCCTTTTGGCACCCTGCGCATGCAATTCCCATTCATTCCTATGGGCCTCTAGGCCCATACGAATGAATTGGAACCAATTCCTAAATTGCGAGTCGCAATTAAGGAATGTGTAGGAATTGCAATTTTTTGTGTGGTTCCTACATGCATAAGCAATTGCGATTTCTTAAATATCGCAATTTAGGAATCGTAATTACAAAGTTTGATGCATGTGGCCCTTTGTTCGTTTGATTTCATTTCCACGTGTCCCAGCGAGCTCTGGCTTCAGTAGCCTTTCTTGCCTTTTGAATTTTCCTCCTTGACAAAGAAAAGGGCCATCATGATGCACATGATGAAAGAAAGAGAGGCGGTGTCGTTGAATGTGGGGGTGGCCGAACACAGCATGTGGTTATTTTATGGCAATGACCTCATAAAGAAACAGAAAAAAGTACTTATGTATTTTTTTTTATTTCACATTCTCTTTCTGCTGAGAAAGTCCTTCAACTTTATTATACCACGCAAAAACCGCCCGTCACCAATCTGTCTCATTTTTATTACATGTGTATCATTTTTAGATGAGAAATGTACTTGCATTTATCTACATGAGCGGGGAGATATGTTTTCCTCGGACAGAAAAATGTATACATGTATTTTTTATATTTCACATTCTCTTTCTGCTGAGAAAGTCCTTCAACTTTATTATACCACGCAAAAAACCGCCCGTCACCAATCTGTCTCATCTTTATTACATGTGTATCATTTTTAGAAGAGAAATGTACTTGCATTTATCTACATGAGCGGGGAGGTATGTTTTCCTCGGACAGCCATGTTTTGACAACATGGCGTACTTTAAAACCATGCCTCTGACATCTGGGATCCCTGCATATAAAATCTTACTCCCAGGGGTACCCAGACAAAAAGCTGCGGCATCTGCTGCCCGTTACTCCGCCGGATCTGTTGTGCCTCCCCCATATGATATGGCGGGCAAGTTGCAATTGGTATTAATTTGTTACACCGCTTCCATCAGGCTACTTAAGCTGTCACTTCTGGTTTGTGGCCACTGCTAATTTGCTATTGAAATTTCCAATATCTGTCTGAACCCCACATGGAAGTCTCAGCGCCCCACAGGGGCGGGAGCGAGTTTGCCTCTGGCAAGGAAAACACCACCGACAATAAAAGGGGAGGTTTATCAATTACCGAGAACAGTTCTCTAGAATTTTGCGTGGGACATAACTCAAATTTCAATTAGTCAGTTTGTTTTGGATACGCTTTCTAAGGAAGCCATTTCCCAAAAAAGTGTGCAGAGACTTTAGGGATGTTCATTTCACGATTAGCTGAAAAAACACAATGTGTTTCACATTCTAATCTCCAGTTACATGTTTACTCCAACAGAGGTTTTTCAATAATTCGAGCTTTGTAGACATGAACATGCAAGAAAAGGTGGGGCAAGTTTGAATTCAGAAGGTGATGACATGGTTTCAAAGATCTAGCAATGAAAAGGTATCACCCTTGCAAGATTATATATTTTATGCTTCTTTTTAAATATTCCATTCATGGAAAGGACTAAGGTGTCCAAGTCCCAGAAGCATGCCTGCCTCTAGCACGCTGTATTGCATTTTTTTGTGTTGTAGCATTTGTATAGCTACTATACCTACGTGGGCTGCTGAAGCGCCTAACCACACGAATGGCAGGATACATGTGAGGGTTTAATGAATTGAAATCTGCAGACAAAATGTTTGCTTTACGTATCCCCTTTGTAACAAGGTAAGCGTTTTAAAGTAATACAAGTTAGAGGAGCTAACTCTTAAAATGAACGTATCATATAAATATTTATTTTTAAAAAGCAGTTTTCGGTGCTATCATAAGTATTTTTCATGTTAATAGTGGTTTAACTAGGTGAATTATTCTTCCTTCATCGATGTTTGAAGGTAACTTCAGAACGTAGTAGCACGTTAAAAAGTAAGTGGGTGTCAGTCAGTATATAATTGCGTTTTATTTCTTTGATATTAAAATATATATTTTGTTTCTGCAACAGGAACATCTGAAATATGCACCATTAATCAGTGCAGCTGGAACAATTTTCAGAAGCGGGGGTGCTGCCATCAATGTTACATCACTCAACTCATAGGGACTGTGAAAAATCCAAGCTCCCACAAAGGCAAGTGTAGCAAATGGCCCACTCCCATTCAGCAAGAGAGAGGTAAAAGTAGTATGTAGCTGGTAGTGAATTTTGGAGCACACTGTCAAAAATAGGTTGTTAAATCAAGGAGTGGTAGTGTATTGTCATTTATGGACGGGAATTTTTTTATTAAAACAGCTACTAATTTTGTTAGACATAGTTTTACTGATAAGTTGTGCCTGAGAATATTGCTCTGCCTTTTGTATCATTATGAATAGGCTTACCTGTTTTCAGTTTCTATTTTTGGTAAATTCTGGTGGGGTTTTTCAGTGTTTTCAAGTGATTTCAATACCTTAAAAAACAGTGGTTATCAGTGGTTACACATTTTGGCGCCATTAAAAACAACAGAAAGTGTTTTTCCGGTGTTTATGGAATGTTTTGCTTTTATTATTGCTTGCTTTCTGCACTGATAGTCAGTGGTATATAGACAGTGTACGTACAGTGTATATGAGATCCAAATACATTTTTGCAAATCAAACGTATTGTAGTACACCATAGAATACTCCTTCAGTGAGTCTTTGGTCAAGTGCGCTCACTTTTTCCTTCCCATGTAAACTTTTTTTCTGTGAAAAGGTCCTCTTAACATTGGCACTTGAGATGAGAAACGCCAAAACAGCCAGTACACAATTTGCTAACTCTGGCCACTGACATAGCTTTCCATGCCATTAGTGGTGCACTTAAAGATTGCGATTCTCTTGTCAGGTTCGGGAACATTTGTGTTGAACTGGGCGCTTATGCCCTCAGAGTTATTGAAGCGGTCAAAAATGAAGCAACACTTTTGAAACTACGGAGAAAATTCCCCTTTACTGAAGGGATCTAGAACTTGTACAGAGTACCACAGTGAGATTTCATTGACTTCAAATGCCATGGTTGGTGAAGGGACACTTCTATGCATCATTGCAAGCCATTTCTCATACATTGTAAAATGAAAGTTCCTGAATTGCTTGTCAACATTGCTTTGCTTACCAAGTGGCAAGCACTCTAACATGGAACATGTTGCAGTGCCAAAGTCACTAATGGTGTCGCCCAGCCTACTCTCAAGGAGATGTTTCACATCTACACCAATTATGCTGAACACTTGGCAGACAAGGGTGTTTTCAGAATCTAGTTGTTTTATTATGTCCACTACAGCAGTTATGTTTTCCTGTAAAAATCTAAGAATGCAGTAGAGTGTATTTTTTTTCACATCACTATCAATATGCGACCATAGATCCTCACATTTCTTGCCTTTGGCATCATCAATTCTGTAAACGGTTTGCCACATGGATAATATAGTTTTCACAGCCCCTTGGACTGAGAACCATAAGCTAAGTGACACAGTTGGGATGACTCTTCCTTTGATGCCACACAAAGCACAAAATGAGAAATATTTGCATTTTAGTTCCCGCACATAACAAAACAGTGCACCAGAATGGACTAAAAAGTCAATAGCATTCTTTATTAACTCTGGAGATTGTAAAGATGCTTTCAGCATATCATCTAACAAGTGGCAAGGATCTCTTAAAGGGAAGCACTTCAGCTCAGGTATCGATTTTGACAGGTCATCACACAACTTTTTCACATACGTAGCTGAATCACTGCAATACAAACAATATCACTCCAATCTTTGTTGAACTTGGAAATAACCTTTTTGCAGCAGCTTTCCAAGTGACATTGCATTCCATGTTTTCCAAACGTCTGGTGTCATGTTTTCACCACTATCCCAGATGCTTGGTGATAGCACTCTTTTCACATATACTTGTCACTATACCTTGCATTGAATATTTAAAGCCTGAGGTGTTGGCAATTCACCAACTATCAATACTGACTCACTAGAAACTGGGGGCTGATGTATCAAGGGTTTTTACCCATTCTCTGTAGGTAAATGTGATGGCACATATTGGGAAAGATTCTTATGAAACCAGTCATTTTACCTATCAGTGAAAGAATCAAACGCAGCAAAAATGTCAAATATGATTTTGATATTTCCTGATTCTCTATAGTTTATAAAATCATTAAATAAGACCTGAAACATGCTTCTAAACCTTTCTTTAGACCAAAGACCACAAAACTGAAAAAGCAAAAGGAAGAAGAAATAATATTTTAGTGACATTAATAAACAACCAAACTCAAGCAGAATAATGTTAGCCCAGTCTTTCTTGCTGCTAGCTTGTATTAAAAAGTTACATTGTATTGGCCCGTTCAGGAAGAAAAAAATTACCCCTTCACTCTCCTTTTCCTTTCTTAGAATGGCATTTAGTTTGTGGTTCAGCAGGTATTTTTTCAGTGTTTATATGTTTACACTGGTGAGGGCTATTTCCCTTTCGGTGGGGTTTTATCAGTTATTATAGGTTTAAACCTAAAACCAGACAGCCTAATTATAAATTAGGTATTCCAAGTTTTGTACCCTGAGCTGGGCCCTCAGGGCAGTACTTTCTGCCATTCAAAATTACAAATTTTCAACCATTCATAAAAAATTCTTGGGGAATTGTAAACTTTCCCCAAAATATTCCAGGACTGGAGTTGAAATACTAAATAGGACTCCTGGAATGTTTGGGGAAAGCGTGCTCTTTCTAAAAAAATTTAGGATTGTAGTTAGAATTGTAATTTTGACCTTCCAGTGTCCGTCATGTCCACTGCTGCCCTGATGGCACAGTTCCAGGCAAGAAACACAAACGAGAAATTACTATGTTGTCAGGAGTGTATTGTTGGCTTGATGATCGAGCAGGTGTGTAATTAACTAGAATATTGTGTGGCTTTCCCTGTGGTTATGGCTAAAATTCTATGGAGGGTGGTACAGACATTGATCACTGTGTTTACCACAGTTTAAGCAAATGTGGTTATAGAGTGCCATGTAAATTGACTTATGGGCCACTCCATACCTCTGAGGCTATCGGGGTATATCATATTTTTCAACACGAAGGGATCTCTATAGGGAGTCATCCTAAAGTGATCTATACCAATAATGTTTCTCAAGACCTGTCTTTGAATTCACATGGCAGTGCACTGCTTTTATAGATCACATAGACTGAGTAATGTAGCCCGAGCTTTGAGCAAAAGACCAGCCTCGTTTTCTAATCTGTGATATTATAGTTAGGCAAATTTATCAATGACAACATTAACGTTTTGAAATTTTAAATAAACACAGAAATTCAGCATTTATAGTTAGCAACACTAACTAGAACGTTCGGCCCGCCATGCACTGCTTATGACCTCACATATGACGTTAATTTAAACTTTATTTTTTTCAGTAAATTTGTAAGATTTTTTTAAACAAAAACAAATCTTTTGACTATAATGTTACTTTAACCATTATTTTTCTAAGTGAATTTTTAAAGTTTTTTTTAAAGCAAATTAATCATTTTTTTGTGTATCTATGGTAGAATAGCTGAATAATATATCCTGTGTGCAGACATTATTTTGAAAGGGAATGTTTTTTGTATTGTAACATAACATTAAAGGGCGCACAGTCACAAAATATTTCTAATGATGATATGTGAGTATACAACAGAGTAATACAGTATTTCAGTTGAGATTATGCATCTTCTCAGTTCTTGTAACTGTCATATTGAGATATCTTCCCAGGAAGTTCATTAATATTCTAATACTATACTTTTCATAGTTTTTGAAAATGTTTTTACATTAAAGTCATAATTATAATTCAGAAAGGGAGTGATCAGTTTTTTCAATTCTGTCCAGTATTAGTTTTCACTATGTAAATCTATTTTCAAGGTGTCATGACAGGTGTGCATCGTAGGGTTTGTGCATGGATTCGTCTCTCCTTTGAGACCTCTCTCTTAGATGATGGGTGTGCAAAGTAGGGTGTATGAGGATCGATTGGCCTCTCGTTTGAGACCTCACTGTCAAAGAATTGGTGTGCATAGTAGGGTGTGTGGATGGACTGGCGTCTCCTTTGAGACCTCTCTCTCAATTGACAGCTGTGCATACCAGTGAGTAAGGGTGGGAGGTGAACTCCGCTCAGCTGGCAGAACCTGCAAAGTTTTTTCCACTCCGCGCTGCACTTGGAACGCGGAGTTCTACAAAAACTAAACCTCCCGCGGAGCGGAGTTTACCAGTGCCATTCTACTGTAAGACATTGCACCAATAAAATATGGAGTTTGGAACCTCTATAACAATAGTATAAACATGTAATAAAGCACAACATTCATCAATCAGAATTTCTGTAATGGAACGCACACTGACAATGATTACGTACGCACAAGTTATTGCCATTATTTTAGATTGCTGCGCACACACATAGTAAACAACATTAAAGATATATATTTCCTGAGATTGAAAACCACAGCAAAATTGAAAACAAGCATGTATGATATTATACATCCTTCTGTTAATATAAATACACAAAAGACTGCGCACTCCTTGCCTGTTGCATGTCTCAGCATGGCCTCTCACTGTCCTGAGTCTGACCCCAGTATTGTCCACCCTGAATGTGAAGTAGGCTGTAGGGCAGGGTGGCACGCAGCCCGGTCAGCCTTCTGAGAGGTCTTGTCGTGTGGTTATGGCTGGCTTAGGAGAGCATTGTGCACTTGCAGCCAGGGGAACTGGAGGCTGCCCCTCCCTCCTACACGGAAGTCTCTAATGAATTAGATGCATCGCTGATGCACCAGCAAGGGCAGCAGAGTGAGTGGCTACGCAGAGGTTAGTGGGTGTATGTGGCAAGAAGAATGCTCGCTGGTTCGAAGAGAGTGAGCACTACTGATGCACCCGAAGTGAAACCATTCCTGCTCATTGTGCAGCCCAGCCACAGTTAAGCCGACTGCTAGGAGCCGGTTGAGCTGCTGCCATGAGGGAGATTCTGCGGGCAGCACCCTAGCCTCCTACCCTGGACTGACCAATGGGCTCTGCTGGCACTGTGGGATATCGGGAGAGACCCTAGAGCACCGTTTCCCTCAGGCATCCTCCCATCCACAGAAAGTTAAAGTGCGGGAAGCGAAATTTGGGGAGAAGTAGAAGTGCAGATGGAGAAAGTAAGAGGGACACCGTGCGCACACTGTGCATGATGAAGCCAGCCTCAGAGGCTTCAGCAAGTTTGACGGAGGGTAGAGTACCTGGGAACTATGCAAATATTGTGTATGTTTCTTCAATGTCCCATTGCTTTTTTAAGTGTCACTAAGACGCGTAGGAACACTACTCGCCCTCTCTGCGTGTTAGGCGTGGTGAACAGGCCCTCATATGGCAGTTACACAGGTGAATAGGGCAGAGCGGAACTCCGAGGAATTTCACAGAGTTTTTCTGCAACTTTGCGGAATTCTGCAATGTGCAACTCCGCGAGCTCCGCCCATCCTTAGTAGTGAGTGGAGAGGGGCTGGCCTCTCCATTTGCAATTCTTTCTCAAATGATGGCTGTACGCAGTAGGGTGCACGGATGGACTAGCCTTTCCTTTGAGACCTCTCCCTCAGATGACAGGTGTTCGTACTAGGGGGTGTGGACAGACTGGGCTCTCATTCGAGATCTCTCTCTCAAATGACAGCTGTGCATAGTATGGTGTGTGAAGTGACTGGCCTCTCCTTTGAGACCTCTCTCTCTCAAATGACGGGTGTGCATAGTAGTGAGTGGGAAGGGACTGGCCTCTCCTTTCAGACCTCTTTCTCAGATGTCGGGTGCTCATAGTAAGGTATGTGGCTGAACTGGCCTCTCCTTTGAAAAATCTCTCTCAGAAGATGGGTGTGCCTAGTGGCATGTGGGGAGGGACTAGTCTCTCCTTTCAGACCTCTCTCTCAAATGATGGTTGTGCATAATAGGGTGTGTGCATAGACAGGCCCCTCCTTTGAGTCCTCTCTTTCAGATAGCGGGTGTGCATACTAGGGTGTGTGGATGGACTGGCCTCTCCTTTCACATCTTTATCTGATGATGGATGTGCGTAGTAGTACGTGAGGAGAGCCTGGCCCCTCCTTTCAGACTTCGCTCTCAAGTGATGGATGTTTGTTGTAGGGTGTGAGCAGGGACTGGCTTCTCCATGGACACCCCTCTATTGTGTGATGGGGTTGCGTAGTAGGGTGTGTGGAGAGACTTAAGTCTACTCATAACTCTTGCCAAGCCAATGGGTGCAAATAGTAGACTCTGATGAAAAACATCTCCACTAAGACTCCTTCCTACAGTAACAAGTGTGCATACCAGAGTGTATTCAAAGACCACCTACTCCTTCCTATTTTTCACGATCCCACGATATTGATAGAAATCATTGGGTGCATACATTATTAGAAATATGGGACAACATCAGTACTAGATTCTAATACATAAGACATTGTTCTCCATGTCTTTTTGCCCCTTTCTAGGACTGGACAAAGAGTCCCATATGACCAAAAAAGAAGAAAAAAACTTCAAACGTTGGAGGGAAAGTGTCCCATTTGATTTGATTTAATTTGATTTAATTTGACTTCATGAAGAGATCCTATAAAGCAACCTTACGGTCCTGACGAAAGCCATCGACCCTTAGGGCACAAAGTTGGCTGAAACATGTTGACCTGGTTCTTCCAGAGACAGATGTGAGACACCTAATACCTCTCTTTTCACATACTGTATGTTTTAATCATACTACTACCTTTGATCTTCTTAATAAAATACGTCCTTTCTAAAGGTAGGAGGTATTTTTTAACTTTTTTTTCTCACATGATGGATCCCATATGGTCTCAGATTCAAGAGACAATCCCTCCTTGTGGAGGAAAAGACCCAATTATGTAACGATCAGTGGCTAAGTACGCCAACAGGGACATGCCTTTGGCGGAACAACACTGTTGAGGGTCTCACAACAGTTTTGGTGTTGCCCTCCCCACCCCCTGTCTCAACACAACTCTTCCACTCCTTTTGATTTTACATGTTCATTTAAGGGAAGTTAAGTGGAACTTTAACTTCTCCCTCCCTCTTTTGATTTTTGAGATTTGATGTATTCCAAGATCACCTACTCCTTCCTATTTTTCAAGATCCCGTGAGGGGCTATAAGATCGTAACATTTAAAAAAAAAAAAGAATTACTCTTCTTCAAAGTACTTATGTCTTACACACTTCCTCTCAATAACAAGAGCCACAATATGCATTTCTACTAGTAGAATGTATTGAGAACTCACCTGCTCCTTTTTACTATTCGCGATCCCATGAGAGTTTGCAAGATTGTAATTTTTTTTAAAAGCAATATACATTTATTTTCATCCCAGCAGTTACGCCTTAGAGACCTCCTCTCCAAATCTAGGGGGACAGGATGCCTTTCTGCTGCCCCCTTATGCATCTTTTTAACTTAATTTCCACAAAACCTGTAATTTTTCACAGTAAACAGTAATGGCGGCCATTTCATTTCTAAAACTCTAACAGCCAGCCAATCAGAGCACTCGCAAGACCCTCCCACGAGACCGTGAAGGCTCACTGGAAAAATGGGCCTCTCACCCAATCACAAGGCTCTATTTTTGAATATGCGCTCTCGCGGGATGCTCGTGAGAGTCTTGCTAGCCCAACCATCCAAAGATCTCTATTTTTTTCACCCTTAATATATCAAAAGCTACTGAACGGATTTACACCAAATCACAAAAAGCACAAACTGCAGACCAAGATCTACCTTCCTGACGAATTTGGTGTAATTTCAT
Source organism: Calotriton arnoldi (assembly GCA_963921515.1). Lineage (NCBI taxonomy): Eukaryota > Metazoa > Chordata > Amphibia > Caudata > Salamandridae > Calotriton > Calotriton arnoldi. The sequence continues at coordinate 568,335 of CAWUFW010011455.1, forward strand.
TCAGCAATTTTTGCTATACCCTGTCTTAAAGGAGTCTATGGAAAATGCATAGGGATTTTGCGTTTTGGAGCCCCACGTTTTTCTCAGCCCCTCCTTGACTGATCACCCAAAAACTACCCAGGAAGGGGCTGAGGTGGATGACCTTTTTTCTTTTTAAAGTTTTGTGAACATTGGTGAAATGGGGCTTAAGTTATTAGCAAACCAAAAAATGCTCAGTCTAAGGAAAAGCAGACCTAACTATAACTACCTAGCAGCGACTGTCACTATCATATATATTTAGATATATGGATGGATAGATAGATAGATAGATAGATAGATTACTTACTGGCGGTTGCCAGTAGGTAGTTATAGTTAGGACCTAGTATCCATAGATGAAGCATTTTTGTTTTTGCTAATAACTTTGGCGCCGTTTGACAAATCTTCATTAAATTTCCAAAACTAGTATGCCAATCACTTCAGCTGCAGTCTGGAAAGTTTTGGAGTGATTCGTCATGCGGGGGCCAAGAATGCACTTTCTCCATGCAATTTCTCATTGGGATTTTAAACATGACTACAGCCCAAACCGCTGAATGGAATTATTGCAGAAAGAGCTCTTTTTGTAATTTGGTGTAAATCCATTCAGTAGTTTTGGAGTTATTAAAGAGAAAAGATTCATTTATATCTAGGGATGCGGACCCTCCACAGATCCGACAGATCTCATAGTGAGATCTGACTGGCTACCACCACTTCAACCAGGAAGTGGTGGCCGCCATCTTGGGACTCGGAATTTGGCAAAGTCCCAAAAAAAAACATTAAAAAAAGACAGTGGGCAAGGTAGGAATACCTTCACCCCTAGGTCGGGTGGTGGGATTCCACAGGGGCGCTGACGGGAGCCAAAACCTTTTTTTTTTTTAAATGTCCTGCAAATTTGCGGTGGATCAGCGGGAACATTTTTAAAAAGACACAACCACAGTTTTCCATGCTTGTGTTTTACTAGCCCACTGGGTGGGCCAAGTTCCAAGGATAAATCAGTATTTAATAAATAGGGGAGGGAGGATCACCCAGCTCCTCCCGGGCCATTTTCCGTCCCAGGCACCCCAACTTCCTGGGCCCGGCTGTGCAGATAAATGGGGCTCGGGACCTCATCCCCAGGGCCGGCTCCAGCCCACCCCGAGACATAGGGGTTTCCCTGTCCACACTGGTGCGGGCAGGTAAGCCTGTGATTGTTCTCGCTTGGTGGGAGCAATTTCAAAGCTCCCGCCAAGCGAGAGCAAGCACTAAGTTCATTCCCAGGGGGTAGGACCATAAAAAATGCTTCGCCCGCTGGGAGCAGACTTTTCATCAGTTTTCCTGTCTGCACAGAAGCGGGCAGGGAAACAGATGAAAATATTGCTCTGTGTGATCACGAGCAAAGTGAGCTCCCACTGGAGGCAGGTAGCCAGCTGGGGCTGCAGGGGCATTGGAGCTCCCCCCGGGGGACCCCAACAATGATGCAGTGGGTACCATGGGTGGGCTCCAGGGTACCCACCATTTTTTGGTCGGGCCCTGGGGGATGGTGTCCCCAGGGCCAAAATCGGCCCAGGGAGGGGGGCAGCATAGCCCCTGTCCCCATTCACTGATTAGCTGCGCCCCAGGGATGAGGTCACCTGGGCTGAAATTGACCCAGAAAGGGGGAGCACATGTCCCCTCGCCATTATTAATCAGTCAGGTCCCGGCGAATGGGTTTCCTGGGGCTAATAGTGGCCAGGGGAGGGGGGCTGCATGCCCCCCTCTGCCCTTTACAACATAGCCGGGCCAATATAGCCGGGCCCCAGGAGATGGTAAGGGAATAATCCTTAAACTAGCAGACAAGGGTGGCGGAATTGTAATTCTAGACCGCAAAGATTATGATGTAGAAATCCAGAAACAAATCAATGAGGAGAGACATTACAAAAAATTGCTGTCCAATCTTGTTCCAGATATAAAGAAAGAGATCCTTAAAATCACCTTAGAAGGCAAAGAACAAGGATTTATCAACAAAAAGGAATTTGAGTTCCTGAACACAAAAAATCCCCGTACTCCAGTCTTATATACTTTGCCTAAGATTCACAAAAGCACCACGAATCCACCAGGGCGACCTATCCTTTCAGGATGTGGTTCGGCTCTTGAACCAATTGACAGGTATATTGATTTTTTTATTAAAGACTATGGGGTCGATTCCGATTCGGGCCGGAAATTTCACCGACCGAGCCGGACCCGGAGAGATTTCCGACCGAATCGGACCCGTGCAGTCCGACCGAGCGAGTACGATGCGTCCGTATGTTATCGGACTCGAGTCGGTCGGACTCCCATTGAAGTCAATGGGAGCCGGTCGTATAACGCGTACGCGGGCTCCCATTGACTCAATGGGTGCGAGTCGGACAAGGGCGCCCCTACAGCGGGTGCGCCGGCGAAGCGATTCGCGCCGTACACGCACAGGTAGGGGGACCCATAGGTCCCCCTGTGTGCGACTCGCGCGGCTACGCGTACAGGGGGTCCGACACGGACCCCAAAGTACGGCTCCGACAGCTCTTACGAGCCGGGAGTGCGCGGCTCGGTCGGACTGCTCGCGGCGCGCGCATCGTACTTACCCGGCCGGGAAACGTCTCCATTGCGCGGTGCGAGTCGAGTCCGAGCGAGTCGGTCGGAGCGGTTCGAGCCGGGAGCGAGTCGGTCGGAGCGGTCGGGACGCCCGGACGAGTCGGTCGGCGATTTCGCATCGTACTCGCTCGGCCGGACCCGCGTACGGTTCGGTCGGGAAACAGGGCTCCGAATCGGATCCGGTAAAGCCGAATCCGATTCGGAGCCCTACCGGCCGAGATCGGAATCGGCCCCTATGTCGCCAAACAGGAAACTTATGTCAGGGATAGCATGTATATGATTAATCTAATTGACAACATGCCCTATAATTTTGAGACGGATTGGCTTGCCACTCTAGATATTTCTTCATTATATACGAATAAAGAGGAGAGCATTTTGATAATTGAGAAAGTACTAGAGACAAGATCTAAGCCAGTACAGGTTCCCACCCACTTTATTATCGCCCTACTGAGGATTGCCTTACAATATAACTATTTCTAATCTGAGGGCAACTATTATCAGCAATGCTCGGGCACTTCAATGGGAGCGGTTTTCGCTCCCAATCTAGCGAATATCTACATGGACTACATTGAACAGACATACGCCCTGTCTGCATTAAATGGCTACCATTCCAACAGTAGATGTTGGAAACGGTATATTGATGACATCTTTTTAATATGGTCAGGAGCTGAAAGTGATTTCCATGATTTTGTGATGTACCTCAATAATGTACAGAGACATCTTACATTCACATCCACAATTCATAAGTTGTAAATAGCATTTCTTGATCTAGCAATCAAACATGAGGATGGCTCATTAGCCTCCATAGGAAGCCCACTGAGAGAAACACACTTCTTGCATACAAAAGTCACCATCCGCGTGCCCTCAGAGATGGCTTGCCTTTTGGGCAATTCCTGCATCTACGTAGAAATTGCTCCCACAAAGAGGACTGTATGAAAGAAGCCCAGATATTGAAAGTCAAACTACTAGCTAGAGGCTATCCCAACAGAGTAGTCAAAAACTCCCTCAAACGGGCTTGGTTTTGCCCCAGGGAAGACTTACTTACCATCAAAGAAAAAACACCTGTGGACAGTCTCATCTGCGTAACCACATTTGGCATTCACACGAACAAGATTCGCAATCTGATCACAAAAAATTGGAATTTGATCAGAAATATAGATTCTGCTATTGAAACTCCTATGTTTGTTTACAGACGGGGCAAAAATGTATAAGATCATTTAGTACATTCTTCCACACAAGCTATCACAAGGCAAAAAACAGGAACACTTGAATCAGTCTGGGGCCTACCTGAGATCAAAGGTCATTACAAGTGTGGCAACTGTGTTGCATGTACATTTACATCAGATACAGATTCCTTTGAACATGCCAATGTAAGGCAAGTTCTAAACTTTTTTTCTAACTGTAACACTAGAAATGTTGTTTACTGCATTTGGTGCCAGTGTCATCTACCATACATTGGACAAACGTCACAACCGATCAAAACACGCATTGGTCAACACAGAAGTAGAATAAGATGTTCAGTACAAAATGCCCCTTTGGTATCACATTATAATGAAAAGAATCACACAGTGGATGAAATAAAATTGCAGGTGATTGACAAATCAACAGTCTCCGAAAGAGGAGGGGACATATCACACATTTTACAGAGATTAGAATGTTAATGGATAGAAAGGACTAATTCCATCATTGAAGGACTGAACACAGCGGAAGAATGGCGGGGCTTTGTGGCCACTCTAGCTAACTGAACTCTCCCAATTGTGTAACCATGTTCACATATATACTGTACACAGCAATATGCCCCACTATGTAGAATTATCACCTGCTTGTATTTTGTTGTAAATGATTCCTAACTTTGATTACCCCTGACTGTTAATCAGGACCATCTCTCTGTTACATACTTGTTTGTTATGGTCCCCTAGTGTGATCCTCCCATGCTACCACTGTTTTGTCATTCCTTAGAACCTGTTAAGTCAGTCCTACACACTCCTCGTTGGACACTTTGACTGAGAATATGGGCTCTACACCAGTTACCTCCACCAGTAGCTTCTTCCACCCTTGATTCCCACAGATGTATGTAACAACCATTGCCACACTATCTAACGTGGTTCCCGCCTATCTGCTATTCACAGATTACGACCACACTGCCCAATTATGTGGACCAAGCACCTGTCCTCTCTGTTGAGGCCCATCCAACGTGTAAATAAATCGTTCAAGGCCTGGTGGCCTGCAATAGAGATGGAAAACATACTCTACACCTTATTTTTATTTTTCAATTTTCATTTTTTATTTTGATTTCTATTTTCTACTATGTAATTCTTTATTGGAATTTTTTACTCTACCGGCACATCGCGCCCGTGGCCTGATACAGGCCTCCCGTGTAAACAATATGATACAGTGTGCTCCACGACCTTGTCACTAACGCGAGCAGTGCAGACCTCTCTGTGATCACAGAATACAAGATAGGGTGCTACAGACAATGATCCCTAGCACGGTCTGCCTATCCTCGCCGATTTTTGGCGGGCAAAATTGCCTATATTGCTTCGTAACGAGTACCGCCCCTTGTCATTCACAAGAGGAGACAGACTCGTGCGGATCTCTTCTCCTGACGCGTAGCGGCTGCACCCGTCCTTGGATTAATCCTGCGTCATTGTTGCTGCATCCACGGTAAGAGCGAACTCTGCACGCTCTTTTCCTTTTTCTAGCCCCCTGCTGCCTATATTGTTCCCTGACCACAGCGGTATTTCTTTATCTATTTCTTACAGAAACACGTCCTAACGACATGCACTGCTGTGTTCTCTCGTGTGCATACGATTATCGAATACATGGTTTACCGTGATATTGAAAACGGAAGCTGGTCATTGTATAAAGCACTTTTTGAAGACTGGTCTTCCCCTAACTGGGGTAAGTCTTTTAACTAGCGCTTTTAACATGAGCTTTCCTTATAGTAGCCTAACATGAGGTCTCATTGCCTTTTTTCATCCTGTTAGTTCCCGGCTGGGGTCTCATGTGAGTACCCTTCCTATACTTTCACTTCCCTTGGGAGCACTTTTGTCACTTGGACAGTCCATTCCTTCCTCAGGTACTTGTTTTATATCTCTTATCAGCATATAATTCCAGCGTTTCAGCTGGTTTTGGCCCTCCCTGATTTATTCTAATTTGTCATCAATCTACAGATGTCCCTGCATTGTTAGGTCCTGAAGAGACACCCTACAGCAAACGGGGTTGAAACGCCGTCGACAATATTGAAAGCGAACCATTTACCAGTTTTGATTACCATATCGGATAGCTGTGTTCATCTTGTACTAAATTAATGGTCGACTTTGTTATTATGGATACTTTTTATCTATGTCACAAAATGTCACACACTGTGTTAGGAGTTCCATGTTCACTTGGGGACACTACGCACTTATTTTGAATACAACTGTAAAGATTTTTGTATATAATACATTCTGAACTTACTAGTATCACGTTGTATTTGGTCTCACTTCTCTTTTTGACATCCCTCCTACCCCAATTTTATTGCCATTGTGCATTTCAATATTGTGTATTGCCTACAATTTTACCACAGGAACCACTGTTTCTGGTTATAGATTACGTACCGTGGTTCTTTGTGAGTAGGGTGTCCCTTGTTTCCCTTACACGCCCCATTTACAATATGGCTGGCCCCTGGGAGATGGGGTCCTTGGGGCTGTATTTTGCCTAGGGAGGGGGGCTCTGTTCCCCCCCATAAATCCATCAGTGTACCCCAAGGGACGGGCCTGGGCTATGGGGTCCCCGAGGCCGAAATTGGCCTGAGGAGGGGTCTGCGTGCCCCCGTCCCGGGTTGGCTGTCTTTTAGGGGTAGGCCACACGGCTTGGCAACAGGGCAAGCCCTGCAGCCAACCCCCTGCTGTACATGGCCAAATGCTGTGCATGATGTGGAGTTGGCTGCATGTGGCCAGGCCCTGCAGCTAACCCCACACCACATATGGCTGAAGGCTATGCACGGCGTGGGGTAGGCTGCATGCGAGGGATTGACTGCAGAGCAGGGCCCGGAAGTGGTTGAATTAACATATGGTAATTAAATATTACTTTACATCAAAAAACCCTGGAAATTAGTTGAAAAAAACAAAGATTATAGGGACATCATAGTTAGGAAATACCATTAAAAAACAGTAGAAATTCACTGGAAAAAAACAAAGATTACAGGCATATAATAGTTAGGTTCAGATTTTACACGCACAAAACCATAGAAATTCAGCAGTTATAGTTATAGGTATCACAAGTAACTATAACTCGTGCCCTAAGATAACTATAACTCACGCCCTCGCCATGCACTGCTATTTGCCCCACATGTTATATCAGTCATGACATTTTCCATGACATTATTGATAATATCACTGCAACATTTGCAGTGAAATTATTGATGAAAAAACTGTGCAGGGCGGGAGCGCAAGTTATAGTTACCTTAGGGTACGGCATCCATGGTACCCAGTGACAACTAGGCCTGGGTGGTGAACTCCGCTCCGTTCGCGGAGTTTGCGAAGTTTTTAGCACTCTCTGCGCCGCGGAGCTCGCAGAGTGCAGAAACCTCTGCTCTGCGTAGTGCAACGGAGTTTTGAACCGCTTGCGCTTGCCAACGTTAAGTTGTCGAGTGCGTGCTGCTGCTCAGGTAACATTTCTACTCAGGCGGCAGGAAGATCAGCGCAAACGGCAGTTTACACTGCACTCCGCCACTTGCCGAAATCCGCGGAGTTTTTTTGTCACTTCGTGGAGTTCCGCATTGCGAAACCCCGCAAACTACACCCAGGCCTGGTGACAATCCCACTTAAGCTGCTAGAGTGCGGGCTCAAGGGGGTTCAAGACGCCCCTGCACAGTTTGGACCTGCATTCAAGACCAGAGAATACTTATTCATAATATCTACAATTTGATTCAGCGGGAGTCCAACATGGATGCTATAAAAAAGGCAAAAGGAGCAAGGTAAGAAATGTAAGTTTATATCCACCGGATCTACATAATCAACCAAGAAGAAATGAAAGAGCAACAAGTTCAAGAGTTACGTCCTGAAATCTAAGATTAAAGGGATTACAATTAACTCTAAATACATTTGTGTTTTTATAACAATGGAACTCATGCCATTTCATGAAAAAAGCAAACACAAGGAGATGATGGACGGAGCGCTGAAACTTTTCAGACACTCACCTCCAGTCACAGATCCGGGTTGAATCCATCATCATTCTTTAGCTCACTTCGCCACCTCAGTTCAGACCCAGCTATATGCAAATCAGTCTTGACCCTGTGCCTCATGGGAACAGTCCAGCCCGAACTGCCAAACCAGGTCTTCCCTGAACCGGAAACAAGCATCCTGGGGCCGGTTTCTGGGTAACACCCTTCATCAGCCAGGCTAGCTTGAATTCAGCGGCAAAGTGAGCAAGGGACCCACATCTGGGCATACCCTGCCAACTTAGGGCGAACAAAGCAAACACAAGGAGATGATGGACGGAGCGCTGAAACTTTTCAGACACTCACCCCCAGTCACAGATTTGGGTTGAATCCATCATCATTCTTTAGTTCACTTCGCCACCTCAGTTCAGACCCAGCTATATGCAAATTAGTCTTGACCCTGTGCCTCTTGGGAACAGTCCAGTCCATACTGCCAAGCCAGGTCTTCCTGAACCGGAAACAAGCACCATGGGACTGGTTTCTGAGTAACACCTTTCATCAGCCAGGCTAGCTTGAATCCAGCGGCAAAGTGGGCAGGGGACATCAAACTTGATCGGGATCCTACACAAGAAATCTTAGGTACTCTGAATAAGATTCTAGACAATGCAGTTGAAATGCAGTGGATCTCAAACAACACCCGTAAGTTTCTAAATGTCTCACACCCCAGGCGACCCCGACTTTATATGCTTCCCAAAGTGCACAAAAATTTGGAGATCCACCCTTTTCGACCCATTGTATCTGGGTGTGACTCCATCTTTGCACCCGCAGATCAATATGTGGATCAATTTTTACAATCATTTGTGCAAAACTGGAAGAGCTATATCAAAGATACTACACATTTTCTGCAACTACTGAATACAGTTGGGACTCAATTCAGTACAAGTTGGCTTTTATGCTCAATCGACGTTACAGCATTGTACACCTCAATACCCTTACAGGAAGGAATAGATGCTTGTGAATGGGCTTTTCTCCAATTGCCTGAAATAGGGGCAAATAAAATTTTCATCCTGGAACTTCTCACATTTTGTCTTCAACACAGTTACCTGGAGTGGAAGGATGAATTCTTTTTACAAATAAGCGGAACATCAATGGTCTTTTCTGGGGCTCCGGCCTTTGCCAATATCTTTATGGCTAAGTTTGAACAAGACCACATTTTTTCAGATGTACGTTGGCATTGCAACCTCATCTTTTATGCCAGATTCATCGACAACATCTTTTTAATCTGGAATGACTCAGCCACCCAGTTGGATTCCAGAATTCAGGAACTTAATCAGAAGAACCCCCGCATTCAGTTTACTCATTCCATCAGCTCCACCAGCTTATCATTTTTGGATGTATTAATCACTAAGGGCTCCAACAAATTGCATGCCACTGTTTTTAAAAAACCTACAGATAGGAACAATTTGTTGCTGTTTTCCAGCTTCCATCCACCTTCATTGCTTCAGAATTTACCCTTTTCACAGATGCTGAGAACCAAGAGAATCACATCGTATGACAATGCTTTGTTAACAACTATCGAGAGTCAATGCTTTGATTTTCGACAGCGAGGGTATCCAGCAGCTACTTTAACCCAAGCTGTGACAAAGATACACACTTTGAGCAGGGATGCTTTACTCTTATCTAAACCGAAGCCACCACAAGACCGTATGGTATTTGTTTCTAAATACTCTACCAGATCGTCGACCATCAAAAAGATCATCAAGACAAGATGGGATTTTTGAAAACTGAACCGGATTTCAACGGGTTATTTGATCAAGAACCGCTGTTTGCACACACCAGGAGCAGAAATATTAAAGAGATGCTTACTCAGGTCACACCACTTATCAACCACACAGATACTGACATGCATAAATGCCACAACTGTGTTAACTGCAACAATGTGATGCTAGGGAACAAAATTAACCATCCTCATTCTGGCAAACAGATTCACCTTAGATACTCAGGAGATTGCAACTCTTCATACGTCATTTACTGTATAAAATGTCCCTGTGGTTCACTATATGTGGGGAAAACGGAACGCAAAATTAAGATTAGAATCACAGAACATAACAGTACAATTTGCACCAGAAGTCTAAAATCCCACCTAGTATCACATTGGTTAGAGAACCATCACACCATAGCACAACTCAGATTCACGATTTTAGAAGTGTTGATGTGCAAACCTGGCAGAGATAATGCTAAACTGCTTTCTCAGCGTGTGGTGGATTAAGTCTTTACAGACTATGACTCCTGCAGGTTTAAATGATAAATTGGATATGTCTTGTTTTTTATGATCTCCATGTTTGCCACTTGTTGCTTATCATGTCTGGACTATGTAACTTTCTTCTCCATTCTTTTCAATAGCGTTCTCGCTTCCGTGGTAACCCCTCACTTCTTAGCTTGTACAATGGGCCTTACCCATGGCAAAAATCTACTTTCTTTCACACTAAGTACTTTTATCACTGACGTTGTCTGCTTGATTTTAATCTTCTTCAGTGATTTGCTCTCGATTTTTCTTTTTTTCTTTTTTTCTTTTCCCTTCTTTATCTCTCATAATGTTTCTCTCATTTTCTACAGGATGATCGAATCCCAGCATTTGCATAGTATCTGCCTGACACACTTTGAAATCGTTGGCAGTGATAGGATATGGGCAGCGTGTGGTAGTTAGTTGTCCTATTCACTAGCTTGTGTAATTCTCAGAGACAACGGATTCATAGAGGACACATCGTTCACAGTATACCTATAGATGGTGCTCACTATAGGCAGCACGCCACTTGTATCTTTCATTCTAATGAGTAGCACTAGTTGCTTGGTCTATAAAAAAAAAATCCGCATATTACCATTGCTAATATATTCACATGATTTTTAAAATTGAGTTGGGATATTACGAATATTCTCGTTTGAATTTTTACATCTAGTTGAGAGAGTCGGTTCACAACCTGTTGGCAAATTCCATCTTTATGTGTCAGTGTCATAGTTCCTCTAATTAGGGGCCACAGCAACCAGATCGGTCTGAGCATTCTTTAAGATGGCGCCTATTTTCGTAGGACTTTGAGTGTGGTAATACTCTTAGTCCGTCGTCTATTTTGAAGAGGTCGACGCATTTTTAAACTCGGCGCCCGGCTCTCTGTTGTTTATAGAGTTTGGAAATAGGAGTCCCGCTGTAACCAGGCGTTTATGCAGAGTTCTGGTAAGTCGATGTCACGAGCTAGTTCAGTATATTTAATGCAAGTTGGATTCTCGACGTAGTGTTCATGGAGGGCTCTTATGTTTTTCCAGTTAACCGTTTACCTTGAGGATATTCACACAGCAGTAATTTTAACTTAGCTACCGGCCCTCGGTCTTTCACTGAGTTTGGAAACAGGATCCCCGCTGTGACCAGGCGTTCTTTCAGAGTTCTGGTGAGTTGATGTCATGTGTTAGTTCACCGCTTTCAATGCTAGCTGGACTCTCGTAGTAGTGTTCATATAGGGTTCTTATGTTTTTGCAGTTTATCACACAATTGGAGGATATTTACATGGAAACATATTGGCGTTTTTGGTCTACTCGGACTGATCCTACATGTTTGCAGGTATTCCACCATTCAATTAGTATTGTTCATTGTTATCCAGTTGTTGCATTTATAGTGCATTTAGTTCATGGTTGCTTGTTGCTTTGGTTTTAAAACAGGATGTTTGCGCTCAGATCTCTTCACGACTGACAGTTGTTGTTCAACGAGGGCCTCCAGTTTCCAGTACTATGTTTGCCATAGATTCTTAGACAGGGAATGAGGCTTCTGAGAATAGCGATTGAGGCATTGGCTTCAAGATTTCACAGTAGTTTAATTGCGTATTCCATTTTGCTTGCAGTTCAGATAGTGGCACTGTTTGTAACATTATTCAGAGAGGAACCTGATTGTCCATTCTATGTAAGTTCATGGCCTTGATTCTTCCACTTCACTTGGTGACTCATTAAATCTTTGGGATATTCTCAGTACGCTAGTGGGGGATCCCCCAACAGCGCTCTAACTGCTCTATTTCTCCGCTGATCACACTTTATGGTGGCATATCACCTGTTTTTTCCGTCTCTCTGCACCTTTCGGGTTCATTATTATTCACACTAGTGTACATTCTTTCTGTTGCCATGCATAAGCACATTAGGAGGTTCACCATTCATCCGCCTTTTCTGTACGTTGTCCACTTAAGATTTGTATATTGTTGTTTACACTAGCTCTGATGCTTTGTTTGTATTTTCCCAGTGGACCCTGAAGAAGGGATGTCTTAAATCCTGAAATGCATTGGGCATATCTTCTAAAGAAGATTTGAAATTCATGTTGATTTGACTACAATTATTATGTTCCTACGTTGATGTTTGCTTCTTTGTACATGGCGACTACGGTCGAATGTTTTTGAAAAGATGTGCACAATAAGCCAAATAAAAGCTAATATACAAACGTATAACTCACAGATTACATGTGTATAAATTTTGTTGTTACAAAGTAGTGTTTAATTTGCGTTACCTATTAGGATTAAGTGAATTAGTGTATTCACACGTTGTGCATCCAGCATTCAAGAGAACATTCACTTGCATATTGTGAAAGTGAGCAAGGGACCCACGTCTGGGCATACCCTGCCAACTTAGGGCGAACAAAGTAAACACAAGGAGAAGATGGACTGAGCTCTGAAACTTTTCAGACACTCACCCCCAGTCACAGTTCTGGGTTGAATCCATCATCATCCTTTAGCTCACTTCGCCACCTCAGTTCATACCCAGCTATATGCAAATCAGTCTTGAAGAGGGTCAAGACTGATTTGCAAATGGCTGGGTCCAAACTGGGGTGGTGTGGTGAGCAAAAGAATGATGTATTTAACCCAGATCCTTGTGACTGGGGGTGAATGTTTGCATTGCTCAGCATTTCGTCCATCAATTGTTTCTTTTGCATATGTCGCCCTAAGTGGGAAGGGTATGCCCAGACGTGAGTCCCGTACTCACCACACCACTGGATTCAAGCTTGCCGGGCTGATGAACGGTGATGCCCAGAAACCTGTCCCAGGATGCTTGTTTCCGGTCCAGGGAGGACCTGGCTTGGCAGCTCGGGCTGGACTGTTCCCACAAGGAAGAGGGTCAAGACTGATTTGCATATGGCTAGGTCCAAACTGGGGTGATGTGGTGACAAAAGAATGATGGATTTAACCCAGATCCTTGTGACTGGGGGGAATGTTTGCATTGTTCAGCATTCCGTACATCAATTGTTTCTTTTGCACATGTCGCCCTAAGTAGGAAGGGTATGCCCAGATGGGGGTCCCGTGCTCCTTACATCACTGGATTCAAGCTAACCTGGCTGATGATGGGTGATGCCCAGGATGCTTGTTTCTGGTCCAGGGAGGACCTGGCTTGGCAGTTCGGGCTGGACTGTTCCCACAAGGAAGAGGGTCAAGACTGATTTGCATATGGCTGGGTCCAAACTGGGGTGGTGTGGTGAGCAAAAGAATGATGGATTTAACCCAGATCCTTGTGACTGGGGGTGAATGTTTGCATTGTTCAGCATTCCGTCCATCAATTGTTTCTTTTGCATATGTCGCCCTAAGTGGGAAGGGTATGCCCAGACGTGGGTCCCGTGCTCACTACACCACTGGATTCAAGCTAGCCTGGGTGATGCCCAGAAACCGGTCCCAGGATGCTTGTTTCCGGTCCAGGGAGAACCTGGCTTGGCAGTTCGGGCTGGACTGTTCCCACAAGGAAGAGGGTCAAGACTGATTTGCATATGGCTGGGTCCAAACTGGGGTGGTTTGGTGAGCAAAAAAATGACGGATTTAACCCAGATCCTTGTGAATGGGGGTGAATGTTTGCATTGTTCAGCATTCCGTCCATCAATTGTTTCTTTTGCATATGTCGCCCTAAGTGGGAAGGGTATGCCCAGACGTGGGTCCCATGTTCACTACACCACTGGATTCAAGCTAGCCTGGCTGATGAAGGGGGATGCCCAAAAACCGGTCCAAGGATGCTTGTTTCCAGTCCAGGGAGGACCTGGCTTGGCAGTTCGGGCTGGACTGTTCCCACAAGGAAGAGGGTCAAGACTGATTTGCATATGGCTGGGTCCATACTGGGGTGGTGTGGTGAACAAAAGAATGATGGATTTAACCCAAATGCTTGTGACTAGGGGTGAATGTTTGCATTGTTCAGCATTCCGTCCATCAATTATTTCTTTTGCATATGTCGCCCTAAGTGGGAAAGGTATGCCCAGACGTGGATCCTGTGCTCACTACACCACTGGACTCAAGCTAGCCTGGCTGATGAAGGGTGATGCCCAGACACCGGTCCCAGGATGCTTGTTTCCGGTCCAGGCAGGACCTGGCTTGGCAGTTCGGGCTGGACTGTTCCCACAAGGAAGAGGGTCAAGACTGATTTGCAAATGGCTGGGTCCATACTGGGGTGGTGTGGTGAGCAAAAGAATGATGGATTTTACCCAGATCCTTGTGACTGAGGGTGAATGTTTGCATTGTTCAGCATTCCGTCCATCAATTGTTTCTTTTGCATATGTCGCCCTGAGTGGGAAGGGTATGCCCGGACATGGGTCCCGTGCTCACTACACCACTGGATTCAAGCTAGCCTGCCTGTTGAAGGGTGATGCCCAGAAACCGGTCCCAGGATGCTTGTTTCTGGTCCAGGGAGGACCTGGCTTGGCAGTTCAGGCTGGACTGTTCCCACAAGGAAGAGGGTCAAGACTGATTTGCATATGGCTGGGTCCAAACTGGGGTGGTGTGGTGAGCAAAAGAATGATGGATTTAACCCAGATCCTTGTGACTGGGGGTGAATGTTTGCATTGTTCAGCATTCCGTCCATCAATTGTTTCTTTTGCATATGTCGCCCTAAGTGGGAAGGGTATGCCCAGACGTGGGTCCCGTGCTCGCTAAACCACTGGATTCAAGCTAGCCTGGGTGATGCCCAGAAACCGGTCCCAGGATGCTTGTTTCCGGTCCAGGGATGACCTGGCTTGGCAATTCGGGCTGGACTGTTCCCACAAGGAAGAGGGTCAAGACTGATTTGCATATGGCTGGATCCAAACTGGGGTGGTGTGGTGAGCAAAAGAATGATGGATTTAACCTAGATCCTTGTGACTGGGGGTGAATGTTTGCATTGTTCAGCATTCCGTCCATCAATTGTTTCTTTTGCATATGTCGCCCTAAGTGGGAAGGGTATGCCCAGATGTGGGTCCCGTGCTCACTACACCACTGGATTCAAGCTAGCCTGGCAAATGAAGGGTAATGCCCAGAAAGCGGTCCCAGGATGCTTGTTTCTGGTCCAGTGAAGACCTGGCTTGGCAGTTCAGGTTGGACTGTTTCCACAAGGAAGAGGGTCAAGACTGATTTGCATATGGCTGGGGTGGTGTGGTGAGCAAAAGAATGATGGATTTAACCCAGATCCTTGTGACTGGGGGTGAATGCATTGTTCAGCATTCCGTTCATCAATTGTTTCTTTTGCACATGTCGCCCTAAGTAGGAAGGGTACGCCCAGATGTGGGTCCCGTGCTCACTACACCACTGGATTCAAGCTAGCCTGGCTGATGAAGGGTGATGCCCAGAAACCGGTCCCAGGATGCTTGTTTCTGGTCCAGTGAAGACCTGGCTTGGCAGTTCAGGTTGGACTGTTTCCACAAGGAAGAGGGTCAAGACTGATTTGCATATGGCTGGGGTGGTGTGGTGAGCAAAAGAATGATGGATTTAACCCAGATCCTTGTGACTGGGGGTGAATGTTTGCATTGTTCAGCATTCCGTCCATTAATTGTTTCTTTTGCATATTTCATGAAAAAGGCATTTTTTTGCATCATTCTCAGAATCACTGGAATTTTGTGAGTTTGCAGCTGTGCTGATTTCTGCAGTTATGTGTTTACCTCATTTGCCACATAATCCATCACCTGCTGCATAATCTGCAGAGTTTAACAAAAAGCATTTCTACTCAAACTGATCAAAAGTTATAAAACAACGCTTCAGCATGTGTTCCTTCACAGTGAGAGCCTCTTCACGAAGGTTAACTGGTCACCATTTTGTTGTTTATTGCTTCATTTGAGTGTCAAACTGGTTCTAATGAGGTGAAACCTTTGCCCAGATACGGTTAACATGGGAAAAAATAACAAAATAATGAGGTAATTCTATCACAAAATGTGCCACATTATGCCACATAATTTGTATTTTCTTGCTGAATAATTTAGTAAACATTGCCACATAATTTGGTCCTCTTCTGCTGCACAATTCTAGTGGCCCCGCTAATTTTGCATGAACTGGACCACTCCTCAAACTCGTTCAAATGTCTATTTCACTTTATGGCTATTAACACCTTACATAGATTTCAGCAGCTTTTTCGTGCTTTCCCTTCTAACATTATCCCCGTTCTCGCATAATTTCCTGCTCTCTGAATCGTGAAATACAACAGTTTAATTTTCTATGATTATTCTGTGATCATTCTCTTGGCACCCACCCACTGCAATCCTTTGTCAGTGGTCACAATCTCAGAATAAAGGCACAGGCAGAAGCTGTGGGTAAGGAAATGCTCATTGTGGGGGTTTTTTCACAGGTCTTGTATATGCCATTTTAATCAGATATTTTTACTGAGGTGCAGCATTAGTTCATTTTTATTGAATACAAGGTATGATGTGGGTACCAAAATTCACAGTGATAATCACACATAAACATACAAATAAATATTTAAAACCAGCCATCATTGGTGTAGCAGTTCATTTATTGCTCTTCTTCATATAATGAGATGGAGATCGCTTGTAGAGCTAGTTCTTGGCAGCATAAACGTTATTCTTCACAGGCACAGCCAATACACATTTTTGTGCTTTTTTAGGCTTGCGGACGTGGCGCTTTTTCAAGGCTGAAAGTATGTTATCACAATAATCAATATTGTATTTAATCAAGAGAGTGATTGCGTATGATATTAAAAGGGAATATTTGACATGCTTCAGTCCATGTTCATAAATGAAAGTCATACTAGTGAGGCACAGCACGTGTGATGCACACAAAGTAAGGCAACAGAGCGTTGTAAATGTTCAAAGACAAACATAAATTCAATGAGTGAAAAGAGAGGAAGCTGGGCTGTGTTGTAGTGTTCTTTAAAGAGGTGAGTCTTCAACTCTTTCCTAAGTTGGAGCAATGTTGGAGCAGTCCTGATGGATACCGGGATGTTGTTTCAAATCTTGGGTGCAAAGATGAAAAAGGCCTGATGCCATTTTTTTTATACTTCTTATTATGCAGCCTGATGGTGTCCGGACGGTGGGTGTGCCGAGATCCACCAGAGATAGCAAGCTTGTCTACAAGATAAGTGGGGGTGCTAGTCGTGATAGCTTTGTAAATGATGCGGCTGGTTTTGAAGATGGTGTGGAATGGCAAGGGGAGCTAATAGAGCTCCACCAGAATGGGGATGATGTGATCCTATTTCTTTAGGCCAAGGATGAGACATGCTACGCCCTGTAGGATGCCCCTAAGGGGTGCCAGTTTGGAGTCTGGAAGGCCATGGAGTAGGGCATTAATACCATCCTGATCGGAGAGTAAAAGGCTTGAACAACAGTTCTTAAGTCACATTCGGGAAGAAATTGCTTAACTTTCTTTAGAAGAGAGAGCTGATATCTAGCTGTCTTTGTTGTTTTGGCAATGTGTTCTCTGAGGGTGAGGTTGGTGTCCAGGATAAATTCGAGTGACTTGGCATTCGGTGAAAGTTGAGGTTTAAAGTCATCAAGTTTCATGTAATTGAGCCAGATTTGTACTGTATCTTGTTTATTGTTCTTGGCTAACAACAGTAATTCTGTCTTGGTAAGGTTGAACTACATGTAGATGCTGGACATCAAGGCCTGGTGATGTGCAAGCAGTGTTTAAGACACTGGATATCTAAATCAGAGGAGACTTTCAAGTAGAGTTGGGTATCACCGACATATTGGTGAATCGTGATGCTATTATCGGTGAGTAGAGCACCAAATGGCTCCATGTAAAGTTTGAAGATGACAGGGGACAGTATGGAGCACTAGGGAACGCCATAGGTGATAGGGATCTTTTGTGACCTGAAGGTGCCCATGTGAACAAACTGGTGTCAGTTTGAAAGGTTGGAGGAGAATCAGTGAAGGGCATTGGGGTTGAGTGGAAGGACTTCAGTATGAAGAGGAACTCAGAAGTTGTGTTTTTCTTCCATTTTCTTTCTGGTCTGTAGAAGGATCATTTATTGTCAGCAAGGTCTATAGAATACCAGGTTGCTGAATCCTTTGTCTTCCTCTCGCATGTGGTAATTGGGGAGTAGATGTTCACACAGCTTTCCATAAAAATGTTGAAGTTGTTTTGGAGGGTGTTAGCAACAGACATGTAATATTTAGGGTGAGAGATAAGTGAAGCATTAGGTTGTCTATGGAGAAGTTTTTCAAGGAAATCCGGTTTTGGTCTTCTCTTTTGTGTTGAGCTTAGTTTGATGGTAAAATGCTAAGCATGGAGATAGGGATGACAACGTGTTTAGTCTATTCTAGGGCTGTGAGTGGTTTACATTGGTTGTTAGTGATGTTTAGAAGACAAGGTCGAGGATGTGACCTTTAGAATGTGCTGGTTGTATGACATGGTGACATGCTGTACCATATTAAGTTCCTCAATGAGGTTGAATCAGCCATCAATGAAAATGAGTTTCACTTTAAACATGAATTTGTCAATCAAATGAGTACACTTGTTGAACATGTTCAACGTTAGGAGGCAAATTTTGTAATGCTTATGTTCATCAGTGTGAGATGGGTGACAAGATTTAAGAATAATGAAGCTGGAACACAGTTAATACCAACCAATTGCAATTACCTGCACAAATAAAATTGGTGCAAACCATCCACTCTAATGTATGTCAAAAAGAAAAAAAAAATTCAATGAGTTCGGTTTCTGCTTATCATTCCTTAGTTTCCTTAGTAGCGTGCTGAAGGCTTTATGGGCATATTGTAGCTGGCATACACTTCAGCATTACAGCATTCTGAGATGAATCTTTTTCAGTCTACGGCACACTTGCCTAAGTTCTATCATTTTCAAATTATGTCATCAGTACCTTGTCACAGTCCCTCGTGAGATGTGTTAGCTCCTCTCTGCTGAACCATGCAGAAAGGAGGAGCTTGCCCTTTAAAGATTTACCACCCGTGTCCCTGTAAAAGGTCCATTTTGTCTTAATTCGGCAGCATTTCACGAATCGGGGCTCAGCTGCACCCGAGTCATTTCCATAAGCATCATGTGGAGCTACAGAAAGCACATTTTGCCAAGCTGTCAGCGGTGCAGCCCTCTCTCTGCTAAACAGATTCGCATTAAAGCTGTCTGCGCGATTTGTCAGTGAAATGAGGTACAAGAGGGATGCTCGATTTGCCCCTAATTAGCTGTGCAGACTACCTTTGTCTGTTTGATTAAGTATTCACTGTATCAATTTTGCTTAATCTGATTCATTTCTCAGGCCTCTCCAGGGACCCATCCCATACGGTTCTCTAATCTCTGATATCATCTCTCATCTGAGGATGCAGTGATCCCCGAAGGCCCGCTTTCTGCTCACCAGCCTGTGTGGACCACTGGGATCTTCAGAGGGGTCTTGTTCAGCGATGGGCAACACCTTGGGTGGATAGTACTGGTGATTATGAGTGTAAAGGCAAGAGCATCTATGTACCTATTTGGGTTTATCCTTTGTTTTACCATGCATTCCCTCCATCTCGCATCCATCCTACCGCCTGCTCTCACTCCTTGCTTATCCTTTGCAGATACACTGTCATATGCTTTTTTGGTGAGTGACCTTTTTCTTGAACTGTTCTTAATCAGCGAAAAAGATTTTTCTGATTTATTTCATAAGCAAGTGCAGTGAGGAACCTAGGTAGTCTGGGAGGCACCTCCATTTCTTTCCTGTGGGAAATGGCTACGTATGCCCTGCCGCAGTGTACACCTTGAATATCGAACCCACAATATGGGTGGGACAGAAAATTAAGGGCAAAATATTGACAAAAGATATTGACCGGTGAGTAGGGTGACCAGTCGCGGATTTGCCGGGACAGTCTTGGTTTTCCACCAGCTGTCCCGGCAGATTTTGTGAAATTTGGCTCATGTCCCTTTTTTTTTTTAGAGAAGATGAACTGAAAACAAAGAGAGGCAGGTTTTCATGTGCTCAAAGGCTGGACGAGTTTACAACTCTTCTCAGAGCACAATCTAAATAACATCCACGCAGCCTGGTTTAAAAGCTGCTTTTAACTTAGTTTCTTACTGCCTCATTGTCTGTGTTTCTATGTTGAAGTGTGCTGTCAATTAACTCATTTTGTGCCCCTCGGCTCATGTAAAAGTTTATTATTTCTTCTGTGTTTGCTAAATGTCCTGGATTTTGGTTTTCAAACATCTGGTCACCCTACTGGTAAGTAAGTCTATATTGTCTATACATAACTTCACATATATGAACCTACACGGTACATAGATGTTCAAGGCACATAGATGTGGATTTAGGAATACTAAATCTATACTTCCCTGTATGTTCTTACCATTCGCTATTTTGTCCCTCAAAATTCCTTCCTAGATATGCTTGTATCTCGATTTTGTTGGTGTTCATATTCAGTAGTAAAACTACATGCTTCTAGACAAGCATGTCTGCCTTTCGTATTACCCAGGTAAGATTCAGCGATCCCCACACAAGATCATACACAAGAACGTGCGTTCCAACCACCATTTTATCATTGGCATGTCTGGAGGTGAAACTACAGGGATTGTAGTAAAAAAAGAGGGAGTTTGCAGTGTTTTGGTTGGGGCAGGGATGATTGTGAGTAGATGGGAAACCTTTTGGAATAAACTTTGAAATCATTTGGAGTTTTGTGGCTCAAAAAAGCCTGAGGCTTGGTCAGTGACTTCTCCATGAGGTAGCTGTGAGGCTATGAAAATTCTATGTTGTCAGGAAAAGGGCTGTTGAGTTTCAGGGACTGTATACACCTGGGAGTGCATAAGTAATAGTCTACGCAGAAGCGCCATCAAAAGGTATTTAGGTCAGAATTTTAGGCCTCTGCTTTTAGCTACCTGTTGACCAAAGACCTATTGTGGACATACCAATATATACAGCTGCTTTGGTCAGCCCCTGCATACTGTTAATTGACTTTCCTGTCAATCTCACTTGCTTGCTTCGTTTTCAATGGCTTCCATCCCTCTTGGATTGTACCCCCCTGGATCATAGTTCCTTCACTATCCTTTGGTTGGATGATATATTGTTCCACTGCTTACATTCAGGAGACTACTTTTGCATTTGCATTAGCACCCTATGGGACTGCATGTGTTTTCATGCTCCCCCGCATGTGTTGCTTGCCTCCTTTAGTCACCTGCCCCCAATCTCGAGTGGTCTCCATGTTGCTTTCCCATCCCTACCTCGACCATTGCTTCCCCACTGCTCTCTATCCTGCTCGTCTTTTTCATAAGCCCCCTATTTTGCTCTCCTACCCCTTCATGCTTACCGCTGCCACTTGTCATTGGCATTTAGTTGCTCACCCACCCCCAGACTCCTCAGTTGCTCTGCCCCATCACCCACTTGGCATCCCATTTCCACTGTCCTCACTTTTTACCCCACGGCCCTTCTCCTTCTCCAGGTTGGCCATTGCAATTCGCTTTGCGAATTCCAGATGCTTTTATAATGCATTGGCACTGACAAATCCAGTAGAAGCAACCTGCTATGCTGATAGTATAGAAAGCATTGTTTTCTATACTTTCATGATGGCCACCATGTTGTGAGACTCAATATGAGTATGCAATGCAGCACCCATCAGGAAAACATTGTTTGGCTGGTTTATTAGTGATACCATTAGACCAGAGGTCAAAGTGGGCAGGATCAGAGGGGCACAACGTGCCCATACTTTTTTGATTTATGAAAAACTGTTCCCCTACTTTTTTGTAAAAAGACAACTGTCCCGGGATGGTTAATTCTGATAGTTTAAATGCTTCAGCTGAAGTGTCATTCAATGAGTCTCCTGTGCTGTGATTCCGAAGTCAGGCAGACAGCTAAACAAGCCTTCCTGCCCGGGTGCCTGCTTGCCTTAAAGAAATGCACATGTGCGCAATGAGTTAATTTGCAAATGTAAAGGGCAATCTGCAAATGTAAAGGATGCTTGGAAGCCGGCACTGGCTTTGATTGATCGAATCACTGCAAGCGTTGTGATGACAAAGATTTATTCTTTTTGAGTGGTAGTGCAAAGAGTTAACAACTGAGCTGTGAAGTGCATGCTTTTAATTGTAATTGTATTTATATAGCGCTTACTATCCCTGACTTGTTGAAAGGACAGCTATGTAAAAAATTTGCATCACATACAGTTTGGGTATTATTAAAATCTATATTTTGGAAGAACTATTTTATCTTAAACCTTTTGCGCATTTTTTAGCAGTCTATCTTATGTAGTGTGGATTGCAAGTATAAAATAATGACTTACCTATCCACAGTGCTTTATGTCACAGGCTGTGATTTAGTAGCACTAAAATTAGACAGGTCACTATTCTCCACTGCACCAGCCAAGATTTCTGTGGCTCTCTGGTTACACACAGACAGGTTTCATAAGTACTGTGGTGTATTTCCCACTAACAACTTTTTTTTAATCTATTTTCACTCAAGGTGCACATTATTATATATGTAGCTACCTGATGGTGAAAGACCAAAAACACTAACAGAATATTTTGTGTTTTAGCCACACCTTTGACCCCACCCCAAAACTCAGTGACCCCACCCCCATTGCATGCAGCATCACAGTTCCCATATGTTTTTTTAATGCAGTTCAACCGCTGCATTGGACATGAGCCCGTGTGCGTGTGTTTGTGATAGTCCATTGTATACATAGATACATTCACCTTTGGTTACTGGCTCTCTTAAGATGTCCTGCTTGTATTCTTAGCTGCTGTTACCAGAGGGTATGGGTAATAGTATAGCAGTGTTTCTTGTTATTAAGATAGTGAAGGGAAACTGGTTGTTCAGCCTAATGAAACCAAAGTGAATAGACCCCATCCCATCTCCTCATTGTGGAACCAGGCACAGTGACCACCGCAACCTCAGAGAGGGCATGGCTCCTCAGTGCAGGGACATTGTGAGATCTGAGTGCTTTCCATCCCTGTTCGTCCAGCGCAGCCTGCAATCACACAGCCACACTCCCATGCTTACACAGGCACACACAGGATCTTGCTATTGTATAGGCTCATCCACCTTCTTGTATGTACAACCCTCACCCAGCAACAACACATGTACAACCCCCAACCTATGCTTACAGACACACCACTTGCCCTACATGTGCAAAACACCTCTCGCCCTGTATGCCTTTAGGCACTCCACTCACCCTGCACTCGCCTAGACAAACTACTCATCCGAATCTCATGCACACACACACCCTTCACTCAGTGCTCACACAGACATAACACTTTGGTTATGTTTCGCCTGAGCTCCTGGAAGGACTCTTTACATTGTTCACTATGGCTGCTTGTATTCAGTGCATGCCTATGGTCTGCCTACCAATCACTCCTGGGACGGCTATGTAGATCATTTGTCATGGCGGCTTATATCCAGTATGTGCCATCCAGAAGGCCATATAGATCAACTTCCTAGGCTGCCAGTATCAATTGCATGGCTGGGCGTTGCTCTTTGTCCCCCCTTGATAGACGCCAACGCTACCTATAATCCATGCATTCCTGTGGAGTGCTCCTCTCCAATTAAAACCCAACGAAGAGCCGAAACATTTGCCCATCTAGGATGGTGGGAAAGTCCACATACATAGCAATCTCTCAGACTACTTAATTCCATGTAATGCATCAATCAATCAATCATTTAGGCGTTTATAAAGCGCAAGCTACTCACCTAGAACGGGTCTCAAGGCGCTGAGGGAAATGGGCGGGGGGGGTTCCGCAGATCCTAGAGTTTCACTGAGTTCCATCGAAGAGCCAGGTCTTGAGGTCCTTTAGGAACTTAGGGAGCGAGGCAGTCTGCCGGAGGTGGAGAGGGAGGGAGTTCCATGCCTTGGCCGCGAGGAGGGAGAAGGCGCGCCCTCCTGTTCTGCTTTTCTTGATCCGAGGAACCGTTGTGAGGGAGAGCTGGGCCGAGCGGAGAGAGCTCTGGGGATCGTGGAACGCGAAGCGGTGGTTCAGGTTGGCGGGTCCGGTGTTGTGGAGGGCCTTGTGTGCGTGGGTGAGAAGCTTGAAGGTGATTCTCTTCTCGACGGGGAGCCAGTGTAAGGTCCGTAGGTGTTGGCTGATGTGACTGTGGCACGGTAGGTTGAGGACTAGTCTGGCGGCGGCGTTCTGGACGTTCTGGAGTTTGCGGGTGAGGTTCTTGTTGATCCCGACATAGAGTGCATTGCCGTAGTCCAGTCTGCTACTGATGAGGGAGTGTGTGACAGTTTTCCTGTGTTTGGCTGGATAAGGGAGTAGGGAGATCGGTCTGAAATTCTTGAGGTCGGTGGGCTCTGCTGAAGTTTTTTTCAGGAGAGGGTTGATCTCGTCGTGTTTCCAGTCATCAGGGAAGAAGGCGGTCTTGAAGGAGTGGTTGATGATACGTTGAAGCTCGGGGGTGATGATGTCTGCGGCTTTGCGGTAGATGTGATGGGGGCAGGGGTCTGTGGGGGCCCCGGACTGGGTCGTCTTCATAATTCTCAGAGTGTATTTGATGCTGAGGGCGGCCCAGTTGTCTAGTGTCGGCTGCGTGCTGCTGGGAGCGGTGGGAGGGGGTTCCTTGTGGGGGTTGTTGTCATCGAAGTTGTGATAGATTTTCTTGATTTTGTGATGGAAAAAAGCTCTGAGTCGGTCGCAGTGGTCCTGGGAGAGAGTGATGTCTGTGGACTCGCTGTAGGGTTGGGCGAACTCTTTGATGATGCCGAAGAGTTCCTTGCTGTTGTGTGCGTTGGTGGGAATTCTGTCCTGAAGTGCTTTCTTCCTGGAGAGTCTAATGAGCTTGTGGTGGGCAGCGGTAGCTGTTTTGAAGTTGTCGATGTCTGTCGGGGTTTTGGAGTTCCTCCACAGTTTTTCAAGTCGTCTGCAGGTGCGTCTGGAGTCTCGAAGTTCGGTGGAAAACCAGCTGGGGGCTTAGAGGCTTTCTTGAGGGGGCCGATGGTGTTGGCGCAGTCAGTGATTCAGTTGTGTAGAGTGGGGCGGCGGTGGTGGGGTCATCGTCTGTGGAGGTGGGAGCGGAGCTGCCGATGGCGGAGTCGTGCTGGTCGTCAGAGATCTTGTTCCAATTCCTGCGCTGGAGCTGATGCGGGGGATGTTGGATTTGAAGGTGAAGTGAACACAGCGGTGGTCCGTCCATGGGAGTTCGGAGGTGTGGCTGAAGGTGATGGAGTTCCCTGCTGTGAAAACGGGATCGAGGATGTGCCCAGCTGAGTGCATTGGTTCTGGTACGAACTGCTTGAGTCCTATGGTGTGGAGGTTGTCCAGGAGGGAGGCAGAGTTGGGGTCCTGGCGGTTGTCGAGGTGGAAGTTGAGGTCTCCTAGCAGCGTGAAATTGGTGGAGGTGATGGCATGCGGCGTGATGATGTCGGTGATGTAGTCGGAGAAAGGAGTGCACGGTCCGAGGGGTCTGTAGATGAGGGTGCCTCGGAGGGTGGAGGACGGGTTGGTCTGGATCTTGAAGTGGAGGTGTTCCATCAGGTCTGTGGGCCCGTTGGAGTAGGTGCTCAGCCGGAGATAGGCCTTGTGGGCGATGGCGATGCCTCCTCCGGGGCGGTTGGGGCGATCCTTTCGGGTGAACCTCTACCCTTCGGGGATGGCGATCGCGATGTCTGATCCGAGGTGGCATTTGTCCATGTGTCGGTGAGGAAGGCGGTGTCAGGGGCGGTGCTGTCGAGGAGGTCCCAGATTTCCTTGGCGTGTCTGTGGAGGGAGCGGATGTTGAGGAGGATGCATCGCAGGGTTTGGGGTGCGATGGAGTTGTTGCTGGAGGGAGGTGGAGGGTCCTGGGTCTCAGCAAAGGTGAAGGAATGGCGGCAGTGACGGCAGGTGAAGGGTCCGTGTGTGTGTCGAGGGGTGAGGAGAGCTTGCAGTTGTAGTTCTTGCCGACGTTGAGTTCGTGGAGAGCTGAGGAGCTGTAGCACTGGCGGGCCGGAGGACCAGGGGTCCTGGCGCTGGTCGCGGTCGGGGATAGTTGCAGACGGGCTTGCCTTCGGCGCACCAGCGGCGCGCCCGCTGCGCGCGGCCCTGCAGCGGCCTCCATTAAGTAGAGGTCGGGGAGGGCGGGACAGCTGGGAGGCGGGAACAGGGAGGGAAAAATGCTGGGGCGGGAGGGGCCGCGGGGGCAGCAGCGGCGGGAGGCGGCAGAAAGGGGGAGGAGAAAAGAATGAGGCTGGCTCAGTCAGCAGAGTAAATAAGTAAAAAGGAAAGGAAACTAGGCATAAGAAATCTAAGCAAATGAAAAATTAAAGAAAATACTAGGCAGGTAATCAGTCAGACCAGGGGCGAGAACCTCGGTCCGAGTTGGGCCGACAGGAGAGGCAGGGAACTGCCTGAGCTACGCGCTGGGAACTCAGGAACCCAAGGGGTATGTTTAAAGCGTATCTTCAGTGCAGCACATCTAAGCAACACGCACCTGTGTCTGCGTCTGTGTGCGTGTGGCGTGTGGCATGTGGCTATTACAGCAAATACCACAAGCACATAAAACAAGCCAGGCCTATTGACTTTGTCAATGCTTGTTACTGTCGCGGTCTGTACTGCTACATAATAATATGAGGTGTTGTACGACCTTTAGCAAAACATTCAACTGTCGGAAACCCTGGTAGAGAACTAAGTCACACAAGGGGAGGTGAATTTTTAATATCCAGGCGATCAGTGCGCCCAATACCAGTAAATATCAGGTGGAAAGGGGCCTTTTTTGTTTGAGCTCAGACATCTGCCCCTTGTCATTGCCTTGAAAGTGCGAAGACTGATTTCGAAGCTGACAAGAAAGGACGGCTGCCCTCTTCTCACTCTGCTCTCAGCAGTGGCACCGCTGCTACACTTTCTCAGGGAGTCCCCGAACTCTGGGTTACTGGCAGGCGGACAAACACTCCCTGACAGCCATTTGTGAGCAGCGATGATGCACCATCTGCCCGAAGCAGCGCAAACCAAGAACCGCAAGCAGAGCCACTTCGAGAAATTAGTTGCTGCTGACACCCAGCAGGCTGCAGACAGCACAAGCATTAAATGAGCAAATCACTGTTTCTGGGTTTTTTAAGGTCAGAAATAATAACCCTCATAATGTACAATAAGCATAGCGCTCGTGTGGCAGTGATTTGGAATGATAGCGCCTTATTTTACTCTCAAAATAAGTAAAACATTTGGCCAGTTCCATCTTGTGACCTGTAGACAAATTTCACCCGGTCAGTCGTATGTCATTGGACAGTGTAAGCCAGAACAGTGTTTTTATCACGGATTCCGCTTTGAGATCAAGAGCGCTACGAGGATGAATACATTCTTCGTCGTATTTTAAAACAAGTTCAGAAAAAGCAGAAAAAGAAAATACTATGAAATATTCTAAGAAAAACACGGAGAAAAGACAAAGATAGCTGCCACGTATGTTCCATTCCGTCATCAACCTACACACCGATTGTATTCTCGAGTTTTTGCACCTAGTTATGTTTATGTGTATGTGGAAATGTTTGCATAAAAACGGCGTTTTTCACATCGACCTTCAAAAGTAATTCTAATAAAAAAATCGGGAATGGACTAAGTAGTCAGGCATAAACCTGAGCAACTTGGAAGATTTATATCGGAATATTGTCAAGGAATGTATATATATATATAAATATATATATATATTGTCGAGGAATGCATATATATTTATAGTATATATAGTTAGGTTCAGATTTTACACACACAAAACGATAGAAATTCAGCAATGATAGTTACCTAAGCTAAATATAACTTATTTATTTATTTTGAAAAGTTTTATATAGCGCTGGCTAGACCCGGAGGTATCAGAGCGCTTTACATGAGGATCAGTGAGTTACAAGTTACAAGTTACATCTGTTACAAGAGCATAGTCAAACATAGGATAAAAAGCAATGTCACGGTAATTCGTCGGAGGGAGGGGGAGGAAGGAGACATAACAGGGAGACGGGGAGAAACTGTGCCCAATGTACGGCTGGGTAGGTGACGGCTGAGGGGGTGAACCAGAGCCGATCTCCTCTATAGCTGTCTAGGCAGCTCCACCGGGCATCGGCCATAATGCTCAGACTCCGCTGTCAGGATAATGATCAGGTTTAATCTGAGAATGTCGAAAACAAACGAGGGAGTTGGAGAGATGAGAAACCACAGTCCGATCAAAACCCAGGTGTGAATACGGTTATTGTTTCGGTGATTATCAAGGCGCCATCAGCAGGAAGCTCGATGTCCGGGAGAGGCAGCCGCCAGAGAACCGGGTAAGACTGAGGGCAGAACCAAGTCAAAGGGCGGGCACCATCTTAAAGTCAGGCGTTGTCCTAGCCCGACCTTACAGTGGACACCACGGCCTCGAAATGCCCCCAGAATAGAGCGCCTTCGTAAGGGGGGATCAGATGGAATGCCCCAACAGCTCAGTTTGGGAGTGCCCCGGTGCCTCAGGAGTCCCCTGCGGCAGTAATCAAGACTGGCCCCAGCCGCCATCTTGAGGTCAGGCACTGCCCTGGGAAGGCTCTGCAAAGAATATTTGGGCCTCAACAAAGTCCATGGGCCAGATCGCTATGTCAGGGGGGATTACCAGTAATGCCCCCACTGCTACGAAAAGAAGGGCTCCGGTGCCTCGCTCACCTCCTGATCCTGCCGGCAGCGTCGGGTCGGGGTCTATCGCTGTGGCGGTAGTCCCCATCGGTGTTCTGTCAGCACATCACCTGGGGCATCAGCAGGAGCGCCCCCGCAACGCACTGATTAGGACCGCACATATTACATCACTCATGACATGGTCAGTTACATCACTGATGACATCACTCATCACTCATCACTTCTCGAATGACATCATTGATGACATCATTCAGTGTAAGTCTTTCGTAAACGTTTCTGACATTGAAACCTATATACTAAGTTACTGCATAAGTCAAATTACTATACTTTCTGTACTGCTAATGAGTGATTCTATTTCTAACATATGTCATCTGATCTAGCATCCCATTTTTAAAGCAGGTTACTATTTATCACTATCACTGAACTAGCCTCTACAATGACACATGTCCCCTGCTGATGCATGTGTATGATAGTGCTCCCATGGCCATACGCAGTATAATCTTCCCCCTCTGATTACCTCTGATTACACTGGACTATTTGTGAGGGCACTGGTCAATACAGGCAACGGAGGAATACCTCTGGGATAGTCATTTCCACCCTCGCCAAACCATGTATTCCTTATTGCGTGCTTGTGCCCCCTTAGCCTGGAAGGGAGTGGCGGCGCATCGGCAGGGCTTCATCTCCTTAGGGTGTATCCCCCACAAGCTGCAGAGATAGTCTAGCGCTAGGACCTAAAAATAACAGCCTGGTTGCGTCCGTGGACAAAGGAGGCATGAGGTCGGGACGTGTCAAAAAACAACAATCTTTGCAAAAAGCGAGGCCTCAAAACAACAAAGGCATACAGCCACACAACGCAGCAGGTGCAGCAGCTAATACGTCAAAAGTCATCACAGGCCCGCCCTCCCCTTTGATATCTTCACTTCAAAACTTTTCTGGGAGGCCTGGAAGCACCAGTCAATTCACCTCCTTAAAGGATTCAGCTGCTGAGATCTACTCAGGAACAGAAAGTATAAAGGGCCTCCCAAATCCCCTTGCTCCTCAAAGATTGGACATAATCACCGTCCCTCTGAATAGGGACTACAGTTTGATTAAGATAGTGGGCACGCCTTGAGGTGACTTACAAAGGCCCAGGAGCATAACAATCCAAGCTCAAGTACACACCTCAAGCAGTGGCAACCCAGCCTATTCGGCCTCAGAACCTGAGAAGATGCCCATCCCTCCAACTTAGGGTTCGCTGGCTCACAACACCGGACAGTCCCAGGGATTGATCGGCCTGCACTTAACTCCTACTGCAATAACGGATCACCCTTCATCTTTAGTCCCGTCACTACACAAGATAGCACTGTCTCAGGCCTGGCCACATTGCTCAAACCTCCAGCATTCATCTCCGGCGACGGATCAGAAATTGAACCCAGACCGCCCTTTCACTTAATGCAGCTTCAGTTTAGCAAGCCCAGCCCCCCCGGAACCGCACATACGGGCAGCAAAATTCAGCTGGATTGGGTAATATCGTTTATCCGGCCATCAGCGGCAGATGGCCCCTTGAAACTGACACAGCACGAACAACAATTACAACAGTGGCACACAAATAAAAAGATTGTCCCCAGAACCAACTCCCTATTGACAGGGAACACAACTATCAGTACGAAGGGGTAAATTCCCAATTCAGACCTGTCCCAAAACTGGTCAGACTACAGTTCCCAGAGGGACGCAGACAGGGTCTCTCACCAGATCATCTTTACCCCATGTTATGTATCTGAAGGTCAACAAAATATACTAAACAGAGGGAATATCATGAAACCGTAGGAGGCATTACCTACACTGAGTGACATCAAGCCAACCGACCTTGAATCAGTCAGATTTCTTCCAAACGAAGGCAGTGCTTTGATGGAGAAACTTCTAACTACATGGAAAACATGGGAAACAGCCCTTTTAGTTATTAACGCGAAACAATAATTTGAAGCTTGGGGCATCTCTCTCTCAACACCGACAATCCAGCACTATCCCTCTTCCCTGTTAAACACCCACAGCAGGCCAAAATCTTCTTGAGTGGCACCGCAGTGTAATCCGTTCTGCAGAACGCTCATGGGACCACAGGCATAGTTAACAACTTGAAGTATCAAGTAACTGTGGATACCAAAGAGGAATGGAGCTGGTTAGCGTCTGCCTTGAGTCCCCTCAGGAAGGAGTGACTTCCAAATCGGCCTACGAACGAACCCCAGGAAACACCCTTTAGCATCCTCTCCTGGAATATAGCAGGTGCAAAACACAAACTCTCAAACGGCGCACTACTGCAAAATAGAAGAAGGCCAGACATCATAGCCTTACAAGAGACCTGGCAACCTGACCCTCTCCAACTAGCGGGTTATGCCCTTCATAGTATTGGTGTCATCAAAACGCTCTGTTTTGGTAGGCCAAGGGGGGGCCTTGCAGTTTATGTTTCTACAGAACTGAAAATTGACTCAGAGCAACTATTAACTTCTACCTCGGATTTCCAGGCAATCAAATTTAACCTCAGTCACGACCATTGGAAAAACCCCAATAGTATTATACAGCATCTATGCACATCCTACCCTCCAAAAAAAGTCGAATTTATTCAAGAAATTAATCCATGAGATATCGGAAATTAGATTCACAAATCCTACTTGGGACATCGTGGTGACAGGTGATATCAATACCAACCTAATCTACACCTCAGATAAGGACAACCAACTGGCAGGTGAAAATGCGATTTGGGCAGCTCTTCCTCAAGCTGCTCACCCTCAAAAAAGATCGAATCACCTCGGGAAGAACTTGGTCACCGCACTCGAACTCTTGGGCCTGAGAGTAATCAATGGCAGGACTGACAATGATAAATCTCTGCCGTTCACACACTATGGTGCAACCTCTGCATCAATAATTGATTACACAGTCCTTTCCCTGTCACTACTGAAATAGTTAAGGAAGTTCACAATTGAAACCTCTTCGGAAAGTGACCACTCGTATCAATATCTGGAGCTAACCCTCAACCTCAAAAAAACACCACAGGGACTGGAAATCGGAAGCCAAAAATCAGTCAGTCTGAAGCACCTAATTTGGACTCATAATTCCCTCCCGAAGATGGCTACAAAGGCGAACGCAATACTGGAAGCTACCGTGAAGTCACACGCCAACCCAGTCAAAGCCAGGCTGTGTTTTTAACAACGCTGTTAAAACAGGACCCAGCACAGGAACTCAAAAGAAGGAAAATCACACGAACTTCAGTAGGTTTACCTCCGAAAACACTAAGCCTAAGGAAAGAACTCAGGCATGAAATTAAGAAAGTCGATAAACACAGCGGATCGGCACAAACATGGGGGACAATAAAAATCCTGAAAAAGCGATATAAAAAGCAACTCTGGGAAGAATGGAAAACCAAATCAGAGGAATTCTGGACAAGGCTTCTATTTAACTCTAAACGTACAAACTCTAGAGATTTCTGGTCAACCATCAATGGCATCAGTAGAGATGTAAGAATGATAAACAGCTCTAGCATTCATGAAAAAGATTGGGTAGTTCACCTAACTAAAATCTTTGACAACCAAAAATGCCCCACTGTCCAATACAAAAACATCAACATAGAGGCAGGCAAGACAGATACAACATGGACTCACAAAATTCAACTCAACCTGTGGAACGGTACTGCACTCCTGAAAATGTGGCAATGATAATCAAAGCAGGTGACTGGCCCCAGGTCCAAACGGGTATCCTGCAGGCAATTTGCAAGCTTGACCTGAGATATTGGGCCAATACACTGTTGGCTTTGTACAACAAGGTGAGATTAACAGGTCAAATCCCTGACCGCTGGAGAGGTTCGATAATAAACCCAATCTTCATGGGAAGGGAATCGATCAGACCCATCCAACTACAGATTAATCGCCCTAATTGACTCCGAGACTAAATATTATGCCTCACTAATCTTGGAAGACCTGGTGGAGTGGTCCGATTCCAACAATAAGATTCTGTTTAACTAGACTGGGTTTCGGAAACGCTACGGTACCACCTTAAACACCCTAGCAGTAATAGCTATTGCTGACAAATGCAAGTGACTAAAGAAAATCCTGCATCTATGTTTTAAAGAACTGAAAGCTGCCTTTGATCAAGCTTACAGGGCACTTCTGTGGGGTAAACCAAGGGGGTGGGGCCTTGAAGAGAGTACCCTCCAAGCAGTAGAACAACTGTACACAGACACATGGATTCAAATTAAGTTGGCGGATGGGTCGCGGCTGTCCAGGCGTATACATACAACTACCGACCGCAAACAAGGCAGTGTCCTGGCACCACACCTCTTCAACCTATTTATATCTGACCTATCCCTGGGACTTGATCAAGTAGATTTGCATTCTCCCAGATTAGGACCACTGTCACACCTGGCATATGCGGACAACATCGTGCTGCTTAGCCACACCAGAGTGGGCCTACAAAAATCGATGGAGGAACTCTCAGCGTTTGCCATGATAAATAAACTAGAAACACAACTAAAACAAAAACAGGCATTGGCATAGCCAATAGGTCTCGCCTTTGGGACCTTATGTGTTTAGCCAGAACTTTTGGCTATGTTGTAGAGCATTGTGGCTGCTGTGCATCATGTTGAAAAGTTATAATAAAAAGTGTTAAGCATTTTTGTTACCTTTATACAAACCAAGACGACATTATATACAACTGAACAAGCTGATTAAAAAAATAATTAACATAAAAAATGTCTTCTAGTTTTTTTGTACTTGCACTGCTGGCAACTTCTTCCTGCCTGTTCTCATGCTTGTTTGTTATAATTTTTTTTGTTATGGGGGAGCGGGACATAAATAACGGGGGAGTGGAGGTTGGAAAACAGGAATTTAATTAGAACATGAGCAGCGGACGGACACTAGGGGAGAATCACAGATGCCAGATTCCGAGGGCAGACTGATGTGATGCTTAGGTGATGTTTAGGTGATGCTTAGGTGATGCTTAGGTGGTGCGCTGATGCAAAATGGTGGTGGTGAGTGATGTTTGGTGCTCAGGTGGTGCCACTATATGGTGTGGATTGGAGGTACGTTGTGGATTGTGGAGTTGTGGAGTTGAAATATGTTGTTTGGTGTGTAATTATGTGGTGTGTATTGGAAATGTGTGGAGTTGAATTGGGTGGCCTGGAACTGTGGTGTTGAGTGAAATTATGCTTAGTGAAATTGGGTCATGGTGTGGAGTGCATTTATGTTGATTGGTGTTATGTGGCATAGAGTGCATTTATGTGGAGTGTATTTATGTTGCATTGAGTAGAGTGTAATTATGTGGCGTGTAACTATGTTGCACTGAGTGGTATTTTGTGGAGTGTATTTATGTTGCATTGAGTAGAGTGTAATTATGTGGCGTGTAATTATGTGGCACAGTGGTATTATGTGGAGTGTATTTATGTTTCATTGAATAGAGTGTAATTATGTGACGTGTAATTATGTGGTACTGAGTGGTAATATGTTGAGTGTATTTATGTTGCATTGAGTAGAGTGTAAATATGTGGTGTGTAATTATGTGGCACTGAGTGGTATTATATGGAGTGTATTTATGTTGCATTGAGTAGAGTGTAATTATGTGGCGTGTAATTATGTGGCACTGAGTGGTATTATGTGGAGTGTATTTATGTTGCATTGAGTAGAGTGTAATTATGTGGCTTGTAATTATGTGGTACTGAGTGGTATGTGGGGTGTATTTATGTTGCATTGAGTAGAGTGTAATTATGTGGCGTGTAACTATGTCACACTGAGTGGTATTATGTGGAGTGTATTATTTTGCATTGAGTAGAGTGTA
Source organism: Calotriton arnoldi (assembly GCA_963921515.1). Classification (NCBI taxonomy): domain Eukaryota; kingdom Metazoa; phylum Chordata; class Amphibia; order Caudata; family Salamandridae; genus Calotriton; species Calotriton arnoldi. Next base: position 602,598 of record CAWUFW010011455.1, read on the forward strand.
ATTATGTGGCGTGTAATTATGTGGCACAGTGTTATTATGTGGAGTGTATTTATGTTGCATTGAATAGAGTAATTATGTGATGTGTAATTATGTGGTACTGAGTGGTATTATGTGGAGCGTATTTATGTTGCATTGAGTAGAGTGTAATTATGTGGTGTGTAATTATGTGGCACTGAGTGGTATTATGTAGAGTGTATTTATGTTTCATTGAATAGAGTGTAATTGTGACGTGTGATTATGTGGTACTGAGTGGTATTATGTGGAGTGTATTTATGTTGCATTGAGTAGAGTGTAATTACGTGGTGTGTAATTATGTGATACTGAGTGGCATTATGTGGAGTGTATTTATATTGCATTGAGTAGAGTGTAATTATGTGGCATGTTATTACGTGGCACTGAGTGGTATTATGTGGAGTGTATTTATGTTGCATTGAGTAGAGTGTAATTATGTGGCTTGTAATTATGTGGCACTGAGTGGTATTATGTGGAGTGTATGTTGCATTCAGTAGAGTGTAATTATGTGGCGTGTAATTATGTGGCACTGAGTGGTATTATGTGGAGTGTATGTTGCATTCAGTAGAGTGTAATTATGTGGCGTGTAATTATGTGGCACTGAGTGGTATTATTTGGAGTGTATGTTACATTGAGTGCAGTGTAATTATGTAGCATATAATTATGTGGCACTGAGTGGTATTATGTGGAGTGTATTTATGTTGCATTGAGTAGAGTGTAATTATGTGGCATGTAATTATGTGGCACTGAGTGGTATTATGTGGAATGTATTTATGTTGCATTTAGTAGAGTGTAATTATGTGGTGCGTAATTATGTGGCACTGAGTGGTATTATGTGGAGTATTTTTATGCTGCGTAGAGTAATTATGTGGCACTGAATGGTATTATGTGGAGTGTTTTTATGGTGCATTGATTAGAGTGTAATTATGTGGCACTGAGTGGCATCATGTGGAGTGTTTTGTGTTGCATTGAGTAGAGTGTAATGATGTGGCGCGTAATTATGTGGCACTGAGTGGTATTATGTGGAGTGTTTTTATGTTGCATTGAGTAGAGTATAAATGTGGCGTGTAATTGTGTGGCACTGAGTGGTATTATGTGAAAACGTCATAAGAGGCTGAGGAATAAGAGCTAAGCACGGTGCCTCCTTACCTCGCATGCTGCCTGCGTTGAACACCTCATGGCTGAGCTTTAACAACATGTGACTGTGAAAGTTAATCCTAAGTAAACATAAAAGAAATATGTGAAGAACCACCGCACAACCTACCGTGCTCACATGCAACTATGTGAAATCTTAAAACACGTCGATGCCTATCTCATATCCTAATTAATTCGACAACTTCTGTAAAACGATGTTAAACAATAAAAGACCATAAATATTCCTTGCAAACTATGGACTGTTGTGTAGACTTAATATGAAATAAGTAACGCGCAGAAAAACAATTCTCACCGAATATGTTCAAATTCAAATGTGAACCTTTAAATAAAGCAAAAATTAATGCTCGGTAGAAAAAAATACACAATTTTGATGTGAAGGCCGCTCTTGCTGCTGAACCTAATGAGACTCGATGTTCCCAATACTCTCCAGGATGGCATTTTTTGTTATTCATTTAGAAACCCCTGCCAAGAAAGGAGCACGTCCCAAAACTGCAAGGCAGGACCCGAGCAGAGGAAGTCTGACTCCCTGTTTGTGAAAGACATGGAACGCTCTTTTGAATGGTAACCTCTGGTACGTTACCGCTTTTTCAGAAAGCGCCTGTGATTGGTGCGGGAAGGAAGGAGCAAGCAGAAAGAGGAATGAAGAGGATATGGCTCAATGGCTGGAGCGGCACTTTGATGCTGTGATACCGGGTTCGAGTGTGGGTACAAAAGTTTTTTTAAAAAAAAGCTAAAACAAGCAAAGGAGTGTGGGTGTATAATAGAGGAAAAGGCAGTAAACCGATCGAGAAAACAAGAGACGGGGGCGGAAGGGACAGACGGGCAAGAATACAGCGGAGTGTGCATAAATAAAAAAAGAAATTACTGAAAGCGACGCATCAGCGGAGGGGCGCTAATCAACTCAAATTATAAGGAGCTCTGTAAAATTAAAACACGTTTTTCCTCACCTGGCTTGCGTCGAGTGGTGGCAGAAAGTAAAAATAAACACAAAACAAGCGTGGATGCAAAAGTGAAAGCGACCGCGCTATAAATTAGTAACTTGATCCACGACCAGCTGCCAGCCTGCGCGCCGCTGCTCGCTCCCGAGACCCAAAGGCCATGGGAGTGAACGTTTAGAGGAAAGGCGGGACATGCACCCGTCTTTGGCCATTTGCGTGCTTTCATTATTGAAAGCCACACGCAAAGGCCAATGGAATGTGTGGGAGGAGTCTGACCCACATGGAGAAGTCTCTGGGAAGTCTGGAGTGATTCCAAGAGGCCCTCTCCTAGAGCAGCGCATGCGCGCTGCGCTAGGCTCGACCTAACAATGACAATGGGTAATGGCAGCGGAAGCCCTCTACGGATCAAATCAAACAATGTAACCCTAGAGGAAGTCAGCAGCTATAAATATTTGGGTTTCACCATAGATAACAAGCTGAATTTCATGATTCACAAACAATATTTGGCAAAAACAAAAGCAAGGCGCTAACATATGCCTTTTGTGCACACGCAAAAAAAATGGACGGCCCCTCTTTTAAACCATTATTAACCGTCATTACCGCACAACTTTTTCCATCAGTGTGTTTCGTCAGTGCAGTCATTCATGGAAAAGACTCCCCAACTTTGGAGAAAATTCAAAGAAACACCTACAAGCGAGTCTTTGGCCTCCCTCAGAGTGCCTCCCTAGCGCAAGTGCATCTGGAATTTGGCTTACTGAAACAGAGCATTTCAAAAAGATACACAACTATTAAAATGTGGCATAAAATACAGACTAACTGAGACAACCCACTGGTTAGTGCGTTATGACAGTCACTGGAAGATGACAATGACTCAAAATACAGTAAATACCTGCGTACCTCATTACTTGAAACAAACACCAATAACCTATGGGATCTGAGTTTGCCACACTCTACATTCTGCTGAGCCATCAACAAAATAGCTAAATTGCACTCCCTTTTAGAGGATAAGTACAAACTAACCTCTCGGTCGCATGGCTGGATGGCAGTTCAATCGTATAATAGCTTAAAACCAGCTGAATACCTGAGTACAACACATCCGGCATACCTAAAAAGAAAGTCGATGACTCTTCGATTTGGAGCTCTCCCATCCTTGGCCAATCAGCCTGTTTGGAGAAACAAAGACGTAACATTGTGCAGACTTTGCAGTGCTCCGAAGCAAGACATAATCCATATAGTCTGTTTCTGCCCGGCCTTAAGACAACATCGAGTTCTACCGTTGAAACCTGCACTCAATGAACGGGGGATTCGAACATGTCGGATGGCAATAATCAAGTGCCTAGACCCTACAGACCCTAAGATTAATTGCAAACTCTTAACATTTCTCTCACTGCACAAGAAAGAAATCAACTGCGCTTGACTTCCCATGTGAGGTTTTAGGCTAAAAGAACACCGTCTGATGCCTAGTAATAAGTTACACAAAATTCATTGCGTAAGACATTTATAGTACACACAATGGCACTTTATCTTACTCGACTCACGATCGACCTAGAAACTCCAAAGTATTTTACAAAGAACTTTTAACAGCAAATACAGTGTGAACTTTGAGGTCTTATACATTTTATGAAATGACTGTATGTAACACTATTGTGATGATTTTTTACGAACTCCAAAGTGTTTTACAAAGAATTTCAATAGTAAATATAGTGTGAACTTTGAGGCTTTACACGTTTTATGAAATGATTGTTCATAACACTATTGTGACAGTTTTTAATTAACTTATAACAATAAAAGATTATATAGATACTTTAGCTTAGTATGGTAGTGCTTTATGACAGTCTAAGCTGTTCATTGAGACTTCACTACACAGTGATGGTTGAGTTTAGTTCTATTTTATGACATAATGACCAGTGTTCTTAGACCTCTTTCCTTTGTATTGCATGACTGTAGTAGATTACAATAAATTCATCTGTTCACAAAGACCTTTCTCTAGGGTGCTGTCTCAGTGTAGTGGACATTTACAACAGACTCACCTCTCCGCGCACACATTTCTCTAGGATAAAGAATCATTTTATTAATGGTTTGTGACACAGTACCCTGTCTTCTAAGACCTCTCTACTGGTTGTATGTTGTAGTACTTTGTGCAAATCTGACATTTGCACTAAAAGTTCTTTCCAGGATCACAAATGATGTTGTTGTGGTTTCCAATAGAGTAGCCTACACAGTTAGATGTTTTACTTTGGTCATTAGTGTTCAGAGTAGTGCTTCAGAAGAGACAGGACTATCTGCTGAGAAGTGTTTCTTAGGTGATAAGTGAATGTAGTAGTTGATAAGGTTATAGTAAGATCTGTGCTGTACGTCTCTCACCTGTGTCATCTTCTTACTTTTAAAAAATCTAAATGGCATTTTATGGAGTATATTGAAAATTTACTTTGCTGGATGATGTCCTCAGTGATGTCATTTGAGGTGTTATCAGTGATGTCACTGACCATGTCATGAGTGATGTAGTAAGTGAGGTCATAATCAGTGGAATTCTGGGGCGTAAGTTATAGTTAGCTTAGGTAACTATAACTGCTGAATTTCTATGGTTTTGTGTGTGTAAAATCTGAACCTAACTATAGGGTCCCTGTAATCTTTGCTTTTTTCAGTGAATTTTAAAGTTTTTCAAATTCCATTTCCTAACTACAATGTCCCTGCAACCTTTGTTTTTTTCACTGAGTTTCTACTTTTTTGCTATTTCCTAAATATAACATCCCTGTATCCTTTGGATTTTTAGTGAATTTCACTGTTTGTTTTAAATATAAATTGCACTACAATTTGACCCAGATGTTCAATTTACTAATATACATTTTCACAAGTTTATAAATAAATTTTATTGACACAATTATTATGATACAATTTAAAGTAAACAATTAACAAATGAACATAACATTACTTATTAAACTTTTTACAAATGCAAAACACAGTCTTTCTCTGTTTTTCATTTATTTTGTGGATCCGGAGATTCACTGCGATGCCACCACAAATCTGGCCATCCATCCACATTGAAAACCATATCCAAAATCCGTTATTTCTGTATCGCATCTCTCTGGAGAGAGTCTCCCCAGCACAACTCCAACATACTTTTCCCTTTCCTTCATAAGAAGAAAGTTTCGTAGTTAAGATCCCTTCTGCTGACTATAGAAGAGAATGGAAAGTGCAGGATGAAAAAGAAGAAGACCTACTACCTCCAAAGAATTCCTCCGGTGTTTCGAAATGTTTCTCCATCCCTTCAGGAAAAAAGAAAGTTCTTGCAAAAATTGTGCAATGCAATCTATGCAGCAATAAACTGTCAAAAGCTGCTCTGAAGAAGTGTTCACATGGCATATTGTCTGTTTTAAAACACCTGAAAACCATACATGTAAGGATGTATCAGAGGATGATAAGAGTGAAAGAATGTGGTGCATGATCAGCAGCAGTTGAACCATTTGTGTACCAGATACTTACCATCCCCGCTGTTTCACCAAAACTGCAAGACATGGTCACTCATTGTGCCAAACGCCATATGCCAGTCAATCTAAATATATAATCTGTTGCCTAGTTTATAGATGCAGTCAAGAAACATAGGGGGTCATTACGATGGCGGTGAACCCGCCACCGGCAGGCTGCCGGTAGTGGGTTCACTGCCATCGTAAGGCTATTCCCCGCCCACCAGATAAGGATGGCGGGCAGTGTGCTGGCAGGCGGAAAGCCCGTCCACCACAGGTCCGACAGAGGCAATTGTTACGATTGCCTGTCGGACCCGCCCTCATCCCTAGAATGGTGGCGGGGCCTAGCAGGCACCATCTGCCACATTAGAATGCTGAATCCCGCCAGCCTTTCCATGGCGGTTACACCGCCATGGATAGGTTGGCGGGGATTGACTTTGGGGGCCCGTTGCGGTATCCCCCTGTTCAGGGGCACTTTTGTTTTGCACTTGGGGGCCACCTATGGTGCCCCCCTACATTTCCCTGCACCAGGTGGCAGGCACCGCGTGGTGCCAGCCACGTAGTGCAGGGAAAAGCAAAACCTGCATTTCCAACATTGCGGCGGGTGTTGCAGACAGCAGCACCCGCCTCAATGTTGAAACTGCCTTTTGCGGCCGCTGTAGTGGCGGCCACATTGAAAATTGGAGGTGCCGGACCGCCGCCATATAAGCAGCCGGTCCCAATCCACGGGACGATGGCGGATGGACTTAGGTCCGCCCGCCATCGTAATCACCCCCATAATTCTTTTTTTTTTAAACTCTTTTTATTGCAATGTGCTCAGCAAACAATATGTCAGGTGCACAGTTCAATACGGTTCTTCAAATCATTCCATTAATTTCTCTTTGAACATTACAGAAGGAAAAAGAAGGCATCTGCATCATGAGGTAACATTCACCATTGGAGCCCCACTCCCTTCCCTTATAGACCCTGGTAGGCCCGCCAGAACCCACAAATCTTCTCCCATTTCCGTGGGCACCCTCTATTTAAATATATTCTGTGTTCCGCCTGCCGACACCAGTCTAAGTCTGTTTTCCAGTCATACACTTTAGGGGGTACCGCTGTTCTCCAACTTTTTGCGATGTTGCATTTTGCGATTACTGCAGCTAATGTCAACCAGAGTCTGGTATTCAGACAGAATATCGAGTTGGAAATGTTGACTTACAAAAATATCGAGTTGGAAATATCGTGACACAGAAATATCGACAGCAAGAATATCATGGTCAAGAATATCAACTTTAAGGTAAGAAATATCGTTTCCAAAAAGATAGAAGTCATTAATATAATTTGCAAAGATATAGGGGCCGATTCCGATTTCGGCCGGAAGGGCACCGAGCGATGGTCGGAGCCCTTCCGACCGAATCGAAGCGTGCCCGGCCGATTCCTTTCCGGCCGAGCCATTCCGATGGGCTCGGTCGGAAAGAATCCGACTCGAATTTCCGGATGGCTTACGGACGGGTTCGGAGAGCCCGTCCGCCGTCCGGAAATCCTTCAGTACTCCCCAGCCGCCTCTTCACGACCGAGGAGTACGATGGCAGTATTTCACTGCCTTTTCGTGCCGGTCTTTCCGGCACGAAAAGGCAGTCGATAACTGTCTTTGGGGGCCCCCAGTAGGGCCCCCATGGGTGCGAGGCCCGCCGAATGGCAGCCTGGGGGCACCTATGGTGCCCTCTGTTGATCCCTGCACCCGGTGGCATGCACCTTGGGGTGCCGGCCACAGGGTGCAGGGATGAACTGCACCCTGCTTTTCACAATGCAAGCATGCATTCCGCTCGGAATGCATGCTCCCATTGTGCAGTATACGAGTGCGACCGGACAGGGTTCGGTCCTGCATCGTACTGCAGGGCCGTAACCGACGACAGCAGGTCGGTCGGTTACGGCTCCTGGACGATGTCGGACGGACCTGAGTCCGTCCGACATCGGAATCGGCCCCATAGTTGTTTAAAATATCGATTTTTTAATTAGTGTTATGTATTTTAGTTTATATTTTAAATGTATGTGATGTATGTTTCTTTGTATAGGTATTGTTTATGGTTTTTAATATATGTGTTAAATTTTTAGTAGTTATCAATTTTATTTTAATTTAATTTTGTGTTTTTTTGTTGCGTAGTGGGTTGTGGGTTTATAAGGGAATAGGGTGGGAAGTAATTTAATTATAATAAATTAATGACTATTTTGTATTTATTCATTTATTTAATTGAGATTTTATAGTGTTAATTGTGGGAAGTCATTTATTTGTAATTAATTATTAATTGGTTGTTAATTAATAATAATTAATTAATTGGTAATTAATTATGGTAATTATGTAAAACATTTTAGGTGCAGGTTGTGGGGTTTATAGGGGTAAAGCGTGGGGAGTAATTTATTTGTAATTAATTATTAATCCGTAGTTAATTAATATTAATTAATTAGTAATTAATTATGGTAATTGTGTAATTCTTTTTAGGTGTTGATTGTCGGGTTTATAGGAGTAAAGGGTGGGAAGTAATTTATTTTTGATTAATTAATAATTAGTTGTTAATTTATACTAATTAATTGATTGTAAATTAATTATGGAAATTGTGTAATACATTTTAGGTGTGGGTTTTATAGGGGTAAAGGGTGGGAAGTAATTTATTAATTAATAATTAGTTGATCATTAATATTAACTAATTAATTGATATTTAATTAGGGTAATGTTTTTAATTTTTTGTGTGGGGGTTTTCCTTTTATAGGGGTAAAGGGTGGGGAGTAAATTAATTTTAGTTATTTTATAATTAGTTGTTAAATACTATTAATTGTAAATAAGTTTTAATTGTGTAATTAATTTTTTACAGTTTAATTTTAGCTGTAGGTTGTGGGATTATAGGGACAAAATGTGGGAAGTTAATTAATTTTTATGAGTTTTAATTTGTTTTTTAATTAATAATATTGCTTTAATTGGTAATTAATTATGATAATTATGGAAGTAATTTTTTTTTAAATTTAGATGTGGGTTGTGAATTGTGTGGTGTTATTGGGTGGGAAATAAAAAAGTAAATTTATGTAATAATTAATGTTTTTGTTTCTAAATAATTTCTAATTAAAAATAATTTTTGCTTGAAAATTAATTTTTATTTTATTTTATTTTATATAATATTTATAGGTATTTGTCATATACGTTTAACATTATAATATTTTTTTAAACATTTTTAGTATTAAATATATTTGTATTTTAATTTGTAACATATTTATATTTTGTTTATTTATTTTGTTTTTTAAATATTTTTGTTGTTAATAATTTGTTTGTTTTTAATTTTGAACTGACTGGAGTGAGAATATTAATTGTTACCCCTCCGCAATCTAACACTTTCCCTACTGTTGCACTCACTGGAGTGGGAATAGTAATTTTTACCCCTCCGCTATCCAACACTTTCCCTACTGTTGCACTCACTGGAGTGGGAATAGTAATTTTTACCCCTTCGCTATCCAACACTTTCCCTACTGTTACACTCACTGGAGTGGAAATAGTAATTTTTACCCCTCCGCTATCCAACACTTTCCCTACTGTTACACTCAATGGAGTGGGAATAGTAATTGTTTCCCCTCCGCTATCCAACACTTTCCCTACTGCTTCACTCACTGGAGTGGAAATAGTAATTTTTACCCCTCCGCTATCCAACACTTTCCCTACTGTTACACTCAATGGAGTGGGAATAGTAATTTTTACCCCTCTGCTATCCAACACTTTCCCTACTGCTTCACTCACTGGAGTGGGAATAGTAATTTTTACCCCTACACTATCCAACACTTCCCGTACTGTTACACACACTGGAGTGGGAATAGTAATTTTTACCCCTCTGCTATCCAACACTTTCCCTACTGTTACACGCACTGGAGTGGGAATAGTTATTTTTACCCCTCTGTTATCCAACACTTTTCCTACTGTTGCACTCACTGGAGTGGAAATAGTAATTTTTACCACTCCGCTTTCCAGCACTTTCCCTACTGTTACACTCACTGGAGTGGGAATAGTTATTTTTACCCCTCCGCTATCCAACACTTTCCCTACTGTTGCACTCACTGGAGTTGGAATAGTAATTTTTACCCCTCCGCTATCCAACACTTTCCCTACTGTTGCACTCACTGGAGTGTGAAATTCAAGTTTAATGATTTTTAAATAGTTTAATGTTTTAATTTATAATAGAATGTTTTTTATTTTATTTTATTTATTGGTATATATATATATAGATATATATATATATATATCTATGGATATATATATAAATTCTCCAGATTGTCGGACTCCGAGAAGCTCCTGAATGAGGGCGTGTCGGTTGGGCCGCTCTCTGACTGACAGTGCCTTAACATTCCATTCCAGTTCCAACTTCTCGATGAAAATCGGATCCCCACACAAGGTACGACACCACACTTATTTTCTTAGTTGCGCTATTGTTTATTCCGCTGTAACACGTTTCAGCATTACGGCCTTGTTCACACATGTGTGAACAAGGCAGTAATGCCGAAACGCGTTACAGCGGAATAAATCATAGCGCAACTAAGAAAATTAGGGGCCCATTACGATACCCGGCGTAAATAAATCCGCCAGGCATAGAAGCGGCAAAAATCCGCCCGCACACACCGTCTGAACACCGACCACGCCATTACGATTACACAAACCGAAAACCGCCATCGGCGGAAAAATCACACAAAATACCGCCCGCCATCGTCCGAGTCGGAGTCAAACCGCCCGCCACGGACGGAAACACGCTGCGACAACACAAAACCGCCCGCCCTCACGGCCGACACACCGCACGTGAAATTACGATCGCTTACCGCCATGAGCGCGGGAAAACTACAAATATACCGCCCGCCAGCGCAAACAACGCCGATGAGAATCGACACGGCAGAAGCCATGGCGCCCACGTCCCTGCACAGAAACCATCCGCTCACAAAACCAATAGCACACAACATGGCCAACAAGTCCACACAGCAAGGCACGCACAAATACACAAGCACAGTACACATCCCGAAAACACCCCCGGACAAACAAAAACTACAAAGGCCAGAACCCCAGACACAACACACCTGAAAACAACAGACCATGAGGACACACCCACATGAGGTAAGTACAAAAGCAGCACTCCCACAGACCACAACCCCTTGCAACATTGCAAACCAGAGAGGAGAGGAGAGGACACAGTGACACAGCAAGGACAACAGCACACCACAGAAACGCACACATCACAACCACCACCACCACCACCACCAAACACCGGCACCACAAACCCCCTGCACATTACACAACACACACCGCACCAGCACCACAAACACCATGGCACCACAAAGAATGCCCAAGTTCAGGCCCATTGAGCTGACGGTCATGGTCGACGAGATCATCAAGGTGCACCCACAAATCTATGGGAACATGGTCCAACACACACCACTAGCCACCAGAAACAGAATGTGGAACCGGATCGTAGACCAGGTCAATGCAGTCGGGACCCTGCCCAGGAACAGAGTCGAAATTAACAAACGGTGGAATGACGTCAAGAGCCTGGTCAAGAAGAAGGAGGGCAAAAACAGAGAGCTGGCTGCCGTCACTGGCGGAGGGAATCCCGCGCTCTTCAAGACCTTCAAGCGTGGGAGGAGAAGGTGCGAGTCATCATCCATCCCGAGATCCTCGCCGCATTAGCAGGGGAGTGGAGGCTGGTAAGTACAAACTAATGTATACCAGCACACCGCTATGTACTCACATGCACTACCACCATGCCACAGCTCCCAGGGACAAACACCCCCATGTCCAGCACACAATACACAACACACACATGCAACAGACACCACCACACACAGCCCAAACAGAACAACTGTAAGATGCGTGGGGACATGTGTACATTCAGCCAGCCACGTAACCACCAACAGGTCCCCAAATATGCCAGAAGCGCCACAACGAGCACCCACCACACCCATGTGTCCGCCACAGCTGCACAAACCGACAAGTAACAGGTAAGTGGCAGGAACACAAAGTGCAGTGGGTGGGACGGTGGACAGCCCAAGTACAACACACACCAGGCCCCTAGTCCCACAGCACAGCAAGGAGGAGCATCCCCACACCCCACAGCCACGTGTCAGCCACTGCAGTGCACAACGACAGCCGAAAGGCAGACATCACGGTCCACAGCAATCGGTGTCAGTGGGTGTCCAGCCACCCCATGACCCACAACACCCCCACTCCCACAGACCTGCAACATGGAGCACCCCCGCTTAGAGCCATGTGGCATCCAGTACAGTGCACGCACGAACAACCTGCAGGTGGGAAACTGGACAGGGCTGGATTACTGGAGGCATGAGGACCGGTACCACGACCAACACATGGGACATGTCACGTAGCAGACGAACACGCAGCACCGCCCACCATCACGAACAAGTGAA